>VDFB02000007.1:188525116-188712455 GCA_007258455.2 Sequoia sempervirens
TACACATATTACGCAGAGTTGTGTGGGTCATATGCTTGACATCTGCAAGAGTAGGTAGATCGCCACTAATAAATGGATCATATGATGCAGATGTAGCCTCAATGGGAGGAAGGTTGATATGTGGGCGTAATAAGTCTCTACCAACTCGATTAGATGAAATCTAATCAATCTGTGTCATAATAGAGGCAATGTTATAAAAAATCTGACTCTGAGTGGAGCCTGTTGCTGCCAATTCCAAACATTTTGGTAAAACCAAAAGGTTTGGGCCAACTAATGCCATCTTGTCCATAGGTGGTGTCAAGTTTGAAGGCCTAAACTGTGGTTAGAAAAATGGCCTTTACCCTGGCCAACATGCTTAGGATAAGATGTGTAGTCCACCTCTATATGTAAATGAAATTCTACATATAATTGCTTGACAAAATACAGTGGCAACTCCTCATTGTAAGGCCATCTATGATGTGCTGCCAACCATCTAGGCTATATGAATGGCGCAACAAGAGGATCTTCACACCTCGTAACCACATATCCTCTAATTTTATTTTTTCCTCTATAAAATGGGAATATGGATAACACATTTTCACCTGAAACTAATTTGGCAACTTCTTTATGTTTTGTTGTGCCAGTAACACTCCTGGCAAGAGAAAAATAAAACTGCTCAATGTTGATTTCATCATAAGGATTGCATGATCGAATTGTCTTGATCATCTTAATAATCTCATGTCTAATAGTGACTAATCTATCTCGATTAGCCAAATTGGGGGAGTTGTGAATTGTTTTCTCTAAACATTTTAGAGCATTGTCTAATCTAGCAATACTATATTTGATCTAGTTTGAGCTTCTCACTCAGAATGAGGGGAATGATGAGATCCCTCATCGGCCATGATATATATAAATAGATAGAGATCTACATATCATTAAAACAAAGTTACGTGATGAACTAAACAAATTTAAATTGAAATTTTTTCAAAACTAAAAAAATATATATATTTAAATTAAATGTAAAATTTTCTTCAAAACTATAATTTTTTTTTAAATTTAAATGTATCTAATGAAATCTAGTTCAAACTTTATATCTATCTCTATGTGAACCTATTAAATCATAGATGCATGTAATATGCAACCAAGAATAAATATGGAAAAAATATATTTATCCTTTCAACCACTCTATACTAAAATTAGATCAAAATAAAAAAATACTATTCATTACAATTGGTCACATATATAGCCTTTCTTTGTAATCAATTATTTTTTAAATCAAACACTAAATAAAAAGGTTAACATTTCCTTAATTTTTCGATAACTTAAAACATATTAAAGTAATAACTAAAATTCTTTGAAATAAATTCCTTAGGAATAAAATATAAACATTGTACACAGGTTTTGTAGGCACAATATCTCCTTTGATATCATCTTTTTCTTTCATTAAAGATGAATTTAGGCCTCGGTAATGCTATGCTTGATTAGAAACCTTGGCCTTGTAAGCATGGAATGACCTTTATTTCATCATATAATTTATTTTCTTCTTCAGTGAACTTAACTCAATAGTTCACCTTTTGTAACAACTTCGATAACATAAGAAATTTGACAACTCCAAAGAGACTTTCAATACATTTGTGTATGTACATATATACATTTATGTGTATGTATGTATGTATGTATGTACACATGTATGTATGTGGGAGTGCATGTGTATATGTATATACATGTATATATATGTGTATGTGTGTATGTACATATGTATGCATATGTGTGTATGTGTGTATGTACACATGTATATACATGTATGTATATGTATGTATGTCTATATACATACATGTACGCACATGTACACACACACACACATATACATAAATATGTATACATAAATATATATATGTACATGCACGTGCGTACATATACATTCATATATTTATGTACATACACACTCAAGTACATACATACATACAAATGTATTCATAAAAATGTATATGTACATATATGTACATACATGTACATACACACATACACATATATGCATGTACATACATACACACACACACACATACATACATATACATATATATATATATGCATACACACATACACATTGTAGACACGTAAAAAGTATAGATTGATATCGCACACTCAATCCTGATCTACTAACATCACTTCATCTTAAATCATCCCTCTGTCTAACCATTTAATTGAATAGCCTTATTTGATTAAAGTTATCATAATTCCCCTTTTAATTAAATAAATCCTTCAATTTAATTAAATCATCGTCTCTATGTAATTAGCTAGGTCATTTCATCTTCCTATCTTTATTTAATTAAATAATTCAAGGCTATTTGATTAAATTTCTAGTTCATCTAATTAAATAAAATAAATCAAACATTTATCTAATTTTAATCTAAAGCATCACCCCTTTACAAATAAATCAAAAATATTTATTTAACTAGGTCTTTAATCATTTTCATCTCTTTTGATTTTATTCAATCATAAAATCTTAAATCAAATGGTCAAATCGCTAGTCTCCTTAAATTAACAACTTCCATTAATTTTAATCCCAATCACCTCACCAAACTCTCTCTCGATTCTGCACCGTACCATGAAAATCAATTCTAATTGATTTATAAATCATCTATTTTCATTTGAAAAGGCATCAAAGATGGAATATTCCTCAAATTTGAAAAAATCCCCCTAAAAAGGACTTTGTCCCTTCCAACAAAGCATTTAAAATCTCTTTACATGTCCTTTTCTTGAGCCATGTGCATTTGTCACCCTCACCTCATCCTTCAGCTTTTCTCATATTTTGAAATTTGAATCTCCCCCCTCTTTGCACATTCTTCAAAACTTGCACATCCTCCATCCACTCACAAGTTGACAAGTGGCACTTTTCTATTGGCTAATTGTTAGTCCCACATTGCTCTATTTTGATCATCTCTTCAACTTAGCATTCTATAAATAAGAGGCTAATCTCCTCACTTGATCATCCACAATTTGAGTAAACTTACTATGCTCAAATATTTAGCAAAATTCCATCCATTATCATTGAATCTTAACTAGGTTATGCAGGTTTTTCCATTGGAGCATTCACCATCCTTCATCAAAGTGGATCATTCATCAATATTCATCAAACTTGCATCATAGGAATTGGGAAAGGGCCAATTTTCACATCAAATTGGCACCAATTCCCCCATGGGATCATGAGTTTGCTAGTTTAATTAGGATTCAATCTCTATTTTATTGTTTTCTCATTGTGTTCTTCATTGTTTTTCCTAATTTGAACTTTGTAAATGGATTTCACGGGGAATCCTTGTTCTTGCTTGCATTTCACCTTCTAATGTGTTTGTTCTTGTTGTTTTGCAGGCATTAGGATTGGGGTTCGACACACATACATATATAATACATACATACACACACACATACACATATATGTGCATGTACATACATACGCACATACATGTATGCATATATATATATATATACATACATACATGCATACACACATACACATACATATATAATACATACATACATACACACATACACATACATACATAATTTACATACATACATACACACATACACATATGTATATATAATATATACATACATGTACACATGTATGTATATATATGTACACATTCATGTACATGCATTATGTACATAATGTATACATGTACATGTACATATGGTGAACTAAAAAATTTTGGGTTTTCAATTTTAAATTTATAGAAATGTAAATTTAGGCAAAATGTATGTATGTACAAACACATGCATTTACATATATTGTGTACACATGTACATGTATGTACACTCAAGTACATACACATACATGTCCACACATACATACATATACACGTGTATATGTGTATATTGTAGTTATCATACTAAAATGTATGTTATGCTTCTTCTGTACTCTATAACTTTTCAGTACATGATGAGCTAGCTTAAATCTATCCATAATTTCTTAAATCTCTAGGATCTAACCATTGGAATCTAACAATATTAATGATGTAAGTCTTGTTGTAGGTCAATTAGCAAGGCGGTGTTTATCCTTGAGCTTGGTGATGAGTTTCAAATATAAGTGCTACAATTATGGAATTTTACATGGGTGTCTCATATGCCTAGTAGGCATGTTGATTAGGATGGGAGTTAAAAAGTTACATTTAGCCTATTTATGAGAATGAAAAGGTTTACACTACCATAAAACTGTGATTGCATATTACCAAGAAATGGATTCGATTCTGAAAGAAAAAAAATGATGGGTACTGTGTCAGCAACTTTCTGTGAATTGTTAATGCTTCAGCTCTATTGGTTTTGTTGAATGCCTTCAGCGAAAGTTGAAGGTTTCAAATTTCATATAGACATTGCAAGTGGTAAATCAACCCCTCATCTGTACTTGTAGTCTGTACTTAACAGACATACTAACTAGAGTAATGTGTTTTCCTACTCTAAGTGGGTGTGGAATAAATAAAAATAAAATCGTAGTTACATAATCACAACATGAGACTGAAAAAATAGCAACATGAGACTATGACAGATGATACTCAAACAAAATTTCCCTTGGGTCTTTGAATAGAGAGTCCTCCACATTCAAGTGTTAAATATATTAGGAAAAACATATTTCATCTACTTAATAGAGAGATTCTTTATCTGGGGATATGGCTAGTCATCTATTATGGCTGAGCACAAAAAATTTAAGAAATTGGGAAAAAAAGAAGAAAAAAGGAAAATCATGTTATTGTAACATGCATTAAAAGATAGGAACTATAGTTAAAAAAAAGTAACATGATACTGAATAAACAAGCAACATGAGAATGATAGTTCTAACTCGGGTTTACTAACTATTTCTCATTAGTTTTTTCTTTGTGTTGTCCAAACCATGGCTGAAAAAATTGTAAGAACTTGGTAAACTTGTGAGTCTTTCAGGTTTATGAGTTAATTGCCAAATAACTGGCCAAAAACTCAGTGGCAGCTACATAAGTCAATTCTGCCCAAAAAAAATTCATTTTGTCCATGATTTTTTAAGCATTTGAGCATGTTATTGTGAGGTCACTCTGGTTTAAGTCAATTATGCCCAAAAAATTTCATTTTGTCCATGATTTTTTAAGCATTTGAGCATGTTATTGTGATGCCACTTTGGTTTAAAAATGCAAAAAATAAAAAATGTTTAGGGTCCATGTTTTCCAAGGATATAATTTTTAAAATATTAATAAGTATGTAATTTATAATTGTATGACAACGTGGTGATTTTAACTTGTATTTTGATCTATAGATGAAGGTAAAATGTAATATTTCAATAACAGAGTTAAGATTTCCATAATTGTATGTCTTGATGTCAATATTTGAAGATAGAAGATAGTGTGAATGGAAATTCTATGAAATTGACCAAATACTGAACTTCATAAATGGGTATGCAAATGGAGCATTCAGTAAGTATAAAAATCTTAGCCCTGAGCTTTGTTTGAGCTCTACCCAGGTATTCAAGTTACATGGGATTGCATTACTCTCAAGTTTTGTTATGACTGGCTAAGAATTTCTATCCCAAAGCCCAGTCTATTTAATCATTCATATTCTAGTTTCAGTTTTATTTAAATTCTTTTTCTTTATGTATGTTTAGAAATGGAAGGATTGAGACAACATAAAATGTTGCATCCAAATAGAAGTTCATTCATATGCCCCAGTAACTAGTAATGTGTTTGCTTTACTCAGTTTTTAAGGTCGTAATGGGAAATAACCTCAATTTCTTCCAAAGAATAGTTTAAGCAAGATAAATTAGTAATACCCAGGAACTAGATTTGTACAATCTCACTTTTCTCACAAAACCCCAAATTTCTAATCCACTAGAGAAAATTGTTTAAACAATGAAATCTGATAATGTTCCAAAAATCATAACCAAATCTATGTATTTCCTTCATCAATATCACAAACAACACAAATTTTCATATCTTTCAGCCAATAAAATGGATGAGAAGAATTTCTTTTAACAAATCAATGAAACCCTAACTCCAAATACATCGCAAAAATCTCTCGAAAAAAATAGAACACAAAGAACACAAATCAAAGAATCCATCAAATGACCTCAGACAAAACTTGGGTATATATGGGTGCTATTGGTCTTGACCTCGGCTGATGAGCTCTCGCCCTGAACCCTTTCACCCGAGCATTCAAAATGGTCGGGCTAGTTTTTTTTAATTTTATCTCAACATTTTTGGTTCACACCTTTTCGGCCGAGAAGGTTTCGGCCGAAAGTCACTCGGTCGAAAGAGTGTCGACACGTAGGCGTCATGTCACTGCCCCGTGGCTTTGGTCGAAACCCTATCGGCTGAAAACCTGTTGGCCGAAAGTAATCTGTTTGAAATTACTTTATTTGGCCGAAAGTGTGACATAGTTTTGTGCTTTTACCCCTCTTATAAAATCATTCAAATGTGTATATTGAATGCATTGAATTGTGGTGATTGACTTTCACATTTTTATTTTCTTGCCAAACAATGCTATGTTGAATGAGAAAAGGCCTATTTACAATTATCATTTAACCTATTTCAAGTTACGTTTGTATGTGGGACCAATCAAAATATCACGTGGGTCTACTAGGAGGTGGTCACTTTAATCTCAACCTCATCACATTACAATGTTATCCACGTGCCCCATATTCCTTCATCAAACCACGTGTATGAGTTAACCACGTGCCCCATAAGCCTTCATCAATATGTGTTAACCTAACTGTAGGTCGTTGGGAAGCTTTAAGCCATGTACTCATCATCTCCCACGATTTTCTTCCTCATTTTCACCTTTATTATCCATATAAGATTATACATATATAATCTAATATATATATCTATATATATATTTATATATATCAGATTATATATGTACAGTCTTATATAGATATATATCTATATCAAAATACATATGTTATGGTCCATGTCATGAAACCGTACGTTGCTTGATATGATGAAACACTACAAGGAATTACTGTATATATATATATATAGTCATGTCGTGTATACATATATCAAGTCTCATGTTGTAAAAGTATATATTTGCATACAATGACATATTATTATGAGATTATATATATTTGTGCACTCTGTTATTTCTATACATGAATATATTGATAGAAAGCTCCTTGTAGCAAAGACAAAAAAAAGAAGAAGAGAAAACTGGAAATTATGTGGTGATTGAAATTTTATTTAAATCTGTTTCATACTGTACTCATTCTACTTGTAAATGTTAATCTGATGCACTATGATACTATTTGAACATTCTGTAATGGAGATAGAATAAAAATACTGAGTAAATGATTGCAAAACCTCACTCTACTATCATTGACTCTATGTTTGAAACTATTATAAAAGACAAAAGTGAGCTGATGAAAGATATTGTTGCTTGTTCAAGCGAATATTGTGGTTGTATAGTAGTGAAATACCAACGTGAATACTTCTGTATGAAATAAGTTTATTTCAGTGTTGAGGAGAGGAGGGGCGACTACTGCATTTTAAGAAAATTTATTTTCGCACAATTGCAGACTTGATAGTTTTGGTTTACTTTATTTTTCTTCCACTAGTTTCATTTCTAATCTATTCTATGTTGGTTATGTAGGAAAATCCCAATGTATTAATCTGGGTTTTGCAACCACACAGAGCCATTGGATTCAGGATAGCTCATGGGATTCACTGTCAACATGCTACTTAGTTATAAACCAGTCTCTCTATGCATTCATACTGCAAAAACATCTACCTTTTTCTTTTGTGTTCAAATAACAATAACCCATTTTCCTTCCAGGCAACACATTAACTAACACCCAGATTCATGTGTGAACATTCACAGTCATTCTCTAATTCCTACTATTTCCTGGTATAGAGATGTAACTATATTCTCTTTGTAATAATATAGGGACAAATAGTTGTATACCCATCATATTTTTAATGCTTAAAGTGTAGGGATTAGAAACCCCATTAACCTGTATCCTGAAACCCCTAAATAATTTAGGGAAAAATCTGAAAACCCATAAAATTTTATGATTATATCGGCATTTGACAATAACCCATTAATTTTCATGATTATTCTTGGTCAAAATTTTTCCAATGTTATGTTTATATCAATTTACATGAGATTAGTTCATAGAATAATGTCAACAAAAATCATAGCTCTCAAACAACGTCGACACAAAAAAAAACCATTGTTGAACAAGCAATCTTGCAGGTGGGTAATCCCACAATAGTGGTTTACAATTTTTGGCCAAACTAGAACACTGAAATTATTTTTTTGACTAAATCTTCACATTGGGGCAACTATAGCAGATAAACCGTGAGGAATTTGAAGATGATACAAACTAGAGTCTCTCCAAATTTTTTCTGTAGATTCTAAAAAAAAATCTCAAAATTTTGGAATCATATTGCACTTCTTTTTCCATCTCCTCATGAAAAACTCCGTTTTTCAGAAAAACAACATTTTAAAAAGTGACGACAATCGTGATAATGCATAAATTTTTTCCTTTGAAGGATAAAATTCTAATTTTTCAATTTAGATTTGTAACTGATATCTAGTGCTTCCACTTGGTTAGATAGTTTCTTATTGAATTTTTCTTTAATCAAGTTCTTCAAAGTCAAACTAATTACAATCCGGACATACGGATCAGATAACGCATAACTTTTATTGTATGTATCGATTTTTTTTTTTGGATGAAGGACTCCAATATCTGGTGTACTCATATTTTTCAAAAAAAATTTTGAGAATTTTCTATTTTTCCACATGTGCAAAATAGAGAACTTCATTTTCAGTGAGAAACCTATATTTAATCAAACTTAAAAAACAAATAGATAATAAAACCAAAACATATTAAAATTATATTCGTTGGATAGCTTGTTCTAAGGGCTACCTAATACCAATTGGGTTTGTGAAGTCTTCTCCATTTTCATTTTCAAATCGAGCTTCAAATTGCAAAATTCTAGACAATTTTGGTGCCTGGGAGGGTGAAGGTGAAAAAAAGGTGGTTTAGTCGAATCACTGTTCAGTTGAACCAAAAAAATATGTTGGAATGAACATAGGTTCAGGTCGAATCACTTTGAAATACAATAAAAAAATGCACTTTAAAGGGGTTCAGTCGAACTTGGAAAATGGGTTTGGCCGAACCCCTTGACATGGATCCATTTCAGTGTTTTTTTCCTCATTTTTTGTTTCTAATTTGTTTTTTTTGTTTTCCCGTTTTTTAATAGTTGTATTTTATAATATATAATATTAATATAAATCTAAATTATATTATTTTTATATTATAATATATAATATACTTATTATTACAATATATTATAATAATAATATATAATTATTATTAATTATATATTAGTATTATAATATATAATTGTTATTATTATAATATTAAAAGTATATAATTAAAAAGCATATATATTAGAAATGGTTGAAAAGCATTTTGGGATGAATTTTGGATTGGGTAGTTTAGTTGAGGGCAGGAATGATTCAAACAAAAGGTTTTTCTTTGAGATCTCATCTAACAATATTGGAATGGAAGAGCCTTGTTTCATTGCCCCTAAGCTAAGGTCTAATATGAACATGAACATCTACAGCTCCACACCCAAGCTCTCCTTGATGCTAGTAGGTGTTCTCTTCAACTGAAAATTATAAAAACATTGGTATTGATGTGGAAAAGCGTATTAATTTGATTTTCTTAGGGGCATTTTGTTTGTTTATAGATATAAGTATATATTTATGATGGGCATTGTTAGACAGACAAGTAGCTTGGAAGGAAAAGGAGACATGTTTGGCAGCAGTGGTGGAGAGTCTTAGCTTGGAATCTATAGAGAGATGAAGAGTATGAGAGTAGGTCTGGCAGTGACAACATGGAAGGGGGTGGATCTGGTGATGAGCAGGAAGATAACCATCCAAAAATGAAGCAATCACATGCATACTCCTCAACAAATTCAAAAATCACATATGCACCAACTGTGAAGGACTTGTTGTTATTGTAGAAGTTAGTGTTCAAGAGTAGCAACTGCATATTGAGAATATTTGGTTGAAAGATGAGGTCTGTTTGCACAACCTAACTAATTTAATGATGCATATTCCATATTTTTTCATTCTCAAATGCAAACTGTGGTTAAAATGATTATGAGTCAGTCCTTTTTTAGTTGTATCTATTCTAATTCTAATGTATTTACAACCTTATGAACCTCCTGGATTTTATTCTCTCTAGAAATCTTTTTAGTGCAATGATTTTCCCACCATGATGAAATTGCTTTGTATCATATACTGTATAAGATTTAGACCCAAAATGTTATTTTGTTCTCATGCTTTAAACCACCTAGCAATGAAGTTGAAGATTTGTTAGCTTTGTGCTTATGGGTTTTCTTTAACTATTCTTATGATTTTTTAATGCCTGCATGGATTTTTTCAACTAGAGAGAATGAAAACTATGGCTGGAAAATTTTACAGAAGGCCCATATCATTGACTTCAGAGAGATATGGAACTAGAGTGGGAAAGAGAGGGAGCACGAGGGTAGGAGGGAGGGACTTGAGAGAGAGATATGGAGGGAGTGGGAGAGAGATAGAGGGTAGAGGGTTTAAGGGTTTAGGATTTAAGGCTAGAGGGGAGCTCGAGATAAAAGGAGTGAGTGAGTGAGAGGGAGTTTAAGGGTTTAAGGCTAGAGGGGAGCTCAAGACAGAAGGATTGAGTGAGAGAGAGAGAGGGTTTAAGGGGTTTAACTCCACTTAATGGGGTAGAGGGGTGTGGATCTAGAGATAGGAGGAGAGAGAGAGACTTGAAAGAAAGGGTGGTAGGACGGAGAGGAGAGTGGAGTATGGAATGGGAGAGATAAAGTGGGTACAGATGGAATGGAATGGAAGAAGGGGAGATGGAGGGGGTAGGTGGTGGAGACTGAGAGAGTGGAGAGATAAAGGTAGGGGTGGACAAGGGTTTTATGGTTAAGGGAGGGAGAGGGAGGGGGGGGGAGGGAGACCTGGAGAGAAGGGAGTGGAGAGGACATGGTAGAAGGGTTTAGGGTTTAAGGGTTAAGGGTTAAGGGTAGAAGGGATCTCGAGATAGAATTAGTGAGTGAGAGAGAGAGAGAGAGGGTTTAAGGGTTTAAGGCTTAAAGGTAGAGGGTAGAGGGGATCTAGAGATAAGAGTGAGTGAGAAGGAGAGAGAGAGACAAAGAGTGGGTCTAGGAGGGAGAGACTAGAGAGAGAGGGGAAGTGGGAGAGATAAAGGGTAGAGGGGTGGACAAGGGGTTTAGGTTTAGCCAAGGAGGGAAAGAGAGGGGGTGGAGGAGACTTGAGATAAAGGAAGGAATGGAAGGAAGAGAGGAGGAAGGGAGACCTGAGAGAGAGGTGGAAGGAGAAGGAAGGGCCGTATGGGCCTAAGGGTTAAGGGTAGAGGGGAGATCGAGATAGAATTAGTGAGTGAATAAGAGAGAGAGGGTTTAAGGCTTTAAGGCTTAAAGGTAGAGGGTAGAGGGGATCTAAAGATAAAAGGAGTGAGAGAGAGAGATAGAGATGAAGAGTGGGTCTAGGAGGAGAGACTAGAGAGGAGGGGGAGGGGAGAGAGATAAAGGGTAGAGGGCAAATAAGCCTAACCTAGTTAATGGTAGAGGGAGAGAGGGAGAGGGGGTAGGAGGGAGAGATTTGAGAGAGAGAGATGGAGCATGAGGGCTTTCATGGGTTTAAGGCCAGGAGGGGAGCCCAGATAGAAGGAGGAATGAGTGAGAGAGATAGATGGTAGAGGGCACAAGGGTTTCAGGGTTTTGAACTCTGGTTAAGGTTAGAGGAGAGAGGGATAGTGGTGAGGGAGACTTGAGAGAGAGAGGGGGGGGAGTGGGAGAGAGATAAAGGGTAGGGGGTACAAGGGTTTAGGGTTTAAGGGTTAAGGGTAGAGTAGAGAGAGGGGACTTGAGATAGAATTAGTGAGTGAGTGAGAGATAGAGAGATAGTCTTCACTATCTAGTCTCCATTTTCTTTGGCAACGTGCATGTGGAACTGTGTGAAGATGTAGGGTGGTAGTAATTATCAAGTGACTATATTGATATACCTTGTTATCAAGTTGATAGTCAACAAAATGAATCCCATGCTAAACAAATTTGACTTGTTTTAGATATGTCCCTTGCACTGCAATAGAATCGACATGGTAAACATGAACCTACTTGGTAAGACATATGAATGTGTACACCATTTCCGTGCTCAAGGTTTGTACAATATATATTTAATGTTTATAACAGTAATGCACGCACATGTGAACACAATCTATATATACTTTTAAATTCAAACTCCCCTGTGGGAAATGACATTCCATCACTCATTTCAAGTTGTGTTAGCTTATTCCTCTCTCCTGTGCAACACAATAAATAATAGCTAACACCTTCAATGTTTCTAAGCTCTGCTATGACTGTAAAAACATCTCATGTACACCAAATTTACACATAAAATTTCTAAAAAAAATAGAAATGTCTCTATACTTTAAAGATCATTAACTAGATATATATAACATATAAATTATTGAAAACTCACACATGCACCTTTTCTAACCAATCCTGATATATGGTCATAATCAATTGAAATCAAAGGAATGTCTTCAAATCTTTCTTCCTCATTTTCATCATATGTTTCTGAAACAACTAGTGGCACTATATCCCATTTATCAACATATCTAGGTTCTTGGTTGTTGCATGCATGATCAGAGTCTCCTGCAATGCACTCAGTGCAAAAACAAGAGTAATCCCTTGTGTGTAATGTCCATCCATGGCGACTATTTGAACTCCCAATACAATGCAAAGATCTTGTTTTTTCTACCCTCTTGCATCCATGCATTGATCTTCTATCCACACCCAGATACATGTACAACAACAAAATTATGTGAAAAAATATGTATATATATAAAAAATTTAAATTTAAATAAATTCAATTTTTTGAAAATGTAATTTATACATACCCGATATCTCCCAAAACAGTCTATGTGGAATGTGTCGACCACAGTTGATAGAAAGTGTTTCTTGCACCATTTAACAACATCATGTGCATTGTCTATACGATCTTTTGGATAACTCATTTGATGTTTTCTTAAAGCTCATTTGATGCAAGCTCCTGCTCCATCATGCTCACTCTTTCCATGCCCACTCTAAAAAATACTCCAAACATGTGGTATTTTGTAGATTTTATGATATCTACGAAGTGCATAGAATGGTTGTGAAGATTTGAATTGTGTTGCACATACATCTGACCATACAAAATGCTTTTCAAATTATGCACCCCTGCTTCTCAAATTCTCAAAAAAAAATTGTAAAGAAATGTTGGACAAAAAGCGTGTCATGCTCTTTATCATCACTAATATAAAAGTGATATTCTTTCTTTATGGCTCGTTATTCATCTGTACTCTCAACACCATCCAATTTTGATTGTGCATGTCGATAACACACATGAACCATAATAGTGATCTACTTTGAAAAGTAATACTCTAATTGAATCTCCTTTTGATGTACGAAGGAGTAATTTTCTGCAAAGTCGACTATTGATAGAACTGTTCCAAGTGGGAAAGAATCTCTCAATGTTTGGAATTGTTGTGCTTGCCACTTAGCAAAAAAAGGAATATTGTATGTATGGTTGTATCAATTTAAAAAAAAATTCCATAAATTTTCCAATAGGAATCTCCTCTTCTACATAGTTCAACCTTGTGGATTATTTCCCAAAATTTGTTTGTAACTTTACATACTTGTACCTATGTGAGGAAAATATGTGAATAAGTAATAAACCACACAATGAATGAAACATTGCATTATAGAATTCAAATAACAATCTAATCAAATTGAAACAAATAAACTCTCTAAAAATAGTACTTACCTTTTGCACTTTACTATCTTTGTTAGGTCATTATCCTCATTTCTTGAAAGAAATTTATCCAAATTTCCATAGGTCTCACAAATTCCTTTTATGTAGTTTATTTGAGGTCCATTTTCATGATCACATAAAATAGCATTTATGAAAAAACTTGCCTGTTTAGGAGGTGCATTTTGAAACCCACAACTTTCTTCTCTCATCTTTCGAAACACCTAATAATAGAGATCAAATTCAATATGATAATGGCAAAAACAAGTTTCAAAAAACTTGTTTATCTTCACATAATATGGCTTTAATCTTTCAAATATTGTTTGCCCAATCTTTATATGAGGATATGTATTACAAAATTTCATATACATCTCAAATTGTGTTATGTCTAGCCAATGTTTGATATGATTTTCATAAATACTAGGCCCAATCCTATGTCTCATAACATTTCTAGTATTTGATGATGGACGAGTTTGATCATACCAAAAACTTGAGATCAAGTTCCTAACAACATCTTCAATCCTATCAGAATGAGGAGCTCTACACATAATTTCCCAATTTTCTTTTGAACTCTTATCCAAAAACTTTCTTTTTTTTCTCATATTTTATTAATGTGGTTCTACTATAACCAATTTCAGCCGAAAGTGCAGACAATTTTCTTTTTCTTGCTATATCTTGATGTACAATAGATGTCAACATCACCCTTATTATAGTGGCCTTATCCATTGATTGAGATCCTTTCCCAATGGAATCTAAACCCTTTTTAACATTTTGAGCAATATAATTTTGTAATCCCATGTGTTTCTTCCTATTTGATGCCGAATGTACACCCAACAATTGCAATGACTCTTTTAGCTCATTACGAAGAAGTAAACGTGATAACAATTGGGTTTTTACAAGTGTATCAAGATGATTGAAATGATGATTGATTATTCCATTTATAGATTTAGTCATTGACCTCTTTCTCTTATTATAAGGCTGGTTGGAATAACATTTCAGCTTCTCCATATCCATTTCAAGTAAATGATCTAAATTTCTATAAGAAATTTGTTTCATCACCTTTTCAGCTAGTTTTATATGCTCATGCATAGCAGTAGAAGGAAGTGATCCTGACCCCTCTCCAACATGCATTGTTTGAACTTGGGCCTCCTCCCTATCTTCAAGGTCCATGTGTTCTTCGGTGGATTCATTTGATCCAATATCTAGATTTGGCTCAACTTCAGCATGAGAACTTCCCACTTGTTGAGCCCTTTCTACATGTCACAAAATATTTTGCAAAGAAAAGTGAGAGATGATTCTATATAAGTGAATTTTATGTATGCAAGCAAACAAAGTGATAAGACGTGATGCTATAAGTGACAAAAGTTTTGAACAACTAGTTTTATATTCTCATCCATACCAGTACAAGGAAGTGATCCTGACCCCTCTCCAACAAGCATTTTTTGAACTTGGGTCTCCTCCCTAACTTCAAGGTCCATGTGTTCTTCAACGGATTTGTTTGATCCAATATCTAGATTTGGCTCGACTTCCGCTTGAGAATTTCCTACTTGTTTGAATTTACATGCAAGCAAAGAAAAGTGAGAGGCTATGAGTTATTTAAGTGGAGTTGAAACAAATAAAATCAAATATTCTTAAACTTAAGAATTCCATGGAACAAAAGCAATTGGAAATAGATGATAAGAAATTTAGGTAATGTTTATGCAAGATGACTATTTTTTAGTATTAAAGTTTCCAAGTTAAATCTAACATGGTTTTCATAAAAGGCATGCATATTTATAAGCAAAACAAATTGAGGTGTTAATAAAAGTTCTAAACACACACTTGAGAGAGAGAGAGAGAGAGAAGAAACAAGCATGTGTACCTTGTTTCTTTCTATGATAATTTTCCAAGTTTTGTTCACGCCTCTTTTGTTCTTCGTTTGAAAATTTTCGTTGTGACATATTTTTTCTTTATTCTTTGTTGTCCCATTTTCTTCTTCAAGTTAAAGATGTCTAAAAACAAATCCTCTAGCAACTTAGCTAAATTCTCCTCCAAATTTTGCCTTGATTAATAAAAATGAAAAGTTGTCTTCTCCAATATTTGCATCCTTGATAAATGTGCAAAAACCTTTTTCTCCAAAATTTGTGAGCTCCAAGTGATATAAATGTGAATTAATCTTTCAATTTGATATGAAATAATGAAAAATAAGCTTGTATATATATGCATATGGGAAAAAAAATATTCTAACGTATGGAATAACTACATCCTATATCATTAAATGAATCAAGTGGTAATCAAACAAGTTATTTCATTGTGGAGTTTGTTGTTTTTTAATGTATAGATATGCAACACATATCTTAGAGTAATTTTAGAATTTTGTTACTTGTCAAAAAGACAATAGAGGTATAATTTGAATTGAATTTTCTTAATGTTTCAAAGAATAAAATTTTGTATAATTTAATAATGGTGTAGATTAAGAGATTATTTATGAAATAATTTAACATAAAATTTTGTAACTTAGAGGGAAAGTGTTTGAAGGATGGTATATAATTATAAAAGGAATGTTCCTACCTCTTCTTTATAATTATATTTTATAACTCGTTTATAAAATATCATTAGTCTACTTGAGCTTTAAAGTCATTTATTTTATAATTTTTGACTTCTTACTATAAAATTCAATGGGTGTGGGTGCAAATTATTTTTTGTGGTCAACATGAATGAACTTAATTATAAAGTGTCATGTTCATTTCCTAAAATTCTACTAGAGATCAAATGTATATCATATAGGAAATGTAAGTTCTAAGAGATCATCAAATAAGCAAATGTATGTGTATTGAATTTAAGCAAATGTATACATATATCATATAAACATGTAAACATAAGTAAACACATACATACATGTAAATATATTCAATGTATAAACATGTAACATGTTATAAGCAAAGAGCCAAATGTATGTATATAAGAAAATAGCCAAATTTCCGCATATAAGCAAAGATCATCAAATGTTGAATACTAAAGATCATCATATAAGCAAATAGCCAAATGTATGTATATGAGCAAAGAGCCAAATGTATGTATATAAGCAAAGATCATCAAATGTCAAATACTAAAATCATCATATAAGCAAATACATGTAGTAAAAATCATAGATCTAGTGCAGAGCCTAATATGAATGTAGACTCCTAGTCAAACTGCCATCTGAATGAGAGCAATCCTACTCTGATGGATGTGTTGAGCCCTGCAAATAAAAATGTGTACAAAATGTGTTAAATACATATAATTTATATTAAATAAATTTTATGAAAGTTATTTTTAAGAATGTAATTGTATATTTTTAAATATCTATCTAGATCTATGTGCATACATATGCATGTACATATACATGTGTATATATAAAAATTTAAAACTCACATGTCCACTGGCAACAAATTCATCCACAAAGTCATGTTGATGTACACAATCTAGAGGAACAAGGCTAGGAGTGACATGAGGTATGTCCACCTATAATATATATACATATATAAGTACATGAATATCTAGTTAAAAATAAAATTTAAAAATAATTAAAAAGGAATTGAAACATTCACATGCACACATACATGCACATCATTTGATATCGGATGACCTAAGTCCTCTAAAATAGCTGCCTCCACCATATCAACTATACAGTCAAGTGACGAACCAACATCTACATCCATCTGATCTATCTCATGATGTGCCATAAATGATGAGTGAAGAGGACTATGTAGGTGAGATGGCATTGCCGATGACGAACTAGAACCGATCAACATCTCAGTAAAACCCATAGTCCGTGCAGCTGCCGAATGATCTATAGGTGGATCTTGACGTGCACTAGTGTTGGTCTAAGAGTGATGGGATCCTGGAAGTGAACGACCTCTGCATCTCAAATGATCTCTAACATGCTCTATACTGATCCCATAGTCTAATGCAATGGAGGCATATGCCTCCAAGAGGTCCTCAACTAAACAATGCAAAGTCATGTGTGCCATATCTTTTGTAAGTGCATCAAGTTGTGTGGGAGTAGGGACATTCACCGCTATATAAGGATCCATGGTGGTCCATTGTTCTGAAAATGGCGTGGATCAAGAACCTTTAGACATCAAATACTGACCTACATGATCAGTAGATATCCTACTGGTGGCAGTTGCAATGTCACCTATAGTGTCAATTGCTTCCTTTTGGGAAGCAATGACAACCTCATTTGCTATGGGGGCTAGAGCTGGGGTGAAAGAAGGAGACCTCTCACGAATCAATACCCTAAACACTGGGGCTGGTCTATCTACTAGATGATAGGTGGGCCTATCAGCAATCCTGCCACGCCCTTGACCAGCATATGATGGAATGTCTAGGTAGTTGACTTTGAGGCCCAAATGGACCTCAACATACAACTGCTGAACAAAATATAATGGAATCTGGTCATTGTTTGGGTATAAACCATGTGCTACGAGAAATCATGGGTAGATCAATGAGGCCATAACATGATCGATGCATCTAGTGACCTGGTATCCCCTAACCTTACGCATATTTTGATAAAATGGAAAACAAGTGGTTTTTATCATTTCTTTGGTCACACTATCCTATATTTTCTTAAGGGGAATGCCACCATGTACTTCTTCCCTCATGCGGGAAAGAATAGCAGCTACTAGATATCTGGAGAATAAGCACTAGTCCTCTCAAGTTTATCTTTTAGTTTTTCTAGACTATCTAATATTGGCATGCATGGTTCAGTATATATCTCTAGGTTTGCACCTTGTGCTAATGAATCTCTCAATTTGTTAATCTCATTAGTGGTTTTTGCAAACAAGTTTTCTGGAGGTGGAACATCTTCATTTTCCATGTTATATATGTATGTACACCTAAAGGAGCAATGAGACCTTGGTAAATAATATATCTAGATATAGGGAATAGATTTATCTAAAACAGTTCTAATAATTCATCTACACATCAATAATATTTTCATACCATTAACAAAAAAATATTCAACATCTATCTAGTTTTTAATAATCAAAACATTCAAATTACTAGATTGCACACAAAACATAATCTAAAACAGTTCTAAATTTTAAATTTACAAGTGTGCACTCTATTACAAAATGTGCCATTAAAGACTTAAAAAATATTGATAAACGTTGCATCTAAGATTTATTTCCTACAACTACTAATAAAGGGAAAGTGTCATTACTTAACATTAGTGGTCATGTAAAATCAATTTACTCATTATTGAAGGTACAAATAAGAGAAGAAAATGAGAGAGATGATATAAGCTTGTAAATATGATTTCTAAATTATTGAAGCAATATTTTGATAAGGAGGAAACCAAAAAATTAGAAATAAACTTCCTCATATCCATAAAGAAAATCTGATAGGAGAAAGGGACACATGCACATAATATTTATCATGAAAGTTACCACACGATGTACAAGAACATGATACTAAGGAACAAAGGTTTCTTATAAGTACACAACAAACCTAGATGAAGATTTAACCCTAGTACAAAAAGAAAGAAATAGTGAAAGAATAGGAGAAAATGACTTGATTTAATCTTTGTACATTTTTTTTTACTATCTCAAATCTTATAGATAATATAAAATCCACCATGTGAAAATATGGTTATATTTACTCATTTAAAGATAATATTTAATAATTATTTTATTACTCTTATTTTTATAAATTTCTTGGATATTATAGTAAAATAAATCAACTCTTACATTTTTTTAAATTTAAAAGTTGCCTATACAAATTCCACAACTAGATATAATGGACTAGAGCTTTGTATAATGATGCACAATGATCAATCCTTGATGTTCCAAATCTTTGTGTGGGTATTTTACTTCATCCCACCATCTTCTTTAGTTTTCATGATCTAGGTAGGTATTCCTAATGAACCTAGGAATTATCCCTTGTTGACCCATCTTAAATTTCAACCTTTATTTTGTTGATGATTATACTTGAAACTCTTATTTTTAAATTTTATGCAATAATGAATACCTATAACACTTGGTGAAACTAACAAACCAACACTAAGATTGTTCCTCTTCCTTTATCTAATCCCAGTATTTCATGTTGACTTCTTGTATACCTTTAAGAACACTAAAGAGTATAATAGTATAAAAGAACTTTAGTATAATATTTCTCTTTGGGATATTATTTAAAATTCACCTTAATATCATGAGTTTCTTCATAATTATATACAAAAGATCCATATTCCCTCTTCTACTAAGCCTATTGAAATAGTTGCCCAAATTGGGTGTATTATATACTGACATTATGGAGATTACATTTCTTCCATCTAAACTTCACTTCAATGTGGTTTAATAGAATATTATTTATCTTCTAATCATTTTTGGTACTAAACCTATATGAGCATTAAGTACACATTGATTGAAAATGGTTTTTTAATCTTAATATTTGTAGTCATTAATTCCTTAAATATATTTGTGTTTATACTTCTAATCTTACTCTTCTTGAATTTTCTATTAAAGGTTTTGTTATTATTCGATGAGATCCTTTGGGAACTATTATTTTCTTATCTAGAATCAAGCCCTATTTCACTTCACTTGTTATTCCATGTTATGATAGGGAATAATTTTCTTATTATAAACTCCTTCACGAAAAACCTTTGATTCATGCAATAGGGATTGTTCCATCTAATTGGACACCAATATGTAAAGTTTTTTATATGGAAGTAAAAATTTCATGATTACATTAGATAATGATCTATTGTATTAGGTAAGTGCACCAAGATGGTTCCTAAAAAAGGGGCTTAAGTGGCCACTTTTTTTTTCTGAAATCAGGAAATACTAACTTTGGACGTGAAATTGAGGATAGCTACACTCAAAAATTTTAGATGGAACAAAAACAAGGACCGTGAGGTGTCCGGACCCACTTTCTAAACTACTTTTCAATTTATTTTGAAAATGGTTAAGACTAAGGGGTTCAAAGAGGGACACACACAAATTGTTGTTGTTTCTGTCAGAGAAACATAACATAGCAACTCTTGTGTGACCCGAGCACGGTGGAATTTTTTGTAGTATTTTTAAAATCGCTCCAGTCAGAAGTTAGATAACAGTATGTAGTAAGGACTGAATATTTTCTGATAATTTTTTAATGAATATTTGATTTTTTATTAATTTTCTAAGTGGGTGCTTCCTAAAAAGAAAAATTTTGGCCGTGCTCCCCCTAAATTTTTTTGAAACTAATAGATTTTTTAAATTTATTTTTTAAAATTGTGAATGGAGTCTAGTTTCTAAAATGTAATTTATTTCAAATTTTGATGAACGGTTAATTTATAGCAAAAAAATACCTCAAACACCGCTTTTAAAGAAAAATGTACATGTACAAAACAAAAGAAATTATGGATGAAAGGCTTAACATTGTTAGAAAGTGAAAAAATTACATCAAGTTGGAAAGCTAATAAAGAACCTTAACATTACCCAAGGGTTCGGGATTTTCTGATATTGAACCAGATGCAATCTCTTGATGGTGAGCAATTTAACCCATTATGTGGAAAAATTTGTTGAATTTTGAAAACATCGCCTCGGTCTTTGGAATGCCCTAAGCTTTATTGGTATCTCCCAAGGCAAAACCAAGCAAAGCAAATTTACAAAGAAAAAAATAAAGCGACCACATGAGTAACGCTGAACGCTGCTATTTGTTAGTTTAATAAAGTGCTTTACCCATTTCTGCACTTACTCCATTATTGTAAAATTAGTGATGAACTACTTTTATTTTTATATTCCCCTCTAGTTACCTTAAAAATAACTACATATATTTCTTTTATACAATTATTTAAGGGGGCATATACTCTCACAACCCTTGTAATTTTGACATTTTTGCTTTTATATGTATAATGTTTATGTTGGATTATATATGATTTTTTGGCATACTTTGTATTATTGGTTGTATTATTCTAACATATATATATATATATTGTAGATTTTTTGTTTTTTTTGACATGCTTGTTTTGCATATCTTAGTTCAAGAGAATCAACTCCTTGATCAAACACACTATATATCATTCTATGTATCCAAAATGTTTGATTATTTTCATGTTTTTCTTTTAGCATTTATTTTTTATACTTTAATTATGTTTTATCATATAGTGACATTAGCCCATTAAAGTGAAAGAAAATATGATGTCAAGAATTGCATACACTGCAATATTAATTTATATTGCATTCTCACGTTTTAGCATCTATATCCATAGCATAATTTTATGGCCCATTTAACCCTCTTTCCTAACCTTCTCCTAGATCTAAGTGGCAATCTCATATTTTCTTACTTAATTATGTTAAATTTCATATTTTTATGTATTTTTCGTCTTCTAACATTTTATTATTTATGTATTGTTTCAAACATTAAATACACAATTATATAAACATCTTCATGACTCTAAAAATATCCTAGCATTTTTTTTTAAAATCATTCTTCTTACTTGAATAAAAAATTCTAACTTTATAAATGTTTCTACTTGATTATTTATTTCATCCTAGAAGGAAACTATAAATGTTGTTTATCCTATCACTTTTATCTTATAAATAATCTTAGATGCATGTCGCTCGTTAGCTTCCCTTTTCATTTACTCATGTAATTTAAGATATCTATTATTAGAGTTGCACATGGGAAAAAAATGAGCTCCCCTCCACCCAGGGCTTACTTTTTTCTTATACCAATTTGAGAATTTTATTATTTCAATTCTTAATCATAATCAAAATGTGGTGAAGGGGAAATAAAACCCATCCAATAAGTGTTTCCCAATCCCTTCAAAAGGAAAACTTGTGTATTATCCAAAGGCTATCATTATTAGGATTCTAGTTTCTAGTTCTACTATTTCTAGAATAGTATTAGAGCCTAGATTGATGGCTCCCTTGTCTCTCCTATGTTTGCTAAAATGATTAATTCTATTCATAACCACCTAAACATGTGGTGGATCTCAATGTCAAGAACAAAGATAAAAAACCCATGGATGAGGATCCCTCTAAGATTGGTTGATCCACCTCTTCGAATGAGATTAGTAACAAGGTTTAAGAGTGTGTTAAATAGGGGAAGAGGTTGGGTACATATAATGTACTTTAGACATGGTTGTTGAATGTAAAATTATTTAGACCATGAGAGGGTTGAACAATTTATAAAGAATTGGAAGACAACTATAATCTATAACATAGCATCCTTAAATGGTTGTTTAGTGTAAAATTATTTGAAAATAATTGGGGATAAAAATATCTAATTTAATAGAACTGTTAACATAAATAAACTTCAAGATAGGATTATGTAAGTGAAAAAAAGGTTCTATCAATGCTTTCATTGAACCTTTAATTTATCTAGTTAAAATATGTCTAAAATTAAGAATTCACACTAGAGACTATCAATATTCCATAAGAATCTCATAAAGAGGATGAATTTAATGGAAGACAATATAAAATCCTTCGTATGAGGATGAATTTTATCATTATGTATTATGAGTGAATCATCTCAATTATATAGCCAAGCACATCAAAAATTTATATATTGGAAAGCAAAATAAGCACACATTTATCATATTTTTATATGTATAAAGTTTCTACCATCAAACTATTTATACTTATAGATTGCATAAAGCTATAAATTTAATCGTTATTCCTAATTTATTAAGAATCAATCTAATAGAGTTTGACTTCATATTGTATACTTGTTATAACATCTCACTAATCCAACCATACATTTTATATATGTTGAAAAATATATAATAGTTCAAAATACAACTTCTAAATATGATAGTAAATCTAATCAAACATGACCCAAATGTAGGATAAATACAAGAATCTTAATCTATACCATTATTTTAATTTTGGTTTAATAGAAATTGTAAAAATTTATAATCCTGAAAAAAATAATGAATAAACTTTAAAGGATCATTTTAACAATGGTGAATTAGTGCCTAAAGATTGGCCTAAAAAATTATAATATTCAACGTTCTCATCACAAATGATATATGAAAACTAAGGATCATTTGGCTATATATTTTCATATATTTAAAATTTGAATATTTATTACGATAATGTAATGCCCCGTCTAAATAACCTAAGAATGTTGCAAAAGTGATATAAAAGTGTAATAAATTTTTTTTAAAAAGTATTAATACTATGTTAATTAGTTGCATACATTCTTAGGTTAAACGACATTACACTACTTTGAGTTTTCCTTAAGCGACTTATGTACTTCGCATTGCACTTAATAATTCATTACATAAAATAAACATTGCATAACAATTTAAATTCCCATTCAAGATATAATAGAGTTCAAACACATTTCCATACATTGCAATGATATATTATTACATTACTCATCCATCTGATGAGGTAGTTCAAATAACAAATACTTTACAATTACATTGATCACCTCTTATACATTTGAGGGATGTTTTTACATTTCAAATTTTACAATATACAATGATGAAGAAATAAAAGAAGTCCATGTGTGAGCTCTCCATCCATGAAGCGCTCAATGCTATAATCGAACTGGGGACCCAACGGAGTAAGGTGCACGTTCCACCCAACCATGTGGTACCCGTAGGTCCACCCCCCGTGCTAGGAGATAGTAATAAGGCTACCTAGACCAAATCTACTAACCCTAGACACTAGTACATACAAACTTTAGGTTACATTGCTTCCAGATTTGACAAATGATTTGAAACACCAATACAAGGTTTAACGGTTATTCTAGGTGGAGTGTCATCACAACGATGCAACGGTTACCCTGGTGTTTCTTCCTAGGTCTCAGCCCCCAATCCTTGGGTTACCCTGGTAACCTCTTACGAAACCCGGCCCCTATTGCATGCAGTTGTGGAATCGAGTGTCCCTTAAGGAAACGAAACAACGATTTGCCATTCCAGGCCTTCTCAACTTATACTCATAACTGTAGTAGCTTATGAGTCATAAGCGAGGCATGCATATCTTATTACAAATTTTAATCTCTATCTAATGTGTCATTTAATTATCACTGACTTAGTTAACTAATTGTAAGTTACCCTGACACCACTTTGTGTGTCGGCCCTTACAATTAGCCACTCCCCTAAACATAACACAAAAATCTAGGTTTTCATGACTAGGGTTTACCAAGTACACAATTTACATCACACATTGACAAGAAATCATAACAATATCATACACCTTGTCTGACTCTCACACAACCCAAGTCAATAAGAAATCCTTTGAATACAATAATACCCCATTTAACCCAATTTATTCTGGAAGTCTTGAACAATTAAATACTTTCCCCTTTTTCCCAAAAAGACACAATAAATAAAATCAAGAAAATAAAACATCTATAGTTCGGATATGTTAAATCCTCTCAAGCAAAAGATTTAAAATGTCAAAATTATTCATTTACAATTAAATCCATTTTCCATACAATACAAAAATCAGTTCTACAGATTGCCCAATTTCCCAATCACATGACTTAATGAAAATTATACAACTTTAAAAAAAAACAAGTTATTCTATAACAAATATCTAATTTATCTATAATATCTAAATCTAGATATTTATTAATAAAATTCCTTTAAACTTATCATTTAAACATGTAATATGATTTTTAATTTAATTAACAAATATTTCATATATTTTTATTTTAATATATATACATATATATATATATATATATATATATATATATAAAATATTATAAATCGAATTGATAAACCATAATACAAAATTCGCCATTTAAGCATTTATACAATTTCGAAAAGTTTTATATCACTGAAAATTTTCGTTTAACTCATAACACTGTTTTTTTTTAATTTATAAAAGTTTGGGGTTTTCGGCTCACAGCCGAGCGCTATATCCACAGTGATGTGGGCGCGGCTGTGGTTAGGGCTGCGCCCAGCAGCCCTTATGGCTGCTGTGCGCAGCCTTACCAGCTGCGCCCAGCACCAACATTGGTGGGGAGGGTTTCGGCCCTCCCCATCTTAAACAACAATTTTTTTTTTGTTTCATAAAATATTTCGCACGAGAATTTTCTTTTGAAATTCGCCGACGGAATTGATTCCGTACGGCGATTTCAACATAATTACCAGGTTTAAAAAAATATATAATTTTAACATATATAATTTTTGGTATATGAATATATATACCTATAAATTAATTTGGGGTTTTCACAGGAAAATTTTCTTCAAATCTGGTAAAGTTTTCCATAAAGTTTTCTACAGTAGACCTGGAAAAATTGCTGTATTTAACCAAGATTTTTCCCAGAATTTTCTAATAACAAAATTGGGTAAATAAACCACATAATTGTTTATTTAAAAACAATAATTTTCCCATTACTATTTTTTTTAAATTTCAGCAGAGGGAATAACTTTTCAGAATGAAATCTACAGAAGATTCAAAATATGAAATCTATAATCTCATTCAGTATTAACAATAAAAGGAATTTCCAGTAAACACACAAAATTCTCTTTTCTCAAGCATTTCATTAAAACACAACCAATAATATTATACCAGTAGAATACCTGTAAACCCTTTGCTATTTGAAGAAGAAACCCCTGTAGCCTTCCTTGCCTGTAGATTCAATTCTTTCCCGAAGTGCCAATTCCAAAACCACCAACTTCCAAGAATCTTTGGAAAATCTTTTCCAAATAAAATAACAAATCCAATCACAGAGAAAAATACCAATTCTTAAGAAATTTTGGGTTTTTACACACAGAGAGATAATTTTTTGCCAGTGCCCAGAAAATTTTTCCCCGAGGCAATAGAATAACCTCGTGCAATTTCTGAGATCCTCAATATCCTCCGTAAAAATTCTCAACAACCCAAATGAAATTATGGCACTCATACACATGTCGAGAGGTTGTTGGGAAAATATCTTCTCCACCTCTCGGCAGTTTTCCCATTCAATAATTTGCATGCAATTTCCTATTTATTTAATTTAAACTTTAACAAATCAATTTGCATGCATTTTATTTAAATACTAAAAATTAATTTTCAATAACAATTTTATTTTACATGCATTTTCTATTTTAATTTATTTTCTAATTTATTTAAACACAATATAATTTATGCACTTGATAATTTAATCTAATTAATTAATTTATTTAATTAAATAGTTAATTCCTTTTAAAGATCAACTATTTAACTAATTAAACTAACTAATGTATTAAATTATTAAATAAATAAATTTCAATCATATTTAAATATTAATTTAAATAACAAAATAAATAAAACACAATAATTAACATTAAAAATAACCAACATTTACCTTTTCAAAACTATTTAACCAACAGAAACACATTACAAAACAACCTATGACCCAAACTAAAACTGACAACATACTATTACTAAGGTTAGAGATTGGACTAGGATAAACCTAACTACTATCTCCCATTCAACAATTCCGTTGAGTCTTGACACGCTCAGACCTGATTACACAGGTGGAGTCGGTGTCATGTACCTGCAAATCCTGCAACCAAGCAAATATTGTACATACATGTATATATATAGAAAACATTTAAAACAGACACACCGTGCGGAGAAAATCACAGATATCGCAGGGCACTCGCAAGCGAGTGATGCGATTCTGTTCTCCACACCAATACTCTCACAAAAAACTGTCTCAATAAACATTGTTAGTCCATCATAAGCATGTGCATATCCATAAACAAATGAAAGTAAACATCTACACTAAATCATATCATGTCTGAAAACAATAAACATCACACTGAGTAACATCATGTCACACAATAATCCATCATCGCTCAAAATCAGCGATCCAAGTATCCAACAAAACAACATAAGTCGCGGTATGAAAGTATCAGCGAGAAGTATAGCATAAAATGGAAGTTACTACATTTTGCAACATTATGTTTTTCACCTTTGTTAGACTATGACTCTGTTGGATATTTTGATCTTTGGTTTTGAAAGCTTGATGGATTTGATACGCTGACATGATGATGATATGGTGATTCGATTTAGGACATGCTTGCAAATCTATAGCGTAGATGTTTACTAGACATGATATTGCTATGTATACATGTATGTTTGCTTGATGGACTACTTGCACAATTAGTGGAACATTGTGTATTAGTGTGGAGGCGAGAGAATAAGCATCGCACAAGCTGCGTGCTATGATATCTGGGATTTTCTCGCGTATTATTTCAACATTTAAACAGGTTGCATATCTGTGCATGTTATTGCTTCGGTTCTTGAGGGGAATTCTAACAGGTACATGTGCCGGAAACTTTCCACATTACTAGTGCGGTGTGTCAGGCTCAACCGGTCTTATTGATTGAGGTGGTAGTTAGTTCATCTAACCTGGTCAGTACGTAGATACTTGTTTGATTTGGAATAATAGGTTGTCTTCATACTTTTTGATTGGTTTGGCTGAAGGGAAAATGTCGGAATTTAATAATAGTTTGTTATGTTTAATTTCTTGTTATTTAAATTGGTGATTAAATGTTAAATAAAAGGTTTTTATATTTTATTAGTGAAATTAATTAGTTTGTTTAGTTAAGTAATTTGATCGTAAAGATTGAATTTATTTAATTGAATAAATAAATTAATTAAATTAATATTGATTAAATTGTGTATGAATAGTTATTATTTAAATTAAATGTTATTAGAAATGGCATGTTTTATTATTAAACATATTTGCAAATTAAAAATTGGAAAATTAAATAAATGCATGCTATTTGAATATTGGTTTTAAATTTAAATAAATTAATTAAAGGCATGCAATTTTGGAAGGCAAGATTGCCGAGAAGTGGTTAATAGATATTTTGCACTTCTCGACAAGTGTGCCAGTGCAATTATGATTTTTGGTTGAGGATTTTGCCAGATGTTATCTGGGATTTGGGAAATAGAGAGGGTTATCAAATTTTCTTCATGGGAAATTGAAAGAGGATTTTGCTGTTAAAATTATTTATTTTAAAATATTTGTGATTACCTCTATTCAGTTGTATTTTTGTGGAAGATCCCTTTGGTGGGAAGTTCTTTGTGATTGGGTCTAGATTTCTTTTGGATTTGGTGATTTGGAGAAGTTGGAGGGTTGCACTCTACAGGCAAAGGTTTCACTCTTCAACAGCTTAGATCTTCAAATCACAGGAGAACAGGTATTTTTCTTGTTTTGATTTGTTTCCTTTTTAAAAATGAGTGTTTGAGAAAATATCAATTTTTGTGTTTCCTGTATTCTTCTCGGGAATTTTTGTAAAATTTGGTTTAATCAGTAGAAACAGGAAAGAATTTTGAGGAAATTGTAAATAGAGATTCCTATTTTTTTAAAAAAAATTGTTATGGGTTCCTATAGAAAATTATTCTTCCCAATTTGAAATGAAAATATTTTGTTATTTTAAAATTAGAAAACTTTGTAGAAAGAAAAATCTTGTGTCAAATTTGGAGATTTACTGATTCCTGTAGAAAATCATTTTGTTTTCTGTGTATTTTCCTGGTTAAAATATTTGTTATTTATTAAATGGCATGTGGATTTATATATATATATATACATATACACATATAAATCTTTATATAAAATTTTATTTGAAATCATGCTCATAAATTTCGTCAAATTTCTGTACGGCGATATTTAAAGATGGATTAAAATCCGTAGAGCCGAGCTTCTAAAAACGCAGGGTTGTCGGATTTAATTTTTAAAGAAATAAAATATAATTAAAAAAAAGATGTAACAGCGTAACAGGGGATGTGTAGGGGGGCTACCCCCAGAGCCTTTCCCCAAAGGGGAGTCGGCTGTGAGGGCAGCGCCCAGCGCTGCCTTCATAGGCAGCGCTGGCGCTGCCTACACAGTCGTGCCCCACTATGGGGGTTTGGCTGTGTATGGCAGCCAGCCCCCTGCTAATGTTTTTTTTATATTTTATAAACTTTGTTTTAAAATTCATAATTTTTATTAGTTTATATTATATGCTATACTTAATATATATAAAATATATTATTTTTTATATATTTATATATATTGTGTATACATATATATATAAATTCATAAAGGTTATAATTTGTTTAAAATATTTATATGGATAAATTTATTTCAGTATTAAAATATAAATATTTAAAGAAATAGTGAATATGGATTTATTTCAGGGTAATAATATAAATATATATATTCATATATATATTTATATATTTTAAAATATTTAACTATAATGATTTAAATCTTTTATTATTTACATGTATATTAAATTGTTAATTAGAGTATGAAAATTAGAATAGATATATTGTAATGAAATATATATAGTAAAGAAATCGAAAATTTCATTATAATGTATAAGTGCGGAGATGGAGTTGATTAATTTAATACTTCAAGTTATTGATTGACTGGATTTAGTATAACCAAACAATAGACGTTTATTTTTCTTGATTTGCTTTAATCGTGTAATTTTATTGGGCAAATAAGGAATGTCTTAACTATATGAGTCTTCCAGACAAATTGTAAAATGTGGGAATTGTGATTATTTAAGTAGAGTTCTTGAGTTGTGTACATGAATTTTGCATGGTGGTTTGACACCTGTTTTATGAACAATGATTTGATGTCCGTTATAACATGTTTAGTCTTTTATATTGATTTTGGTTATATGTACACCTTGTAAACCTTAGTCAGAGAACTTAGATTCCTTTGTTATGTTTAGGGGAGTGGCTTTTTGTAAGGGCCGACACACAAAGTGGTGTCAGGGTAACTTACAAAGAGTTAGTAAGTCAGTGATAACTAAAGAACACAGTAGTTAGATTAAAATTCTTAACAAGATGTTTATGCCTCACTTATTGACTCTTGAGCTAGTTCAGTCTTGAGTATAAGATGAGAAGGCCTGGAATGGAAAATCGGTGTCTTGTTTCTTCAAAAGACATTCGATTCCGCAATGATTTGCAATGGGGCTGGGTTTCATAAGAGGTTACTAGGGTAACCCAAGTTGGGGGCCAGAACCTAGGAAGACACACCAGGGTAACCTTTGCAATATTGTGATGACACTCCACCTAAAGTAATAGTCTACCTTGTGTACTTAGTACATTCGATTATGTAAAATTTGGAAGCAATGTAACCATTTGTTTGTTATGTACTTGTGTCTAGGGTTAGTAGATTATGTCTAGGTAACCATATTACTATCTCCTAGCATGGGGGGTGGACCTACGGGTACCACATGGTTGGGTGGAGCGTGCACCTTACTCCGTTGGGTCCCCAGTTTTGTGATCATGGCATTGAGAGCTTCATGGATGGAGAGCTCGTACTTTGATACAGATGTACTTTGTTTATTGCATTATTGTAAAACTTGTATTGTAAAGCATCCCTCAGTTGTTATGAGGTGAACACTTGTAAAATGTAATTATTATTGAACTACCTCATCAGATGAATGAGTATTGTAATATTTTATCAAATGCAATGTAAGGAAATGTGATTGTACTTTATGTTATCTTGAATGGAGTTTCAAATGAAATGCAATGTTTATCTTTATGTTAATGATAATTAATATGTGCAACGCGAAATACTAAAGTCCTCTATGGAAACTCAAAGTAGTGTAACGTCGCGTAACTTAATGAATGTATGCAACTAATTAACTTAATAATTATACTTTAAAAAAAAATTTATTACACCCTTATACACAATTGCAACATTCTTTAGGTTATTAAGACGGGGTATTACAGATTGGTATCAGAGCCAAGGTTACAAACACTGGACGCTCTGGGTAATTGCGAGCCCATTAGGTTGACCTAGTACGTAGTGTCGCAAACTGTTAGCCTTGGTTAAATAGTATCTAAGACTCGTTATTGTTATGTGTAGGAACATGCCTAGGCGAGGTGGAAGAGGTCATGGTAGAGGTCGAGGTGGAGGCCGAGGGCCAATCCCTCAGGCTACTCCGCCTCTGAGCCCTTATCACAGTGATCAGGCAGAACAGTTGGATCAGAGGAATGAGGGACAGAATCCCGAACAGTCAGGAGTAGAGGGTTCTCAGATATGTCCTTTATTAGAGGAGATCCTAGCTCGTCTTGGACCTAGACAAGAAGTTGAGCAGGAGGTTGTCAGAGAGAGATAGATCTCCTAGGAGAGTAGATGACTCAGTACATCAAGATGCTATTACTGCAGGACACATGAGGGATTTACTGAGGGCATGCCCTCCTACCTTTGATGGTATAAGAGGTGGCTTAGAGGTAGAGACCTGGCTACTAGATTTGGGTAGATGCTTCGCCATGCACCCTTACGGTAGCAATACCCATGTGAGATGCACTATTATGCATTTGAGAGGATTTTCCTCTACTTGGTGGCACCTGGAGGAGTAGAAGCTCCATTTGGATATTGGGTCAGTGTCTTGGGAGATGTTTCTCGAGAGGTTTAGAGCACGGTTCCTATCAAAACACTGGAGGCAGCGACGGGCTGACGAGTTCCATGATCTACGTCAGTTGGCTCTTTCTGTTGAGCAATATGAACGTAGATTCTATGAACTCAAGCAGTATGCTGGTATTGGCGATGATGAGCCTATGCTAGTTCAGCACTTCATCAAGGGTTTAAAAGTATGCATTAGTGGTGGTGACCGAGTCTTTGAGCCAAAGACTATGGAGTTGCGGTGGAGAAGGCTCGAATAGTGGAAGAGAACCTTGTTATGGCGTTAGGTGGTCACACAGGAGTACAGATTGGTAGTGCTCCTGCAACAGGTTTTAGTCCACGGGGTGGACAGGCACAGACAGGAGGTTCCTCTAGGAACCAATAGACACCCTCAAAGGGTGGGCAGCAACAGCAACAACGTACACCTCAAAAGAATAATAATCCACAACCACAACAAGGTAATAGTCCACAAACAGGAAAGGGTCGCAACTGGTGGCGCAACAAGCGCAATAGGCAGGATCAGCCTGCGCAGAGTGCTCAGTCTACTGTGAGTAGAGGTAGTTTTCAACAATCCAATGCACCTTCGGGTGGCAGAGGATTCAGTAGAGGCACTAGTTGTTACTCATGTGGACAATAGGGACACATAGCTAGGCAGTGTTTGATGAGAGGTTCTACTGGTTTTGGGCCTCGACCTATAGTTTCAGAGCCTACAGTGGGTGATGCAGGACGATCACATACAGTTTATGCTATGGTTAATGACCCAAGCCGATCACCAGAACACAATGGTGAGACTTCAGGTAAGTTACATGGTGTCAGTGTTTCTGTTCTTTTTGATTCCGGAGCTACCGACTCATTTATTTCACCAACCATCATTGACCGATGTGGTCTTGTGGCGATAAAAGAAGGTGGTAAGTGGTAGGTTGAATTCGCCTCTGGGGTGAAAGTAGCGGTAGAAAACTTAGTACATAATTGTGAACTTAAAATTGGTACGTTAACTACTTTAGTAGATTTATATGTTACACCTTTAGGATCGTATGACATAGTATTAGGTATGGATTGGTTAGCATCTTATCATGCTGTGATTTATTGTCGACTTAAGATAGTTAGTTGTATTAATGATATAGGTGAGAAAGTGGAAATTATAGGTGTTCAAAGACCTATCTCTTTGTGGATGATATCTGCTATGCAATTAAAGAGATGTCTTCATCAGGGTTGTCAACTGTTTGCAACAACAATTACTGATTTGGAAGAAGGTGAGAGTCGAGAGGTATCTCTTGATGATCATCCTATTCTTAGGGAATTTGCTGACGTGTTTCCCGATGACATTCCTGGAATGCCACCAAAGAGGGATATTGACTTTAGAGTTGACCTAGTTCCTAGAGCTGAACCTATATCTAGAGCTCCTTATAGAATGATGACTCAGGAGTTAGAGGAACTTCGTATCCAGTTAGAGGAACTATTAGAAAAGGGTTTCATTCGTCCAAGTGTTTCCCCTTGGGGAGCACTTGTCATCTTCGTAAAGAAGAAGGATGGATCTCTTAGGTTGTGCATAGACTATCGTCAATTGAACAAGGTTACGATTAAGAATCGTTATCCTTTGCCTAGAATCGATGACCTCTTTGATCAAATTAAGGGAGCTAATGTGTTCTCTAAAATTGATTTGAAATCTGGGTATCATCAATTGCGTATAGCCGAAGCAGACATTCATAAAACTGCTTTTTGAACTCATTATGGGCACTACAAATTCACAGTAGTACCATTTGGGTTAACGAATGCACCATCAGTATTCATGAGTCTAATGAATGGTGTTTTTTGTACATACCTTGATCGCTTTGTCCTTGTATTTCTCGATGATATTTTGATTTATTCGAGAAACATGAAGGAACATGAAGAACACTTGAGACAGGTATTGCAATGTTTAAGGGAAAATCAATTGTATGCGAACCTGAAGAAGTGTGATTTCTTTCAAACTGAGATTAAATATCTTGGACATGTGATATCTGGTAAAGGTATTGCTGTGGATCCTTCAAAGATTCAAGCTATTGTAGATTGGCCCACACCTAATAATGTAGGTGAAGTTCGTAGTTTTATGGGTCTAGCTGGTTACTATAGGCGGTTTGTAGAGGGATTTTCTAGAATCGGTCATCCTATTACTTCTCTTCAGAGAGAAGGAAAGAAGTTTGTTTGGAAAGAGCAATGTCAGTTGGCTTTTCAGACACTTAAAAAAAAGTTGACTAATGTGCCTATACTGATTGTTCCTGATCCTACTAAGGATTTTGTAGTATGCACGGATGCATCCTTAGAGGGTTTGGGAGCAGTTCAGATGCAAGATGGGTGTGTGATTGCTTATGAGTCTCGCAAACTCAAAGACCACGAATTAAACTATCCCACTCATGATCTAGAACTAGCTGCGGTAGTGCATGCATTAGTTCGTTGGAGGCATTTCTTATTAGGTCATCGTTTTGAACTTCATACTGATCATCGTAGTCTACAATACATTTTTACGCAACCTAACTTGAATGCTAGGCAGAGACGGTGGATGGAGTTCTTGTGTGAGTACGATTTTGATGTGAGATATGTTCAAGGAAAAGAGAACGTAGTGGCTAACGCTCTTAGTCGTCGTCGACATGAGATCTCTGCTACTACTCTTGAAGTAGATTTGAGAGGTCAAATAGTAGCAGCACTTCCCACTGATAGACTATATCAGGAAGTAACTTAGTCGGAGATTGAATCAGGTAGACCTTTAGAAGGTCAATTTGTAGGATATGTCCTAGAATCGGATGGTATATTATGGCATTTAGGTCGTATTTATGTACCACATTTTGAAGGTCTTCATACATTAATTATGACTGAAGCACATCGAGCTCCATACTCAGCTCATCCAGGTGTTAAGAAAATGCATGACGATCTTCGGCAATTGTATTTCTGGCCTGGTATGAAACATGATATCGCTGATTATGTATCGAGATGTCTTGAATGCCATCAAGTTAAAGCTGAGCATCAACATCCCGCTAGATTATTGCAGCGACATCTCATTCCTGAATGGAAATGGGATATTATATCCGTTGACTTTATTGTCGGGTTACCTACGTCATCACGTCGACATGATGCCATTATGGTAACTGTTGACCGATTGACTAAGGTGGCTCATTTCTCACCTATACGATCATCTTACAATGCTTCATCCGTAGCTAGGATATTAATGGAGGACATAGTTAGATTGCATGGGATTCCTCGTAGGATTATTTCTGATAGAGATCCTGTATTTACTTCAGCCCTATGGACTTTATTACAACATGCTCTAGGTACAAAGTTGAACTTTAGTTCAGCGTATCATCCTCAAACCGATGGAAAAATTGAGAGAGTTAACCAAATATTAGAGGATATGCTTAAGATGTACGTAATGGACCAACAATCACGTTGGGAGGATTATCTGTACTTAGTAGAATTCACTTACAATAACGGATATCAGAGTTTCATAGGTATGCCACCATTTCAAGCATTATACGGTCGTCCTTGTCGAACTCCCCTTAGTTGGGATCGACTTGAGGATAGAGTATTAGTTGGACCTAAGATGCTTCGAGACATGGAGCAACAGGTTGACCGTATAAGAGAACATTTGATAGCAGCACAGGATATTTAAAAGAAATATGCTGATGTGCATAGGATAGACCGACAGTTTGCTGTTGGTGATAGAGTGTTTCTTCGAGTGCGACCGTGAAAGAGTCCAATCCGTTATGGAAAAGGCTCTAAGCTTGCGCCTCGTTTCGTTGGGCCATTTGAGATCTTAGAGAGAATTGGTCCTGTGGCGTATCGACTCGCCTTACCACCCAGTTTGTCATGTATTCATGATATTTTTCATGTATCAGTTCTTAGACCATATCATCCCGACATTTCTCATGTACTTGATTGGAATGTGTTACAGGTAGAGGACGGGCAGCTGGCTTTGGAGCCCATGGCCATTCTACAGCACCGGACGCTCGGTCTTAGGGGTCAAGGTGTTGATCAGGTGAGGGTCCAATGGGATCCTAGTCATGAGGCTTCTGCTACTTGGGAGGATGCGACACGCATGAGGGAACTTTATCCCTATCTATTCGCAGGCTTTCAGGAGCAAGCCTGATCCTAGGGGGGAGGATGTAGTACCCCTCCATTAATGCTTATGTTTTCTGCTATTATGTTTTCACACTGTTAGACTATGATACTTTGTTTGGATATTTTGATCGCTAGTTTTGAGCGACAGTGTATTTATTCTATGACATGATGATACATTGTATGGTGATTACTAATTTCAGACATACTTTGATATAGTGTAGATGTTTACTTTCAGATGATTATTGCTATGTATATGTTTATGATGGACTAACTGCTTTTTAATTCATCAGTCTAATGTGACGTGTATTGGTGTGGAGAACAGAATCACATCACTCGCTTGTGAGTGCCCTGTGATATCCGCGATTTTCTCTGCATAGTGTGCCTGTTCAATGGTTTATATATATATATATGGATGTTATTGCTTGGTTGCAAGAATTGCAGGTACATGACACCGACTCCACCTGGTTACTCAGGTTTGAGCGTGTCAAGACTCAACAGATATGTTGATTGGGAGGTAGTAGTTTGGTTCATCCTAGCCTAGTCTTTAACCCGGTCATAGTACATTGTCTGTTTAGTTCAGAGTCATAGGTTGTCTTGTACTTTTCTGATTGGTTTAACTGCTTGAAAGGAAAATGCCAAATTTAATAATAGTTTATTATGTTTTAATTTACTGTTATTTAAATTAATTGTTAAATGTTAAATAAGGTTTTTATATTTTATTAATTAATTAATTAGTTTGTTTAGTTAGGTAATTTGATCGTAAAGATTGAATTTATTTAATTGAATAAATAAATTAATTAAATTAATATTGATTAAATTGTGTATGAATAGTTATTATTTAAATTAAATATTATTAGAAATGGCATGTTTTATTATTAAACATATTTGCAAATTAAAAATTGGAAAATTAAATAAATGCATGCTATTTGAATATTGGTTTTAAATTTAAATAAATTAATTAAAGGCATGCAATTTTGGAAGGCAAGATTGCCGAGAAGTGGTTAATAGATATTTTGCACTTCTCGACAAGTGTGCCAGTGCAATTATGATTTTTGGTTGAGGATTTTTTCGGATATTATCTGGGATTTGGGAAATACAGAGGGTTATCAAATTTTCTTCACGGGAAATTGAAAGAGGATTTTGCTGTTAAAATTATTTATTTTAAAATATTTGTGATTACCTCTGTTCAATTGTATTTTTGTGGAAAATCCCTTTGGTGGGAAGTTCTTTGTGATTGGGTTTAGATTTCTTTTGGATTTGGTGATTTGGAGAAGTTGGAGGGTTGCACTCTACAGCAAAATGTTTCACTCTTCAATAGCTTAGATCTTCAAATCACAGGAGAACAAGTATTTTTCTTGTTTTGATTTGTTTCCTTTTTAAAAATGAGTGTTTGAGAAAATATCAATTTTTGTGTTTCCTGTATTCTTCTCAGGAATTTTTGTAAAATTTGGGTTCATCAGTAGAAACAGGAAAGAATTTTGAGGAAATTGTAAATAGAGATTCCTGTTTTAAAAAAAAAATTGTTATGGGTTCCTATAGAAAATTATTCTTCCCAATTTGAAATGAAAATATTTTGTTATTTTAAAATTAGAAAACTCTGTAGAAAGAAAAATCTTGTGTCAAATTTGGAGATTTACTGATTCCTGTAGAAAATCATTTTTTTTTTCTGTGTATTTTCCTAGTTAAAATATTTGTTATTTATTAAATGGCATGTGGATTTATATATATATATATATGTATATAAATGATATATATACATATACACATATAAATCTTTATATAAAAATTTTATTTGAAATGATGCTGATAATTTTCATCAAATTTCCATACGGTGATATTTAAAGACGGATTAAAATCCATAGAGCCGAGCTTCTGAAAACGCAAGGTTTTCGGATTTAATTTTTAAAGAAATAAAATATAATTAAAAAAATGTAACAGGGGATGTGCAGGGGGGCTACCCCCACAGCCTTTCCCCAAAGGGGAGTCAGTTATGAGGGCAGCGCCCAGCACTGCCTTCACAGGCAGCGCTGGCACTACCTACACAGTCGCGCCCCACTATGGTGGTTCGGCTGTGTATGGCAGCCGCCCCCCTGCCAATGTTTTTTTTATATTTTATAAACTTTGTTTTAAAATTCATAATTTTTATTAGTTTATATTATATGCTATACTTAATATATATAAAATATATTATTTTTAATATATTTATATATATTGTGTATACATATATATATAAATTCATAAAGGTTATAATTTGTTTAAAATATTTATATGGATAAATTTATTTCAGTATTAAAATATAAATATTTAAAGAAATAGTGAATATGGATTCATTTAAGGGTAATAATATAAATATATATATATATATATATTCATATATATATTTATATATTTTAAAATATTTAACTATAATGATTTAAATCTTTTATTATTTAAATGTATATTAAATTGTTAATTAGAGTATGAAAATTAGAATAGATATATTGTAATGAAATATATATAGTAAAGAAATCAAAAATTTCATTATAATGTACAAGTGCGGAGATGGAGTTGATTAATTTAATACTTCAAGTTATTGATTGATTGGATTTATTATATCCGAACAATAGACGTTTATTTTTCTTGATTTGCTTTAATCGTGTTATCTTATTGGGAAAATTAGGAATGTCTTAACTATACGAGTCTTCCAGACAAATTGTAAAATGTGGGAATTGTGATTATTTAAGTAGAGTTCTTGAGTCGTGTACATGGATTTTGCATGGTGGTTTGACACCTGTTTTATGAACAATGATTTGATGTCCGTTATAACATGTTTAGTCTTTTATATTGATTTTGGTTATATGTACACCTTGTAAACCTTAGTCAGAGAACTTAGATTCCTTTGTTATGTTTAGGGGAGTGGCTTTTTGTAAGGGCCGACACACAAAGTGGTGTCAGGGTAACTTACAAAGAGTTAGTAAGTCAGTGATAACTAAAGAACATAGTAGTTAGATTAAAATTCTTAACAAGATGTTTATGCCTCACTTATTGACTCTTGAGCTAGTTCAGTCTTGAGTATAAGATGAGAAGGCCTGGAATGGAAAATCGGTGTCTTGTTTCTTCAAAAGACATTCGATTCCGCAATGATTTGCAATGGGGCTGGGTTTCATAAGAGGTTACTAGGGTAACCCAAGTTGGGGGCCAAACCTAGGAAGAAACACCAGGGTAACCTTTGCAATATTGTGATGACACTCCACCTAAAGTAATAGTCTACCTTGTGTACTTAGTACATTCGATTATGTAAAATTTGGAAGCAATGTAACCATTTGTTTGTTATGTACTTGTGTCTAGGGTTAGTAGATTATGTTTAGGTAACCATATTACTATCTCCTAGCATGCGGGGTGGACCTACGGGTACCACATGGTTGGGTGGAGCGTGCACCTTACTCCGTTGGGTCCCCAGTTTTGTGATCATGGCATTGAGAGCTTCATGGATGGAGAGCTCGTACTTTGATACAGATGTACTTTGTTTATTGCATTATTGTAAAACTTGTATTGTAAAGCATCCCTCAGTTGTTATGAGGTGAACACTTGTAAAATGTAATTATTATTGAACTACCTCATCAGATGAATGAGTATTGTAATATTTTATCAAATGCAATGTAAGGAAATGTGATTGTACTTTATGTTATCTTGAATGGAGTTTCAAATGAAATGCAATGTTTATCTTTATGTTAATGAAAATTAATAGGTGCAACGCGAAATACTAAAGTCCTCTATGGAAACTCAAAGTAGTGTAACGTCACGTAACTTAATGAATGCATGCAACTAATTAACTTAATAATTATACTTTAAAAAAAAAATTATTACACCCTTATACACAATTGCAACATTCTTTAGGTTATTAAGACGGGGTATTACAGATTGGTATCAGAGCCAAGGTTATAAACACTGGACGCTTTGGGTAATTGCGAGCCCATTAGGTTGACCTAGTACGTAGTGTCGCAAACTGTTAGCCTTGGTTAAATAGTATCTAAGACTCGTTATTGTTATGTGTCGGAACATGCCTAGGCGAGGTGGAAGAGGTCGTGGTAGAGGTCGAGGTGGAGGCCGAGGGCCAATCCCTCAGGCTACTCCCCCTCTGAGCCCTCATCACAGTGATCAGGCAGAACAGTTGGATCAGAGGAATGAGGGACAGAATCCCGAACAGTAAGGAGTAGAGGGTTCTCAGATACGTCCTTTATTAGAGGAGGTCCTAGCTCGTCTTGGACCTAGAAAGGAAGTTGAGCAGGAGGTTGTCAGAGAGAGATAGATCTCCTAGGAGAGTAGATGACTCAGTACATCAGGATGCTATTACTGCAAGACACATGAGGGATTTACTGATGGCACGCCCTCCTACCTTTGATGGTATAAGAGGTGGCTTAGAGGTAGAGACCTGGCTACTGGATTTGGGTAGATGCTTTGCCATGCCCCCTTACGGTAGCAATACCCATGTGAGATGCGCTATTATGCATTTGAGAGGATTCGCCTCTACTTGGTGGCGCCTGGAGGAGCAGAAGCTCCATTTGGATATTGGGTCAGTGTCTTGGGAGATGTTTCTTGAGAGGTTTAGAGCATGGTTCCTATCGAAACACTGGAGGCAGCGACGGGCTGACGAGTTCCATGATCTACGTCAGTTGGCTCTTTCTGTTGAGCAATATGAACGTAGATTCTATGAACTCAAGTAGTATGTTGGTATTGGCGATGATGAGCCTATGCTAGTTCAACACTTCATCAAGGGTTTAAACGCTCGCATTAGTGGTGGTGACCGAGTCTTTGAGCCAAAGACTATGGAGGTTGTGGCGGAGAAGGCTCACATAGTGTAGGAGAACCTTGTTATGGCGTTAGGTGGTCACACAGGAGTGCAGATTGGCAGTGCTCCTGCAGCAGGTTTTAGTCCACGGGGTGGACAGGCACAAACAGGAGGTTCCTCTAGGAACCAACAGACACCCACAAAGGGTGGGCAGCAACAACAACAACGAACACCTCAAAAGAATAATAATCCACAACCACAACAAGGTAATAGTCCACAGACAGGAAAGGGTCGCAACTGGTGGCGCAACAAGCGCAATAGGCAGGATCAGCCTGCGCAGAGTGCTCAGTCTACTGTGAGTAGAGGTAGTTTTCAGAAATCCAGTGCACCTTTGGTGGCAGAGGATTCAGTAGAGGCACTAGTTGTTACTCATGTGGACAATAGGGACACATAGCTAGGCAGTGTTTGATGAGAGGTTCTACTGGTTTTGGGCCTCGACCTACAGTTTCAGAGCCTACAGTGGGTGATGCAGGACGATCACATACAGTTTATGCTGCGGTTAATGACTGCCAAGCCGATCACCAGAACACAATGGTCGAGACTTCAGGTAAGTTACATGGTGTCAGTGTTTCTGTTCTTTTTGATTCCGGAGCTACCGACTCATTTATTTCACCAACCATCATTGACCGATGTGGTCTTGTGGCGATAAAAGAAGGTGGTAAGTGGTAGGTTGAATTCGCCTCTGGGGTGAAAGTAGCGGTAGAAAACTTAGTACATAATTGTGAACTTAAAATTGGTACGTTAACTACTTTAGTAGATTTATATGTTACACCTTTAGGATCGTATGACATAGTATTAGGTATGGATTGGTTAGCATCTTATCATGCTGTGATTTATTGTCGACTTAAGATAGTTAGTTGTATTAATGATATAGGTGAGAAAGTGGAAATTATAGGTGTTCAAAGACCTATCTCTTTGTGGATGATATCTGCTATGCAATTAAAGAGATGTCTTCATCAGGGTTGTCAACTGTTTGCAACAACAATTACTGATTTGGAAGAAGGTGAGAGTCGAGAGGTATCTCTTGATGATCATCCTATTCTTAGGGAATTTGCTGACGTGTTTCCCGATGACATTCCTGGAATGCCACCAAAGAGGGATATTGACTTTAGAGTTGACCTAGTTCCTAGAGCTGAACCTATATCTAGAGCTCCTTATAGAATGATGACTCAGGAGTTAGAGGAACTTCGTATCCAGTTAGAGGAACTATTAGAAAAGGGTTTCATTCGTCCAAGTGTTTCCCCTTGGGGAGCACTTGTCATCTTCGTAAAGAAGAAGGATGGATCTCTTAGGTTGCGCATAGACTATCGTCAATTGAACAAGGTTACGATTAAGAATCGTTATCCTTTGCCTAGAATCGATGACCTCTTTGATCAAATTAAGGGAGCTAATGTGTTCTCTAAAATTGATTTGAAATCTGGGTATCATCAATTACGTATAGCCGAAGCAGACATTCATAAAACTGCTTTTTGAACTCGTTATGGGCACTACGAATTCATAGTAGTACCGTTTGGGTTAACGAATGCACCATAAGTATTCATGAGTCTAATGAATGGTGTTTTTCGTACATACCTTGATCGCTTTGTCCTTGTATTTCTCGATGATATTTTGATTTATTCGAGAAACATGAAGGAACATGAAGAACACTTGAGACAGGTATTGCAATGTTTAAGGGAAAATCAATTGTATGCGAACCTAAAGAAGTGTGATTTCTTTCAAACTGAGATTAAATATCTTGGACATGTGATATCTGGTAAAGGTATTGCTGTGGATCCTTCAAAGATTCAAGCTATTGTAGATTGGCTCGCGCCTACTAATGTAGGTGAAGTTCGTAGTTTTATGGGTCTAGCTGGCTACTATAGGCGGTTTGTAGAGGGATTTTCTAGAATCGGTCATCCTATTACTTCTCTTTAAAGAAAAGGAAAGAAGTTTGTTTGGAAAGAGCAATGTCAGTTGGCTTTTCAGACACTTAAAGAAAAGTTGACTTATGCGCCTATACTGATTGTTCCTGATCCTACCAAGGATTTAGTAGTATGCACAGATGCATCCTTAGAGGTTTTGGGAGCAGTTCAGATGCAAGATGGGTGTGTGATTGCTTATGAGTCTCGCAAACTCAAAGACCACGAATTAAACTATCCCACTCATGATCTAGAACTAGCTACGGTAGTGCATGCATTAGTTTGTTGGAGGAATTTCTTATTAGGTCATCGTTTTGAACTTCATACTGATCACCGTAGTCTACAATACATTTTTACGCAACCTAACTTGAATGCTAGGCAGAGACGGTGGATGGAGTTCTTGTGTGAGTACGATTTTGATGTGAGATATGTTCAAGGAAAAGAGAACGTAGTGGCTGACGCTCTTAGTCGTCGTTGACATGAGATCTCTGCTACTACTCTTGAAGTAGATTTGAGAGGTCAAATAGTAGCAGCACTTCCCACTAATAGACTATATCAGGAAGTAAAGTCGGAGATTGAATCAGGTAGACCTTTAGAAGGTCAATTTGTAGGATATGTCCTAGAATCGGATGGTATATTATGGCATTTAGGTCGTATTTATGTACCACATTTTGAAGGTCTTCGTACATTAATTATGACTGAAGCACATCGAGCTCCGTACTCAGCTCATCCAGGTGTTAAGAAAATGCATGCTGATCTTCAGAAATTATATTTCTGGCCTGGTATGAAACGTGATATTGCTGATTATGTATCGAGATGTCTTGAATGCCAGTGAGTTAAAGCTGAGCATCAACATCCCGCTAGATTATTGCAGCCACATCTCATTCCTGAATGGAAATGGGATATTATATCAGTTGACTTTATTGTCGGGTTACCTACGTCATCACGTCGACATGATGCCATTATGGTAACTGTTGACCGATTGACTAAGGTGGCTCATTTCTCACCTATACGATCATCTTACAATGCTTCATCCGTAGCTAGGATATTCATGGAGGAGATAGTTAGATTGCAGGGGATTCCTCGTAGGATTATTTCTGATAGAGATCCTATATTTACTTCAGCCCTATGGACTTTATTACAACATGCTCTAGGTACACAGTTGAACTTTAGTTCAGTGTATCATCCTCAAACCGATGGAAAAACTGAGAGAGTTAACCAAATATTAGAGGATATGCTTAAGATGTACGTAATGGACCAACAATCACGTTGGGAGGATTATCTGTACTTAGTAGAATTCACTTACAATAACGGATATCAGAGTTCCATAGGTATGCCACCATTTCAGGCATTATACGGTCGTCCTTGTCGAACTCCCCTTAGTTGGGATCGACTTGAGGATAGAGTATTAGTTGGACCTGAGATGCTTCGAGACATGGAGCAATAGGTTGACCGTATAAGAGAACATTTGATAGTAGCACAGGATAGGCAAAAGAAATATGCCGATGCGCATAGGATAGACCGACAATTTGCTATTGGTGATAGAGTGTTTCTTCGAGTGCGACCACGAAAGAGTCCAATCCGTTATGGAAAAGGCTCTAAGCTTGCGCCTCGTTTTGTTTGGCCATTTGAGATCTTAGAGAGAATTGGTCCTATGGCGTATCGACTCACCTTACCACCTAGTTTGTCACGTATTCATGATGTTTTTCATGTATCAGTTCTTAGACCATATCATCCTGACATTTCTCATGTACTTGATTGGAATGCGTTACAGGTAGAGGACGGGCAGCTGGCTTTGGAGCCCGTGGGCATTCTATAGCACCAGACGCTCAGTCTCAGGGGTCAAGACGTTGATGAGGTGAGGGTCCAATGGGATCCTATTCATGAGGCTTCTACTACTTGGGAGGATGTGACACGCATGAGGGAACTTTATCCCTATCTATTCGCAGGCTTTCAGGAGCAAGCTTGATCCTAGGGGGGGAGGATGTAGTACCCCTCCATTAATGCTTATGTTTTCTGCTGTTATGTTTTCACACTGTTAGACTATGATACTTTGTTTGGATATTTTGATCGCTAGTTTTGAGCGACAGTGGATTTATTCTGTGACATGATGATACATTGTATGGTGATTACTGATTTCAGACATGCTTTGATATAGCGTAGATGTTTACTCTCAGATGATTATTGCTATGTATATGTTTATGATGGACTAACTGCTTTTTAATTCGTCAGTCTGATGTGACGTGTATTGGTGTGGAGAACAGAATCACATCACTCGCTTGTGAGTGCCCTGTGATATCTGCGATTTTCTCTACACGGTGTGCCTGTTCAATGGTTTTTATATATATATATATATGGATGTTATTGCTTGGTTGCAGGAATTGTAGGTACATGACACCGACTCCACCTGGTTACTCAGGTCTGAGCATGTCAAGACTCAACAGATATGTTGATTGGGAGGTAGTAGTTTGGTTCATCCTAGCCTAGTCTTTAACCCGGTCATAGTACATTGTCTGTTTAGTTCAGAGTCATAGGTTGTCTTGTACTTTTCTGATTGGTTTAACTGCTTGAAAGGAAAATGCCAAATTTAATAATAGTTTATTATGTTTTAATTTACTGTTATTTAAATTAATTGTTAAATGTTAAATAAGGTTTTTATAGTTTATTAATTAATTAATTAGTTTGTTTAGTTAAGTAATTTGATCATAAAGATTGAATTTATTTAATTGAATAAATTAATTAATTAATTTAATATTGATTAAATTGTGTATGAATAGTTATTATTTAAATTAAATGTTATTAGAAATGGCATGTTTTATTATTAAACATATTTGCAAATTAAAAATTGGAAAATTAAATAAATGCATGCTATTTGAATATTGGTTTTAAATTTAAATAAATTAATTAAAGGCATGCAATTTTGGAAGGCAAGATTGCCGAGAAGTGGTTAATAGATATTTTGCACTTCTCGACAAGTGTGCCAGTGCAATTATGATTTTTGGTTGAGGATTTTGCTGGATATTATCTAGGATTTGGGAAATATAGAGGGTTATCAAATTTTCTTCACGGGAAATTGAAAGAGGATTTTGCTGTTAAAATTATTTATTTTAAAATATTTGTGATTACCTCTGTTCAATTGTATTTTTGTGGAAGATCCCTTTGGTGGGAAGTTCTTTGTGATTGGGTTTAGATTTTTTTGGATTTGGTGATTTGGAGAAGTTGGAGGGTTGCACTCTACAGGCAAATGTTTCACTCTTCAACAGCTTAGATCTTCAAATCACAGGAGAACAGGTATTTTTCTTGTTTTGATTTGTTTCCTTTTTAAAAATGAGTGTTTGAGAAAATATCAATTTTTGTGTTTCCTGTATTCTTCTCGGGAATTTTTGTAAAATTTGGTTTAATCAGTAGAAACAGGAAAGAATTTTGAGGAAATTGTAAATAGAGATTCCTGTTTTTAAAAAAAAAATTGTTATGGGTTCCTATAGAAAATTATTCTTCCAAATTTGAAATGAAAATATTTTGTTATTTTAAAATTAGAAAACTCTGTAGAAAGAAAAATCTTGTGTCAAATTTGGAGATTTACTGATTCCTGTAGAAAATCATTTTTTTTTTCTGTGTATTTTCCTGGTTAAAATATTTGTTATTTATTAAATGGCATGTGGATTTATATATATATATATATGTATATAAATGATATATATACATATACACATATAAATCTTTATTTAAAATTTTATTTGAAATCATGCTGATAAATTTCGTGAAATTTTCGTACGGTGATATTTAAAGACGGATTAAAATCCATAGAGCCGAGCTTCTGAAAACGCAGGGTTTTCAGATTTAATTTTTAAAGAAATAAAATATAATTAAAAAAAAAATGTAACAGGGGATGTTCAGGGGGGCTACCCCCACAACCTTTCCCTAAAGGGGAGTCAGCTATGAGGGCAGCGCCCAGCGCTGCCTTCACAAGCAGCGCTGGCGCTACCTACACAGTTGCGCCCCACTATGGGGGTTCGGCTGTGTATGGCAGCCGCCCCCCTGCCAATGTTTTTTATTTTATTTTATAAACTTTGTTTTAAAATTCATAATTTTTATTAGTTTATATTATATGCTATACTTAATATATATGAAATATATTATTTTTAATATATTTATATATATTGTGTATACATATATATATAAATTCATAAAGGTTATAATTTGTTTAAAATATTTATATGGATAAATTTATTTCAGTATTAAAATATAAATATTTAAAGAAATAGTGAATATGGATTTATTTCAGGGTAATAATATAAGTATATATATATATATTCATATATATATTTATATATTTTAAAATATTTAACTATAATGATTTAAATCTTTTATTATTTAAATGTATATTAAATTGTTAATTAGAGTATGAAAATTAGAATATATATATTGTAATGAAATATATATAGTAAAGAAATCGAAAATTTCATTATAATGTACAAGTGCGGAGATGGAGTTGATTAGTTTAATACTTCAAGTTATTGATTGATTGGATTTAGTATATCCGAACAATAGACGTTTATTTTTCTTGATTTGCTTTAATTGTGTTATCTTATTGGGAAAATTAGGAATGTCTTAACTATACGAGTCTTCCAGACAAATTGTAAAACGTGGGAATTATGATTATTTAAGTAGAGTTCTTGAGTTGTGTACATGGATTTTGCATGGTGGTTTGACACCTGTTTTATGAACAATGATTTGATGTCCGTTATAACACGTTTAGTCTTTTATATTGATTTTGGTTATATGTACACCTTGTAAACCTTAGTCAGAGAACTTAAATTCCTTTGTTATGTTTAGGGGAGTGGCTTTTTGTAAGGGCCGACACACAAAGTGGTGTCAGGGTAACTTACAAAGAGTTAGTAAGTCAGTGATAACTAAAGAACACAGTAGTTAGATTAAAATTCTTAACAAGATGTTTATGCCTCACTTATTGACTCTTGAGCTAGTTCACTCTTGAGTATAAAATGAGAAGGCTTGGAATGGAAAATCGGTGTCTTGTTTCTTCAAAAGACATTCGATTCCGCAATGATTTGCAATGGTGTCGGGTTTCATAAGAGGTTACCAGGGTAGCCCAAGTTGGGGGCCAGAACCTAGGAAGAAACACCAGGGTAACCTTTGCAATATTGTGATGACACTCCACCTAAAGTAACAGTCTACCTTGTGTACTTAGTACATTCGATTATGTAAAATCTGGAAGCAATGTAACCATTTGTTTGTTATGTACTTGTGTCTAGGGTTAGTAGATTATGTCTAGGTAACCATATTACTATCTCCTAGCATGGGGGGTGGACCTACGGGTACCACATGGTTGGGTGGAACGTGCGCCTTACTCCGTTGGGTCCCCAGTTTTGTGATCATGGCATCGAGAGCTTCATGGATGGAGAGCTCGTACTTTGATACAAATGTACTTTCTTTATTGCATTATTGTAAAACTTGTATTGTAAAGCATCCCTCAGTTGTTATGAGGTGAACACTTGTAAAATGTAATTATTATTGAACTACCTCATCAGATGAATGAGTATTGTAATATTTTATCAAATGCAATGTAAGGAAATGTGATTGTACTTTATGTTATCTTGAATGGAGTTTCAAATGAAATGCAATGTTTATCTTTATGTTAATGATAATTAATATGTGCAACGCGAAATACTAATGTCGTCTATGGAAACTCAAAGTAGTGTAACGTCGCGTAACTTAATGAATGTATGCAACTAATTAACTTAATAATTATACTTTAAAAAAAAAATTGTTACACCCTTATACACAATTGCAACATTCTTTAGGTTATTAAGATGGTTCATGACATTCCAGGTTAACTGAAGTCAACTAGCATTCAACTAAAACTAATTAAAGATAACTGAACCATAACTGAACCGAACCGAACTGAACTGAACTAAACTGATTCTGAACTAAACTGAACTAAACTAAACTAAACTAAATTGATCTGAACTAAACTAAACTAAACTTCATGCATGTAAACATCAAACCCTAACTCCTAGGATCTTTACATGCATTCAGAAGTGTTATCACTTACTCCAAATAGTTAACTAAACTCAAGGTGAGTGTCACCTACCATGTGGGTGGGCACCCCATCTGCCCCTATTATTTAGGAGCTCATATTGGACACCCTCACATGCTCCTAACATTTAGAATTAATTACAAATGTCAATTAACATGATTATTTCATCAAATATTAATCTCTTTCTAATCCTAGTGTTGGTGAACACTTTCTAAGGACTTAAGAGATACATGAAATAAATTAATTTTTAGGATTGCAATTGAATGGAATCCTATTTCCAATAGATATTCAACGTGATGTTCTTTTTTTTTCTAGAAGTACAAATCTTTGGGAAGAGTAAAATGGTTTGATTATCATATAATAAGCTGGAACTTTTAATAGTACCCAGATGAGAAACTCTTCTAGTAATCTCTTAAGCCACATTGGTTCTTTTATAGCTACTTTTGTAATCAAATTTTTATTAAAGGGATATGAAAGATAGTTGTTGAAATATTATTCCATCCATATGATAACACCTACACCATATTTTGAAGGTGTATCCTGATGTAGATTTTCTTGTTAATAGGATAACTAGAATAGTCAATAACACAATAATCTTGAATAAAGCTAATTGTTGGCATAAGAATACTAAATACCATGATTAAAATTATATTTTAATATACATTTTTGTATTTTCCAATGAGCGTACAATGTTTCATAGAAATCAAGAATTTAGTCAATTTGATCTTATACACAATTTCATGGTTATTAGCAAAGATCATATGAGATGAGCATAAGTATGAGTAATTTTCATGTTTATTCTAAGGAAAAAATATTCATGCTATTGAACATATAGTAATGATCCATAAAAAACTTAAGCAATGGATGAGTTGTCCTTTCCAGGCTTGCTCCCTGAACAATTTATTAGGGTGATAGCCATCCATTATAAGTAAGAGAATTATACCTTTAAGGTTAAAGGGTTTCATGAATACATGAAGCTTATAAATTTTATAAAGTAACACTCAAGAGAGAAAAACATATATAGAAATCAAATATTCTATGAAAGTTTACACAACTTTACTGTCTATGGATGTGTGCTAGTTTAGTATCATTTTCCCTTACCTTTGATTTACCTTATTATTATTATTATTATTTTGTAAACAGAGATGAATTATTTTTCCCAATATATTATATGAGAATGATAAGTCTTTAAGAGAAATATTGACCTCCTTAGATGGTTGTGAAAACAACCTATGTATTTCATTAAAAAATATTGTAACAATTGAAGAAAATTTAATAAGCATGCTAATGTAAAAAATATTTAATCTAAACAACTAGTAATATAGTCTATGTTTGATGATAAATGATTATAATAGCACAAAATTAGAATCACTTGTAAAGCACTATAAATAACTCAAGGGTTTTGGATATAAAGGACACCTTATTTGAGCTCTCCAAAATAAATAATCCTACCCTAATCTTAATATTTGTTAATTAAATGATGTTAAGATAATTTAATCATTATTTCAGGATTTGATGAACTACATTCAAATTTATTACTAAATAAATGGGATAGATTGGAGATGCACCTCCTTAAATACAAGATACATTATGCATCTTAAATATGATAGACAACAAGAATGTTTATATGCAACTAGCTCTACTCTCTTAAAAGATTAATTAATTTGAAGGAAGTTCATCAAATTCAATATTTTTAGTACTCTAACAAGTCTAACTCTTAAACAAATTTCATCAATTGAAAAATGTCCTATTAGTCTTTTAAGAACATATAACTCTCAGTATAGTTTTGTGCTTCATTGAATTTTATTCTAATTTATACCACTTACTTTATCTTGTAAATCACATTTAATTCAACAAGTTGATTCTCACGTTTATTTTTTTCAATATTGTTTAATATGTCAATTTGATAATGTCTTCATGTGGTGTCATTCTAAGTAATGAAACTATTTTTTATGGGAGCCAAGATCAACATCAACTTTATTACATTTGTTCATCTATGTAATTTATATTCTCAATATATCTCTAGACACATGGCTCACCCTCATTATTTGTCTATGTATCTTCAGAGGATGTGGTCCTAAAATTTAACTTTTATAATTTAAGTTTTCTAAAATAAATTGTTCATGTGTTCAAATATTGTTTGAATCATTTACATTTTTTAAACCTAAATGCATAGAGATTAGGTTGATTAGGTAACAAGATGTTGAACTTGAAAGAAGAAGTAAGGAAAATTCTTGTCTTTATTGATCAAAGAAGTTTAAAACTATGGAAAATCATGATTATTGATCATTGAGATTATTCAATTATTATCCATATGCTAGTGGAGAGTCCCACATTCTAGTTGGTGTTCCACTTTGATTTGGAATTTCATATATTGTTTCAATAGGAATTACGAGGGCTTCCATTCAAGGAAGTTTGATTTTTCTATTGACCTTAGAATTGAAGCTCTATTAGCAAAACTTACCATATAATAATCATGGAACTCTTCAATTTTACAGTACAATTGTTTTGTGTACTACACCTTTTCTAAAGGAGGGGCTAATGAATGGTGAATGTAGTTCACTATAGAATTTTCACCCTCTAGAATGTTTTCTTATTGGTAAAGCTTTTGGAACATTTAATGATCACAATCTATATGAATGTGGGATAACTCAATTAAAAATGAAACATTCATTTGTGTAAAGGATTTCATTTATAATTTTAATTAGATTGCATGATGCCAAGTCTACATGAAATATGTTTATGTTGGATTCTTTACCATACAAATAAAATACAACAAGTCCATATAATACAATTAACAAGTGACATGAAGAATTTTTGAAAGAAGCATAGTTCTAATGCTAGTAAAACAAATGTATCCAATTCTTATTGTTATAGAGAAAAATAATTCTAATAGATAGATAGCTCCATGCATCTTTATTAAAGCTATTGAGTATTGTCCATAGATATCATGACCCTCCTAATGTGGGTCATTGATCTCACTCAATCTAAAATTGTTATTTAATGTTTTGAACTTATAAATGATTTAAAGAATTAGATATCATTTTAAGTTTTCTCAATAGATAAAAATAGATTAAAAAGACAAATGTATAGATGACTTTAACAACATATTAGATCCGTGATTAAACATCTAATATAATAAATTTTTTAATCCATATAATAGATTTCTATAAGGATAAATTTAATATTTTGAACCTTGTTTCATATGTAAAGATGGGAGATATAGGCAATAAATGAATGAATGTGGAGGAGTTACTGTTAAAGGATAGATAAGTAGATCCAACTGCGTGGGGTCAATTCATAAAAATAAGTTCACAATTTAGCAGGCGCGGGGAGAGTCCTCTAAGCCACACAACCTATAATGCTTAGCTCCTACGCTGTGTGGGGCTTCGTACAACGTTAGATGTGAATGGAAATCATATGCAACAAAGGAAGGTCACACTGATATAGACTTCCACTTTCTCATTTGAATGCTTTTTCTGAAAAGATATCTTTGCAAGTCATATTATATTCTTTCTCGAATGATGTATTGTCTTGATTTGTATCAGAGGAACGTGTTCTTTGCTGAAACAGCTGTTGTCTCCAAATAGCCCTAAATAGTTCTCTGACTGTTTGAAGTCATCCGTAGCTGGTCCGTATTGTTTTTTTCTCTTCTGGACTGTAGAATCGAGCCACAGGGGCATCCCTGTGCTAAAACATATAATTTAAAAAAGAGTATTAATAGATATATATTTTAAAAAAGAGTATTAATAGATATATATGATTAATAAGATTTATTATTATGAGAGTTTGTTGTTTTTAAATTAAATTGTGTGTTAGTTTTTTAATCAATATTTCAGATCACATTGGTATTAATATGATCTATAATAATTTAAGAAAATTGATGTATAATAAATCAAAAATACAGAATGAACATAAAAATATAAAAAGAGCGCACTTCCCATCTTTAAGACAGTAAGAGAAAACTAGGAAGGAGGGCTCATAGTGGATAATCTGCTCCCAGACCCTTAATCTGGAGTTAGGCATCAGCTTACCAATATTCACATGAACACAAAATCTGACATAAACCAAACTTTCTTTTTAAACTCTGTCAGATAGCAACAAGAGAGCCAAGGGCATTGACAATATTGCTTATAGTTTTTTCATCCTAGTATTCCAAAGGGAATGTTGGGAGCCTCACCCAAAAGAGGACAAACTTACAAAAAAAACCAAGGCACTCGTTGTAAAATACACTCACTCTCCTCAAAGAATTGAAAGGAGAATAGGAAGAAACCATTTGACATTGCAACCACCTAAAATGGACCAGCAACATGCCATTTTTTCACAACCCAGTTACAAACAATGTAAACATTTCGACAAGGGCCAGAGAACCTACCAATGAGAGCATTCACGAAGTAGGTAGAAGCTTTGTCACCCAAGGCATCAGGAACCTTTAAAGAGAGGTAAGTGCCATCTGAGGCAGAAGGCACAACATTTCCCGGCATCAGAACCACAAACAAAAATGAAACATCAGGAGCAGGATCAGCAGAAGGACCCATGGGCAGAGAAAATGAAGGCCTGGTACAAGTTTCTACCTTAGCTACAAGCAGAGAAGCAGAGAAGCATCAACGTTGAGCAAAACCCCAGAAGAAGAAGAGCCTACACCGAGGACAACCCCATCCTTCACTGGCAACACAGAACCCAACTCGCATCATACAACAGAGGAAGGGGAATGGGGGGAAAGCACATTCCCCACACAACATCCATGCAAAATCTCAGTATTGGCAAGAGAAAACCCAACTCCATGAGACTTACCAGAAGGAAGGGACAGAGGCTTGGAAGGAGGAAGAGACTTCGAGGAAAGAAAATCCTTGCGTAACCCAAAAGTTGAGCAACCCTCAGGAACATGTTTATATTGAGCCACCATGGGAGTAGCAGTCACCGACTTGCTAGAATAAACCTCCTAACGCAGGTCTGCACCCACCTCTGAGCCTCCAACCACATATGCCCCAAACATTCATGCTCCTGTAATCGTAGGGCCATTCTTCAACAAAGGCACTGCAGACATCCTCATCACCGTAGAATCTATTAAAGGTCTCATCACCATCACCATCTTCATCTCCCTCTCCTTCCTCAACACCATTGCCAGTAAGTTTGAACCTCTCGCTCCCATTGCTCATCATGCCCTTAATCTTAATATTTGTTAATTAAATGATATTAAGATAATTTAATCATTGTTTTGGGATTTTACGATTTACATTAAAATCTACTACTAAATAAATGAGATAGATTGGAGATGCACCTCCTTAAAATACAAGATACATTATGCATCTTAAATATGATGGACAATAAGAATGTTTATATCCAACTAGTTCTACTCTTTCGAAGATTTTAAAAGGTTAATAAATTTGAGAGAAATTCATTAAATTCATTCATTTTAGTACTCCAACAAGTCTAACTCCTAAACTAATATCATTAATTGAAAAAACTTCTATTAGTCTTTTGAGAACATAACTCATGATAATTTTGTGCTTCATTGAATTGTATTATGATTTATACCACTTTATCTTCTAAATCACATTTAATTCAACAACTTCATTTTCAAGTTTCTTTTTGCTTAATATTGTTTAATATGTCAATTTTATAATGTCTTCATATGATGTCATTCCAAGGAATGAAACTATTTTGTATGGGAACACAACTAAGATCAACCTCAACTTTATTAAATTTGTTCATCTATGTAATTCATACTCGCAATATATCTCTAGATACATGGTTCACCCTCATTATTTGTTTATGTATTTTAAAATGATATGTGGTCCTAAAATTTAACTTTTATAATTTGTTTTCTAAAAAAAAAATGTTCATGTGTTCAAATATCAGTTGAATCATTTACATTTGTTAAACCTAAACACATAGAGAATAAGTTGATCTCAAGTAACAAGATGTTGTTTAAACCAAGAAGTAGGAAAATTCTTGTCTTTACTTATCAAAGAAGTTTGAAAATGTGGCAAATCATGATTATTGATCATTGAGATTATTCACTAATTATCTATATGCTAGTGGAGGGTCTCACATTCTAGTTGGTGATCCACTTTGATTTGGCATTTCATAGATTGTTTCAATAGGAATTACATGGTATACCTAAGGTTATTATTAGTGACCGTGGTCCTATCTTTAACAACAACTTTGGATAAATTTATTCTCATGTTTGGGTGCTTAAATGGCTCATAGTTTTTCTCACCATTCTCAATTTGATGGGTAATCAAAGGTTGTTAATTTAAGTTTTTGGAAGTATATCTACATTATTTTAATTTAGATAAATAGTCTCAATTGATAGATTCGCTACCACTAGTAGACTGGTGGTATAACACTTCCTTCCATAGTTCATAAAAATGTCTTCATTTATGGCATTGTATCCAATATCATCCTCCTTCCAACACCATCATTGAAGGTATCACCAAGAGTTCACATTGTGGAGGACCACATGCTTCATCAACAACAAGTACTTTCAAGGCTTAAAGAGAATCTATCCATGACACAAAATTGAATGAAGTAGCAACTAGTAGACCAACATCGTAGTGAAAGAAGTTTTGAAGTAGGGGATTGGATTTTTTTAAGATTGCAACCTTACAAGAAAATGTCATTGAAGCAATAGTTAAAGAATAACAAGTTGTCTCCAAAATATTATGGCCCATATCATATCATTCAAAAGATAGACCTAGTGTTTCCTACAAGCTTGAATTGCCATAAAAAAAAAAGATACATCCAATTTTTCATGTTTCATGTTTGAAGAAGGTAATTTAGAATAATATCCATACTCAGAAAATATTACTCAAGCTTAGTGAAGAAGGAAGAATCATGTTGGAACCAGATTTTATTCTTCAGAAATGCACAAGGAAGCTAAGGACCAAAATACTCACCCAATATCTCATACAATGGAATAATTTACCAATTGAAGATGTCACATGGGAGGATGAGGAGTTCGTTTAGAAGCATCCAAACTTGCTCAACATTGAGGAAAATGCTTCTTTGAAGATGGGGGCATGCTACACCCTTAATATTAGAGTACATTGAGTTATGAATAGTCATCTTGTGGATATCTTAACTCTTAATTAAGTCATATTATCATTATTATATTTTTATTTAGTTAATTAGGCTGGCCTAGGGCTTATATAGGTTTATCTAAGTCAGCCTAGGTGATATCTTAAGCATAAATAAGGTATATATAGGAGGTAGTGAGCCTTATTTCATCATCATATTATGAATTGTGTTCTCATTGGAGATATTTGGAGGTTTTCCCCCTTGAAGAGGCTTGTTATTCTCAGTTATTATCAATTATTTGCATCATATTTCCTATCGTATTCTTCTAGTGTGCAAGTTACTTCATCATAGAAAGTCCTTCAAATGAAGGTCCTTGAAATGGCCTTTCCACCTTAGGCCTCTAATTTTCCTTATAATTTTTAGTTTCAAACCTCTAGTTAGACCTTTAAATGGAATCAACTAGACAAGACATTTGGTAATATTATAGCACTTGAAATAAGCTTTCCAATGATTATAATTTTGAATATTTTAATTTTATTATATTTATTTTCTATTTTCTAGTAAAGACAAGTTTTTTAGTAATTGTTAAGGTCTCTATTCCACATGCATGTGAAAATAGTAAAATAGATAAAATTTAAAAATTTAAAAATATTTGTGCACTATGTATTGATATTATTGTTTCAAAAAAAAAAACATGCGTCCAAAAAAATTATGCATTATCAAGGTAAACTATGTCTAAATTATAGTTAATCTCACTTCAAAAAGTTACAAAAAAACTATGCAACAAAACATTATGAAAACATATTTGTGCACTAGATATTGGTGTTACAAATGTATATTTAAAATTTTATAATTTTATTCTTTCTACAAATAAAGTTATGCTTTATCGAAGTATTGTCACTTTTAAAAAATACTATTAACTAAAAAAACGGTTATTAAAAGCTACATAAAATTTGTTAATATTTTTAAAACATATTTATAATCTACAAACAAAATCTCAAAAAACTCTCTTTCACATCATTTTCAAATTCTTAATAGTTTAGTTGTTTTAAGTGTCAAAAGTGAAAGTGTGGTGAAAAATATTAATTTCAATCCCACTTTGACTAAAAAGTGGGACACACTTTTGTGGGGTCACCCATTTCTATTGTTTTCTTCCAAATAGACATTAAATTGATTTAGGATCATATCCATGTTTATAGAAGTAGAAAAAATACAAGACAACCCCCCTTGATTGGATTATGCTAAAAGTATGCCCCCCTCTCAAAAATGCAAGAAAAATTTGCAAGTTTGTTAATATAGGATACCTAAATTAATCGTTTATATAACATAGTGATTTTTAGTTATTTTGATAAAATTGGCTATCCAAATCTTAATCTAATATGCATAGATGGATTCCTTGTAAAATTGTAATCTTTTTTTTTTTTGCAAGTTTTGATATCAAGGGTGAAAATTACGTCTCATCAAAAGTTAATGCAAAATAAACTTTGGAGGCCTAAAAGATAGTCAAACTGATGTAATTTTACAAAAATAACTTTTCCATGGTGTAATGGATAGAACCATATTTTCATTGACTATTTAAGTTTGTAAAAGTGTGTCTTAGATGAAAAGTTATATAAAAAAGAAAAAAATTGTCTTTGTAAAGCACTTTGTACTACTTAGTGATTACATGACATATTGGTGATTAGATAAAACCACTATGCATTTGAACAAAAAAAATTAGCAATGAATGACAACCTTGCAGAAGAAAATTATAACTTGTCAAAGGAAAAACATGACCTAATTTTTCAAACCATTAGCAATGAGAAATTACTTGAGGTGAATGTGGTAATAACAATATGATGAAGGTGACACAATGGTTTTGATCACGAGTGGCTTAGAAATAAATGATGACAACAAACCCCAAAATACTTTGCATGCTTACAGATCAATTGAGTAGAGATGAGAAAATGCATTTGGAGTTTGATTAGGTTGTGAGGGATTTAGCATTGAAAGTGAATTATAAAATAGAAACCCACTTAGCATGGGTAGTAATGACACAAATGGGGTTAGATTTAGGGTCATTGAGGAGGCTTGGTCAAGGGTAGCCTAAAAAAACTTGCAAAAAAATCATTTTGGGTTGTAAAATTCATTAGAGGTCGGGGCTATGGGCAACCTATAGAAACCAAGCATGGTGATCACCTAATGTAGCTTGAAATGGACCTAAATCAAGCTTGTAATTAGGTCATGTAGGGCTAAAACCATATCAAACTATCCAACAAGAAAGTAAAAAAAAATGACCAATAACTTTGTAGAGGGTGGAAGGAGTGAGGCCCACTCTACATTTTTTTTCTTTTTGTTAACAATAATTCCTACAAGTATGGATGTGAGGGATTTAGCATCAAATGTGAACTAGAAATTAGAACGACCACTTAGCAAGGGATGTAATGGTATAAATGAGGTTAGATTTAGGGCCATCAAGGAGTCTTCACCAAGGGTGATTTGCAAAACAAAATACACATGCTAAACCATTTAGGACATGTGTGAAATCCACATGAAGGGAGACAAATACACGAATAACCAAGAAAATTTAAGCAAAGTGTGAAAGGATCAACCTATGAAAGGTGATAAACTAACTAAATGGGTAATGCTCCTATTCATACTAACACTTTTTGTTACTAGGAAGTAAAGTGTTAACCTTTCTTTGTGTCCCATTAAGTCTTATAAGGACATTGCCAATGGTGAAAGGATGATCGTTAATAGGACTAGTAGGATTAAGAGTAGATGTGGCAATATGTGATATGCTAGGAGTGTAGTTAGGTGTGGGAATGATGAAGGAAGGTGAAATCATAACATGGGAGGTGTGGTTGTAAGAAAATTAGTAGTAGGTTAGATGTGAGAAGTGGGAACAATTGTGGTAGGTTGAATGCAAGACTTGGAAAAAATGAGGGGATTAAATAGAGTGGTGGCTATGAAAAGTGGATGAGAAGCCATAAGGAGAAATAATGTATGGCATAGTTAAATCTACGAGAAGTATGATGGTGCACAATAGAAGAAGAGGCTTGTAAGAGTGTTGAAAAAGACACGTCATTGAGAGATAAATGACTTATCCTTTGACCTATGCCCCTTAATACTTCTATCCAATAAAGTTAACAAAATAATGAAGGAAATCTAATAACTTTAAAGAATTGGCATCATTATCCAAATTAACAAGATTCGATCTTAGTAGTTGTCTGGTGAGAGTCATGTCTTGCTAAACCATGAGTGTTACATGAGTGGCATGATCAAAAGTATCCTCCTCATTAATATAAATGAAACATTCAAATCCTCAACAATAATTTCATTAGCTTTGTTCAAGGCCACTACATAATTTAACCTAGAGCTTCTATTCAATGGAAAATGAAAAATAGTTCAAGACCTTAACATATAAGAAAATTTAAAGTTATGCAAACAAAAGATATAGGTTTAGATCTAATATTAAATTATAAAATAAAAAAGTGAACCCCTAGAATGAAATGAAGTGATTCAAGAGACTAGGTTCACCAAATGAAGAGGATGAAAACTTAAGGACTACCCTCTCTAATTAATTTATGCTAATCCAAATGATTGATCAAATCAAGTAGATTGATTAACCATAAATGAGTTAAGCCAAGTACGAGACAAGTAAAGCATAAATGAAATGAGAGAGTTAAAATGATTTACCTCCTCCAAACGATTAATGTGTGATATAATTGTGCTTTTGTAAATGACTTTTCCTATAATATTTAACTCTTTATGAATAGATCTGCCCTTAAATTTTGCAAATCAGTTGGATAGAATTACTATTGCAATCTTGCCTACACAAAACCACAATCATATCTTTGTTTCTTATTTGTCTAAAAGTTTGCACTTGCTTCTAAATCTACTCTAAATTAAGACATTATTTCCTTTAAGAAATTTGCTTTGTTAAGATGTGAAAGTATTCTAACATCCTCCTGTCTTGGTCAAGTCCATTTTCTAAATATAATCAAGTATTATATGATCACTATCACAGTATCACTGATTAAATAATAACTGATGGCAAAGCATAATACTCAGGCGGATCCACCTTGACAGGTGCGAGCGAGGGATTCGCCACCAGTTCGTCCAAAACCTCGGCCTTCTTCCTCAGCCACGCATTCAGAAAAGCCACCATAATTCCCCCGGTGAACCTCCGCATGGGCTCCCTCGCCTCTCCGTTCTTACACAGACAATACGTTGTCGCCCCCTTAACTCCACACGTCTTATCATCCAAAAAGTCCATGTGCCCGTAGTCCACCGCCACGAAATGATAAGCCGGAGCGCAGCACTCCCTGAAAAATTCCACGTGGTTCTTCCCGGCCGGAGCGCAGGGCGTACAACAACAGATCTTTTTCACCGGCCCCAAACCCGATCCAATAACAAGCGTCGGCATGTTTACTACAAGCGAATGCTCTTTCTCCGTTAAAATCCGCGGCACCGTTCCCTCGACAGGATCGACTCCCAGGAGTGCCGCGTAGGGCAACGACAGAGGAATCGTGCTTCGACCTAGCGCCGCTCCGAAAGCCACTTTACCGCCGCGGCTGTGACCGGCAATGGCCACCTTTTGGAAATCTGGCTGCACTTTTGCTGGCAGATGCTGACTAAGCTCCCCACGCAGCCACTCCGTGACGGCCACGGCATCTGTTATTTCCCCACAAGCGTCCAAACAGGTTATACAATACATCTGCATAAAATAAAGTTGTCAGAGAAACATTTTATTCTGTAGTGGAAAGTTTATAATGATATTTACCTGCAGTTTCAAATAAAGTTGTGAAAGTATGAAATTTATAGAAAGATACAATTTTTTGGTAAGATCTTATTCAAAAAACAGAAAGTCAAACAGAAAAATCGATCATCAAAATAAACAACAAAAAAATATCGTTAAAACAGCAAAATGTCTGGATCAGTTATTCTTTAAACTACAAAATGTCTGAATCAACTATTCTTTACTATCTTTAACCATTATAAACGTTAAAATTCTTCCTTTCTGCTCTATTTATTTACATTATGCTTTATTTTCTACAATTTTAAAATTCCGTAACCATTTTCCTCTCAAAACTGTACAAATTTCAAATATTTTAGAACTGTCTCTGCACAGAATTATATCACCTGAGGAGCAACTGTGATGTATCCATGGGAAGCAATGTGTTGGAGAAGTTGACGGTAGAAACTATTGACGAGGAGGTAGCCGTGGAGAAAGAGGAGGACAGGGTAGTCTCCCTCTACAGAAGGGAAAACCAGCAGGAGGGGCTTGGGAGGGTTTCCTCCTCTGCCTTGGCATATTGTTAGGGTTTGAGTGGCCAGAGGGCCGAGCTTGAACACATCTTCCACCTGCATTTCAGTGTAGTCGAGGATACAGGTGAGGAAGGATGATTGCACATGATCAAATGTTTCTACTTTATCACCAAAAATATCAGATGGCTGTATAACGTGGCTCTCTCTGTGCCACAGCTTTTTCCTGTCCCGTGTTTCTTTATGTCATGTTACCTAGGAGTTGGAACCAAGTTTTTCCTCGTATGCATAAAATCAGCATTAGCTTGTCGTATTGTAAGCATACGAAACACAATATAGGATGGGGAAGATGTGTTATTCCCCAATGTAATAAGGTATCTCTAGAAGCACAATAAGACAATGAAGGGTACATGTAATGACTATACAAGATATAAGCATAGATCAAGCTAGGTATAAGATTACAATGTGATAAGGTTGATAAGCATGGCCAAAATCATAAACATGTGTGGCAAAATTATACGTGGATAAAAATGAAAACCATAGGTAAAGAGCATGATAAAACCAAATAATAAGGATTTATAAGGAACCAAAGAAATAGGCAACAAATAGAGGAAATGATTAATCAAAGTGGTAAAAGAGGAAAAAATAGTGCAAACAAGTATAATACAAATATGTCAAGTAAGAAAGAAGAAAAATGCAATCTTTGCTCCCTCCACACCGAACAAGTTGAGAGAAAACATGAATCATGTAGAGAGTACAAATAAGTATGTAAAATGAGGCATAATATAAAGGGAAAAAAAAGTATAAAACAAAAGAGAAAATGAAAATTATAAGCAATTAAGTATGGAGTCTCTTGTGATGCCTGTGAATCATTGAATAAATCTAGGATAATCATCATCATCTTCCAATAAATCATTTTTGTCCCAACATATTTCATCACAATGTTATAGATTAATTTTGGCATATCTTCCTCATGGATTTATTTGGATTTATTTTTTTATGGCATGTATTTCTTTATGGTTGTTTTTATACTTCTCACAAACACATTCTTCCTCATGAATTCTTTGTAACTCATCAAAATGTATTAAGAGCTTAATATTTTATTTAATACCATTGGTTCTTCATAAGGCTAATTTAAAGTCATGCACATATCAAGAAATTTATATGTATTATCCATAGGTTGTGTAACCTGAGGCTTTATGTTTTAGAAAATATTTATCTAGAACCTCTTTTGAATTTTTTGTAACTCAGAAAATTATCTTATATAAATCATGTGCATTATTATTCCTCTTGAATAAGACACTTATTTTGGTTCTTTTACAATTGTATCTAGAATATAAAATGAGTAGAATATGATATTGAATTTTGGTGAACTCTTTCAATTTTCATCTTTCCTTCATATAAAATTTGGCACATTGATGTAAACAAAAAGGTATATATTATATTTTTGTATCCCTGGCCAAGAAAGAAACACACCAATTTTTTTTTATAATGGTATAACAATACATATCACTAGTTATTCCATAAGAAATACTATTAGATGTAGAATAGTTTATCCTAGTGTATTGATTAATATTCCATTAGTCATTCTAAATGAAACCCCAAAATGTTTATCAGTGATTTTTTTAGTGGCTAATATTAACCAATTGGCTAATAGTTGAAATTTGGGAATCCAAAATTGGCTAATAGTTCAAGCTATAATGTGATTTGAATCAACACATTTAAAAAAAAAAAATTAGAGTCTTATTTAAATTTCCAAAGAATTAATTCTACTAAAAAATTTAACTCAAAAATTTTCCCCTATATTCAATGCATGATTAGATCAGATTCATAATTTTTTTTATAAATTATAGTAGAAATCTATATTAATTTTCCAATAGAATATCATAATTATTAGCTTCTTTAGGACCATATTTCTAATATTTAGTTTCCACCATTGATTTATAATATAATATAATGACCCTTGTATTCCACGAGGTAAAATGTACCCACGCTCTACAATGCTCATGGGATCCACAATTTTGGGTCTCATGAGCATTATATATTGTGGGTACATTTTACCTTGTAGAGTACAATGAGAGTTGTTAGATCAATAATCTAAAAGCGATTTCAAGCCTTGTGAGGATTACAAATCATGGGTATATTTTACCTTTCAGAATACAATGAGGGTCATTATATTATATTTTAAAACAACAACGACAAGTAAATATTATAGTCTATCCCTTAAACCCATCGATAATTTTCTTAGGCCCCTACTTTTCCATGCAAATTATTTTTAGATTGGATAGATTTTCCACCATAATTAATGAATTTTCTTTTTATTTTTTAAGATTTTCCAAAAATTTTTGCAAAATTTTAGTGATGTAAAAAGCAATAACCAATAAAATTAATATATATATTTTTTTAAAAGGAAAGACTCGCCAATAGATTTTAATATTTTTCCCAAAAAAATGAAAGATTCATCAAGATTTTATATCTTTTTTTGAGGGGCGTTTCTTAAAATTATCACTAGTGTTCATGCCCTCAATGTCTAATATGATTATTGATAAATAAGAAATTGAGTAGGTGAGGAAGTTTCAAAATTAATAGGTATGTATAATGGACTGGATAATATTTATCTTATGAAATCTCCTTATAAAAAATACAGTCAATGGAGTAGGAAAAGAATAAGATTTGGCCTTAGTGTCATCATACCGAAAAAATATTTAAATATGTTGCATCTTGAGATTCAATATGATAATTTGATCCATAATATCACCATATTCATGTATATAATTCATAACAATGGTATCTTGTTCCTTAATATTGTTGCTATGGAGGAAAGTAACTCATATAAATGAGAGGAAAGTAGATTAGTGTAAACTCCCAAATGATTATTTATAGGCACAATCAAAGAATTCCCTCATCATTGACACCTTCAACATGGATAATCTTGTTATCAATAACCTATCTTGTCATTTATGTTTTAATCTATGCATGATTATGTGATATGCCCCTTGACTTTGTGAAAATTAAAATATGAAACCACTGTTGTAAAATGTGGAATGCACTCCAACATCATTCATCTTCAAAACTAAAAGATAATTTTATTCAAGGCTTAGAATATGCAACATATCTAAGATATTTTCCTATCTCATTATTACACATGATTTTTACCCTTAGTTTTTTAGCAATCATCTATAAACTATTGTCACCAAGGAATGTACCTTACCATCATTTTGTGGTATATAATGAGAAAATCATTCCCTGCGAGGATTCATATGATATGCAAGAGTTAAATCAATAATCCATGAGTCATCACTAGGAATGCTAGCAAAAATAAATAAATCATCATTTTCATTATTGAAGGATTTTTTTACATAGGAATCATCAATAGTATTTTTATTGTTTCTACATTCCTTCTCAAATCTATCTATTATATTTCCCAATTTTCCAACCTTTGAGCCTACTATTACAGTTTAAGATTTAAACAATCCTTTTAATTTGAATATCTTCTTATTGGGTCCACTCCCAATGCATTATTAAAATCCTCATCCATGGATTTCCTCTTAATTTTTTGTTAAAAAAGTCGCAACAAGAGATTCTATCTTGTATTTTGTAATACCACCACTAATTGCAATTATTAGTTTCTCCCAAGATTTAGACAAAGAGAAACAAAATACACTTATTATTTTAATTAATCTTAGCATCTCTATTAGGATTAAGGTGATATTAACCTTGCAAATTTGATAATATCTAACATGTCTCCAATTTCTTGAGAATGCGTACTTGGACACCTAGGTAGATGGTTGAGAGATAATATTTTATTGTTATTTTTCTTTATACTTGGAATACTAGTAAACACATTTACAAGGGTAGCTACCAATGGTAGTTATGGTTATATATTAATTTATTACTAATTCCTCAAGTTGGGCTCTAAAATAGATTTATGGGACATCTTATCGTTATTGGTGGGTCACTTGTGAGTTGGTTGTTGGATTTGGATGCCTACCTTGGGATTTGTGGTATTATGGAGTATTTATAACTCAAATATGTCTATTCTTAGTATAGGAGTTAGTTTTGTTATTCATGGATTATTAGGAGCTACATTTACTATTCTCAAAAGATGCTCTTTGTGTGGGGTGTTGGTTTTTACATTGGAACAATGGTTATGCTTGTACACTATTTTGGGAAACCAATTGTGGTTTTCTCTTACCTACTCTTCTATGAAGTAGAGGAATGAAATATTAATTTTATTATATTTTTAATAGGTACACAAGTGTTACTAAAATGTTGTTAATTTAAAGAAAATTAGAGTGTTGCATATGCATATTGATTTTGAAGATTGATACATTCTTAGGCCTCTTTGATTTCGGATTTTTTAATGAAAGTGTTTCTCCGTGTACACATTGTTGTAATGCACAACTTATTTATCATGGTTTGTTGATTTATTTTGGTTGATTTTATTCTTACACATATATTTTAATGGGTAATCTAATTTGTTCACATTGAAATTATATTTACATGCACTTTGAATTTTTGTTGTTGTAATATTTCTTCACCTTAAATTAACAACATTGAGTATCGGGGCTTAGTTATCTAAATAGTGGCATTGCTTTCTAGAAGTGTTAAAGATTGTTTGGTTGTAGAAAAAGACTTTATTTTGAGTGATTTGGAAGATTTGTGAAAATATTGGAAAGCATAACTTCTACCTTTTGTTTAGATATAAATACAAGTTCAATAGTACTAGGTACAAGAAGTAAAAACTAAGATGAATTATTTCTGGGAAGAAAGAGACTAATAGATGGTTGTGTTGTCCTACATTGAAGTTTCATGTTATAACTTCACGGTTCTACTTATGTAGTGCTTTACTATTTATTCAAGTTCTTTATGTAGGTCATCTCTCTCTCTCTCTCTCTCTCTCTCTCTCTCTCTCTCTCTCTCTCTCTCTCTCTCTCTTATTATAATTCATAGAAATGCACATTCCTCTATTTACATGTTGCTTCTCATTGGAATAAATACCCTTGCTTTCCTCCTTGTGCTTTATGGTTCCCCCTTATATCTTGTGGCACCCTAAATGGTGCCTTGTTGTTGCCCCTATCACCTACCCTTACTTGTTATTGGTACCACATGTATCTTAACCTATTTGTTCTCACAACAAAGGAAATGATATACAATCATTCACATTTATCATTTCCCTTGTGGTGAATCCTCATATGTGTGTTGGTTTCTCTTGGATTATGGTGGTTACATATATAATCAAATATTATATCCATCTTCTTCCCTTTACTTTCATTGTCTTTTTTGGTAATGTTCAATTTGGATGAGCATAGTTCTTCTTTGATGATGTGGCAATTATATCTTGAGCCTCTAAATGCACCACATCTTAATGAATTACTCCATGATGTTTCGATTGGTATCTAGAATAACTATATTATGATGTTTGTAGTGGAGTTATCATCTTATACATTGGTTGTGACAATGGTTTGTGTAATTCATTTCTAATGTCTGATTAACTTGGTGTTTGCAAGTAGACACACAATTCATAGGATGGGTACCTAACTAGATAGTTCACCAAATTCACAAAAGGGATTTATTTAATTATCAACTAGGGCTCATAAGCTTTTGACAATGTTGGTACTATATGTACATTCAAGGATCCTACTACACCCTATATTGATGAAATATAAGTTGTCACACATGTATTAAAATGGTAAAAGCTCTAGCTAAGAAAATAAAAAATGAAACTTTTGAACAAGGGAACTAAGATGAATTTGATGCTTATGCTAGATGCGTACTTACTGCTTAATACTATAGCTGCTAACTATTAAATATGAACTTGCAACTAACTAATACTTCTCTCTTTTAACTCCTTACTTTTGACCTCTAAATTCTTCAGAGAATAACTTGATGTAATTCATGCTACTGTTACCAAAAATTTCACCTCATCTCATTTTGGTAGAGTTGGAACAACTAACTACTTTTAAGGTGAAAGGTATTTACATTAAAATTTTGCTAGTCATTATCATTTTGCATATGAAGTTTTCATATGAGATTCAGTTTTATTATGCAGTACTTTACAATAGAAAAGAAATTACAAAGATTGGATAATGTTGTATTTTATTCATTTTGAAATGCAAGTATATACAATTCTTTCATTTCATACAACAAAATCAAAAGTGCTTAAAATTCCCACAGAAGCCATGGGAATGACTAAATTCAATTGATATTTAAAACATAATGCAAGCTATATATCTGAAGATTAAGTAAAGAGAGAAACACATAAAGATAATTCATGTCCATCATTTCCTGACAATGTTGGTGTTGATCTTTCTATGTTCAAATCGGTCTTCTTGTCTTTAGCTCCTCTCGTACCTAGTCTTCAGAAGTAGCTGCAGTTGATTGAAAAGGTTTTGTTAGAGCTAAGGATAGAAAAACTCATCATATGTTTTCATCAACATACATAAAAACTACAACTATGATGCATCAATTCAATTTAGCCATTGCCAAATATGTGCAAAAGTCAAGATTAGACCATCAAGTGAAAGAAAAAATCATTAGGAAGAACATTGATCTTTACTATTTTATCTAACTTGTTTGTTCACTGTGCAGATACAGGTTTATCATCTCATCATCACAGTCTGTGGAGGAAAATGTGGCTCCCACAAGGGTTGAGCCAAACATACTATGAAGAAGAAACCAAATGCAAATGCATTCATCAATGATAAATGTAAGATATAATAGTGAATAGGAGTTTTGTCATGATAGGCTTATACTCAGTGATAGAGCATTAGACAGTGGGAGAAGTATCTTCTTTGTTCTGTTGTGATCTCATGCAAAGGTCTTTATTATGATCTAGTTAGCAGTGTGAGAGTATAAATAGAGCACTAAAAAAGTGCCATGATCATATGAAGGGTGACAGTCCAAGACCATAGAAGTGGAACTGTAGTCACAGGGAAATGACTAAAAGAATGAGATGGGTCAAGAAGTCATAAAGAGATCATGATTATAGCAATGCAAAAGAGGCAGTCACCAAGTCAAGAATGCATAAATGTGCAATAAGAGTCACAGGAAGATTATAAAGATCAAATCTTTGCAAGAGTCACATAAGAGTTTAGTATGATTATGTTGCAGTCAAGGCATTAGAGACCATACTGAGAGACCATTTAAAGAGAACAACACACTAAGAATGAGATGGGTCAAGAAGGTTTCAATTAGTTATCAATGAAAAGCAGCATATACAAGAATAGTCAATATGTTTCAAAGCATAAAAGACATCAGAGCAACAAACCAATGAGGATTTCTTCTAAGCTTCAGCTTGACAAGCAAATATAAAAGAAAAAAATGAAACTAATTTTTTCGCCACAGCCATAATGGCCCAAATACAAATATTGTTGTGATGACAAAGGATCTGTATTTGCTATCCAACTTTCAAGGGAGTGAAAAACATAAAAATTGATTGTATAAAATCATAAAGGAAAGAATAAAAAAGGATTTCACATGGAACATACTATGGGTTTCCAGTGATATAAAGGCAAGTGTTGCATTTTTGAGGAAAAAAAAAGTTGATGGGAAAAGAGCTAATTCTTGTGGAGATAATCAAGGTTCTAAGAAGCATGAAGGACACAGACTAGAGATTCGTTTGAATAATACATCATTTAATTCTTAAGAGTTTGCATTGTACAATGAAGTATTAAGCTAGGGATTCATTATCAAGACCCTCAAAGGTTCTGTAAACAGAGTGTAGCCATTGATACTCCTAGAGAAACATGAGAAACATGGAGAAAAGTAAGATGCATATAGTATGAGAAGGCCATGAGTTTTAGAACCCTAACATGGCCTGAGAAGAATGATAAACCCAAAAGCTCTAATACAACCATGACCATGAGGAATAAAAGGGCTTTAGAAATAATAAAAGTGACAACTAGAGTGCTAAGAATTATTTATTTTACAGAAATAATCAAGCTTTTGAAGCCTTTGTAAACAAAATGCATAAGTAAAACAATTTCATTCATTGTTTTTACATTCACAAGGGTTCGAATTCAACATTTTATCATTAGAAAGTAAGCAAGAAATGAAAAGTTAATCTTACCTCTTATTTGTTCTAGAGAGTAAATTCAAACATGGTGAAAATCTCAAGCCAAGCTAGTTCATGGTGGCCCAAATGAAGAGATTATCAACAGAAAAAGTAGATATCAAAAAATGCATCAAAAATCCAATCATAGCTGTGGCCTGAAGGGCTAATAAACCACAAAATGGATGCCTATAGTTAAGATTGAGACAGGGCATCTTACCTTTTCATTTTTTCTAATGGAATGATTCAGAAGTTGCCTCCAAAAAAGAAAGAATGGTGATGATAGGTTCGAGCTATTCAAACTCTACCTAGCAGCATGGCGGTGCACCAAAGTCCAGAAGTGAACAAGTGAATAATGAAAAAAGATTACCTGGTTCGATAGCTTTACTCAAAAGCCCTAACTTGATGATAACTTTTGAATTATATTTTAAATCAAAATCATTTCATATTGATGATATGATATGGTCTTGATTTATTAAGTCAAAATGAAAAAACCTATCATTCTCCCTTTGGCCCGTGACTTTGAAGATGGAGTGTAAAGCACTTCAAATAACTTTGCATATTCTAAGTGGAGAGTTATTTCATGTTTTGCATGATTATGACAAAAATAACAAATGAAATTAAATATTAAAGGTAATATTCTAATATTTTCCTTAATATTTAATATGTAATCATGTAAAGGGGAACTTTCACATAAATTAAATATTAAAATAATCATAATTGATTATCTTTAATATTTAATCAAATAGTTACCTTTGATCAAAATCATGCAAGAGAAAAAAAAAGTGAAGTGAACTAAAAATCAAATCATGCAAAGGTGGACCAAATGGTGGAGATTTTTGAGTTGTAGTTGTAGTTTCACATCAGTTTTGGGAGCCTGCTTTTGGTCAAATTGGTCATGAGAGAGAGTTTGAGCCTAGTTTTGCTCAAATTACTTCAGTTTTGACTCCTTTTTATGAGGTTTTTCTTCTTTACTCGTGGGAAGATATTTTGGAGATATTTTTGTTACTGAGTTGACTTGAACAGTTATCTCCTCATGGCTTTTTGAAGCCCTTTTGTATACATAGGAAAGGACTTAGTCTTTTCTAGTTAGTTCTTGATGATTTTTCCTTTGCATTTCTGCAAAGAAGAAATTGATTTTGTAACTCATATTATTTACAGTTTAATATATAATAGGTTATAGGTTCTATTTTTGCCATTTTTATGCAAGAATACTTTTATTTTTAGTTGAATCAAGTATCTACCTTATCATTGTGTTGTTTTTATGAATGATTGGATGAGATTTTATTGTGTTTTAATATAAGATCCTTTAAAATTATTGTCTCATTTATACTTGCATGCATTAAAAAGTAGTAAAAATCATAGGTCTTAGGTTGTATGTAGAAATAATCCTTTCTTTTCATGCTGTGAGAGCCCGGTTTTCCTCCAAAGAAGAAATTTATTCAAGCCTTCCTTATAATAATTTTTGTGATCAAATTGATAAATTGATTTGTGTGGATAGTTTTTCTGAAAGTTATTGTGAGTTAGAGTTGCATGTTTCTATCAACTAGGTGCATCACCACTCATTTAAATTCCAGTTTTAGTATATCCATTAGAAATCCTTCTACCTTTTTCCATCCAAGTTTTATAGTCCATAATAGAAAAATATTAAGGGAAGTTGGCCCATAATCCAGAGGTCTACTTTCAACATAGGGTACCCACAACCTAGAAGTATTCCAATGTTACGCAAGATTGCAAGGAATTCTTTTTGCTTTTGCACATAGGTGCAATCCTCTTTGATAACAACTACAAAATATCATTCATGAAATTCACATTCATATAATTGGAAACTTATCTCATGTGAATTAAATAATGCAACAAATAATTTAGCAATAGAAAATAATATGGGTTGGTAGTACCTTGAGTGACCCTTGCTTGAGTTGTTGCACCCATAGAGGATATCAAATATGCACTACTTGGTCAACAACTCATGATAGTGAACTAAACTCCTTTATTGCATAAAAATACAACTCCTTACAGTCTAACAAAATCTCTAAAGATTTCTCATTCATTAGTACATATCTATTGTAACTTGATAACATAAAAACTAACAACAATTACTATTAACTAGTAAAAATAATCATACTATTCCTACTACTACTTGTACTTAGAGATCTACTCCTCAACCACAGATCCCAATATATAGGATTGAGAGGAGTTTTATCCATTAAGGACTACAAATAGAACATTGATGCATATATCCACTCTCCATCAAGGATAGGAAGAGGAAAAGTCTTTGAAACAAAAAACCATAAATATGAAATAGAAGAAGGAAAATCAAACTAGGAATTTTCCCCTAATAGTTAACCACCATGATAGGAACATGTTTCCTAGAAATTATCATGTCATGGGTTACTCCTATTTGGATCAAACTTCTTCTTCCAATTATCTTATTGGTGGATAAAAGTCCATTTGTGCTGAGTCATGGCTGACTATTCAATTGCCACCTTTACTTCCCTCTGGAATTGTCATTCTCTAATTATTTTAACTCTCCCCTGCAACCATCCATAATCCTTTACTGCAGGATAGAATCCAATTGTTGTGGGCTATAGTCTTCTTGGCTGAAAGATGTTAGTTTTTTTTACCAAGGCATTCACATCTTTAACAATCACAAATAAATCATAAAAAATTACTGAATCCTATGAACATTCATACATCTACATAAGCATATATCAATATATCATATTTATCTTTCCACATATTTAGATTTGTCAAAGCACATAAAAGGCATATGAAAGATGTATGAAGTATCATAAATGTTTGTGAAACTTAGAAAATAAAATGATAAAAGCATAACTGATGAAGGAAAAACTAGCCATTATCTAGACCCATCAGTTTGAATTCACCTTTGTGTTAGGTTTAGTTTACCTTATAGTTGGTCTAGCCCACTTGTGGTTATTTTCTTTATTCTTAGAAGCATCTTGGTGGTTTGTGGTGCATTATTTTAGTGAGATGTTGACAATATCCTTGGGGTTCAGACAATTATCTCATGGTAGAGGTGTTATGTTTGTGGTCATGCTCTTTAGCCTTTGTAGTGTGCTTTCCTTGTAGAGGTCACCTTTCAATTGATAATGACATGTGGATGTATTTTGGTCAAACTGGTTCCTTATTCCTTATGCGTGGTTGCAAATGTTGTATTCAATAGATGTGCAAATTTGTGGCATTTTTTTTTGCTAGCATGTTGGTGACCAAAGGTAACATTAATAAAAGACAGCTTAAATGTATCTCCCTTTTTATAAAAATATTTGTATTCATGAATCTTTATCTTTTAAAAAAGAAAATAATTTTATTAGTGAACTCATGCACATCAATAGAAATTTGTAAAACATCATGGAAAATCCTATCAAATAATAGGTAAGAACGTTAATTACCATGATGAATCATTCCTTTAAAAAAAAATTGTGGAAAAGTAAACGATCAAGGGTTGCAACCAATGTAATGTCCCATTTCAATAAATTAATGTTTGTGGACTAGAAATTCCATTTCCCATTTTTAGTGAGCTAATACTAGTGGATTTGAGCCTCATAGGTCTCAAATATTCTAAATGTTAGAGGTTTTATTGTTCAAAATTCTAAGTAAATAATACTTATCCTAGATTTTTAGAGTTTCCCTTTCTTGTATGTCTTTTTTTCCCAATTTAATCTATCATTTATAAATATCAAAATATTAGAATTCTCCATCTCGGCATATTATTCATCCATGTCTCACCTGTATTCCCTCTTCCATTGGGATTTTATATTTCTCCATCCTATCATCCCTTTTCCTCAAACACACTCTTACCCTTACCTTTGTCAAAGTATTGCACTTTTCCCTACCAACATGTCTTTTGCTTGAAACTTACATCCTCAATCCTTACATTGAGTCATCTATTGGCACTAGAGTTTGTTAGAAATTAGGATGTTATGATACTAATCATTATAAATAAAATGAGAATTATACAAGCATATTTTTAATGCATTATATAACATATACATGGGAAAAACCCTTCTAAGGAAAACAACCCAAAAATATTATTGTGCTATAAAATACTCACAAAATGGTCTACTGAAAAAATAGCCTAAACATGGGGAAACACATCCTTAATTCCACAAGGAGAATAATACCTCATGTGCATAGTGATAGAATTCACTATAAAAATCTAAAATCATGCTCTTCTCAATGAGAGAGAATCTCCTTAAATAAAGGAGAAGGGATAGCCTAATACCTAAAGGGGTATTAGTCGCACCTATTCAAAAATACCATTTATAGATAATCAATAATATAATAGTTTTAGACTATAATTATTTTAAATGAGATATACTTAATAGATCATATATAATATATAATTTTTTATAGATTTATATTAGAACACTATTTATGACCCCTAATAGCATTATGTGCTAACACTCCCCCTTAATGTTAATAGGGGCATCACCTATCATTTTTTATGAAAGAGAACATGAAGTACCCAAGTAATGCAAGTCTTATTGAATTGATAGATAAGGACACAAATATATATATATAGAACATGTATACTAAACTACATGAATTCATCTTTTCACAATTAATAATTTTGGCATTTTAAAACTGATGCTTTATATGAGGTCTTATAAAAAATTTCTTAGAGCCTGGTACTCAAGTCAAACTAGCTTCTCCTAGGTTCATTACATAGTTCTCATATAGGTCTTATATAATTCAATACTTTTACAAGTGGAAGATTTATAAAGAGAATACTTTATAATATGTCCAAAAGGACTTATACAATTAATACCTAGAGGTCTTATGTTATACCTGTTAGGTCTTATATCCAATATTTAGCGACTAGGTGGTGTCATTGACATGCACACTCCCCCTCAGTGGCATCACCTAGGGCCAATAATTGATATGAATTTAGAAATTTTCACACAATACAAAGGTTTGATATGTGATTGCTAGGATTCTATCCTAGTCTTTCTTGATCATAAAATATTTCATTTGATAATCGGATAAAAATTTTGAGAAATATTTTTATGATGGTAAAACATTTACATTGAATGAAATACCCATAATCTACTCAACGTGATATTCTTATTTTTTGTCTTCTAGAAGTGCAAATCTTTGGGAAGAGTAAAATGGCTTGATTATCATATAATAAGGTGGGACTTTTAATAGTACCCAGATGAGAAACTCTTCTAGTAATATCTAAAGCCACATTGATTCTTTTATAGCTACTTTTGTAATCAAATTTTGATTAAAGGGCTATGAAAGATAGTTGTTGAAATATTAGTCCATCCATATGATAATGCCTACAACATATTTTGAAGGTGTATCCTAATGTAGATTTTCCTATTAATAGGATTTCTAGAATAGTCAATAACACAATAATCTTTAATAAAGCTAATTGTTGGCATAGGAATACTAAAGACCATGATTAAAATTATTTTTTAATATTCATTTTTTTGTTTTCCAATGAGCATACAATGTTTCATAGCAATCTTGAATTTAGTCAATTTGATTATACACAATCTGATGGTTATTAGCAAAGATCATATGGGATGAACATAAATATGAGTAATTTTTCATGTTTATTCTAAGGAAAAAATATTCATGCTATTGAGTTCATATAGTAATGATTCATAAAAAATTTAAGCAATGGATGAGTTATCCTTTCCAAGCTTGATTCCTAAACAATTTTTTAGAGTGATAGCCATCCATTATAAGTAGGATAATTATACCTAATAAGGTTAAAGGATTTCATAGATACATGAAGCTTATAAATTTTATAAAGTAACACTCAAGAGAGAAAAACATATATAAAAATCAAATATTCTATGAAAGTTTACACAGTTTCACTTTGTCTATGGATGTGTACTAGTTTAGTATCTTTTTCCCTTACCTTTGATTTACCAGGTTATTATTATTATTATTATTATTATTATTATTTTGTAAAATGTGTTGGATTATTTTTCCCAATTTATTATATGAGAATGATGCCTTTAAGAGAAATGTTCACCTCCTTAGATGGTTGTGAAAAAAACCAATGTATTTCATTAAAAAATATTGTAATAATTGAAGAAACTTTAATAAAAATGTTAATGAAAATAATATTTAATCTAAACAACTAGTTAATATAGTCTATGTTTGATGATAGATGATTATAATAGCACAAAATTAGAATCACTTGTAAGGAACTATAAATAACTCAAGGGTTTTGGATATAAAGGAAACACATTATAATTTGATTTCTCCAAAATAAATAATCCTACTCTAATCTTAATATTTGTTAATTAAATGATGTTAAGATAATTTAATCATTATTTTGGGATTTGATGAGCTACATTCAAATTTATTACTAAATAAATGGGATAGATTGGAGATGCACCTCTTTAAATACAAGATGCATTATGCATCTTAAATATGATTGACAACAAGAATGTTTATATGCAACTAACTCTACTCTCTTGAAGATTTTAAAAGATTAATTAATTTGAGAGAAATCCATCAAATTCAATATTTTTAGTACTCCAACAAGTCTAACTCTTAAACAAATTTCATCAATTGAAAAGTATCCTATTAGTCTTTTGAGAGCATAACTCTCATTATAGTTTTTGTGCTTTCATTGAATTGTATTATAATTTATACAACTTACTTTATCTTCTAAATCACATTTAGTTCAATGAGTTGATTCTCAAGTTTATTTTTTTCACTATTATTTAATGTCAATCGGATAATATCTTCATATGGTGTCATTCTAAGGAATGAAACTATTTTTCATGGGAACACAATCAAGATCAACGTTAACTTTATTACATTTGTTCATCACGTAATCTATATTCTCAATATATCTCTAGACACATGGTTCACCTTCATTATTTGTTTATGCATCTTAAAAGGATGTGTTTCTAAAATTTCTTTTATAATTTAAGTTTTCTAAAAAAATTGTGCATTTGATCAAATATCGTTTGAATCATTTACATTTGTTAAGCCTAAACACATAGAGAATAGATTGATCATGAAATATATTTATGTTGGATTATTTACTGTACTAATAAAATGCAGGTTCATACAATACAATTAACAAGTAACATGAAGAATTTTTGAAAGAAGCCTAGTGCTAATTGTAGTAAAACAAATGTATCCAATTCTTATTGTTATAAAGAAAATAATTCTAATAGATAAATAGCTTCATGCATCTTTATTAAAACTATTGACTATTGTCCATAGATATCATGACCTTCCTAATGTGGGTCATTGATCTCACTCAATCTAAAATTGTTATTTAATGCTTTGAACCTATAAATGATTTAAAGAATTGGATATTATTTTAAGTTTTCTCAATAGATAAAGATACATTTGTCTAATGTATAGATGACTTTGGCAACATATCAGATCTGTGATTGAATGGCTAATGTAATCATTTTTTTAATCCACATAATAGATTTCTATAAAGATCAATTTAATATTTTGAACCTGTTTCATATGTTAAGATGAGAGATATAGGCAATGAATGAATGCGGATAGATAAGTAGATCCAACGGCGTGGGGTCAATTCATAAAAAAAGTTATTCACCATTTAATAGCGTCCTTTTACTATTTAGCAGGCACAGGGAGATTCCTCTAAGCCACACAACCTACACTGCTTATCTCGTACGCTGTGTGGGGCTTCGTACAACGTTACATGTGAGCGGAAATCATATGCAACAAAGAAGGGTCACACTGATATAGACTTCCTCGTTCTTATTTGAACGCTTTTTTCTGAAAAGATGTCTTTGAAGTGCTATTATATTCTTTCTTGAATGATGTTTTGTCTTGATGTGTATCAGAGGAACATGCTTTTTGCTGAAACAACAGTTTTCTCCAAATAGCCTTGAATAATTCGCTGACTGTTTGAAGTCATCCGTAGCTGGTATTCTCTTTTCTCTTCCGGACTGTAGAATGGCAACGGCTATGCAGCCCCGTGAATGCACCAGAGGCATGAATGGGATCATATGCTCAACCTAACAGTTTTTCCGTGCTGTCTTATTCCGTAGCAAGTAGTCTGCTGTCCTTTGCAATCCCTAGCCTCCAGGTCAAGCCATCAGACAGCAAGCTGGATTCATTCAAATGTGAGAAGCAGCAAATTTATTCTTCAACACCTACCTACTGTACGACATGCTCAACGCGCCTAAATTTCCGGTTCTTTCAACGTTCCCGCTTAGCAATGGCCGGGAATGATGAAGGAACGGCCCACAGTTCGCTGGGAATGAGAGGTAAAATCACCCTGCGAACAGTTATAACGCCTTGCCAAGCTTCACCGACATACCCAACCATGGAATTCCAGCGCATACGCATGAAGGGAAATGCCCAGTAGTGAAAAATGGAATTCCAACGTAGCCTTTCCCAGCATCGTCCTAGCCTGTGCGAAAATGGGAGCTTTGGAACAGGGTATGGACATCCATCACATGATAAACTATGGAAGAATTTTGTCAGATGTTTTAGCTGCAACTGCCCTGTTAGACGTACAAAAAATGTGAAAGCTTAGACAATGCTCGTGAACTGTTTGAGAGAATGACTCCAATAAATGTTTGACATGATGCAATGATTGCAGGATGTGCAAAATGTGGAAGCATAGAAAAAGGCTGCTGAATTGTTTGACAGAATACCTCAAAGAAATATATTCTAATGGAACGTCCTGATGGCAGGATATTCACAAAATGGATTGAGGATCTCTTTTAAGTTTACGGAGTACCAAAACATTCAATGAATATGGGTTGTAAAAACTTATCGAACCTTTGAACATCTTAATTATTTACAATTATTTTTATCAGCATCACGAATCTTGAATAGTACCAATCAAAGCAAACCCATGTCATTCAAGTCCTGCGAGAGGAAGAGTACCAGCACTTACAAAAGCAGTGTTGTCAGCAATTGTTTTCATGGCTATCATGCTCTTATGCCAAATATAATACTGTTCTATGGTCTTGGTAATTCCTTGTCAATATTACACACAAACATAGAAGAGATGTCAATGTTGTCATTGTGTCAAATAAATCTGTTGATGAGATCTATACCAAGCATTTTAAAATGGTAGTCAGGAGATCACTGACATGAAAGAATAAAACTTTTCAGAATCTAGCTTTGTTTATTTTCACAAGGGTATTATATTTGGTAGTTATGCTTTTATTATTATATTTGTATTTATGTTTAGTAGTATAATATTATGTTTATGAGTTGAGGTATTAGAAATAGTTAATATTAAACTTAACCTATTAAGATAATATTGTAATAAAGCATTTTCCTATATTTGTTAGTGTGCATGGGAACATTGTTAAATTCACATCATGTGATGGCTTTAACTATTGTGTCTTATTATTGGTAAATTTCTATAGTGTGATATTTTGGCATAATTTATGTTTTTATCCTTTGGGTGCGCTATAGTTTAATTATCACCATGACAATCAAGCATCAATATTAGAAGGAAAATGATCCTTTAAGGAGAGCTCAACTCATAGATAAAGAGATTTCTTTAAACCTTCACTTCTAATGAAATAATTACGTTAAAGGATTTTTAAGTTAGTTTTGGGTGACACTAGTTTGGATAATCATGTCCCCTACATTATAACACTTGCATAAGGAGGGTTTTCATAGTGATTGGTTGTAGACCTTATCCCCAATCTAGCCTAGATTTTATAGATTATATGCTTTTATATTTCCCACACATTTCAAGGACATTGATGTGTTGAGATTTAATGAAAAGGTGGTGGCAAATGTGGGATAAAATTATTAGTGTTGGTGTTAAGAACACTCATTCAATTCCTTTAGGATTTATATCTATGGACAATGAAGAATTGAAGCTAGAGCATTCTAAGTTTCTATTTCTTCATGATTTTTGTGTAGACGTAGGGAAGGTATTGACAACTTTCATGGGGATTCATAGTTAGTGTCAAGTAGAGGTCTCTAGTAGCTTCAAAATTCTAATATTTTTTACAAATAAGATTCTTAGAGCTCGACATAGGGAGGATGTATTTCATTCAAAGCAAATTCACATCACTTGATCCCATAGTTGGTAGTGTCTTGACATATGTAAAGTATAACCCTAATGCAACAAAGGTTGAATGTCTAGTGGGTTGTGTACAATGTGGTAGAGAATTCAAGATTTTAGTATTAGGGAGTTTGTTAATTCCCTTGCTATTTATGATGTTTTTTATGGTTGTAGTGTTTGGGGGGAGTGGCATTTATAATTTTATATCTATTTTCACTATTTTTTGGTTTATATGTTTATAATGACCTAATTTAATGCTCCTTCATGCTTTTGTATAGGTTTTTTATAGCTAGTTATTATGATGATTTATTCTGTTATGGATGCAAATCATCATAATAGTCAAGAGATGTTCTAGCTAGATCTGTTTTAGATAGAAACTTCTTTATTTTAGATAAAACTAATACCATCTCAAGAAATGTTCTAACTAGATCTATTTTAGATAGAAATTTTTTGGTTGAATCTATTTTGAATAGAAATATTATTATCACATTTATATTATAAAAAAACAATCTAACTAGAGTGCATCATTGATGATGTCCTGAATTGTACTTAAAATGTTTCTTGATAGGTTTTAGTTTCCTACCAATTATAACATTCTAGTATGACTTTTTTTGAGTTGCAAATAGTTAAGTCACATAAATGATGTGTTTGAATGATGATTTTTCTTTTTTAATGATTGTTTTAAAAACCTATCATAAAGTGTGACAAAACTTTGGAATTTCACCCAATCACGAATCCTTTATTAGGTCATACAATAACAAGTTTGAGGATAAGAACCTCCTACTTAGAATGTTCATTGAAGGTCCCAAAATTGGTTTATCATTATTTAATGTCATTAATGTATCCTATATTGCATGATATGATATTATATCTTAGTTCTCCCTAATTGGTCATTTATCCCAAATTTTGTAATTATAAATAGAGGTGATGATTCTATTTCTTTCTTTAGTGTTATCTTTCTCTAGATTAAATAGTTAGGGATTCTATTAAGGAATTTTCATTTCCTTGACCATAGACTAGTGCTATTCATTTCCTTTATCACAATGTGTCATGGTACTCAAATTTCACCTAGTTGAATGTCCTTAATTTAATTTAATTTTTTTGTCAATATAACTCTTATTCGTTTAATGATAACAATGGAGATGTTATAATTTACAATCTTCCTAAAGAATAGTGGTACCACACAATCTTGGATTAGATTGGAAACTCAATTTAAAATTTTGAAATCTTAGATGAATTAATTTTGTAGGGAGATTTTAGGGGTTATGCTAGGGTATGTATAAGAAGATATTTTTCCAAACACATCAAATGTAATTCTAATAGATCTACTATAGGTAACTAAAATTAGTTGATAGTAATTGAGGTTAATCCAACCTTTTGTAGGCATTATAAATTAAAAAGCATCACACAAAATAATATAGATATAATATCCCACAAATTATTATGAAATGGGTTAAAAAAGATTAGTTGAGCCTAAGGAGTCATGAAATAGAAAATCCCCACAACACAATATATTATAAAAAATGAGGAGATTATAACTACCCTACCAAAATTATGTAATCCATTTCCATCAAGATGACTTGCTTGTGCCTAATTTGGTGGAAAAAACAATGAAATTCCTCTTGAACTATAAATTAGATGGTTAGAAAACAAGTATAATGGCTTAGATGTGTATGAGGAAGACCTAAAGGTAAAACATGATGAAGCCAAAATATTGACCTCCATGGATTTTTTACCAATATCATAATAGGAGACAAAAAAGTTCAAAACTAAGTACAACCCCAAAATAAGAAAGCATTGTAAAATGCTCCAAGAAGTCACAATTGAAGAGAACAAATATAGTTCTCAATCTACACTAAATTTTGATAAACAAAGATCAAAGTAGGGGGAAGTATCCCCACCACTACAATGACAATCCTAACTTGGAATGTTATGGGCCTCAATGCCCCTAACAAAAGTAATACAAGAGCTTCCCTAGGCAATGTGGTAATCTTGAATCATTATGGAAAAAAGTGGATTTTTTAGTTTAGTTCAATTGTGTTTTAGCTATTTAGTTATATTTAGTCTAGTTTATGATGAAGAAAGCTAGCATATTTCATCATAACTTGAAATTGAATTTTATAGTTTTGGGAATTTAGTTTAAGTTATTGTTTTTGAGTGTCACATTAAAATTTGAGAAGAATTTAATGGTAAAAAGATAGTAAATTAGTTTAAGAGCATCTATTGGGTGGGAATATGTGCATAATTGGGATTATTTTTGTGTGTGGAAACTGATTTAGAGTTTACACCAATAGAAGAATATTTGTAAAGATTTATTGAACCCTTGAGGATAAGTGTTGAGCACCACATGGAGGTTTCTCCATTATTTAATCCTTTGAATTTGTAATTATATTATTTTTTGTTGATGATGTTACGTGTGGTATTGGGATTTGTGCTATGTTGTGGCTAGCATTGATCATTGGAAAACTTGTTAATTATATATATACTATGTTTTGGATTGAAGGAAGGAAAGCAAAGAGTTAAGGGAAGAACAAAAGAAGTATAATGGAAGAATAGTGAGATTGTATGGTTTTGGACATAGTTTACAAAGTTATAGAAAAAGGAGTAGTGAGTATGGATAATTTCGTGTCTATAGAAATGGTATAAAGTTTTTGGATAAGGTGGATGAAGTAGTCACACCCATAAAAGATTGGATGGTTGTAGTATTGAGATAAGATACTATAGAAGAAAAGTGTTTGGTGGGGTTCAACATAGGATCATATTATGATGAGGTTCTATGTGACATTGCATGGATGGGTGTGTGTCATGTATGGTGTAGGTGTATGATGAGAGGATTAACACCTACAACATACAAAAATATGTATAAAGATACAAGTCCATGCCCCTAAGGGTAAATAAGAGATAATTTTATAGCAACACAATGGTTTATGTTGAAGAGAAGTGATATGAATTGATTCCAAGGACATGTTATATTGTTGGATGACCAACAATACTAAAAATCCTTGGAATAAAAGGAATATCACTCTTGTCCTTGATGCACACCCCTACATTGTTAGTGATGGATAATTCTAGATAGAAATGCAAGGGTGTGTGTTGGAGAGGGTTGATATGCATTTATTCTATGGATGTACAATATTTTTGGATGACCAAACAATATTGCAAACACAAAAGAAGTACCATAGATAAGGGAACATGAGGATAGAAGTCTTACCCAAAGGACAAGGTAGACAAATAACAAGATAATAAGTTGTATTGAGGAATATGAAATAGTAAATAATGCAATAAAATAGTATGTGGCAACCAAAAGGAGGCTAATAGATGTGAGGGATAGATCTAAGATTGTGAATATATATAGGATAAAGGAAAATACCACAAAAGATGATTGATGGAATTGAATGTCAATTAGTGCAACAAAAAATAATACATAGGGTGGATTACTTGAGGTATATTTGAAGATGTGGAAAGAATTACTTGATGAAGTAGTGGGTTGGAATTCCTAGGTAGGGGTAGCTTGTATTAGAAAAGAAGGCTCATTTTTTAACAACTACAAGAGTGTGATGTAGGAGCATCCCTAGGTTGTGTGGTAATTTTGCACAATTCTAGAAAAGTGGTTTAGTTTAAAGTTATTTGTTTCTGAATTAGTTTGTAGAAAATAGTTTGTGATGAAGAAAGTTATTTTATTTCACTATAACTTGAAATCAAATTTTAAAGTTTTGGGATTAGTTTGAGTTGTTATTTTTGAGTTTCATGTTAATGTCTAACAATAATTAGTTAAGAAAAAGATACTAAATTGGTTCAAGAGAGTTTAACAGTTTGATAGTTGTGAACAATTAGGATTGTTTTAATTTTTGGCAAGTTTTTTAGAGTTTGTGTCAACATAATAATATTTGTAAAGGTTTAAATTGAATCATTGAGTATGAGTATTGTGCACCATGAAGAGGTTTATCCACTTTTTAACCATTTGAATTTATAATTTTGTTATATATATCTAATTATAGGTTACCTATGGTTGTGAGATTTGTTCCATCTTGTGGCTAACAAGGGTCATTAGAAAAAAGTACATGGATGATATATATATATATATATATATATATATGTATGTATGTATGTATGTATGTATGTATGTATGTATGTATAGTTTTGGATCAAAAAAAGGTATGTGAAGAGGTAAGAGAAGAAGTTGGCGTAAAAGGAAGAAGTTGGGTACACAAAAAGCTCAAAAAGTGGAAGTGTTTTTGCTGTTTTTCAAAATTTGTTACACTTGGACTGAGAATTTGAGACACTTACACAATGAATCTTAAAAAAAGTCAGTAATATGAAATTTATAATTTTTAATCTAGTTTCCAAATATGTAAATTATTCAAATACCCAGATTATAGAAATTAAATTTTGATAGGGATCTATAAAAACCACTTTTTAAAAGTCCCTTTTTTTTACCATACCAAGCACGTGTACAGACACCACTTTTTGACCCAAATAAAAGTATTTTGCTAATTAGTTTTGGGAAAAGAAAGATAACAACATGAAAATTGATGTGAATTTTTTTTTGTAATTTTTTGTTGAATTTTTTTTTTATTGAATTTTTATTGGTCTTAATTGTTGTTTTTAAAAATCCACGTGTACGGACAACATAATTGGACCTCAACTAAACATTTTTGATTTTTTTTTTCATTGTGTAGAGAATTTTCTGAATTTTGATACCATATAAATTTTTTTACAAGAAACTTAACCAAAAAAAAGTTATAAAAAAACAAAAAAAAGCCTGATATTTCAAGTTTAAGGACTAGATTTGTAGTACCCCTCCATTTATGATCATGTTTTTCTGCTGTTATGTTTTCACATTGTTTTACTATGATACTTTGGCTGGATATTTTGATCACTGGTTTTGAGCGATAGTGGATTTATTCTATGACATGATGATAAATTGTATGGTGATTACTGTTTTCTGATATGCTTTGAGGTAGCATAGATGTTTATTTTCAGTTGATTATTGCTATGTACATGTTTATGATGGACTAACAGTTATTTATTTCATCAGTCTGATGTGACGTGTATTGGTGTGGAGAACGAAATCGCATCACTCGCTTGCGAGTGCCTTGTGATATCCGTGATTTTCTCCACACGGTGTGCATGTTCAATGCTTTATTTATATATATATGCATGTTATTGCTTGGTTGCAGGATTGCAGGTACATGACACCGACTCCACCTGGTTATTCAGGTCTGAGCGTGTCAAGACTCAACGGATACGTTGATTGGGAGATAGTAGTTTGGTTCACCCTAGTCTAGTCTTTAACCTGGTCACTGTACATTGTCAGTTTTAGTTTGAGTCATTGGTTGTCTTGCATTCTTCTGTTTGGTTAATTGCTTGAAAGGAAAAATGTTGATTTTAATAATAGTTTATTATGTTTTAAATTATTGTTATTTAATTAATTTTTAAATGTTGAAGAAATTAGTTGTATGTTATTTAATTAATTAATTATCTTATTTGGTTAAATGGTTTGATCTTAAAAGATTAAACTTATTTAATTAAATAAATAAATAAATTAAATTAAATTATTTAAGTGTGTGAATAGCTTTATTTGAAATTAAACTAATTTGTGGAAATGGCAATTTTTATTAATAAATAAATCTTGCATTAGAAAATTGTAAATTTTAAAATAAATTAAATTAATTAATTAAAAGCCATGCAATTTGAAATAGGCAAGATTGCCGAGAAGTGGTGGAGAAGATATTTTACAACCACTTCTCGACATGTGTGCCAGTGCATTAATTGATTATTGTTGAGGAAATTTGTTTACAGAGGTAAAATTGGATTTGGGAAATCACAGAGGTTATGCTATTTTTTTCACGGGAAAATATTTTGGTGCTCTGTAAAATTCTCTGTATACGTTTATTTTGGTATTTTTGTTGCAAATTTGTGGAAAAACTTTGGTTGCTATTGGCTTTGGTTCTTGGGAAGGATTTGGAAGCTACAGGCAACAGAGGCTACAAAGGCTTTCTTCACCAGATAGCAAAGGAAAATAGGTAATCTTCTTGTAAAATTTATTTTATTTGTTTTGGAAAGGAAAGTAAGTGAAAAGAAATTAAGTGTAATTTAAATCTCTGTGTTTCACGCAAGGAAATTATTTGTTGTATTTGTCTTGTGAAGTTTTGATAAGAAAAGAAGAAAACTTCTGTAGTTTATTCTCTGTAGATAGTATTTAAATTTTCTGAAGGGAAATATTTATTAAAAAGGAAATTGAAAACCTGTGGGGTAATATCTTCTGAAAACCCTGAAGAAATTTTGTTATTTCCCCGTTTTCCCAACTGAAACCTGTAGAAAATTAATATTTTATTCATAGTTATAAAACCCTGTATATATGTATATGTATATATATATATATGTATATATATATATGTATATATATATATATATATTTGTATTTGAATTCATATATCAATTGGATTGTGAAAACTATATCCAAAAATGTATGTATATTGGAAAAACGCCGTACAGGCGAAAATTACCATTGTGATTTTTATTTTATTAAAAAAAAAGAGATTTTGTATCGTCGTACGGCGATTGTTTAAAATTTTTTTTTTTTAAAAAAAAATAACATTTATGGGGGAGGGCCGAAACCCTCCCCATACCCTGCTATGGTGGGCGTAGCCCTGGTATGGGCCGTGCCCTCCCACAGGGAGCCGCGGACTGCTGTGGAGTTAATAAATTTTAATACCTTTTCAAAAAAATCTAATGCGATTTTGTATAATGCGTTTTATGTATTAAAATTCGGATTTTGTATAATGTGCTTTATGTATTAAAATTCGGATTTCGTATGATGTGAATTATGTATTAAAATTCGGATTTTCATTTTAAAAAGTTTTACATATATATATTATATTTGTATTTATATATATATATATAAGTATATATATGAATATAATATACATATATACATATATATATGTACTCGGAAAATGAAATGAATATATAGGATTTTGATTTAAAAGAATATGGAATATATATATATTTATAAATGTATATATATTTAAATAAATGTTTAATTATTATAATTTTATGTGCATATATATTAGATGAAGGTTTATTGCTAAATAATATGTAGGAAGTGTAAGTTGAGAAATCAAAAATGTTATCATAACATATGATTAGGAAATTGAGTAGATTGTAGACTTGATTTTTGTATTGAATGGAATTTGAATTACATATTTGAAGATTAATTTGATATTTATCTCAATTATTGTTTGACTGGATTTAATATATCCGAATAGGAGATGTTTCTTTTTTCGATATGCCTTAATTAGAATTTGTTCTTTCATTGGGTATGTTGGGAATGTCTTAACTGTACAAGTCTTCCAGTTAAATTTTAGAACGTGGGGAATGTGATTATTTAAGTAGAGTTCTTGTATTAACTAAGGATGTGTACATGGCTTTGCATGGTGGTTTGACACCTATTTTATGAATAATGATTTGATGTACGTTAAAATACGTTTGGTCTTTTATATTGATTTTGGTTATATGTACACCTTGTAAACCTTAGTCAGTGAACATAGATTCCTTTGTTATGTTTAGGGGAGTGGCTTTTTGTAAGGGCCGACACACAAAGTGGTGTCAGGGTAACTTACAAAGAGTTAGTAAGTCAGTGATAATTAAATAACACAGTAGTTAGATTAAAACTCTTAACAAGATGATTATGCCTCGCTTATGACTCTTGAGCTACTTCAGTCTTGAGTATAAGATGAGAAGGCCTGGAATGGCAAATCGGTGTCTTGTTTCTTCAAAAGACATTCGATTCCGCAATGATATGCAATAGGGGCCGAGTTTCGTAAGAGGTTACCAGGGTAACCCAAGGTTGGGGGCCGGAACCTAGGAAGAAACACCAGGGTAACATTTGCAATGTTGTGATGACACTCCACCTAAAATAATAGTTAACCTTTTGTATGTGGTACAATCAATTATCTAAATCTTGAAGCAACCTAACCAATAGTTTGTTATGTACTAGTGTCTAGGGTTAGTAGATTAAGTCTAGGTAACCATATTACTATCTCCTAGCAGGGGGGTGGACCTACGGGTACACATGGTTGGGTGAAACGTGCACCTTACTCCGTTGGGTCCCCAGTTTTGTGATCATGGCATTGAGAGCTTCATGGATGGAGAGCTCGCACTTGGAAACTTATATGTACTTCTTCATTGTATATTGTAAATCTTGTATTTGAAAACATCCCTCAATTGTATATGAGGTGAACAATGTAAATGTAACTGGTAATTATTATTGAACTACCTCATCAGATGGATGAGTATTGTATTATTTATCAAATGCAATGTAAGAATCAAATTTGTACTTTATATTGTCTTGAATGGAGTTTCAAATGAAATGCAATGTTTATTTAATGTTTATGTTGTTAATTAATATGTGCAATGCGAAATACTAAAGTCATCAATGGAAACTCAAAGTAGTGTAACGTCGTGTAACTTAACGAATGTATGCAATCTAATTAACTTAATAATTATACTTTTATAAAAAAAATTATTTTACCTTTTTACACAATTGCAACATTCCTTAGGTTATTATGACGGGGCATTACAGATTGGTATCAGAGTTAAGGTTACAAACACTGGACGCTCTGGGTAATCGCGAGCCCATTAGGTTGACCTAGTACGTAGTGTCACAAACTATTAGCCTTGGTTGAATAGTATCTAAGACTTGTTATTGTTATGTGTAGGAACATGCCTAGGTGAGGAGGAAGAGGTCGTGGTAGAGGTCGAGGTGGAGGCCGAGGGCCAATCCCTCAGGTTACTCCCCCTCTGAGCCCTCATCATAGTGATCAGGTAGAACAGTTGGGTCAGAGAAATGAGGGACAAAATCCCGAACAGTCAGCGGTAGAGGGTTCTCAGATACGTCCATTATTAGAGGAGGTCCTAGCTCGTCTTGGACCTAGACAAGAAGATGAGCAGGAGGTTGTCAGAGAGAGAGATAGATCTCCTAGGAGAGTAGAGGACATAGCACATCAGGATGCTATTACGGCAGGTCATATGAGGGATTTATTGAGGGCACGCCCACCTACCTTTGATGGTACAGGAGGTGGATTAGAGGCTGAGACCTGGCTACTGGATTTGGGTAGATGCTTCGCCATGCACCCTTACGGTAGCAATACTCATGCCAGATGCGCTATTATGCATTTGAGAGGATTCGCCTCTACTTGGTGGCGCCTGGAGGAGCAGAAGCTCCATTTGGATATTGGTTCTGTGTCTTGGGAGATGTTTCTTGAGAGGTTTAGGGCACGGTTCCTATTGGAACACTGGAGGTAGTGACGGGCTGACGAGTTCCATGATCTATGTCAGTTAGCTCTTTCTGTAGAGCAATACGAACGTAGGTTCTATGAACTCAAGCAGTATGCTGGTATTGGCGATGATGAGCCTATGCTAGTTCAACACTTCATCAGGGGTTTAAATGCCCGCATTAGTGGTGGTGTCCGAGTCTTTGAGCCAAATACTATGGAAGTTGCAGTGGAGAAGGCTCGCATAGTAGAGGAGAACCTTGTTATGGCTTTAGGACACATAAGAGTGCAGATTGGTAGTGCTCTTACAGCAGGTTTTAGTTCATGGGGTGGATAGGCACAGACAGGTGGTTCCTCTAGGAACCAACAGACACCCACAAAGGGTGGGCAGCAACAACAACAACGAACACCTCAAAAGAACAATAACCCTCAACCACAACAAAGAAATAGTCCTCAAACAGGAAAGGGTCACAACTGGTGGCGCAACAAGCGCAATAGGCAGGAACAGCCTACGCAGAGTGCTCAGTTTACCGTCAGTAGGGGTAGTTTCCAGCAATCCAATGCACCTTCGGGTGGCAGAGGATTCAGAGAGACACAGGTTGTTATTCTTGTGGACCAGGGACACATAGCTAGGCAGTGTCCGATGAGAGGTTCTACTAGTTTTGGGCCTCGACCTATAGTTTCAAAGCCTACAGTGGATGATGCAGGATGATCACATATAGTATATGTTGCGGTTAATGACCGCCAAGCCGATCACCAAAACATAGTGGTCAAAACTTCAGGTAAGTTACATGGTGTTAGTGTTTCCATTCTTTTTGATTCTGGAGCCACTGACTCCTTTATTTCACCGACCATCGTAGACCGTTGTGGTCTTATGGCGGTAAAGCAAGGTGGTAAGTGGCAAGTTGAATTCGCCTCAGGGGTGAAAGTAGCAGTAGAAAACTTAGTACATAATTGTGAACTTAAAATTGGTACGTTAACTACCTTAGTAGATTTATATGTTACACCCTTAGGATCGTATGATATAGTACTTGGTATGGGTTGGTTAGCATCTTATCATGCTGTAATTGACTGTCGACTTAAGACAGTTAATTGCATTAATGATTTAGGTGCGAAAGTGGAAATCGTAGGTATTCAAAGACCTATCTCTTTGCGGATGATATTTGCTATGCAATTAAAGAGATGTCTTCGTCAGGGATGTCAACTGTTTGCAACAACGGTTACTGATTTGGAAGAGGGCGAGAGTCGAGAGGTATCTCTTGATGATCATCCTATTCTTAGGGAATTCGAGACGTGTTTCCCGATGACATTCCTGGAATGCCACCGAAGAGGGATATTGACTTTAGAGTTGACCTAGTTCTTGGAGCTGAGCCTATATCTAGAGCTCCTTATAGAATGACGACTCAGGAGTTAGAGGAACTTCGAATTCAGTTAGAGGAACTATTAGAAAAGGGTTTCATTCGTCCTAGTGTTTCCCCTTGGGGAGCACTTGTCATCTTCGTAAAGAAGAAGGACAGATCTCTTAGGCTGTGTATTGACTATCATCAATTGAACAAGGTTACGATTAAGAATCGTTATCCTTTGCCTAGAATCAATGATCTTTTCGATCAAATTAAGGGAGCTAATGTGTTCTCTAAAATCGATTTGAAATCTAGGTATCATCAATTGCATATAGCCGAAGCAGACATCCATAAAACTGCTTTTCAAACTCGTTATGGGCACTACGAATTCATAGTAGTACCATTTGGGTTAACAAACGCACCATCAGTATTCATGAGTTTAATGAATGGTGTTTTTCGTACATACCTTGATCGCTTTGTCCTGGTATTTCTCGATGATATTTTAGTTTATTCGAGAAACATGAAGGAACATGAAGAACACTTGAGATAGGTATTGCAATGTTTAAGGGAAAATCAATTGTATGCAAACCTCAAGAAGTGTGACTTCTTTCAAACTGAGCTAAAATATCTTGGACATGTGATATCTGGTAAAGGTATTGCTGTGGATCCTTCAAAGATTCAAGCTATTGTAGATTGGCCCGCGCCTACTAATGTAGGTGAAGTTCGTAGTTTTATGAGTCTAGCTGGTTATTATAGGCGGTTTGTAGAGGGATTTTCTAGAATCAGTCATCCTATTACTTCTCTTCAAAGGAAAGGGAAGAAGTTTGTTTGGACAGAGCAGTGTTAGTTGGCTTTTCAGACACTTAAGGAAAAGTTAACTAATGTGCCTATACTGATTGTTCCTGATCCTACTAAGGATTTTGTAGTATGCACGGATGCATCCTTAGAGGGTTTGGGAGCAGTTCTGATGCAAGATGGGCGTGTGATTGCATATGAGTCTCACAAACTCAAAGACCATGAATTAAACTATCCCACTCATGACCTAGAACTAGCTGCAGTTGTGCATGCATTAGTTCGATGGAGGCATTTCCTATTAGGTCATCGTTTCGAACTTCATACTGATCATCGTAGTCTACAATACATTTTTACGCAACCTAACTTGAATGCTAGGCAGAGACGGTGGATGGAGTTCTTGTGTGAGTATGATTTTGAAGTGAGATATGTTCAAGGAAAAGAGAACGTAGTGGCTGACGCTCTTAGTCGACGTCGACATGAGATCTCTGCTACTACTCTTGAAGTAGATTTGAGAGGTCAAATAGTAGCTACACTTCCTACTGATAGATTATATCAGGAAGTGAAGTCGAAGATTGAATCTGGTAGACCTTTAGAAGGTCAATTTGTAGGTTATGTCTTAGAACCGGATGGTATATTATGGCATTTAGGTCGTATTTATGTACCACATTTCGAGGGTCTTCGTACTTTAATCATGACTGAAGCTCATCGAGCTCCGTATTCAGCTCATCCAGGTGTCAAGAAAATGCATGCCGATCTTCGGTAATTGTATTTCTAGCCTGGTATGAAACGTGATATTGTTGACTATGTATCGAGATGTCTTGAATGCCAGCGAGTTAAAGCTGAGCATCAACATCCCACTGGATTATTGCAGCCACATCTCATTCCTGAATGGAAATGGGATATTATATCCGTTGACTTTATTGTAGGGTTACCTACGTCGTCACGTCGACATGATGCCATTATGGTAACTATTGACTGATTTGTACTCACCAAGTAGCATACAATGCTTTCCGTAGCACATAGTTAGATTGCATGGGATTCCTCGTAGGATTATATCGGATAGAGATCCCGTATTTACTTCAGCCCTATGGACTTCATTACAACATGCTCTAGGTACATAGTTGAACTTTAGTTTAGCGTATCATCCTCAAACTGATGGACAAACGAAAAGAGTTAATCAAATTTTAGAGGATATGCTTAGGATGTACGTTATGGACCAACAGTCACATTGGGAGGATTATCTGTATTTAGTAGAATTCGCTTACAATAACGGATATCAGAGTTCCATAGGTATGCCACCATTTCAGGCATTATACGGTCGTCCTTGTCGAACTCCACTAAGTTGGGATCGACTTGAGGATAGAGTATTACTTGGACCTGAGATGCTTCGTGACATGGAGCAACAGGTTGACCGTATTAGAGAACATTTGATAGCAGCTCAGGATAGGCAAAAGAAATATGCCAATGCGCATAGGATAGACCGACAGTTTGTTGTTGGTGATAGAGTGTTTCTTGAGTGCGACCGCGAAAGAGTCCTATCCGTTATGGAAAAGGCTCTAAGCTTGCGCCTCATTTTGTTGGGCCATTTGAGATTTTAGAGAGAATTGGTCCCGTGGCGTATCGACTCGCCTTACCACCTAGTTTATCTCATATTCATGATGTTTTTCATGTATCAGTTCTTAGACCATATCATCCGACATTTCTCATGTACTTGATTGGAATGCGTTACAGGTAGAGGACGAGCATCTAGCTTTGGAGCTCGTGGCCATTCTACAGCACCGGACGCTCGGTCTCAGGGGTCGAGATGTTGATTAGGTGAGGGTCCAATGGGATCCTAGCCATGAGGCTTCTGCTACTTGGGAGGATTCGACACGCATGAGGGAACTTTATCCCTATCTGTTCGCAGGCTTTCAGGAGCAAGCCTGATCCTAGGGGGGGAGGATGTAGTACCCCTCCATTTATGTTCATGTTTTTATGTTATGTTTTCACATTGTTTGACTATGATACTTTGGCTGGATATTTTGATCGCTAGTTTTGAGCGATAGTGGATTTATTCTATGACATGATGATACATTGTATGGTGATTACTATTTTCTGATATGCTTTGAGGTAGCATAGATGTTTATTTTTAGTTGATTATTGCTATGTACATGTTTATGATGGACTAACAGTTATTTATTTCGTCAGTCTAATGTGATGTGTATTGGTGTGGAGAACGGAATCGCATCACTCGCTTGCGAGTGCCCTGTGATATCCGTGATTTTCTCCACACGGTGTGCCTGTTCAATGCTTTATTTATATATATATATGCATGTTATTGCTTGGTTGCAGGATTGCAGGTACATGACACCGACTCCACCTGGTTATTCAGGTCTGAGCGTGTCAAGACTCAACGGATATGTTGATTGGGAGATAGTAGTTTGGTTCACCCTAGTCTAGTCTTTAACCCAGTCATGCTGTACATTGTCAGTTTTAGTTTGAGTCATTGGTTGTCTTGCATTCTTCTGTTTGGTTAATTGCTTGAAAGGAAAAATGTTGATTTTAATAATAGTTTATTATGTTTTTAAATTATTGTTATTTAATTAATTTTTAAATGTTGAAGAAATTAGTTGTATGTTATTTAATTAATTAATTAGCTTATTTGGTTAAATGGTTTGATCTTAAAAGATTAAACTTATTTAATTAAATAAATAAATTAATTAAATTAAATTATTTAAGTGTGTGAATAGCTTTATTTGAAATTAAACTAATTTGTGGAAATGGCAATTTTTATTAATAAATAAATCTTGCATTAGAAAATTGTAAATTTTAAAATAAAATAAATTAATTAATTAAAAGCCATGCAATTTGAAAAAGGCAAGATTGCCGAGAAGTGGTGGAGAAGATATTTTGCAACCACTTCTCGACATGTGTGCCAGTGCATTAATTGATTATTGTTGAGGAAATTTGTTTACGGAGGTAAAATTGGATCTGGGAAATCACAGAGGTTATGCTATTTCTTTCACGGGAAAATATTTTGGTGCTCTGTAAAATTCTCTGGATACGTTTATTTTGGTATTTTTGTTTCAAATTTGTGGAAAAACTCTGGTTGCTATTGGCTTTGGTTCTCGGGAAGGATTTGGAAGCTACAGGCAATAGAGGCTACATAGGCTTTCTTCACCAGATAGCAAAGGAAAATAGGTAATCTTCTTGTAAAATTTATTTTATTTGTTTTGGAAAGGAAAGTAAGTGAAAAGAAATTAAGTGTAATTTAAATCTCTGTGTTTCACGCAAGGAAATTATTTGTTGTATTTGTCTTGTGAAGTTTTGATAAGAAAAGAAGAAAACTTCTGTAGTTTATTCTCTGTAGATAGTATTTACATTTTTTGAAGGGAAATATTTATTAAAAAGGAAATTGAAAACCTCTGGGGTAATATCTTCTGAAAACCCTGAAGAAATTTTGTTATTTCCCCGTTTTCCCCACTAAAACCTGTAGAAAATTATTATTTTATTCACAGTTATAAAACCCTGTTCGAATTTATGTTCATATATATATATATATATACATATTTGTATTTGAATTCATATATCAATTGGATTGTGAAAACTATATCCAAGAATGTATGTATATTGGACAAACGCCGTATAGGCGAAAATTACCATTGTGATTTTTATTTTATTAAAAAAAAAGAGATTTCGTATCGCTGTATGGTGATTGTTTAAAAAAAAAAAAAATTAAAAATTAACAGTTATGGGGGAGGGCCAAAACCCTCCCCATACCCTGCTATGGTGGGCGCAGCCGTCAGCTGCTGGGCGTAGCCCTGGTATGGGCCATGCCCTCCCACAGGGAGCTGCAGATTGCTGCGGAGTTAATAAATTTTAATACCTTTTCAAAAAAATCTAATGCGATTTTGTATAATGTGTTTTATGTATTAAAATTCAGATTTTCATTTTAAAAAGTTTTACATATATATTATATTTGTATTTTTATATATATATATATATATGAATATGAATATACATATATACATATATATATGTACTTGGAAAATGAATATATAGGATTTTGATTTAAAAGAATATGGAATATATACATATATATATATACATATATATATATATATAAATGTATATATATTTAAATAAATGTTTAATTATTATAATTTTATGTGCATATATATTAGATGAAGGTTTATTGCTAAATAATATGTAGGAAGTGTAAGTTGAGAAATCAAAAATGTTATCATAACATATGATTAGGAAATTGAGTAGATTGTAGACTTGATTTTTGTATTGAATGGAATTTGAATTACATCTTTGAAGATTAATTTTATATTTATCTCAATTATTGTTTGACTGGATTTAATATATCCGAATAGGAGATGTTTATTTTTCCCGATATGCCTTAGTTAGAATTTGTTCTTTCATTGGGTATGTTGGGAATGTCTTAACTGTACAAGTCTTCCAGTTAAATTTTAGAACGTGGAGAATGTGATTATTTAAGTAGAGTTCTTGTATTAACTAAGGATGTGTACATGGCTTTGCATGGTGGTTTGACACCTGTTTTATGAATAATGATTTGATGTACGTTAAAATACGTTTGGTCTTTTATATTGATTTTGGTTATATGTACACCTTGTAAACCTTAGTCAGTGAACATAGATTCCTTTGTTATGTTTAGGGGAGTGGCTTTTTGTAAGGGCTGACACACAAAGTGGTGTCAGGGTAACTTACAAAGAGTTAGTAAGTCAGTGATAATTAAATAACACAGTAGTTAGATTAAAACTCTTAACAAGATGATTATGCCTCGCTTATGACTCTTGAGCTACTTCAGTCTTGAGTATAAGATGAGAAGGCCTGGAATGGAAAATCGGTGTCTTGTTTCTTCAAAAGACATTCGATTTCGCAATGATATGCAATAGGGGCCGGGTTTCGTAAGAGGTTACCAGGGTAACCCAAGGTTGGGGGCCGGAACCTAGGAAGAAACACCAGGGTAACCTTTGCAACGTTGTGATAACACTCCACCTAAAATAACAGTTAACCTTGTGTATGTGGTACAATCAATTGTCTAAATCTGGAAGCAATGTAACCAATAGTTTGTTATGTACTAGTGTCTAGGGTTAGTAGATTAAGTCTAGGTAACCATATTACTATCTCCTAGCACGGGGGTGGACCTACGGGTACCACATAGTTGGGTGGAACGTGCACCTTACTCCGTTGGGTCCCCAGTTTTGTGATCATGGCATTGAGAGCTTCATGGATGGAGAGCTCGCACTTGGAAACTTATATGTACTTCTTCATTGTATATTGTAAATCTTGTATTTGAAAACATCCCTCAATTGTATATGAGGTGAACAATGTAAATGTAACTGGTAATTATTATTGAACTACCTCATCAGATGGATGAGTATTGTATTATTTATCAAATGCAATGTAAGAATCAAATTTGTACTTTATATTGTCTTGAATGGAGTTTCAAATGAAATGCAATGTTTATTTAATGTTTATGTTGTTAATTAATATGTGCAATGCGAAATACTAAAGTCATCAATGGAAACTCAAAGTAGTGTAATGTCGCGTAACTTAACGAATGTATGCAATCTAATTAACTTAATAATTATACTTTTTAAAAAAAAATTATTTCACCTTTTTACACAATTGCAACATTCCTTAGGTTATTATGACAGGGCATTACAAGATTGCTTAGAAATTAATTAAAAAATAGAAAACATAATCCAATCTTAATAAAAATTATATATTTGGAAATTAGACATCGTGTTCTCTAATGGGTTTTAATTTTTTAGATTGATTCAAAAAAAATGTCCATTAGCCATATTGCCAAAGTTGGACATTTTTCTTCAATCTGCCTTAGTTTTTTAGTTGCAGGTCAAAGGCTAAGGCTCAGATTGCCAAGCCTTTCCCAAGCCTAAAACCAAGGCTGTATGTGAGTTGGGAATTCAATTTTTAAATAATACGTATGTGTTTTTAAAAAACACGTACACATTGCAAAACACATGCATTCTTTATTTTCTTGATTATTTAAAAAAAAACTTTTTAGAAACTTGTACGTGTTTTAAAATGTGTACCTATTTTTTGTTACAAAACGCGTATGCATTTTAAAATGCATATGCGTTTTGCATTACAAAACGTGTATGCATTTTAAAACACATACACGTTTCTAAAAGATATTTAATTTTTTAAATAAATGACTTGTACGTGTTATAAAATGCATACGCATTATATATTTGCGTATGTGTTATAACGCATACGCATTTTTTTAGGCTCAGGTACCCGATCCATAACGCATGCACATTTTTTTAATAACGTGTATGTGTTTTCTACAATTTTTTTTTTGTTGAAACTTCCCCTCTTCATGTACCCAACTTCTTGCACTTACCCAGTGAGAGGTACAATAGAAGTAGAGTGAGACTATGAGGTCTCAAATAAAAATTATGAGTAGAGAAAAGGAGTATGAAGTGGAGTGTAATCCAAAGGGAGATACTAATACAACATAGGGAGTTAATTAAGATATTATGTAATTATGAGGCTATATTGTAGTGTAATCTATATTTGAATTCTCATAGTAAGTGTAATGAAATGACTATGATCTAGCATGTAAGAGAGCCTATAACAAAAAAGCGTGAAGTTGTAATCATGGTGATAATTATGTAAGCTTAAATAGGAATTCAATCATATATGGACCTAATATTCCCACACTTGAGAGATAACTATATGAGATAATTAATTACAAGGTAAGTGCATGGATCAGTGACACAATTTTGGCTCTTAAGATGCCACTTTTTTTTTTTTTGAAATTAGCAAAATCTGATTTGCAGGAGAAGATGAAGATAGTTACGCTCAAAATTTCAAGATCTAGCAAGAACAAAAGTTGAAGTGCTTCGATTCTAGTTTCTAAGCTACTAATTCTTTTTTAAATTAATGAAGATTAAGGGTCTCAAAAAGAGGGGGGCCCAAAATAGGTCTTGTTTTTATAAAAAAAACAATATAGAACCTGAGGGTTCCACCCTTTTTGATTAACTCTTTTTTAAAATTTCAAAAATCTGAACAATGAGAAATTAGCTAACAGGGTGTGTGCAAGAAGTTGAGTCCACTTTTTGGCCAAAAAGTGGAAGTGTTTTTCTTGATTTTCAGAATTTGACACATTTGACCTTAAAATTTGAAGCACCTAGAGATGAAATCTTTAACAAAGTCACTGATCATAAAATGTAGTGCTCAGAGTCTAGTTTCCAAATATATAATTTATTTCAATACCCAGATTGTATAAATTGAGTTTTAATAGGCATTTCTAAAAACCACTGTTTAAAAGTCATTTTTTTTTACCATACCATGCACGTGTACGACATCCATATTTTGACTTAAATTATCGTATTTTTCTAAATCGTTTTGGGAAAAGTTTTATGACTCACTGAAGCTTGTTCTTAATATTTTTTTGTAATTTTTATTGAATTTTTTTTTTTGGTTAAATTTTTATTAGGAAGATTTGTTGTTTTGAAAAATTCATGTACGACATGCATAAGATGACCTAAACTTATCATTTTTTATTTTTTTCAAATTGAAAAGAATTGTCTGAAGTTTTTTCTCGTGCAATCCGTTTGTCAAAATGTTATGTTGATCAAAAGTTATTAAAATAGTAAAAAACTCGATATTTAAAGTTTATGGACCCAATTTTATAGTTAATTGAAAATAGAAAAAATAATTCTGCAAAACAAATTACATATTTAGAATCTGCATTGTTTCATCTAAAATGGGTTTTAATTTCGTCAAAAAATTCTGCAAAAAAGGTCGTCAGCCATATGTTCAAAGTCGATATTTTTCTTTGACATTGTTAGGACCTTCAACTTGCAGGTCAAACCAGGTTGAAGGCCTAGGTTCGGACTTCCAACACTTTTCCCGAACCAAAAACCTAGGCAAAAACCCGACCACAATGCAAAACAAAATTCAATTTTTAAAAAATGGGATCCGGTTTATTAATAAACGGGATCCCATATTATAATCGAGATCTTGTTCCCCATTCGGCAGTATTCGGACAATTGTGAATGGAACGGGATCCCATTTTATAAATGGGATCCCGTTGCCTTTACAACGACTTCGACATTCAATTCTCGTGAACGGGATCTCGATTATTAAACAGGATCCCGTTTATTAATAAACAGGATCCTGTATTATAGTAAGCGGGATCCCATTTTATAAATAGGATCCCGTTTATTTTATCTAAATACATTGTGGAGAGTTACTGTGAAGTCTGCAACTTCACATGTACGGCCAAGAGCACTAAAAGTGAATTATTTTTCATAAGTTATTGTATTTACAGGTGGTGAACTTGATTTTTGGTTGATTTTATCAAACAGAGCATCATCTACACCATTTTTGAAGTGAAATTGTGTTATTTTTGTACTTGTTTGGAGGAACAAAAGGTTTCAATTTGCAATATGGATTGAATTTTTCAAAGGAAGCTTGAAGAAAACAATTTTTAAAGTGGAATTGTGGTAGTTTCTTCTTGTTTTGAGGAACACAAGAGGAAGAATTTTGTCCTAATAGGTATTCAACTTCCAATTTGGATTGAATATTTTGAAGTATTTCACTAAATTAACATTCATTTGTGCTTGAGAATTTTATAATTATGGGAGATAAAGCTCATAATAAGAGAAGAAAGACATTGACTCCTCAAGAAGTTGAAGCAAATAGAGAAAAAGAGAGACAAAGAGAAAGAGAAAGAAGAATGAGAATGAAATCAATGAATGATGGTGGAGCAACCAATTCAACAACTATTGAAGATGAAAACATTGAGGATACCATGGTTGTAGATGAAGGTAATTTGCAAGGAGTCAATTTGGAGAAGAATATGATTATACAAACAAGTCCTATGTCTTCAAATCCCTCTTTGAATGTTATGGAGAATGTTTCAATATGCACAAATCCAGGTACGTCTTCAAATCCACATGTTAGTGAAATGGTAAATTTGTATGTAGAAGTTTTACAAGATGCTAGACTTAATGATGTTGACATTGACTATATTCAAAGAGATGAAACTTTAATAGAATTTGTTGAAAACAAAAAAGAAAAATCTTTTGTTGCAAATGAAAATCAAAATGATCATTTTCTTGAAAATGAAAACAAAACCTATATTTTTGATGAAAATGAAAATGAAAATGAAAACTGTTTTGTTGATGAAAATGAAGATGAAAATGAAAATGAAAAACATTTTGTTGATGAAAATGAGAATGAAAATGAAAATGAAAACCGTTTTGTTCAAGAAAATAAAGATGAAAACCGTTTTATTGATGAAAATGAAAATGAAAATGAGAATCGTTTTGTTGATGAAAATGAAAATGAAAACCATTTTGTTGATGAAAATGAAAATGAAAATGAAAATGAAAATCGTTTTGTTGATGAAAATGAAGATGAAAATGTAAATGAAAATGAAGATGGAGATGAAAATGAAGATGAAAATCTAGAATGTGATGTTGAATTTAATGAAAATACTTTTTTTAAAATTGGAAGTGGTGTTTTTGATAATCTTTCTGGTCAAATTTCTTGGAGGCAAATAAGAACACATGCGAATAGAATATACACCAAATTCTTTTATCGTAAAAAAATTGCATTTCAATGTCAACTAATGATGCAATTGATGAGAATGCAAAAAATGAGGAAAGTAATGAAAAGGTTAGGATTTTATGTTAAACCAAAAAGAAAAGATCAATCATTAAAACATGTTATGTCTACTGTTGCTAGTGCCATTCAATCTATTGGGAAAAATAGTCAATCTAAAGATAAAAACGCAGCAAGAAGAGCTATAACTTCTGCTATAGTTAATAAAACAACTTTGAATAAAAGAATGGTAAGCAATATTAGTGAAGTTTTAAAAATGCATCCTAAAATATTACTAAGAGCGGCAAAAAGAAGAGAAAGTATAGAAAATGATCCTATCAATCAATGTTGGAGTTTCAGTGGACGACTACGAGGTCTGATATAAAATTGAATGTTGAAATTAAATCTTTGATCAAAAAATATTGGCATGATAATACTAGGGTTTCATCTAATGCTAGAGATGTTTTAAAATTAAGGGTGGGGTCCAAAGTTCGCGATCCTCACCCAAAACACCTATTAGATACAACACAAACTGAATTTTATAGAAAATTTTGTAGCGATTTAGTGTTACCTGGTAATATTAAAATAAGTCAAAGGTCTTTTGAAAAATGTAAACCCTGGTATGTAAAAATTAATAAGCAACGAATATCTTGTTGTTGTAAAATACATGTTCAATTTCATTATTTTTATGATGTTTTTCGATATATACATTGTACCTTGCATACTAACATGATTATACAGGATTGTGGTATTGATATGCCACCTGAAGCAATAAGAGAGTTTATTTCAGTTTGTTTTGTGAAAAATCTAATGATAGATTATTTTATTTAAGTTCTTGTATTTCTGGACAATGCATTAACTCTAGAAATCTTTCATTTTTAAGAAATTGTTTGCATGAAAGTGTTGATCATGATTTTGGACAACAATTAGTAGATGTCAAAAGATTTAGGAATGTTCACTATTCTTTAAAAGATGGAAAAATAGGAAAGCGTTGTGATTTAGTTACAGAAAAAGTTAGTGTGCATGCATTTATGAGTGAATTTAATAATAAAATTGTAGCAAAATATGTTATGCACTTTGAACATGCTCGATGGCTTGATGGCCAATTTCGCACATGTAGAAACACATTTCCAATTGGTACTATACTTTCAATGGTTGATTTTGCAGATAATTATACTCTCGCTCTGCAAGAGGAAATTCATTCTCAATATTATAATTCAGTGCAAGTAGCTATGTTTGTCCATATTGTTTATAGACATGCAGATGATAGCACTGAGGATGATAGAAATTTTTTGAGGGAGTATCATTTTTATTTGAGTGACAATCGGTTACACTCAGCAGAGTTTGTTCAATATTGTTTTAGTATATTTTATAGGAATTTAAGAGAAAGAGGAATCCATATGAAAGAACACCTCATATGGTCAGATAATTGTATGGGGTAGTTCAAAAATGCTAGAATGTTCTATTGGTTAAGTAGGGTTCACAAGGAACTTAATGTCCAGCATATATGGAGTTTTTTTGAAGTTGGGCATGGTAAAGGAGAACATGATGGGTAGATGCGATAATGTCCAAAAAGAATTCTTGCTGAGAACAATTAAAATTCGAGATTCATTAAAATTTAAAAGAAATGCACATGAAGTTGTGGTTGGTGTAATAGAATTATCTACACAGTTAGAGTGATTACTCTGAGTTCATGATTCTTTTTGGTTGGTGGAAAGAAGAGAACATTGTATCTAGAGTTGATTGTGAGACAATTAATTGGATCTACTAAATGGCATTCATTTAAGTGTGGCCCGACAAACACATGGACTATTTGGACAAGGGAGCTTGCATGTTTTCATTTTATCTGGAGATTGGGAAGCTTAGAAAATACATAATGGGTTGAACAGTGGGAGAAAAGATCGTTGGTAGCTCTACAAAAGCACATAATCAATATGAAAGAACTATTGAAGAAAATGATCAATTGTTTGCATCTGAAGATTATGACCGTGTTTCAGACCTTGTACAAGAAGGTAATTTACTAATTCAATTTTATTTCATTTTATTTCACTTTATTAAGTTATTTTTAATACTAAAATTATTTATATGGATATGCCTGTGAGTTATTAAATCAATTTTTGTTGGCAGGACATGTGTATGTTGTTATTACACTTGAGGGGAATGAAGAGCAAACAAAATATTGGTTGGCTCGTTGTGTGGAAGCTAAACATAAGTTGATAACACCTCGAGAAGATGATGATGGCTTTCATTATCCAACAGGTACGGTGATCCCCTTAAGACACCTCCTTAAGAAAATTTTGATAACAAGTTTTAGATCCCCTTAAGCAATTTTTTAGAACAAGTCTTTGATCCCCTTAAGAAAATTTTAAGAATTTATTTGATGATGGTTTCTGAACATGTTTTCAATAGGATCGGTGGTGGTTGTTGGTACTTGGCTACGAAAATAATTGAGAAGAAAGAATGGTCTACCTGCATTCGAAGACTATGAAACACATAAAAGATTATGCATTATTCACATTTGGTGGTGGCAACAAATATAAAACTAGAGCGCTATCGTGGAAGACCTTCAAAAAAATTACTATGGTCAATTTCTATGGAAGAGCATGGGGCAATCATAGACGCATTGCAAAAAAGAGAGGATGCAGATGGTACAATGGACTAAGTAAATACAGGTAAATATAGTTTTGGTTTTATTTTGTCTTTTTAAATACATGAAATACATGTTTCGACATTGGTCAAGTGTGCTATTAGTTGAAATTGATTTAAATTGTTCTTTTATATATCCTTAAGGCATAATCACAAAAAGGATCTAGTCCATGCAGATTCAACCTAGACAACATGGAATACTTGGTAAAAATAGGTAATTATTAGTTAAATTATATTTAAATACATGTTTTGATTACATATTGATATTGCTTGGACATTAATTTTTAAAATTGATTTATTGTCATTTTTTGTATCCTAAATCCATCATTGCATTGATCTCATACTTTGAAACAAAAAGGAGAGGATGCCTAGATTCAACCTACAAACATGTATATAAACAAAATTAAACATGTATACAAACATACATACTTACAAAATTAAACATACTCTATGTACTTCTATGTATCAAATCAATATTCTATATATTTTGTTTCTTAAATGTGCATGTTTTCCTACTTTGAAACTTTATGTTTATGTGTATAATCACTAAATATCATGCATACATTATTGGTAAATCAATTATATCCTTAAGACGTATTATGACCCCTTAATACATCCCCTTAAGACACCCCCTTAAGACCCCTTAAGACATCCCATTTAGGCATATTATGACCCCTTAAGACATCCCCTTAAGATTTTTCTATTATGACCCTTTTAGACATCCTTAATTAACATGTTCTATTATGACCTTTAAGACATCCCTTAAGACCCTTAAAGACATCCCTTAGTTGATTGAGATCTACTCTTGTTTCAAGCCCGATAGCCTAGATCATGATGGCAACTTTGATCACCAAATTTTAAGAACTTCTTTGATCCCTTAAAAATCGAGATTACGATTTAGGGTGTGAGGATGGCTTAAAGAGTTCACATCTAGTGAGGTCCTAGGAGAAATGACAAGCTCAAGTGAATAAAATTTGGTATGAAGTTTCCCAAATGCAACCAAATTTCATTAAAACCTTTAAAACAGGACAAAATGAATGGTTTTAGTGTTTAGGGTTTAGATTTTAGAGTTCATGGTTTAGGGTTTACAAAACTTAGGGTAAATTTTTGGTGCCCCTTGGAATATTTAATGAACTTTCAAGTTAGTGAAGAACATTTTCTTGTGGAATAGTTGATTGAGATCTACTCTTGTTTCAACTGACCAACCTAGATCATGAAATCCCATTCATATTATAATCTTACACAATCTTATTATTGTTAAATTTGGTTTCCTTGGGAAACTTCACCCAAGTACAGAACTTCTTTGATAAAAGCAGAAATTTACAATGTATTGGGACCCCTTAAAAATCGATTCTGATTTAAGGGGATCTAGATGTCTAGTGAGGTTCAAATTTAGTCATACTATGGCCTCATTAGTTCCATCTAGCTCTGGGTCAAAAGTGTTTACCCCTCTAATAAAAAAAGTATCATGTTAAAATGAATCAATCTATACATATCCACAAAATAACAATAATCTTAAATGTATACTCTAACAATAATAGAAGATGCTAAATGAGTCCTCCTAACCATATCCTAATTGTAGTTGCAAACCTAATTGGAAACTTAATTAAATTATAGCTTTTACCTAATCTTAAATGTATTCTATATTATATTATATTTAAATTAATTTATATTTGTATTATAATTATATTAATATTTATTATATATTCCTAATTGTAACCTAACTGTACTACAAACCTAATTGTGGATCTTAAGCCTAATCCTCATTAAAACCCCAGTAAAGTGTAACATTACCTATCCTTAATTGTAATCTTATATTATATTTTATGATATTAAATATTTATATTATTTAATATATTATATTAAATAATATAAATTTTTAATTATATTTCTTTATATGAATCATCCTCCTATCTCTAAATTGTAATAATAGCATGTAGTTCCTCCAAACTATCATCATGTACCTCCTCCCTTTCCCATGTAATAGGTGTACCTTGTAGGTGTTAAATGGTTCCATCTTGGTCTCCTTATTGATGAATTTCTATCCTTCCACATAAATCTATATAGTATCAAAATATAGGTAATTTTATGGTTATTGAATCTCTCTTAATTGCTAAAGAATCCATTATGATTGAGGATGGGTGGATTATTATCTAGGATCACATCTTAAAAATCCTATAGAGGTCATGTGGTATGTTTTTCTTAATACATATATTCCCATACAAACCTCTTTACATGTATTATCAACTCGCCTATATGATAGACACCTTCCTAGATTTAAATTTCATATGATATATATGTACCCAAGTGTTTCCAATTGGAATTGCTATAATTATACTTTTATGGCATTCTAGATATTCAAAATAGTTTTCATAAATCTACCAAATAGATCCATTCTTGACATTGAACCTACATAATTTTAGGTATGTCCAATGAAAGATTAGGGTCTAGGGTTCATAAATTTCAAATGCTTTAGTGTTATGGGTTTAGATTTTACAATTTAGGGTCTAGGGTTTAGCAAACTTAGGGTGAAGTTTGGGTGGCCCTTGGCATAATTTAGAGTTGCAAGTTAGTGTCAATTGGAATCAATTGTACATGTTTAGATTTACGAATTTGTTAACTAAATTTGCAAACAAACATCAAGATAAACTTTATGAATTTTAACTATTCTTTAACATATTGATTTCTAATCTAATTATAATTTAATATTGAAACTAAAGTTTAATATATATCGTTTTTTCCATACAAAGCAAATAAAATTTAAAACATTTAAGCAATGCGAATGATTTTTTTTGAGCTCAAAATTACCTAGTTTTCAAAATCAAAATGATTTGTTCGATTCCAATTTAGGGTTTTAACAATTTCTTTGTTCCAATTCAATTTAGGGTTTCAATTTTAAACAACTAGGGTTTTTAATGCAATTTTTTCATTTCAATTCAAACCAGGGTTTTCAAATTCGATTTTTTTCGTTTGATTTGAATTCAAGGTTTCAAAAAGCTTGATTTGGATTTGTAAATGCAATGTTTTATTTCATTTCGATTTCTAGGGTTTTGAAATGCAAATTTTTTTGTTTTGTTTCAATTAGGTTTTCAAATTCAATTTTTTTTGGGTTTAATCGAACAATTTAGGTTTCAAAAGTTAAATTTTGTTTCTAAAACACAATTCAAGGTTTTTTTTTTCATTTTTATTAAAAAACATTTAGGTTTCATTGCATTTTTTCGTCTATTTTTACAATTATTCAATTATACTATAACAATTAAAAAAATGCTTAGAACGTGAAATAAATTAAAAAAAACATTCTAAATTAACTTATTTCTTTCAAAATTTCAATTCAAAATAGAAAAATGCAAAAAGGTGGCGTGTAGGTGGGTACCTGTTGCTGATCGTGGGGGTCCTTGTCGCCAGTACTCGGGGTCCCGTCCGTTGAGCAGTGGAAACTATTTTTTTTTTTTAAGAAAATCAGTATAAAACGGGATCCCGATTTATAAAAAATGAGATCCCAATTTATAGAAATTGGGATCCCATTATTTATAAATTGGGATCCTGTGTTTTATAAATCAGGATCCCGTTTCTTATAAATCGGGATCCCGTTCCGTTTCCATTGGTTCAGAATCCTATGGGAAACGGGATCCCGAGTTTTAAAAAGCGGGATCCCATTTCGTCTCAGGCTCGGGATCCCGTTTCCTCAATGCCGATTTCAATTTTTTGGTTGAGGCAAAAAACTTCCATGTTTCGTGGACTCAACTTTGTGCACTTACCCACAAACTAGAATGAAAATAAAAATAAAGAAAGTACATGTAAACCCATTTTCAAACTAGACTTGATTGACCTCCATGGCTCTTCTCCACTTGCATGAGAATGCAAGATTTCGAAGGTTGATTGTTGAAGGAATGTTGGTTGCTCAATTCAGCAGCATAATGACCTGATGAAGATGATAGATGGAGATGGATGGAAGATTGAAGACTGATTTTGACAGAGTGAAGATGCTAGAAGAAGATTCGATGCAAATGGCCTATGAAAGGTTAGATTTATAGAGTTTTTGAAGACAAAAGCTTAGTTGGCAAAGATCAATGGTTGAGATTTAATCTAGTAAGATGAATGGTAAGAGATGGAGAAGTTGGAGAGAAAGATGGAAGCTAGAGAAAAAGAAGGAAGATGTTTCCTTCCCACAAAACCTTTCACTCAAAAATGAAGGCAACTTGCCATTTGTCAAGTTTAGTTATGAGTTGGTTTTGTAGTTGAAGATAATTCATTATTTAAATAATAAAATTATTTAATTTCATGTGACATGTGGTTTTGGAATTTTCTAATTAAATATTGAAAAATATTTAATTATGTGTGAAATGTGGATAAGAAGTTTCTAATTAAATATTGAAAAATATTTAATTATGTGTGAGATGGCTTTTTAGAAGATTTTAAAGATGATTTCATGATTTTGGGAAAAAAGAAGAATATTTAGAAGATTTAAGGATGATTTTATGATTTTGGAAAAAAGAAGAATATTTACTTAATTTAAAATAAAGCAATGTGATTTTTTAGAAGATTTAAAGATGATTTCATGATTTTGGAAAAAAAGAAGAATATTTACTTTATTTAAAATAAAGCAATGTGATAATTAAATTAAATAAATTGTAAAGCTTATTTAATTTAATTAAGAATAATTAGAAAAGTGATTAAATTAAATAAGTAACTAAACTTATTTAATTAAGATAGAAGAATTAGAAAATGAACAATATAAATAAATAATTATATTTATTTATATGTAGATTGAATTAAAGATTTAACTAGATAACTTGTATTTAATTAATTACCAGACTTATTATAATGTGACCATTTTTAGGTGTATACACAAATATAATTAGTAGTTTGAGAAGCTTCACTTTTGAAACAAAGGAAACACCAATCCAGTGGAGAAACACAACATACATCTTAGATGAACAAGAGGAACAAGTCGATATTGTGGCTAGAAGGCCCATATTACCACCTCCCGCGTGGCAATAAATATCCTCTTTTTTCACAATCTTGTGCTTCTCTAAATGATCTCTCGCAAAATCAAAATCCCCAAGAGAAGGTCTACATGCCGCTATTTCAAACTTAGACATCATAGTTCAAAGTATATTTGGAAACGTATCTTAAGGAATCACCGCAATCAAGATAGCTCAATAAGGAGACATTTTCTAGACTATTTCATGGATGAACTAGATCTACACATTTCACAAGAACTTATCCTTAATCATTGATTCTTTAGGGTTTGAACACTTTAGAGGTATAGTATGTTTCTCACCACCTTGGTCTTGCAAAATAAAGGTTCACTCTAGGTCAAAATTTGGTCAAACATTTCATCCATCCTTCATCATATTGCATCCTTCACTTCACCAAACTTTTCAAACTTGTGAACACACCAACACTTTGGAATTAGACATCTATCAATCCAAACCCTAACTTAGCTACTTTGTATGTGAAATGAATTCTTTTCCATGCACTTGGTTAAGTTAGTTATCATCTTTGAACTGGTTCATCTTGAAGGTCACAAGTTTACCCTAAAGATTCACAAGTTCATTAACATCCTTTATCCCAACATCAAACAATAAAACTTAAGTCAAAAGTTTTGTCCCAAAACATTTGTGAAAATCACTCTCCATATGATTCACCTTCTCATCTCCTATTACCATCATTGCTCCAAAATGACTTAGAGCGTCCCTTTTACCTAGATTTGAGTCAACTAGGTAGTTTAAACATCACAAATCTCAATACAACTCTCCCATAGGTGACCCAAAATTTATGGTAAAGACAAGATCACAACATAAGAGAATCATGGAAAAAACCAAAGTCACATTCACCTCAAGTGATCCCAATCCTCAAGAATTTGATCCAAGAAGTCATGTTACCCCATCGCAACAACCCTTGTCTCCATCAGGGCCATATGAGATAGGAGATGTTACGAACAACCCATTCGAACTTACTAAGGAAGAAATCATGGAGTACAAAAAATAACATCAAGCCTTACAAATGATGGCTCCAATTTCCCCATATTTTGTTGTGCTACCCTTGATGCAAGGCTTGACTTCATCCACCATTCAAATGAATCCATTACCAGGGCTAAATCAAATACCCATTTCTAGTATTGCAACTAGTCTTGCTAATGAATTTGGCTACACTCTTCCATTGGAAAGAAACACACTTGTGGGTACCCTAAACACCAATCCCTCTCACTTGGACACCAACATTTGGCGCTCCCCTTGTTCCCGAGAATCCTTTACATCAACATAAACCACTTACATTTCATGAATCCACGACAACCTCAACATATCGAGGGCACCCATCTTCATCCATCCCCATAAGTACCACAAGTATTCCCAACATTACGTAAGGAAGTGTAGACCAAGTGTCTCAAGTAGACCCAAAAGGGAAAGTTAATCCCCTTACGCAAAATCAACCTTCAACATAATATGGGACATCTTATCAAATCCCTCAATGAGTGCATCCATTCCATTGGTTACCCAAAACACATCTATCCCATCCACCATCAATCCAAATCAAAACAACCCCTTGGTCATGAATCCCATCAACCAAGGTAATACCCTGACCACATCCCAAACACAACGAAATCCCCAAAAACATTAGTCAAGGGAACCCTTTCAATCAATGGACTCAAGGTCCTAATGTGTCATTACCATCACAATACTTAATGGCACCATCATCATCTTTCCCCACGGTCCCCCTCATCATGCAAAATTAAATGGGACCTCAAACTTACATTCCTCCATTCCAATCCACCATCTTACAAGTAATGTTAAACCAAGGGAACCCCTAGCCTCTCATCAACAACCCACAACCCACACAACACATCAACACCCAAATCCTGTCGCAGATGTCCCAACAACTAATCGATCCTACATTACAAGCAAATACCTTAGCTTTACAACAAGCACAATAGGTTTATCAGTAAGTCATCCAACAACAACAAAAACTATAAGTAGCCCTAGCAGCACAACAACAAGCAACCCTAGTAGCACAACAATAACATCAACAACAATGAGCCCAACATCAAGCCCTAGTAGCACAAAAACAACAACAAGCACACCAAGCAGCCATATCAGCACAACAAGCAACCCTAGTATCCCAACAACATCAATAAGCCCAACAACAAGCTCAATAGTATTCCCAACAACAATAAGGTTTATACTATAACCCTCAATAAAACATCATCAACCCAAACATGTTAGGGAAATATAGGCCTCCACCACAATCACCTTCACAATATCCTACATCACCATACTCACCCTACAACATGGTACCCCATCATATTAGAATCCCATGTACACTTCATCCACCTTTCCACAATATGTTCCTCCAAAAAATCCCCAAGATGATGTAGCATCGCAACTTAAGGCATTAACACAAGAAATGCAAGGTATCTAGATGGGAAAAATGAAGAAGCCTCATACGCAACAAAACCTATGTCCATATCCATTTGATTGAAGCATTGCAATGGTACCTTTCCCTCCCGATTTTGAGGTCCCAAAATTTGATAAATATAAATGGAGAGGAAGTCTTGTAGACCACATCAAAGAGTTTAATGTCATGTGTATGGAGGTCACCTACAATGAGTCCTATTTGATGTGCTTCTTTCCATAAAGCTTGACAGGACCAACCATCAATTGGTTTTCTCAATTGCCTCCAAGTATCAAAACATTCCAAAAAATCATTGATAGATTCATAGATCATTTCTCCTTTAATTTGGACATGGACATAAGCCTAGAAGAGTTGTACACTCTAAAAAAAACAAAGGAGAATCTTTCGCCAATTTCTTGCAATGATGGAGGCAAAGAGCTAGCAAGAGAAAGTGGAACCTTCTTGATGAAAAAAAAGTAGGGGTCATCATCGTGAATGTGGATCCAGATCTGTCCTTCCACTTGAAGATTTAGTGCATTACCTATTATCACGAGCTTGTCCCTAGAGCCTTTAACATCGAAACAACACTAATCTCACAGAGAAATACTCAAGCATACAACCGCCCATCCACCAGTTCAAATGATAAACCTCATGTTTGGGCTAAGAACAAGAATGTAAAAAATGATGACATGGTAGATGCTAAGGTGGTCCTAAGTGCTCCTAGGCCAAACAATAACCAAATAGCTAACGCTCAACCAACTATGCAAAAAAAAACACCATCACAAAATAATTAGATCAATAACACTGAAACGCAACAACGACAAACCCCCAACAAAAAAAATATCCAAAATGTAAATACACACACTTGTCAGAACCTTTTGAAACCATCATGAAGAAATTGGTAGATCCAAACTTGATACCGCTTCCCAATTTTGAGAACTTCCAAGAACCACAGGATAAACCACTCTGGTACAACGAAAAAAATATTTGTGATTTTCACAAAATTAAAGGACACAAAACATCGAACTATATGAGGCTAAAAAATGTTATCCAATATATTATTGAGAATGGAGACATATCTATTGAGGTACCAGCTAGAAACTAGGATCTTAAGATATACAAGAACCCTATGCTAGATCATAGCAAAGGAAACAATAGTGGAAAAGGTAAGGACTACACAAATGTGCAACATGTCTATTCTAATGTAGTCACTTCTTATGATAGTGTCATCATCGTCGTCACCATCAAAAGGCCTAGTATAGAATGTGGAGTCACCACATGATGTGGAAAAGTTACCATCCAAGGAGTTCCATCTCAATATAGGGCACAACCTACTTTACCCACACCAAACCCTAACAAATAAAATCTCCTAGATCAGCTTAAGAAAACCCCCATGAAGATTTCTATCTTGGAACTATTGAGGCTATCCCTCGCGCATCGGGAAATCTTGTAGAAGGATTTATCTGCATCATCCATCCCCGAGGATATTGATACAAAGAAATTTCAAGCTATGGTAGAGCATATCACTAATCATCTTCTCACCTTCTTGGAACAAGACCTACCATCACAACCATCTCATAACCGTGCTTTACACCTTGAGGTCATTGTTCATAAGAACAAGGTTAAAAGAGTCTTAGTAGATGGAGTTTCTAGTCAGAACATTTGCATGCTTCAATTGATCAAAAACTTGGGTTATTTAGAAGATAATATTGAGAAAGCAAAGAGTATAACTATCAAAGCATATGATGATCAAGAACGGGTATTGCAAGGAATCATCACACTACCCATCCAAGTGGGACCCGTCATTGTTGAGACTACATGCCAAGTATTAGACCTTGATCTCCCCTACAACATCTTGCTTGGTTGACCATGGATCCATGCCTTAAAAGTTGTAGCTTCAACCTACCACCAATGTGTCAAGTTTCCTTTTGAGGATAGAGAAGTTACCATCCATGGAGATCCTGAGCCTTTTTACTACTGCAAGAATCTTGAGTTCAAGTTCTATAAGATCCCCTAAATACCCAAAAATGATGAAGGGCGTACACCTTCCACCTCATTTGTTGACCCATCATCCCTTGCATCTACCTCAGAAACAAAAACACCCATTGTGCAAAACATTCCCGACATCAAAGCAGTGATCCAGGATGATGGTTGTGGAAGCTATAAGCTAATGAAGGATACCTTTATGTTGGGGGGAGCTACCTCTTTCTCCCAAATCTCATGGGAAACCCACACCTAGAAACAAAGTCCCCAAAACAATAAAGATGGCAGCTACTACCTTCACCAAGTGGGGGGATTTCAACAAAGAAGATGTCAATGAGGAGGATGTATCCAAACTACTATATCAAGATGAACGATCTGTCCCCGCTCTTCCTATGGAAGATGACAACAAAGGATTGTAGCTAATGAAGGGATGGAGCTATAACAAGAATGAGAAACTAGGACAAAATGACAATGGTTTGCTAGAACCCATTGTTCTTGAGAAACACCCAAAGAATCTCAGCTGAGGATGTACTACTAGCAAGGTTACCCTTCTTTGCAAAGGTACTTCCGCTAAATGGTATGAGGCTTCCTATTGGTTACCAACATCGCATGATACTACCTTAGATGACTTCCCCCTTGATATTGCTAACCTATTTGAGAATAAATATCTCTTCATGATATCCATAACATCTTTCACCCCAAACAACCAAACCACTGAAATAAGCCTAGTATACCCACAACTTATTGATTGGGACCAACAAGGACCACTAATTCTCGATTTATTCAAAAACGATGAAGCAATCTTAGAATTCATGGGAATTCGTGACAACTTACCATGGGAAGATCATAAAGTTGGTTTTGATATAGAGCTAGACACATAGGCGTACTATGGGGAGACAATTGAATCCTTCAGTCAAAAAATGGACAACATGCAAATAACATGCAGATCTTTGAGTGAAAACCACACTATGGCACTCTCTAATCCTAAAATAGTAAAAATAAAGAACACATTCGAAGGTGAAATCCTCTCTGAGGTACCCAAGGATGAGGGATTCAATCTGTCCCTTAGTGCAATGCATCCAGAAATGTTAGCAGTTCTAGTAGAAAAGGCCACTCCAGTCAATGTGGGAACAAAAGAAGCACCCAAGATAAATTTCTATGCCAAATCCTTGTTGGATAAAGAACAAAAAAACCTAGTATCATTCCTAAAAGAGTGAAGAGCTAACTTTGCATGGTCATACATAGATATGCCAGGGCTCGATCTAGAAGTGGTTATGCATCATTTAGCAGTTTATCTTGAAGCCAAGCCAATGAAGCAGAAATCAAGAAAGATGCACCCTCAGATAGCACTCTTGGTGAAAATTGAGTTACAAAAGCTTCTTGACATCAGATTCATCCAAACAATAGATTATCCTGAGTGGGTTTCCAACCTGGTACCAACCTCAAAACCCACTGGGGGCATCAGAATATGAATAGATTTTGAAGACTTAAACAAAGCATGCTCGAAGGATGATTTCCCTCTTCCTAACATCAACATCATCATGGATTAATAGCTGGGAATGAAATGCTATCACTCATGGACGGTTTTTCAGGCTATAATAAAATCATGATCACCAAGGAGGATCAACACAAAACTGCATTCACTTGTCCATGGGGAACATACTGTTGGAACATGATGCCATTTGGGCTGAAGAACACAGGAGCAACCTATCAAAGAGAAATGACCCTCATCTTTCATGACATGATCCACAAAATAGTTGAAGACTATGTGGATGATGTCTTGGCCAAGTCAAAGAAAAGGAGTGAACACATAGAAGTCTTAAGACCCATCTTCAACAGACTTGAAGAATACAAGGTGCGGCTGAATCCAAAAAAGTGTGTCTTCAAGGTTACATCAGGGAAGCTTCTTGGCTACTTCGTGTCACAAAAAGGGATAGAAATTGATCTAGAAAAAATTAAATCCATCCTAGACATGGAACCACCATAAACATTAAAGTAGATGAGAGGGTTACAAGGAAGATTGCAATCCATTAGAAGGTTCATAACATAGTTATCAGATAAGATCCACTCTTTCTCACATCTTCTCCATAAAGGAATAACTTACAAGTGGGATGAGAAGTGTGATAAAGATTTCTAGTAGATCAAGGACTACTTATTGACACCTCTAGTACTCATGTTTCGGATACCAAACAAACCATTGATCTTGTATATCTCAGACACATCAATAGCATTAGGTGCTCTTCTAGCACAACATGATGAAAACAGAAAGGAAAGAGCTATCTATTACATCAAAAGGACCTTGGTAGGCTATGAAATGAACTACTCATCCATTGAGAAAGCATGCTTAGAAGTGGTTTTTGCTTCACAAAAGTTCAGAAACTACATGTTGTCGCACCAAATCAAGCTTATTGCGAGGATCGACCCATTGAAGTACCTGTTATCCAAAGCACCTCTCACTAGGCGAATGGCCAAATGGGTAATGATCTTGATTAAATTTGGCATAGAGTACGTAGAGCACAAGACAATCAAAGGAAAATTGGTCACATACCAACAAGCATAAGGACCTATCTATGTAGAGAACCCTTTTATATCTAAATTTCTCGATGAATCAGTATTCCTTGTCAATATGGAAGATTAGTGGAAAATGTACTTTGATGGATTGTTTACCCAACATGGATCAGGGATGGGTATTCTTTTTATCAGCCCTCAAGGTGATTGCACTACGAAGTCATATTGGCTATCATTTCCATGTACTACAAATATAGTTGAGTATGAAGCCCCGATAATAGGTCTAAGGACAATAGTTCAATGACAGATACAAGAGATGAAAGTCTATGGGGAATCACAGCTGGTTATCAACCCAGTCAATGACAACTACCAAGCTAAGGATGACAAGCTTACTCCTTACAAGAATATGGTAGAAATTCTTAATGAATTTTTCATAGACATAACTTTTGAACAGATTGCTCACATGAACAATCAAGTAGCAGATGCTATGGAAACAATTGGATCATTTTTAGACATGTCACACAACATCCTTCAATGCAAATGCTTGGTAGAACAACTTCTCATACCAACTTTCGAAATCCTTGAATCAAAATTTGCATGTTTCATTGTTGGTACTGGTTCCTTGTGGTATCATGATATATTCACCTACCTTAGTAGAGGAACCCTCCCATCCGATATCACCTCCAAAGTTAAGAAGACCTTTGTTAAAAAGGCATCCTGATTCGTGATCCTAGGTGATACCTTATACTGCTAAAGCATAGAAGGGACATTACTACAATGTATCAACCAAGAGGAAGCCTTGATCACTTTAATAGAAGTACATGATGGTATATGCGGTTCCCATTCTAGTGGTATCACTTTAGCTAAGAAACTGTTGAGGATGGGGTACTACTGGAAAACCATGGAAAGAGAAGCCCATCAGTATGTGTAGAAGTGTGTTCAATGTCAATAGCATGGAGATCTTATTCATGCTCTAGCTCAGGAGTTACAACCCATGGTCACAGTTTGGCCTTTCTCGCAGTGGGGGCTTGACCTCATAGGAAAGATTACTCCAACCTCATCTAACAGCAAGAAGTTCATCATAACACCCACTAAGTACTTTACCAAATGGGTCGAAGCCACTCCTATGACATACATAACAGGAAAGAAAATTACCAAATTTATCCTGAATTACCTTATCTATCATTATGGTGTTCCACAAGCCCTTATCTCAGACAATGAAACACCCTTCAAGAATCGGGATATAAAGTAGCTATACCAAAAATTTAACATCAAACATCAATTCTCTACCCCGTATTACCCCTAGGGCAATGGTCAAGTTGAGGCTACGAACAAGACCATACTAAAAATCTTAAAGAAAATGGTCAATAAAGCTGGTCATGACTAGCATCTACAGTTAAATCCTACCCTTTGGGCCTATCAAACTAGTATCCACACACATACAGGTGCAACCCTATTCTCCTTGGTCTATTGATCAAAAGCCATCTTGCCTATTGAGGTTGAGCTTCCTTCATTGCAAGTGTCACTGTAGAACTTGATCACTGATGAAGAGTACAGAGTATCTCAGCTAAATGAGCTAGAATTCTTGGATGAGTGTCACCTTGTCACCCTTAATCACTTGCAATTATACCAAAACTGACTGAAACTGAGCTATAACAAGAAGATCAAGTGTCAGTATTGTTGTCAATCAGATTGCACTCGAATGCTTGAATATTGAAATTCAACAATTTGTTGAAACATTGGAACTAATTCCAGGCTGTGGGTATCCTATAAGGAATTAGACCTCCAGATTCTAGGCTGGTTCCTATTTAATTTTTTGGTTAATAACTGAGTGATTTGTTGGAAAAGGGAGAAAGACTATTACTAAATGTATGCAAAATTGTAAATTGAAGGTGATGCGCCTAACCGATAATGATCTGCAATTTTGATTCACAATAAACCTCAGAAAACTAACCACACAAGTCAATTTTGACAGTTTCACCACAAAAATTGATTCTAAGGAAGGCTTCGAATAAATCAGCTTTGAAGGAAAACAGGATTTTCATAGCAAAGAAAAATATTATTCATTTACACGAACTTAGACCTGTGACTTTAACTGTTCGAATGCATGAAAATATAAATGAGACAAATATTTTTAAAGGTTCTGATATTTAAACACAATAAAACTTCATCAAATCATTCATAAAGACAGCCAAATGACAAGGTAGATTTTGATTTTTACTGTAATTTGAAGGAATCTTTGCCAAAAAACATAAGTAAATCTATAAAAACACTATTGTATTAATCTGAAAGCTGAGTTACATGACCATTCGCTTTGTAGTATGCAAAGGCTAAATAACAAGAATTGAATTGAAAAAGATAAACTTTTTCAATATATACAATCTGAATGCACTTCAAAGTGCATGAATAAGCAACTAAAAAAATAATTTCAATGTGAAATCCGAGCATAAGTAAAAATCCCTGAAAATAAGGTTCAAACTCATGCAAAAATGAGTGAACTCGGTCTCAAACTCACAGTCATAAAGCATACAACTGATCTGCAACTCAAACTGAACTGGAAATCTCTGGACGTGATCCAAAACATGCAAAAATCCTCCTTGCTTTAATCAACTCGCCTATGAGAAATGAAACTCCATCTCTTGTATAAACTGATCATGCATGATTTGGGGGTAACTTGACATTAATGTTTGTATTTTAAAATAGTTAAATTAATTAAATGATTTATACTCCATCATTTAATTAACTAACTTTACATTGTATTAATGCAACACACTATATAAAATTTAATAGGGACTGACCCTTATCCCAATTCTTAATATCTACCCATCTTTACATGATGTACTCCACTTTACTTATGTTTTCTTTCGCATGGTTTGGAAGAAGGTAATAGTATTATTAAATATTAAAGATAACCAAATAATTATCTTAATATTTAATATGTAATAGTTTTGCTCTAAATATACTATATATTAAATATTAAGGTAAGAAGACACTACCTTTAATATTTAATAAATTGAATATTTTGATAATTCATGCAAAACAATTCTAATTTTGCAAACTCTCGTCAAACCTTTCTTAAGCCACGGGCTTCATCTATATCATAATGCTTTAATAAATGTTCTATATGCCTCTCCATTTGCATTATTAAGTCGATGACTTAGCAAATCATGACCATGGCAATGAAATGATTTGTTTTCTCTTTGAAAACATAAAGTCAAAATTAATCATTTCGAAATAGGGTAAAACTCACAACCCTACAAATATCACTCATTGTTTTCTTCATTTTCTTTGGAGAAGCCCTTTGCCACCATGAAAGGATTTTCAGCTTGAATCTCACTATGAATCTTCTACTATTCTTGTGGGGTTCGACCTAACTTTTATGGAAAGTCTGCATGCCTTCTTCAATGCCTCTCATGCTGCTGTAAGTTATTCTTTTGCTGGAAATACTGGTATTTTCTTCCTTTTGTGACAAAGATAGACCCCCTAAGGCCATGGCTATACTGATGATTTCATGTGTATTTCCTCTTGTTCACACCTTCTTACTGTATGTGCTTTGATCTATTCATTCTTCTTGACTGGGACTCAGCTATATGGGTGATTTGAGATGCCCTATGCTATGCTCTTATTTTGTACATTTTATAACCTGCTTGTGGCCGCCATAAGGATTCTCTATTTCTGAAACTTCTTCAATATGGCCGTAGCCTATATGTCCATTTCTTTTTGTATTCAATTGTTTTTCTTTGAGCAGCTTTATAATAGCGGCCAACAATGTCATAATCACCTTTATTATGATAAGATTGTGCAAGATCGTAATATGAAAGAAACCCCCATGAGAGGGTGATTAGTTGAAATAAGAGCTATCAGTTGACTGTCCCACAAGAAATATTGCCCCACGAAGGAAAACTGGTTGTAAAATGATTCAATGCTATTGCACAATATGGGTATAATGAAAACCCTACATTACCATTCATTACTTCATGAACACTATCCGCTTGAAGATTCATTTTCTATGTATTTCTCTCTTTGATAAGCTCGACTCAAGCTCACCTAAAGCAGATAATGAACATCTTCCTTTCTGTACAAAACAAACTGTATGCTTTCCAGTACAGGTTGTCATTGCATAATTCCTGGGTATTTCCTTTGTGAGCTGGAGGGCTTGGCTTTATGATACCTTAAAGTTCCTCATGCTTATCTTGATCTCTGTATAATTCTCAATACCATCACTATGTCTACTTACCAAACTCAATGTTAGTTTCATACCATGATTGCTTCATTCTGCTGCCCATCCTTACATTTGCCTGAACTGGCATTATATTGTGCTGTCTTGAGACAACAATATGGATTTCTGTATATTATCTTCTTATTTCTAGCTGCAACAAAGAAGATTAAATTGTTCTCCCTGTAAAACTTACTTCTTTGATAGCACTAAGCTTTATTTAGCACCTTCCATGGCTGATATGAAGAATAAAATATACAAGAATGACTTAATATTGAAACCTCCATTTATCGTTAATATTGTCTCACTTTGAGAATGATAAAAAGAAGAAGTAGCCCTCTCTTTTTTCTGTTTCCAGTTGCTACATATGATTGATTCATTAGGTAGTAAATATGCCTATCCACTATATGAATATTACTTGCTGTTTTTAGATTTATAAAATCATATACTGCCTGATGCATCTCTTATTGATGAACTATTTCATTGAATGCACACCTATTTCTTGGAAGTGTCTTATAGACCATGAACTGTTATTCTTTTTTTTTTTTTTTTAAAGGTAATTAGAGACAGATTAAAAGCCTTTTGGTTATGTAGTAGCAACAATCTTACTTATGAATAAACATTTTAGTCCCCTGTAGACTATAGTTTTTTTGTAATTTCTACCATGGTTGTCCTCAAGCTGAGAAGATAAATCAGTGTCATTTGACTTTGTTCCTTTAGTTGATTCTCATCAATAGATTGGCATTGTTGCTTGTTTTCCATGACTGCATCGTTATAAATCTGTACTTGATGCTGCTACAAATTACCTCTGTTAAGTCTTCATGTTTAATGTCTTGATATTTCTTATCTGGTACTTGAAATAAACATGCCTGTAGAATGTTGTCTAAGCCATAATTGCTACTCCATTGATAAATATTAGTGCCTCCTTGCATATACTCAAAGTTGGACTTTTGATTTAGCTGTAACCTTCATCATTCCCCATGACTTGCAAAGGTTGTCTACTTCAAGAGTAAATTACTACATTTTGAAATTAATGTTGTTAAATACTTTGAAATCTTTTTGAAATAAGGCTGCTCGCATGATTATATCATTTAGTTTCAGCAGCATTGATGCTTTTAATGACTTTTATCAACATTCATGAACTTGCGTATGAAACTTGAGAATATATCCTCCTTGATATGCTGAGCTCAACCCTTGTGGGAGCCTGTTTTGCTCCACATATCTAATAAAATGATCTCAAACATGATGAACCTGTTCCTGCACATTGAAACAAACATGTTAGTAAAATAAAAAAAAGCCGAAAGCTTCCATTGAGTCATGTTTTTTTTCTTGATTATCAGCTTTTCATCTGATGAATGCTTGTTTTGATGCAAATTACATTTCTTTCTGTAGCATAGGCATAAGGTGGAATGTAATTTGTCATTGCTTAGAGTATAACTCTAATGCCACTCCTTTACAATTTTGCAGGTTCATGGAGTGAGGAAACGGGGCTGCAGCTGCTTGGAGACACGACGACTGAAGATACCAACGAAAGTGATTCATCATTACAGGAAATGATGAATTTATCCTCTTCTTTACGCTTATGTTATTTTTAGTAGTGTAGTTTTTCCTTTAAAATTGTATTCATCATTTGATTGTCATAATCAAATTCAGTTACTCTCGCGGCTTGTGCGAGATTCAACATTTTTACAAAATGAATAAAAAGCATTACTATGCAAGTTTTCTCAATTTTTTTGTTTTAAATGCTTGCACAATAAAACTATGATTCGGATGTAAAATGATCTTCTATGATGATCAATGAATACTTCAAACAGATCAATGAAAATTTCTATACCTATTAATGATGAATTTCATTCAGCTCTACCTGTTTAAGCTGGTAGTGAAAAATAGGTAACAGGTATTTCCAGATAGGGGATCTTGTTCTCAAGCAACATCAAAAAATATTTCAGATCAGGACAGTAAAGGAAAGTTTGAGCCTAACTGGTTAGGTACATTTGTCATCACAACAAGCTATGGATAGTCTTTTAGGTTAGGTTCTTGGTCAGAAATATTAGAAAACCCCTAAACATTCAAATATCAGAAAACCTCTAAACATCCACATATTAGAAAAAACCAAAAACATTTGAAAACACATAAAACACAAAAACATTTGAAAATTGAAAAGCCCAAAACATTAGAAAACATTCAAAAGACCTAAACAACATCAAATATCTTAGAGAAAATTCCTAAACAACATCAAATAATAGAAAATCAAAACATTCACATAAACTTTCAAAAAGACCAAAAACAACCTCAAAACATTTCAAAACATCAAAAAATTGAAATATTCCAACAAACCCAAAACCATCCATCCCATCCCGCTTTCACCCACAATAAACCATCACCCATAATAAATCAACCATCACCTTCAAACTTTAGTAAAAAAAATAGAAAACAAGTATCACAAGTCGTAAAGTGAGAACTTAAGTGTCAAAATATGAAGTCTAAATCATAGGTAAATGAGTCAGTAGAGTTTACATCAATGACTTATCACACACCTCATCTTAATCAAAACACCTGATCAACATGTCCTAGTATGCATCTTTCCTGTGATGGACATCAACATCAAAAATCACCTAAGCTAAAATAAACTAGAAAGCAATATAGATAACATTGACTATTTGTCTTTGATCTTTTCATATGATTTATCTTATTAACCCATTCCAAGGACCTCTCAATGATGTCTAAACAATTTATAGAGAAAGGAATAGGGCATCGATCATTATCTTTTGTTTGTTGTGCTTTTGGGTATTCTTGGAAAATAATCTTGGTGCATACTTGCTTAGTTGTGTGTAGGGAGGTTGTTTGGAGTAGATTGTTGACTATTGTGTATGCTTTGGTCTGATATATTCTAAACTTCTAAACTACATTCCAACGAGGTTTTCATATGTCAAGGTGTGAACAAGAACTATCCTATCTGTTTGCAAAGTCAAAGTCCATTACACTAGACACAACGTCATCTTAGCTATCAATACCATGATGCATCGTGTCTATGTGTTATTTTAAAAATATGGAATGACAAAAAATCCCAATCCAAAGATATGAGCAAGAAAATCATCATCATCATCTCTCATCACCATATCTAATAAATTCTCAATGGATCATGGACTTATTAGACTTATTGAATCAATCTTCAAAATCGATGGTCAAAACATCTTATTTCTTCTATCTTCTTTCCACGCTACCCTGGTATCATGAAATTGGACAAAAAAATCACCATGCATCCACCCTGCATCCACAAATCATTAGCATACATACATCATCACAACATAACATAATAATCGCAAGCATAATCTACTACATTATCATTATCATTTAAGTTATTTTGAGTAATATAGAGTTGTTATTCTAAGCATCTTAGTCCATTGCATTATCATTCATTAACATCCATATCATGAACATTCATAACATCCATACTATAAGCATTATCCATATATACATCCATATGCATACATACATCACGACATCATAAATTGCATTAGAAAAGCACACAAAAATAAATGCATCCATCCATACATCATATCATCTTCATATCATAACATATCATAAACATCCATCCCATAACATATCATACAAAGATACTAAAAAAGAATATAACACATCCATTGCATTGCATTTATCTCATAACATCACATATCAAAAATGTTACATCATCACATATCGCATAAACATAAATAAAAGAAGTGCATCCATCAACATAACATCCATACATAATCATAGCACATAGGAATATAACATCATATCACATCATATGCATCCATACACCATAAAGCATGAAATAAAGACACATCACATCATGGATCCGAATCATCTTGTATATATATCAAAATGACTGTTGATGAGTCTAATTAATGGCTCAATTTTTGATAAAGTTTATCATACATTTTTTGTTGATACCATAGACTTTGGCACCTAGTTATTAGCACTTTCCATGTTATTTCCTTGAACCCATAAACCTTGGGCATAAACCTATCCTTGTGATTTTTGATAATATTAACATGCTATGTGATTATCTATGTTAATTTTACATGTGGTTGAATGGATGCTACTTTAAGGTAATACTGGGTATGCAATTGTTTGTGCGTGCTAATGTTATTTTGTAGGTTAACATTAAGATGTTGATGTAAATGAAGCCTGTAACATGGAAGAAACTTGTGCCAGCTAGTCGGTTGTTTAGGAAGTCAAAAGGATGGTCGTTAAGAGCTCAAAGGAGGGAAAACTCTCAATGGAGGGAAACTTCCAATGGAGAGAAATTCATAGTTCAAATAAAATATTGTCACTACCTTTTAAATGATCATGTTGTTTGTTGAGAAAATCGAGGGAGTGTGTTGTGTTGGATCTTCGTTGGGCAAGTCTGCTTTGACCAAATTTGGCACATGCATAACTTCCTCTCTTTCTTTTCTATGCTTTCAATAATGCCATCCTCCTATTTTGATGGATTCAAATTCCTAGGTAGTTAGGGTTAATTAGAAGTTTTTCCCTCTATAAATAAGGGTCAGATGCCCCTTCTCATAAGGTTTGACATTCTGATGTTGTACTTGCATTTCTAGTTTAAGTAATACAGTCATATTGCTGATATGTTGTACTCATGTTTTCAAATAATAAAATGATGTTCTAATTTTCTGCATCTGAGTTAGCTTAAGGAAGACTCACTAAAGGGGGGCCACTTGGTGAGAATTCCACCCATTTCATTTAAAATTCATTTTCTGTTCAGTAGCTAGTTTCAGTTTCAACAATTGTCTATTCCTGCAGCCACTGGAACTCTATTATGTGATTGTTCCTACAGCCAAGGCAGACAGAGTAGTTTCCTGTCTGTTTGCTGAGATTTCTATTTCTGCCATCCATTTCCAGTTCATTTGTAGATTCTTAGTGTAGTTGTCAATCCATGCTCAGTGCTTATGTTAATTTCTTTCCAGCATTTTACTTTCAACATTTCTTTCTTTTCTAGTTTAATGATGACTACAATGAGGTCCTAATGTACATACAGTGCTGACCCATTTCAAGTTTACGTCCCTGGGTTGAAAAATGAAATGCAACTTCATGATAAGTAAGATAGCTACTTAGTGCAAATGTCTAATCTCTAAGTCACGGCTCTAAAGGCTTATTTATTGAACCATTAGGGGAGGCCAACAAATTTCATGGTACAATATTTGAATCAGTGTATATATCAAATCAAAAGTTCAATATCCATGAGGCTATCAAAAAAATGAGCCCATGAATGTATATTTGTATAAATAATTGGGAAAACAATAAAAAAGTGTCTACAAAAATGGCTAGCTCTGGTGGCTGCTTGACTCACCCCAACTGATGGTTGATCCTCAGCTCTAGGTGGTGCTCCGCTCCTCTAGGAAAAATCAAGCTGCCTCATCACCTAAGGAACATCATGATGATAATGCATATGATAATATGCAACCTCAGTAACTGCCTCTATACAATCGTGCAGACATTGTCCATCCCTGTGATGCAGCTGTCACCGCCTCAAGCTGCTATCTCCACCTAATCTCCTAGGCTAGTTATAAGTCTAGTTGTTGCCACAACTAAACCTCATGGTCTCTTTGTGCTGTCATGTCCTATAGCTACTATCATAGTTGATCCCTCTTTTCCTGCAATTGGTCTCTCTTAGCGGTGAGAGCTTATATCTGTGCCTACACTTGTACATCTGGTTGTATGGGTGGAGGAAGCGGTGGTTCCCCTGAAACCTATCCATCATGCTGACCAGGCTGCTACCCTGGGTCCTAGTGACCCTGATCTAGCTACTGTTGGTGCCTATCACCTAGTACCTGTGCCCTATCTTGCACTACCTCATCCTTGCCTCCATCTCAGTCGTCATCTCTACCCTTGTCTCAGCCTATGCCTCAAAATTTTCCTCTGCCTCTTGGATATCCCTATGTTGGATCTATTAGGTGAGTAGGTGGCTTAAACCATGCATCATAACTCGAGGTGGTCCCCGGATCTAGTATGCCCTGATCATAAGCCCATGGCTGGGCAATGAGTTGTCTAAAATAATTGGCTACCATTGCAGGGTCAATCTATGCTCCCCACTACACCTCTAACTATGATCTTGCAAAGATTGATGTATAATCATCAACAAGAACATCCTGTATCTCACAACATCAGTGGCAATAGATTCTCTTGCACACATCGCACACACAACATCAATTTTCCAAAAGACGGAAAAATGATCAAAATTTGAGAATTTGCACCCTAAAACATCAAAAGTGTCGCTGAAATCAATAGCATCATTTTTTTGGTGTGTGTCGCTATATCAATTTGGGGGGTGCATCACCAATTTACCAACATGCATTACTATGCTCAATAGAAAATCAGTATTTGCATGCGTTGCTAAAGTAAAAAACTTGGGTGTGTTGCCATTTTTTATGTGTGTCACCCACCACTTTTGAGCATCGCTCAACATGAAAAGCCTATGTGCCGCTATATCAAACTCGCGACGCCCTAATCAAAAGTGTCACTAGAGAAAAAAATGGTGGTGCACTGCTAAACAGTCAATGCATCACTAAAATATCAATAGCGACGCTTCCGACACCTCTCGTGCATCACTATATAGTGACACCCTAAAAAACCTAGTTTTGATGCACTATTAAATGCACCTAAATGTGAAAATTGAGACAAGTTTCAAGTCATATACCTGGAGTCCAGCGTCTGCTTGGTGCTGGTACTCTCGACCTTGCTCCGAAAGGTGAAGAGGAAGCACACAGTGAGCTATCTCGCCAAGGTGTCAGAGCTCCAAATGCAAAAATCTCTAAGGGATGAATGCACAAATGAATTGGAAGTGTCACACTTCTCACCTATTTAAGCCAAAAAATTAGGTTTTTTTGCCCTAATTTGAGCCAAAATCTAGGGTTTTAGCTTGTTTTACCTATTTCCACCCTGTGTAGCCTATTTTGAACCATTTTTTGCATTTCTGAGGCCATTTTTGGCATCCCAGGGCCTATTTTAGCACCTGAACCTATATTTAAACCTTTGTCGAGAAATCAACCCAAAATTCAAAATTTCTGCTTAATTTCTCATGGGGGAAGGGAACCAACTTATTCTTTCCGCTGGGGCAACAGTGGGGCATCCAAAAATCCAAAAATCATAATTTTTTTATTTCTTGATCTAAGAAACAATTTTAATCCAAAAAGCATTAGTCTTTGAACCAACATAGATAGTACCTCGTTTCAAAGAGGGGAAAAATTTAGACACTTAAAAATGTCCCGAATGATATCATACACTTGAATCTGATATACTAACATCGCTTCATCTTGAAACCCATCCTATTTTCGCTTAATTGATTAAATTAGCCTAGCTATTTAAGTAATCGCATCATTTTCATCTATTAACCTGATTAACCTAATTAGGTGAATTCATCCCCTTTCATGCTAACATTTTGTCCTATTAAATTGAATAAATCAAATTATTTAATTCAATCCCTAAAGTCCTCTAATTTAATTAAATAACCCTAAGTTATTTAATTAATTATCATATCACTTTCTCCTTTTTCATTAAATCATTTATTTAATGAATATCATATAATTCCCCTAATTTTCATAATTGAAACATTGTTTTAATTATCAAGTTACTAATTAAATCCTAATCTTCCCACTTGCAAGGGAATATTCTAAGAGAATATTCCTCATTTGCACATTCCTCCAAAAGGGGAATATTCTCATGGAATATTCTTTCTCCTTTGCACAATTAAATTTGGTTTTAATTAACTAAATATCTAATTTTCCTCACCCATGAGAATATTCTTTGAGAATATTCTCTTTCTTCACTCATTTGAAAAAGGGAATATTCCTTTTCATAACAAACTTTCAACAAGACTTCTTTTGCAAGTTTTGAAAGTGTGTTTGTTTGGATGAATGTAAGCCCTTGATTAAATATCATCTTGCATCCTTAACCCTTGATGGGAATCCATGATCTGTGCCTCCATCTTCCTTCCATTCTAATCGTTGAATGATCCTTTTGATCTTGACCATCAATTTCATTTTTCCTATTCTATAAATAAAGCTTGCATCTATTGAATAGGGATCAATCTTTTAAGATAAAACTTATGTTGTTAAAATCACTCTTACTTGCATCCACATTGATCACATACTTAGCTTCTTTTTTAGTTTAAATCATGCATATTAGTGTAGAATATCCATTAATGGCTTCCATGGTAACCTAGTTGCATCCATTTAGTATATTGTGAAATTAGGGTTTTAATATTTCCATCATGCATACATCTAGAATAGCTTTGCATACACCCATATCGATCATCTTAGCATATATCATGTTAAAGTAGCTTTCATCATGTTAATTTAGCTTTTAAATCATATTTTCATACACGTCTCTTATCGGTTTTGTCAATTCTCTTCAGTAGAATCAATTGAAACAAGCTCATTATGCAAGGGATTGGTAAAGGGTTGCCATTCCACATCGATGTGACACCACTCCCCCAATAGGATAAATTTCAATGGATTAGAATAGATATTTTATGAAGCTTTCATATTGTAATATGTTAGTTTTAATGGCTTCTTAGCTTAGTTTGCATTGAATGATCTTATTGGGATTGTTGCATAGTGGCTTAAATATATTTTGAATCCTTATGGATCAAGTGTAGTTAGTTAATACTACATCATTGATCACATCCACTAAGTTGATTATGTTACGATGTATTCCACATACTATGATACAAACCGATTTCAAGATGCCACGGTGGAAAAGATATAAGTCCATTTCTTTGTTGATTGATTGATGTAGGTTGAAGTGACGACCCTAGAGAAACAATACATCTGCATATTCCTGAAGGATCTTTGAATAATTTGTGATTTCATGCCAAGGAACAATATGTGTGTTAATGCACCAAGATCTCTTGAATAAGATATGATTTTATTTAAATGTTTTGAGGAATGTTAAAAAGAGAGTGCAATGCTTAGAAAGGAAAAGTCACGCTTGGGGAGAGAAACCGATTAAATGGCTAGTTGGGAGGTGACGCCTCATCTCCTAGCCTTTTTGTTAGGATAAAAGATTCTTTTCTTACACTCACTTAAGCTTACTTAGCATGTTTTTATCTAGTTGTATTTATTCATGCAAGTAATTAGTTTATTAGCTATTTTCTCTAGATTTGGATAAGCTTTCCTCCTTAGATAAACTTTATAGTTTTGTTACCTCTAGTTGAACTCCAATTGAACTCTGTGAGACCTTGAGTTACCTATGCATTTCCTTGCTCTATATAAAGAAATGGCTATATGTATATTTTCAACACACAAACTCTTATTTTCTATATAGAATACAATTTATTCTAGCATATTTTTATGTCATGCTTTCCTAATCTTTCATTGTATCTTAAGCTTATTTAACAAAAAAACTTACATGGTACTAGAGCCTTCATGATTGATAGGATTGTTTTTTTATAAATATTGAGTGCAAATCTATCTTTTTAGCAAAATTGTATTCTCTTCTCTTGCATCCTTGGATGATTTGGAGAATCAGAAAATTGTAAAAAAAAAAAAAACCAAATTTTGAGGGTTTAACATCTACTTTTTCAATTGCATGTGTGTTGCATGTATGTTTTGCAGCCTCATCGATCGAATATGGAACCATCACGTCTAGATTACCTGAGAAAGTTAGAGCATCCTCTTGTGTCACCAAATCAACATCTTTTTTAGTTGCATGTTTCTTGCATGTGCTTGCATGTCACTGCATGCGAAGGAGAAGTTTATTTTTTATGCTTTTTGCATTCATTCTTGGGGGATTAAACTTGTACTTTGTAATCACGAACTGAGATAAAGCTCCATTTATGAGGTTAATCATGTCTCTTAAACACCATTTTTATCATTTTTTTGTTAGGCTAACTTCAAAGAACTTTTTGTCTTGGAAAAAAGGGATAAAGAATCATTGCCTTGAGTAGGATCTACTACCCTATCTCCTCAAACTCGTTCCTAATCCAAGTGACTATGATGAAAAGAATGCATTGTTTAATAATAATGACATAGTCTATGTACTTATATGTCTTACTATTTATGAGGATACTCTACATCACATAGAGCACACTGAGTTCCCTTTTACTACTTGGATCATCATCCAATAGTTGTATGGAGATATTGAATCTTCATCTAAAAGTGATGTTTCCTTAGAGAAATAGGCTATTTTGAATGATATTGAGAATTATGTTGCCTCATCTATTGTGGACACATCTTGTATGGATGATCAATTCATTGATACCCCATCAGCAACACCTATTGCAGATATAGATTCCAGTGATGCTTCCTCGAAAGCTTCCAATGACTTCTTGCAGTAGGACATCCATAGTCTTCCTGATTCAACTTTTTGGGATGATCTCATAATAGGAGTTCTAGACTTGTTTATGGAGGTCACACATATTTCATATTTGGAGGACACATTTGAGGGGTTATCTCTCCTCTTCGATGATAGTCATTGCACAACTATTGCCAAACCATCATTGTCTTTGGATTATGCTCTGCATCAGTCTCTAGAAGATTCTGATTTGTCATCTTCAGCACTGTGGCCTAGAATGCCTGATTTGATTGTGACTACTTTCAGCATCAACACAAGGATACATGAGCTGACTTAAAAGACTTCATACATTTTGCATTTTCTTCCTACATATTCCATTCAGGAATTGGGAGATAAATTGCATTCACCTTTGGTTTTGTTTCTTCCTAAGGGGAGGAACGTTGTTCGATGATCGTGGACTATATTCTCCATCTAGTTTTAAGCATCTACCATTGGATATTCTTGGGGGGCCTTCTTAATCCTCTTATATTCTCTCTCTATTTGTGGGGGGGATTGGATATGTACATGGGTACCTAACATGGCCTTGTTTCTAAGACCCATCTTTGTTGCTTCTATAGGTTTTTCTCCTAAGTTTCACTTAAGGGGGGGTGTTAGAGTAAAAGATTCTTTTCTTACACTCACTTAAGCTTACTTGGCATGTTTTTATCTAGTTGTATTTATTCATGCAAGTAATTAGTTTATTAGCTATTTTCTCTAGATTTGGATAAGCTTTCTTAGATAAGCTTTCCTCCTTAGAAACTTTATAGCTTTGTTTACCTCCAGTTGAACTCCATGCATTATGTGAGACCTTGAGTTACCTCATGATTGCATAAGCTAACTCTAGTTGAACTCTGTGAGACCTTGAGTTACCTCATGAATTTCCTTGCTCTATATAAAGCAATGGCTATTTGTATATTTTCAACACACAAACTCTTATTTGCTATATAGAATATAATTTATTCTAGCATATTTTTCTGTCATGCTTTCCTAATCCTTCATTGTATCTTGGGCTTATTTAACATAAAATCTTACAATTTTAACAAAGGAACATTTATTATTTTTAAAATGAAAACAAGAAGGAAGGAGGGGTGTGGTAGAGAGGGGAAGGGGAACAATAGTGAAGTAGGGGCATTCAATGCCATGTTATCATCCCTTATCGATAGGAAAAGGGAGACATAAAACAAAGAAAAACTAGAGATCATTTGGTATTACACGTAGTTCGTTGACCAAGGAACAAAGAGAAATAAAAATCTGAGTATGGAGTTGATCTTGGAGTGGACAAAGGGACAACCAGTGTAAGAGAAGTGAAATAAAAAGAGAAAGAAAAGAAAATATTGATCCATATAGGAAAATGCATGACATTTGGTGTGAAGGTGCAATCCATAGGGACTAATTTTTGATATAAGATAGAATAGATAAATAAACATAAAATTCATCTATTGCATAAAGGAGATAGAGGTGACAGGAAGAAGAGTTTTTCAGTGCAAGTTGAAGAGAGTGAAGTGAGATAGTAGAGAGGAGTAAGGAATAGAAAGGAGATTTGTTGCCAGGAAGATAAAGGAGAGCACTAGAGTTTGAATGTGAGTTGTAGATTTAAGAGAGAAGGAAGCGAGAACGAGACCAATGAAGATTATGGTATTTTTTAATTTTTCCATTGCAGATATATTAATTGTAGTTTGATGAAAATAGTGTAGTTGTGAGCTGAATAACAATAAATTTGTAAGACTTGGGTGGTGCAATCTTTATCAAATTTGAGTTTCAGATGGTTGGTAGAGAGTATCTTCTTGTGAATATGTGATTGTGTATGTCTAGAAATTATGAATTGTTATGGTTCTACGAGAGGGGCTTATTGCATTACTTCTAAAAATTTCTTTTGTACATCTCATCCCAATCTCTAGTTTTGCATCTCTCCTCCAAATTTCTCCATATTGATTTCTTTTCTCATTTCACCCTTCTACTGAGTTTCAATGGAATTTTAGGCTTCCTTTTTTATGTGTAATTATAACTTCTAGTCTCATATTGAATCCATGTATTTCCTCCTCTTTCCTTCAACAACTCCTTGATCTTCCCAAGATGTCATTAATGTCTAGATTTGACCCCTATAACAACTTTATAATAATTTTCCTTCCAAAATACCATTGTCCATGCCAAGAAAGCATATGTTATTATAATTTTAATGGTGTATAATGAATAATTTTAGTTTTCCATTCATGTGATAGTTGAGTTCCAACTCATAATGATCCTCACACCTATTTTAGGTTATCCATATCATATATTTTATGGTTTTTACCTTATTTTGCATGCTAGAGTTACAATATCTAGTTTTTCATCAAATTCTCACAAGTGACTTACAAAAATACTATCTATCTCCCTTCATGATTTTGGATTCCATTAGTGGTCTAGGAATGGATGTGATCATATAGGGGAATATTCTTAAACACCATGTATTTGTAGATCCCTCGGAGATGCGATTTATGTATAAAGGTATATGGTTTTTTATGTAAAGTGAATGGTTCTAGGTATATGACCATGTGGATATGATGCAAGTATGTATGGGTGGCCTATAGAATAGAAAATAACCCTAGTTCTTCCTCCAAGATTGTATGGTGGTATGGAAGGACGTATATATAATATTTTTTAATGAATAATAGGAGGATAGGGAAAAGTTGTAGATTTGAAAAAAAACAAAGAGGGTAGGAAATATTTGGGTTTCTTTTCAACAATGGGTTTAGGGAATTTTTTGTGTTGTATTTTTCTAGGTTTTCACCCAAAGGGTATGATATTGTATTGTAATCTTAAGAGATTATTTTAATATGTATAATTAGTATATTTTAATGTTTCTATGAGAGTTCTATGTATTTATGATGATCTTATTGATATTCCTAATCATATAATTTTCTAATTTGAGCGTTATTTTTATTAGTTTATCAATTAGAAGGTAGTAAAACTCCTTATAAATATTTTACAAGGAATCTTATCAAAATAACATAAGGAATACATAGATTTGTTCATGTATAGCCAAGATAGGTTTGACTATGTGTTTTCAAAATCATTTACCTATGTGTTCACATGCATTGAGTAGGTAGCTTATGCACGTACTATAGAGCTATAGAGGTTATTGCTATTTTTATTTATGTATTACAGAGTGATTTTTATTTTGTGTCCCCCTTTGTATTATAAAACCTATTATTTTTTCCCTTGATCAATAAAGGAACCCATATTCTTTTTTCTCAACCTTCCATCTCACCAACGCATTTAAAATGCATAAAATCAATCTTCCTTTTATGTTATGTTATTTATTACCTTTTCTTCCATGTATAGATATGTGCAAGATCATTATAGGTTGTTAGAGAAATCTTCAAAATATTTACATGGTATTTTATCTACTTTGTGAAGGTGAATAACCCTTGTATCATAAAACCAAAATATAAACACTTAGTGAAATGAAAATAGGAGCATTATATGCAATGGCTATAATTTATTTAAGGGTTGATTTCCATTCCTTGTAGTTATCTTTATTACAACATCGCATAAATTACCCCCTTGGCCTAGTTGATCATGAAGTCAAAGAAGGCATTATCCACCTTAGAAAATTGGTCCATTATTGTCCCTACCTTATCCTAGGCTATATGTATTTTTCCTTGATTTTAGCACTTAGAAAAGGAATAACTTTAGGGATTTAGGAACCTACAAATTTGAGTACCAGTAGAATCTACAAGTTTAGTTTTTACTATTCGTCTCATTAATTTATACCCCATTGAGGAATGAATGAAATAGGAAATGTGTAATCATTTGAATGTCCCTATGAATTATTTTATAATTTTGATAATATTCTTCATCTTCTTAATCACACTCATTGGTTTGAGTGTTATCTCTAATTTATTTTTCAATGGGAAGGCTACAAAATTCATTACAAATATTTTTGTAAGGCATCTTATCAAAGATACATAGTAAGTGTGTGAACTCATTTATGAATTATTAAGATATGTTCTTCTAGTTACTTTGTAAATATTATTTCCTTACAATTTGTGCATATATATCTTTGCTTATGTTGCAATTTGTGAATACATAGTCCTCATAGTCATCTTGTATAAGGCATCATTTCATGTTTTTCTCTTGTAATGTTCCTTTGTTGTGAGATCTTGACTTTGTTACCTAGAGAGGATAAATAAACTCATGAGAAATTCATTTAACTTGTTATCATCCCACCACCTTTAAAAAAAACAATAAAATTGACCCTAAAGAATAATCTCAAAGGAGTAGTTGTCCCACAAGGCATCTATGTGCTTCATAGATGTCCTCCATAGTTAAGGTATGCATTTCTATTCATATTGCACCTATGTAAGAAGTGTGAAATTACATCAAAATATATTAAAGGGTTAAAAGAAAAACATTCTAGTCTCTACATGGTCAATACATATACTTGTGAAGGTGTAAGCTCCTTCTTTATAGCAAACACACATATTAGTACTTAGTGACAACTAAATAGAATTTTAATATGCAGTGAGTGTAGCTTGCTCCAAGATTAGTTTTTATTATCTTATATTCATATAGAATCACCTCAAGAAATGCCCCTTGTCTAGTAGAGCCTAAATTATAAGAAGGATTTAATCGAACCTTATCAATTGGTTCATTCATGCCACTATACATTTCCTTTGTTGACACTCCTTGGCCTTAGGTTTTGGTACATATAAGTAGAACTTTTGGTGTTACATGTTTAAGAGCCAATGTTTCATCTTTTAGGTTTTTTTGTGCATTCTTTGAAAATGCACATATACATGTTTTTACTATGCCCCTAACCCTATAGTGTGTATTAGGTTATAAGTAGTCAACTTGTGGCTACGTTAACTCTTAAATAAGTTACATAATCATTATTATAATATTGTATAATTATTTAGGTCATCCTAAGTGGTAGCTGAGGCATACTTAGGCATATATAGGAGCTAGTGGATAGTTGTTATCATCATGTAAAATATTGTGTTCTTATTGAATACTATTGGAGGTTATCCCTCTCAAAGCACATTAGGAGGTTTCCCCCTTAAAGTGGCATATTTTTATTAGGTATGTGTAGCATATTTCCTATTATATTCTACTATTGTGCAAGTTATTTCATTGCAAGTGGTATTAGAGCATGTTCTTGGAACATTGAAGTTGAGGGATTTTTTTCAATTTTGGAGGTCATTTTCGTAAGCATTTAACTTTCTTATTTTGTTTAATTTTTTCCTAGTTTTTTTTTTAAAAATTGAGGTTACACAATTGAAGGTGCTACAATAAATTTTTGAAGGAAATCAAAGAAAAATTAAAGGCATTATTGTAGAGTTGGGGTTACATTAGGTTTTCCACCTAATTCACTCCCATAAACATAAATCAATGCAATTTTTTATAATCTCTAGAGGGTTTATTTAGAAAATATTTCTAGTAGTATAGTTCATATTGGGTTTAGTTAGAAAAAAATTGAAGTATTTATTGTGAAATTAGGGTTTTCATCATATTTACTACCAAGGCTACAAATTAGAGAATTTCTAAGGATTTTTTTTTTAAGTAAGATCCAAGACCTATTAAGCCACAATAAAAGTTTTAGGCTAATGGGATTTATTTTGTGTGATTTATTGTAAAAATAGTACTTCCACCAAATTCACTCTCAAGGCTACAAGTTAGCGAAATTCTTGGAGATTTTTTTGGGAAGTACTATTTGAAACTTATTAATCCATTATAAAAAAAATAGATTGATTGGATTTACTTTATGAACTATTTATTATAAAATTAAGGTTTCAACCAAATTTGGCTCCCAAGGCTACAAATTAATTAAATTCTTAAATATTTTTTGGGAAACACAATATCTTAACAACAAGAAGTAGAAAAAAGAATAAGAAAAAGAAAAAAATGAGAAGAACAAGAATTCAAATAACAAGAAGAACAAGACCAAGAAAAGAACAAGAAGTAGAAGAACAAGAACAAGAACAAGAACAAGAGAAAGAAAAGAAAAAATCAAAAGAAGCATAAGAATAAGAACAATAACAAGAGAAAGAGTATGAACAAGAACAAGAGCAAGAGAAAGAAAAAGAACATAAGAAGAAAAAGAACAAGAGTAAGAGTAATAACAAGAAATAAAAGTGATAGAAGAAGTAGAAGAAGAAAAAGGAGATGAAGAAGAAAAGAAAAAGATAAAGATAAAGATAAATATAAATATTTTATGGAGAATCCATAATTAGTTAGCATTGAGGATGATGATTTTGTAAAGAGGGGGAATACTATGTCCCTAAAGGTCTATAGTGTGTATTGGGTTATGAATAGTTTGCTTGTGGCTACCATAACTATTAAATAAGATACATAATCATTATTATTATACTATATAGGTATTTAGGTCATCCTAGGGGTTATAATTAAGTATCTAAGTCATCCTAGGTGGTATCCAAGGCATAAATAGGTATATAAAGGATCTAGTGAATAGTTATTATCATCATATGGAGTACCGTGTCCTTATTGAAGACTATTTGCGGTATCCCCCTCGAAGTGGATTAGATTTTTCCCTCTTAAAGTGGAATACTATTATCAAGTATTTGTAGTGTATTTTCTATTGTATTAAATTTTATTTTGCAAGTTGTTTTATTACTGTTGTCGATCAAATTGCACCCAAATGCTTGAATGACTAAATTCAACAATCTATTAAAACATGGGAACTATCTTCAGGCTATGAGTATTCCTATGGCGAAGATAGAACTCTAGATTCTAGGTTGGTTCCTATATGATGATCAATTAGGTACTTGAATAATTTATTCTGAGAAAAGGGTAAAGAGGGATTGAACTGAAAACATGAACTAAAACTAAAACTTCAGTGATGCACCTAATTGATTTAAAGAAAAACAAATTAACTCACAACTGATTCATCATGAAGCTTACTTTCACAACTCAAATTGAAGAATTTAGCCGCATTAATGATTCACATAAAGGCCTGATAATTCATTCTTCATGAAGGAAAATATTGTTTTTCACAACTTAAAGATATGGATATACTTGAGACACAATTTATGACCTACAACTAAGATTGTTTCTTCGTGTACATGCATTCATGAATGTTGACAGAAATTTAAAGGTTCTGATGTTGAACACATTAAATTTGCATCCAAAACATTCACAAAACAAAACACCTAAATCTAAGAAGGATAATTTTTAACTTGCAATGACAAAAGAAGGAATGTTCTGCAAATGATACTCTAACATAACCTGTAAACCTGCTACTGTATTAAATTGAAACTGAAAAGTGAGTTACATGACAATTCACTTTGCAGAATGCAAAGGTTGAATAACAAGAACTAGAGGAAAAAGATAAACTTTTTCCAACATATACAATGAGAGTGCACTCCAAAGTGCATGAAAATGAAACTAAAAGTCAATTTCAGTATACAAATGATAACTCCAAGGAAAATCCTGAGCAAAATAAAATATCTCCAAGAGAAGAGCTCAAACTCATGCAAAAATGAGTGAACTCAGTCTCAAACTCACAATCACAATGTGTACAACTGATCTATAACTCAAAATGGCTCTAAAATGTATGAAAATAGCACTAAAAGAGATCTGAAAGTGAAAAAATAGCCTCCTTAAATGCCTCTCACGAGCAAAAATAAAAAGTCTCAAAAAATGGGCCTGTAACTGAAGTGAAATGAAATCCATATACTGCAAACCCCAACTCATGTCATGTGTAATCAAAATATCTCCCAAACTGATACGAAACTGAAGCAAAGTGAAAGGAAACTCCATCATTATCTTCATTTTGTCTTTTGCATGAAAAAGACTCCAAGTCAGAAAACACAATGCTCTTAATAACTATATTGACTTTACTTGTGCTCCAGTTGTATCTTCTGCATGGATTTAAGAAGGTTTTCATTTAATTAAATATTAAAAATAATCACCAAATGATTATTTTAATATTTTTACATTAGATATCAACTCCTTTAATCACATGTTTTAAATATTAAAGTAATAGTTATATTACTTTTAATATTTAATTGAATATTATTTATTTTTTAAATCCATGCAATGTCAAAGAAAATCTTTGAAGTCGGCTTCAAAGACTCATGGCCTCATGTATCATTCTTAGCATATATCTCAAATATGCATTCCCTATTCAAATACATTTTCCAACCCCCATGCATATTGATACTTAGCATTTTTGTTAATTCCTCATCACCCTTACATGGCATATATAATATCAAATATCAAAATATTAAGAGAACACATCATTTGCAAGGGTCAACCACATAATACCTAAGAAATTTTGACTTGAAGTCAAGGCCATCAATAATAACTTGAAATGATTATGTTCAAAACAAAAATCAAAAACTCCATTTTTTCTTAGGGCGAATAGACAAAAGAAATCATTGACCCTAAAAATCATTATCATTCTTCATTTTGACTTTTGGAGAGAAGCTTCATGAAGAAGTTGGCCGCCATGCTACTAGGGTTCGAACTGGACTTGCTCATCATTGAGTGGCTCAAATTTGTGTTTTATTGATGCATTTTTGTTTCTTTTCTCTGTCAAAATACAAGCTTTTACTACCTCTGGCTACCATATCAGAAGAAATGTTGCAAAAATAGCTTGAACTTTCTGGCTATCGACCTCTCTGTAAATTTTTTCTGCATTAATGAATAAGGTAAGTCTATGCTTAAGCTATTTTTGGGTTTTTATTCCATTCTTGAGATAAATATTGATCTAACAGCTGTGGCCATGCATGGAGTTTCTGCATTTTAACTTCATTTTTCTTTGTGCTTTTCCTCTTTATTTTTCATGGTTGCTATGAGATCTTGGCTTATAAGTTTTGAAGCTCAAAGAGAGCTCATTCATGGGCTTTGTTTATTCTCCTTTAGGTGCATGATAGTAAGTTTCATTTCTTTCTTTATTTCTCTGTTGAAATACAAGCTTTTGGAAACTTTTCTTGTATAAAGTGAGTTGATAGATCTTTTATAAATAAAAGAAAATCTCCAGGCCGCCATGAAATCTCTATATGTTGACCTTTCTTTATGTGTTGTTTGTCATTACTGGTCGCGGCTATACATTATCTACATCTAGGTATCTGCAATTCATTGTATTTTGTATTTTGAGAGCAAACCCTCATGGCTGTAAGAATAAAACATGTTGGATCTGGGTTTTCTTTTCCTTGAAACATGAAGAAAAAATTGATATATTTCAACTCTGTTAGTTGAGAAAACTTCCATCTTACAACTTGGTTCTCTGTCAATGGCGTAACTCGTGAGATTTTTCATTTGTGCTGCAAATGTAACCTAGGTCGTGGTATTTCTCCATCTGGGTATCTTGTTTATCAACTAGAATACTATTTCATTCCTAGCAGAAACAAGGAAGAAACTTAAGGGTTTGGCTTCTATTTTTAGTCAAAATGGAATATATGCTCATTATACATATTAACACTTTCACACCTATCATTTATCCTTATCTCCATGCATTGAAATGTTCATAAACAGTGCAATAATGAGTGAATATGCACTTGATTCTCTGTAATTCCATTAACTCTTTGCAAAAAAACACCATATTTCTTTTGCACACGTGGTTGTTTCCTTTCGGATGTTTGATGACTCTCATATATGAACGTTGAATGAGAGAAAACCTTATGATATGCCAGGATCAACCCTTGTGGGAGCCCGTTTTACTCCACATATCTGATAAGATGATCACGAACATAATAAACATGTTCCTGCACAGTGAACAAACGAGTTATAAAAAATAATCGAAGCTAAAAGCTTTCCTCTTGAGTTTTATGCCTTTGAAATCTGAAATCATCTTATGGATGCCTGATCAAATGTATACTATATTTCTGTTGGTAGCATAGGCATATGATAGGATTTTATTTGCATTGCTCTAACCACACTTCTATCAACCTTGCAGGTGCATCGGAGCTTGGAGCTGGAGCTGGAGTCACAACTGAAGACCTCAACTTGTCAATGATTTGTCATTCCAGGCAATGACGAATCACTTTCTACCCTATGCCTTCTTTATTCTCAGTTGTATAGTCTAATTTACTTCATGCACCCCTTATTTGATTATGAAAATCAAATTGAGTTACTCCCACGGCTTGTGTGGGATTCTGGTTTGTACATTATGAATAAAACAACAAAAATTATGCAAACTTATGATATCATTTTGAGTTTTTTTTGCATAATATTTATGAAATTTACACTGTAACGAAACATTGCACAATAATGAGTACTTAGCATAAACTTTTGAACAACTTGTGTACCTTTTGATTTGAATTTTCAATTCAGCTCTACCTGTTTGAGCTGGTAGTGAAAAATAGGTAACAAGTACAATTTATATAAAGGATATCAATCAAATTATAATTTAGGAATCAAGCTTCCAAGGAATCTAATGGGTCCTTAAAGTAAATATAGGTACATTGCAATTTTCATGTGTTCATATTGTATTCTTTATCTATGTATGTGGTAGGGAACAAAACAAAATCCATCATGGGATTAGAATAAATCAATAATGATATACAATAGAAAGATGATGACATTAATAAAGTACAATCTTAGTTAGAATGAAATTGATTCACTTTAACAACATAAAATCTTGAAAACAACATTATTAATAGAGTATTACTTCAACTAGTCCAATATTGAATATTACAACATAAAAGGATGTGAACTTTGGTTTGAAATTACAATTGAAAAGGAGGTTGTAAAAAATGAAAGAAGTAAAAAAATCTAAATTGTAGAAAGCTTGTTAAAAAATATTTTTTTATAGGCATCTTAGTCATTAGATATATTTTTCTTGATTTTTGTGGTTGTATTTGATTGCATGATATTGAATGGTTTTATAATTTATTGGCTAATATGAGGAAGTTACGGTCAATGCTTTCAAGATTGAAGAATTAGTGGATGGATTTGAAATGTATTGTTAATAAATGATATTATTATTATTTCTTACTACTAATCCTTCCACTCTATTTTTTATTGATGTAGTAATTGAATGTATTTAATGGGATAGTACTTGGGTGTATTGATAGTACAATTTGTAGCACAATGTTGATATTTGAAATAGAATATCTCTCTTTGATTGGATGGTTGAGATATAATACTATTTTGGAAGGATTATATCTTATAATGTGATATATTTGACTATTAATATTAGGATATGTCTTTGTCACATTTAATATGAATCTTCTACATATTTATATTGAAAATGGACACATTCCATTTCATAGTTGTACACATTGAGGTAGTACATTTTATGTCATATCACTATTTTGACAAATTATATGTGTTTTGAACTATCTTTCTTTAATTTCAAACAATTTGAACATTTAAATGCTAAACATTAATTAGATATTTTGTTACAACTATTAATGCCTTGTATTACAAGTTATACCAAATAAATGTAAAATTTATATTATAAATAATTTTTAAATAAAATTATTCTAAAAATAGGTGTCACATGGTCAATTCCTATAACAGATATATGAACCTATACCATCATTAGGCCCTTTATATAACTACATATACAGTGCATATACCCATATTTTGTATCTATGTTGGTGCATACATTCTTCTAAATGCATATTTAAATAAATCATATTCAAAATCTAATTATTTTAACCCTATTTACAGTGACTCAAACTCAAACCCTATAAAAACTAAATAAAAAAGAAGTGCATATTCCTAAATATATGCATCTTAATCAACATAAAATGAATCCATTCTACCCTACTTGACCCCACCACAACCCTTCATTACCCTTGTGTATAGAAATGTGGCCACCTCTTTATTAACTTCAACCCTTGCATATCTACCCTTATGACCTATAATTCATCCTTCCATAGTTGCCACATTTGTGAGCCTATTAACCTACACATGCTAAAAGAAAAATAAAAAATAGAAGTGAGGAATGAATAATGAATAATGAAAGGTTGGAGGTGTTAAGTGATTTATATATTTTATTAAATGTTTAGGTTCAAAATACATAAAAAAAATTATGGTACAAAATCTATAAATTTATGTGAACCCTCTAAAAAATGCACACATTGATTATTATTGTTGATTAGTTGGGAGAAAAGTAGATGAACTAAATAAATGAAAGTGGGGAAGGAAAATAATGCAGAATATTCTAGAATTTGTTTTAATTTTGAGCCCAGGATCCTACTATTCAAGTTTTAATTTTGACACTAGATTTATCTAAAGATATTGATTAGGTAGGTAAGAGGAGATAAGGAAAATACTTCAAAACTTAAACTAATAAATGGAGATGATATGGGAGATAATGAATTTGGTAAAGTGGAGTCCTTTAACATGAATTCTTTAATGGAGTCCTCATATTGATTGGACTATGATCTAAACAAAGATTAGGTAGAGAAAAAAGGCTTGAATTGTTTCATAATTATTTGGGAGATAATCACTTAAAAAATGGAAGCTAAAACTAGGAAAATTGTCCATTTCATTGGAGTTAAGGAGGTGGGAAAAAATCATAAAATAAGCATGTACAATGATGAGCAAGGTAAACCTCTAGAATTTTAACTTATTGATGATTATATGGGAATTATAACCAAGTGCCAAACTTAAACAATTATTCACTTTTCTAAAGAAGCATTCCTAAAAAATGAAATTATATAAATAGGTTAAAATGAATAGGGAAATTAGGGTTTGGGGAATTGAAACTATAAGAGGATTAGGGAAAGGTTATAATTCATGTATGTTTGATATTAATGATCATGCTCAAGTGGTATTATGGTATAACACATGGGTTATCTATGGAAAAGTTTGTTATCTTCAAGCCTAGAACTTTGATTCTCATCTTGAAGGTCCTCATTCACACTACCCTATGTGGATAGAACTAACCTACTTAAATTTGAATTTTCACCCATTTTTGAAAGATATTGTTACTAAGCTTGGTAGAGTAATATAGTGTAAATATAACAAATAAATTTTTATCCTAATATTTTATCCTAGGGTTTATGTGAAAGTTGATTTGGACAAGCCTTTTCTAGTTAATATTAGAGTAATAGGTTCTAGTTTTGACTTGGAATATCCAATATTTTATTCAAATGAATAAAACTAAACAAAGTTTCTTGTTTTGAAAAGGACATTTGATACATGATTGTATTTCTAGGAAAAACAAATTCTTCTAACTTCCTACCTCTTTCGTCCCTATTAATCATTCTAGTTAACTATCCCTTTAACCCCCCATTCTCATAAGGCTACTTCTATACCTCTTGTACATTATAAAACTATTCCCTCCTCCTCTACCCATAACTCTCCTATTGATCCAACTTCCAAAGAGAACTTTCCCTACAAGGAATTTGTTATGACTAATAGTTCAAGAATAGCTAAGAAGAGAAAGAAACTACCTAGTTCTCCTTCTCCTTCTAATTTTTGTTCTCCAACTCATGATCGATCTCCTTTTCCTTATTACTCTTCTTTTGACCCCCCATTTGTACTTCCACTTCCCCTCCCCCAATTTTGTATCAAAGATCAAGGTCCTCTTCAATCACTTCTAAATATTGAAAGACAACGAGTAGCTAGTTTCACTTTCAAACCATTTTGGTATGTCACGATGATGAAAATAACATCTCCTCATCACCATGAATTCCAATATAATTTATTTGAATGTTGAAGTTATTTCATCTCCTAATTAAAAAATTAGAGTCAAAGAGGCCATTGTTAAATCAAAACTTGATATTTTATTGCTCCAATAATTTAAACTAAGCATAGTTATCTTGATGTGTGTCTTTCAAATATTTGAAAAGATGTTTTTTCTACATACCTCTCAAAGAGATGAAAAGGGAGGAATAGTTAGAGAATATCTACATAGATTTATAAATATGTTATTGAAAAGGGGGAGGGCCCATCACATAGTTGTGTTTAGGCCATGCTTATTGTTATCAATGGACAACCTATTGAGTTTTGGTATGTCTACACTTCTAATAATACCAAACAAAATATTGCTCTTTGGGATTGGATATCTAAAAGTCTTCCCAGTGTTGGTTGGGTTCTAAGTGGATACTTCAATGTAGTGGAACACCATAAGGAATAAACATGGTACAAACACACTAAACTCAACCAATATGAATTTTAAATTTTGCTTTGTTGTCATAATTCCTTGGTTTTTATTAGCCCATTCATGGTAATTTATCTAGTAATTATTATAATCATCTTACATGATCTAATTATAGATCTAGAGGGGATATAAAACTAAGTAGGTTGGAAATATTTTATTTGTGTCATAATCTTCATTTGGTTCATGCTCAATTTGGTACATGCATCCAATTTGATTTCATACTACTCTTTCTAACCACTTTCCCATCTTTTCCACCAGCTCTATTTCTTGAAATCCTTCCTTTTCTTCTTAATTACCCTATAAAATTAATGCTTCCCACTTAAAAAATCTTAAAATTATGTTGTTTTTGATTAAAAACTAAGGTAAGGGCCTTGATCCCAAGAGTCATAGAAGCAAATAGTAGAACCAAAAATAAAAATTGACACAAAGGCCATGACTAACACCTAAAGCCTAGGAAGGAATGCAGGCCAAACATAAAGCACTTAAAATATTACCAAAAGATGCACATAGGAAAGAGAAAAAATAGGCACATTGTTTAGAGAAAATAGAAAAAAACAAAAGAATAAACAACAAGCAGTTGAAATATCCATTAATCCTTAGGACCATTTATGAGGTCCCAATTCTCCTTTAGGGTGTTGAGAGAGTACATCCACTCATTCATTGGCTTGTTGTTTTCACCTTTAGCCAAAACAATGAATTCTTGATTCTTGTCTTGTTTCTTCCTTTGCTTTTAATCTTGAATTGATAGAGGTTAGTTCCCATAATAGCTTTTTGTATGTGTGAACTCCAATCCTAGACCTGCACAAACATAGCAAACAAACACAATATTAGATCCATATGCAAGTTAGAACTAAGATTTCCCATGCATCTAAAATGCTCAAAATAGGAAAGAAATGATGAACAAAACAAGAAAAGCTATTAAATCCTATTTAAGCATGCAAACTCTCAATCCCATGGGGGAATTGATGCTAATTTGATGTGGAAATTGGCCCTTTCCCAACGCCTTTGCAAGCTTGATGAAGATTGATCCACTTGATGGTGATGAACAATGTGCTTCCTTGATGAAATCTGCAATAAGCTAGCCATGATGATGGAAAAATGCTATGGAAATGGATGAATTTTCTCTAAATATGAAGATAGTAACTTTTCTCTAAGTTGTGGATCCAAAATGAGAAGAAGAGCCTTCTATAAATAGAAGAAAAAAATGGAAGAAAGAGAAAAATGGAGGAATGTGGGATCATTCAACATCCAATGCCCAAATGCCACTTGTCAAGATGTGAATGGATGAAGGATGAGCACATTTTGATGAATGTGCACAATAAATGATATTAGGTGGAATTTCAAATTTGTGAAATGACATGTTGGAGGGAGAAAGAAATGACTTAAATGCCACTTGGCTCAATGCACAAGGACATGTAAGAGGAAATGAATGCCTTGTTGGAAGGAAAAATCCATTTGGAGGGATTTTCAAACTTGGAGGAATATTCCCTTTTGATGCCATGTTGAAATTAATTAGGGGAATTAATAAATCAAAAGAAATGATTTATTGAGCAAGTTGCAAAATCTAGATGATTTAGGTGATTAAGACTTAAATTAATCAAGATTTGATTAATTTAAAAGGAGATTAGTTGATTTGACCATTTTGACTTAGATTTGAGGATTAATTTAAATCAAAATGAGAGGAAGATGACTTAGACTTAATTAAATAAAGATTTTGATTTATTTAATTAAAGAGGGATGATGTTAGGTTAAATTAAATAAGGTTTAATTTCTTTAACTTGATAGAAATGATTTTAGAGATTTAATTAAATAAAATAGATTATTTAATTAAATAGAGATTAGAGGATTAATTAAATAAGATTGATTTATTTAATTAACAGGAAATGAAAACTTAATTAGTTAAATTTGATTTATTTAATCAAGGGATGAAAGGTGATGAATTTAATCAAATACAGACTATCTAATGAAATGATTAGTAGAGGGGATGATTCAGGATGAAGCAATGTTAGTAATTAGGATCAAGTGTGATTGGTACATTTTCCCCCTCGAGAGATCGGACAAAAATTTTGATTTTTGGGTGATATCGCGAAAAAAAGAGGACCAAGTGCCTGACGGGTCTAGAAAGGCTCCGGGATCCAAAAAAGTTCAAAAACACAAAAAAAAAATGATGCAAAATGGCCCTTGGTTGGGCGAAAACGAGATTGGGGGTCCAAAACCCTAGTTGGACGGCTAAACAGGGTAAAAAAACCTTAACTTTTAGGCTTAAATAAGCCTCGAGGGGCCACTTCCAATTCATTTGCACACATAGCCTTTAGAATTCCTATGATTTCAGCTCTAACCCTTGTGAGAGATGGCGCAACGCGTGCTTCCCCACCACAGTTTCGAGCACGTGCGAGTGTACTAGAGGCTTCCCAGCATAGGACCAGTGGTATGTCATCCTACCCCGAATTTGTTTTTTGATTTGCGAGCACATTTATTAGGGTCCAGGAGTCAACAAAGTCAAGCGGTGCTATATAGCACCACTGAAAAGCTTAAATTGGTGTCGTGCAGGCCTAAACTGCGCCACAGATGCACATAGCACCGCAGTGGTGAGGTTTAAAAATTAGGGTTTTCATGCAAATTGTGCCACATATGCACATAGCGTCATGGCAGTTGTTTTTGGATATTAGGGTTAGGGGTCAAACTAGGTCGCTTTCAAATTGCGTTGCGGCAGTGAAGTTTGGAACTTTTAGGCTCTTAGCGGTGCCATATAGCGCCACTGACCCCCCTTGAAACTACGACACAAATGCAAATAGCAATGCATATTCTGATTTGGTTGCGCAAACTTCAAATAGGATCACAATTTTTTACGAAACTTGATGTAGTGACTTTGCTAATGCAAGAGGACATGGAGCTAGTCCACTCATGGGAGCATAGATCATCCATCTTGGCCCAATTGACTCAGGATCCTCCTTTGGACGAGGTACTCTAGGAGCACCTAGGAGCGATCAGTTTATGGTACATCACTTATGCACCTCCCATTTGCACACACTTAGGGATGATGACAACACTAGCAGAGCACTGGCATAGCGAGAAATCCTCATTCCACCTCCCCATAGGCGAGGCCACAGTGACTTTGGAGGATGTGTGGTGCATTCTGCATTTGTCGATCCATTGAGAGAGAGTGATTTATGATGTGGAGTCCAATAGAGACACCTGTTACGATATCATGGGCATGGACAAGATTATCTTTTTAGAGGGCCAAATCAAGCTCGAGTGGTACATGCATGTGGTACCGCCTTTCAGGTTGATAGTAACTATGATCATTTCGAGACTCGTGGCACCAAATTGAGGCGGACGATACGTCAGCCAAGGATGGGGCTTGCTTGGGAGCGGATGCTCCGACAGAGAGAGTGCTTTGCTTGGGGGCCAATGATGTTGGCCTCACTCTACCATGATCTCCATGAGTTTGCATACTACAACAATAGGTCCATTGGCTTAAGAGCCACCCTACTACATATTTGGGCCTGCGAGCACATTGCAGTGCTTCGCCCTATGAGAGTCATACCCGTTGACATGGATCTAGATGACCCAGTCATTTGGAGATATAGGGGTGGACTATATTTTTCACACACAGGAGCAACAAGTATTCGACATTAGCAGCGGGTCATTGATGAGATGACAGTTTTCACCTAGAGGCCCTATCTTGGGATGCCAACTTGGTACGATGATGTACAACAACTATTTTTCGCCAGGCAGGATCGACTGATGTAGGGTAGGGAGCATACCATGATCGAGAGGTATTTTCCTGACAAAGTGGCCTAACATTTCAAAGACACCCAGGATCGACCTGATGACTAGTACATGGCCATATTCGCATGTACTACGAGGGAGCCAACATGGGGTTAGACGATCCTTGTAGCAGATGTCGTGTAGATTTTTATACATCTAGTGTCCAAACCATGGCCTTATGATCAGGGATAGGTGGACCTGAGGACCACATAGGCGTACAGAGATTGGTTTCGTCCTCTAGTTTGATTGATAGTGCCAGGCGCATAGATTTCAAGGAGGAAACTGAAAGGCTGACGTACAGGGCGCGGGCAGGGTTGAGCAAGCAGGGGAGATGGGGACAGCGACGAGGATGGGGATAGTGGCAAAGGTAGAGGCAAAGGAGGAGGTGGCACACCTCCTCGACAGCCAAAGCAACATCCTGAGTAGCACAGAGATGGTCATCAGGACTAGGGCAGGCAACCGACTCCCCCAAGGGATGGTCATCGGGACCAACCACCTGTCCAATGACCACCATAGTTATACCCTAGAGATGGGAAGATTTTGAAGCTTTAGGCTCATAGACAAGGTCTATAGGGATAGGTCGCAACACTGACATCTGAGAGAGATCAACTGAGAACTAATCGGGACCAAGCCATTCAGCAGAGACAGGCTGTGGAGCTCAGGGCTGCACAGGAGATGGGTCGCCAACAGTAGCTAGAGAGCATGGTTGCATCCTCCTCCCGGAGCACAATGTCTTTGTGAGCATATAGGGAGGCAGTTCAAGAGGCTGATTATTACAGAGTTCATTATCATCAGGCCATGCTCCGAGCATCCCGGGTCTTGGATTTTTTGCAGTAGATAGGGTACAGGCCTCCAAAGAAGCATGGGGAGAAGCAAGCCGGCGAGGGAAAGGGTGGCCAATAGGGTTAGCTTGTTTACTTATTGGAGACATTATTCTTTTTGAGATCCACGGGCTCATTTTTGATAGCCCCATGGGTGATTGTACTATATTTTGAGTGATACACACTTGATCCTGATTTTGTACCATGACAGTGTATTTTATTTTGATGATATATGAGATGATATGAGATGATTCACTTGATATGATGATATGTTGTATTCTATTTTATGCATGATGTGATGTTCTTACTTTCTATATGTGATGGTTTATATATGATCCAATGATTCTATCTTATGCAATGTATGATGTGATTCTATGTTATGTGATGATCCTATATGATGTTATGACGTGATGCAATGATTTATGGATGCATTTCTTTTTTAATATCTTTCCTTATGTATTTTTAATGATGATGTATGCAAATTTTTTAGACTAACAGATCTATATTATGCACCTAATGGATGATGATAAAATGTATGAGATGCAATATTTTTCTTTTTCATTATCTTTCTCATGTATGATATGGTGATGAATTTATGATATGATGATGATGTATAATGATATGATGATGATGCATAAGGATATGATGTCCATGGTATAAATGGATAATAAATATATGATGTTATATGATTATGTAATGGATGTAAATGAGTTATATTATGATGTATATGTGATGATGCAATGGATTTTTTGACGATGTATGTGATATGAGTTAATAATGCTTATGTGATGGTTCTCTTTATGCTTATGCAATGAATGCAAATGCCTAAATTATGAGATGCTTTGAATAACCAATCTATATTATGTGATGATGAAATGCAATGCATGTGAGATGATCAATCTTTCCTATATGTCATGATATGATATGCATTATGCTAATGGTTTATGGATGCGGGATGGATGCAATGGAAATGATTCATGATTAACTGTCATGGTACCATGTTAGCATGGAAAGAAGATAGAAGAAAGCAAGAGACTCCAACAACTCTAAAGATGATGATGACAATGATGATGATGATGATGCTTTGCTTACTAAAGATTGGAATTTTAAAAGGGCCAATTACCTTATGTTTGATAATACACATAGGCATGATGTATCAAGGTATAAAGAACTAGGATGGTGTTGCACCTAGTGTGATGGACTTTGACTCAACAATCAGATAGGAGTATCCCTATTCACACCTGGTATAAGAAACCTCATTCAAAATGGAGTTCATATATTCCAAACATCTCGAACCAAAACATAGAAAGGCCAACCTTCCTGTGTGGTAAACAAGATACCTAAAACATCCTCCCACACCCAAACAAAGCACGTATGACCAAGGTTATATTACAATAATATCCAACAAGCACAATAGATAAAAGATAATGATTGTTGCCCCATTTCTTTCTCTCTAAATCCCTTCATCCAGGACATCATCGAGAGGTCAACGAAATGAGCACAATAAGATAAGACAAAAGAAAAAGATAAAGCAAACAAACAAGCTAATGTTCTTCAATACTGCTAGCCAAGACTAAACTACGGTGATGCCTGATGTTGATGTCCATTGTAGGAAGGATGCATCCTAGGACATGACAATATTAGATGATTTTGGGATTGATTGGATGATAGGATATTGACACAAAGAGTTGGCCAACTTGTTTACGTACTAACATAGACTTGAGACTTTGACGTTTTGAGTTTTCACTTTTAACCTACTAGACTTGTTTCCAACTGTTTCACCAAAGGTTGAGGATGACAATGATTTATTATGAGCGAATGTTTATTGCGGGTGAAAGTGAGACGAGATGGGTGGATTTTTTTCAAATATTTGGATGTTTTTGGAGTTTTGAAATGTTTTGAGGGTGTTTTTGGTATTTTCAAGATGTTTTGCAAATGTTTTGATTTTTGAATTTTCAAATGTTTTGGGGTTTTTCGAGATTTTGACCAAGAGACTAACCTAAAGACCTATCCTAGGGGCCTCGGGATGACCAATAGATTAGCCTTTCCTACATTATACACGCAGAGACCACATAGTTTGACTGACATAGACTCGATTATTGACGAGATATAATCAAACGAACTACCAATTTATTATGACAGACTCATAAAGGACTGACCTAAGTGTCTTGGGGGATTATCAAAGATCAACCTTGCCTACGTTCAAAGCTCAGAGACCCATAGTTCGAAAAGAAGACTCTATTTTTGACTTTTTGACTGACCTTTTGACCTATTTTTGGATTTTGATATGTTTTGAATGTTTTTGGATTTTCCGATTTTATGAATGTTTTTGAATTTTTTGTTTTTTCTGATGTTTTTGGATTTTTTTATTTTTCTGATGTTTTTGGATTTTCTAATTTAGGGATCTCAAGAACATACACGAATCCGATCTGATGAGAACATATCCCTAGCATGATGCAATAGACTACTCAGATAAAGGCAAGACAAACTGACCTTGAGAATGGGCCGAGTAGTACTAGGAGGGATCATGAGGTGAACACATGACCAAGCTATGATGTGAACACAGACGGATGATGGATGGAGATATGGAATGCGATGGATGGTGGAGGTGTAATGGATGGATGATGGAGAACAAGCGTTGGAGATCCTGGAGGATGGAAAGTGCTTATTTACACAAGGTTCCTGTTTGCTAGGTTTTCACCAAGGTACTTGTCCAAAGCGCCACCGAAGTGGTTTTCACTAGAGGACAATTTTTCTCTTTACTGCTTTTAATCCTTTCTCTGATTTTTTAATTTTTAATTTTTCCTTTTTTTATTTTTTTTGTCGTCACCAAGACGCCTATTTGCCAAGTTTTCACCAAGGTGACCATTTTTTCAGGACATTTTCTAATTTTTATTTTATTTTACACCTTGTAAGATTAGGCATAAAACTTTTTGAGATCGGAGTTGTTCATGGGCTCCTACAAAGGCTCGCCTTCTGGTGTTGATAACTGATATGCCCCTGACTTGTAGCTTGTTGTGATGACGAATGGTCCCAACCATTTAGGTTTAAATTTTCCTTTGTCGTCTGGATTTGGAATGTTCTTCTAATTCTCTTTGAGCACAAGTTCTCCTACTTGGAATGTCCAACTCCTGATCTTCTTGTTATAACTCTGCTTGAGTCAGTTTTGATATACTTGTAGGTGGTTTAAGGCCTCCATACGCTGTTCATCTAGTAGTTCTAACTTGTTTAATCTTGACACCCTATATTCCTCATATGTGATGAGATTTTGTAGTGATATTCTTAGTGATGGGAGCTCGATCTCAATGGGTAATATGGCTTCTGATCCGTAGACCAGGGAGAAAGGGGTGGCACCTATTGGTGTGTGAATACTTGTTTCATAGGCCCATAGGTCAGGATTCAATTGGAGATGCCAATCACAACCAGCTTCATTTATCGTCTTCTTGATCATTTTTAGGATGGTCTTATTTGTAGCCTCAACTTGGTCATTTCCTTGGGGATAATACATAGTGGAAAAGTGATGTTGGATTTTGAATTTGTGGCATAGGTCATGAACATCCTGATTCTTGAAGGGTGTCTCGTTATCTAAGATAATGGCTTGGGGGACCCCGTAACGAAAAATTAAGTAGTTCAAGATGAACTTTGATATCTTCTTTCCAGTTATATATGTCATGGGGATGGCTTCCACCCACTTGGTGAAGTACTCATTGGCAGTGATGATAAACTTGTGTCCACTGGATGAGGTGGGAGTGATTTTTCCAATGAGATTGAGCCCCCACAATGAAAAGGGTCATGGTGTGACAATCGGATGGAGCTCTTAGGCTGGTGCATGGATGAGGTCCCCATGCTGTTGATATTGTAGATACCTTTTGACATAATCATGTCCTTCCCTCTCCATGGTAGGAAAATAGTACCCTATCCTCAGAAATTTCTTGGCCAAGGTCATACCACTCGAGTGTGAACCACAAATGTCATTATTTACCTCGGTTAAAGTAGTCAAGGCTTCCTCAACATTTAGGCAATGTAACAGGGTTCCTTCGATGCTTCTACGGTAAAAGGTATCTCCTAGGATGATAAACGGGATGCTTTTTTGACAAAGGCTCTCTTGAGGTTTGGGGTTATGTTGGCTAGGAGGACTCCTATTCTCAGATAAGTGTATATATCATGGTACCATGGATCACTAGGACCAACGATTTCGCACAAAAATTTAGACTCTAGTACCTTGAATGTGAGCACGAGAAGCTGCTCTACAAGGAATTCTTGTGTTAGGACGTTGCGCGGGATTTCTAGGAATGATCTGATTGTAGCCATGGCATCTGTTGCTTTGTTATTTTCTCTGGGTAGCTGCTCAAATGTGATATCGATGAAGAACTCCTTAACGCTTTCTACCAGCTTCTTGTAGGGAGTCAACTTGTCATCCTTTGTTTGATAGTCACCATTGACCTGATTGATTATGATTTGTGAGTCTCTGTAGACCTTTAATGCCATTATCTGTCATTGTATTGCAATCCTTAGCCCTATGACTAGAGCCTCATATTTTGCTATGTTATTTGTGCATGGGAATGACAACTTGTATGATTTTGGAATGCAGTCTCCTTGTGGGGTGATGAAGAAGATCCCTACCCCCGATCCATGTTGAGTGTAGGATTCATCAAAGTATATTTTCCAATGATCCGCTACGCTTATGTTGAAGATTGATTCGTTGGGGAATTTTGAGACAAGGGGATTTTTCGCATATATTGGTGCTTCTGCCAGTTGTTCTGCGATAGCTTGTCCTTTGATGGCCTTGCATTCCACGTACTCTATGTCATGCTCTGTGAGGATCATAACCCACTTTTTTGTCTTCCCTATGAGCGTTGCTTTAGAGAGCAAGTACTTAAGGGGATCTACCTTTGTGATGAGTTTTATTTGATGGACTAGCATGTAATGCATGAACTTTTGTGCTGCAAATACAACTACTAGATAGGCTTTCTCAATGGATGTATAGTTCAATTCATGGCCCACCATGGTTCTGTTGATATAATGTATAGCTCTCTCTTTTCCATTTTCATCATGTTGCGCCAAGAGAGCACTAAGATTTTTCGTGGTTGTTGATATGTATAAGATCAAAGGTTTGCTTGGAATTGGTGGCATGAGGACTGGCGGCATGAGTAAGTATTCTTTAATCTTGTTGAAGGACTGATCACACTTTTCATCCCACTTGTATGCTACCCCCTTGTGGATTAGATGAGAGTAGGGGACCGACTTGTTTGCTACTTGCATTATGAATCAACAGATGGACTAGAGTTTCCCTTGTAAACCCCTTAGTTGCTTCAGTGTTTTAGGTGCCTTCATTTCGAGAATGGCCTTGACCTTAACAGGATCTATCTCAATTCCTATCATGGACACAATGTACCTAAGGAGTTTCCCTGACTGTACTCTGAAGACATACTTCTGTGGGTTGAGTCTGACTTTGTATTCCTCTAACATATCAAAGATGGAGCTCAAGGTGGCTATGTGATCTCATCTTTTCTTTAACTTATCCAATATATCATCCACATAATCTTCCACAGTCTTATGAATCATGTCGTGAAAGATTAGTGGCATGGCCCTCTGATAGGTTGTTGCTGCATTCTTCAACCCGAACAACATCATATTCCAGCAATAGGTCCCCCATGGGCAAGTGAAAGCCGTTTTATGTTGGTCTTCTTCAGCTATTATGATTTGGTTGTAGCCTGAGAATCCATCCATTCATGATAGCATCTCATAGCCTGTTGTCATATCTATGATCATATCAATGTTTGGTAGCAGAAAGTAATCCTTGGGACATGCCTTGTTTAGATCTCTGAAGTCTATGTAGATGTGGATGCCCTCAGTGGGATTTGAAATAGGAACAAGGTTTGAGACCCACTCTGGATAATCTATTGGCCATATGAACCTTGAATCTAGGAGATTTTTCAATTCCATTTTGACCAACAATTTAATTTGAGGATGCATCTTTCTGAGCTTTTGTCTAATGAGCTTTGCTTCAGGATACACATCTAGGTGATGAACCACAACCTCTGGGTCAAGCCCAGGCATGTCGGCATGGGTCCATGTAAAGTTTTTCTTTCTTTCTTTCAAGAATGCAGCTAAAAGTTCCTATTCCCCTGTGATAAGTGACTCTGCATAGAATGTTATGTGTGGTTGTTCCTTTGTTCCCAAGTTAACTGGATTGCATTTCTCGGCTAATACTATTGACTTCTCTTGATGAATTGCACTGAGAGGAAGATTGAATCCTTCATCCTCCAGCACCTCGGAGAGGTCTCCACCATTGGATACGTCCTTTATTTTTACTGTTTTCAAGTCAGAGAGTGCCACTTTGTGGTTTTCACTCAAAGACTTAGAGATTATTCTCAATTTTTTGCTTTTGCGACTAAAGGATTCAATTGTTTCCCCATAATAGGATTGTGTTCCCAATATGATGTCAAACCCGGCCTTGTGATCTCCATATGGTACTGTATAATCCCATGAATTTCAAGAGTGCCTCATTGTTTTCAAAAGTGTCCAAAATTGGAGGTCCTTGTTGGTCATAATCGATGAGTTGAGGATAGACTAGGTTTATTTCATGGGCTTGATGGTCTGACTCAAAAGACAAAGTACTAATCATGAGTAGGGAGGAATCTTCGAAAATCATAGGCAAGTCAGTTATGGGATCCTCGTTACTACTACACACATCAATTATGTCAAAGGTAAAGTTTTCTAAGGTAGACTTGTTGATACAAGTAATTGAAGGGAAACTTTTGATTACTGAGGAGGAGTTTTGACCTTTCTAATTAAGGCACCCTTTGCAAGTATGGTCACCCTTGGAGGGGTACACTTGAGACCAAGATTTCTTAGTCACTTCTTCGGAATGAGGGGTTCAAATAGGCCATTGTCATTCTACCCGAGCTTCTTGTTTCGGTCATAGCCCATATCGAGCATCATTTGTAGGCCTTTGCTGCTTTCATCCATTAGAAGATTAGGTACGGGCCTTTCATCTTGATATAAGAGACTAGATATGTCTCTTTCATCTACTATTTCCTGACTTAGATCCCCCCAAGACCTGAATCTAGAGGCGTCTACTTTGAAAGTATGGGATGATGTTTCAGCTGGTTGGGGTTACCCATGGGTCCTAGGAGATTGAGGTAACTCCCCTATGATGAAATCACTTTTCTTCATTTTGTAATCCCCACACCCATTTTCCTAGATAATGACCTTGATTTTAGATATGTTAGGGATGGTGGGTGTTTTTGTCTCAGAAGCGGAGGCTAATGTAGCTAGGTCTACATATGGAGTGGTGGGGCCTTCATCATTTTTTGAAACTTGGGGAATTTTATAATATTTTGCTTCTAGGCTTTTGCAGTGGGTGAAAGGCTCGAGATCACCATGAATTGTGACCTCCTGATTTTGGTATGGGAACTTGACGCACTGATGGAAGGTGGAAGTGACAACTTGCATCCCATGGATCCATGGACGCCCCAGAAGGATATTATAGGGTAAATCAAGGTCAAGGACTTGGCATGTGGTTTCCATAATGGTGGGCCCTACTTGGATAGAGAGTTGAATAGTGCCTTGAGACACTCTTTCTTGATCATCATAAGCTCTGATGGTGATACCCTTGCCCTTTTCAATGGCATCTTATGAGAATCCTAGATTCTTTATTAATTTGAGGGAACAAATGTTGAGACTTGCACCCCCATCCACCAAGACTCTCTTGACTTTATTTTTATGAACTAGGACTTCAAGGTGAAGTGAACAATTGTGAGATGGTTGTGCGGGGAAGTCCTAATCGAAGAACATTAGGAGGCTTGGAGTGGTGATATTTCTGACCATAGCTTGGAACTGGTTAGCATCTAGATCTGAAGAGACGGTGGATGAAGCTAATGCTTCCTTTAGGATTTTTCTATGGGCAGGCGATATCCTCAGCAACTCCATGATGGAGATCTGAGCTAGGGTTCTTTTTAGTTGGTTTAGGACATTTTAACCATGGGGAACAGTTCTTGAATTTGAAGTGGATGCTCTAGGTGGCTGTGATGGTCCATCAATGGTGACCTTGTCGCCATGTGTGGTGACTCCACAATCAGCTTTGGCACCTTTGATGGTGACAACAATGACCATTTCCTCAATGGATGCAACAACATGATCATACACATGGTTCACATTGGCATACTTTTGTTTTCCATGGTTTTTCCCTTGGTTATGATCTGGCATCGAATTCGTGCATATTTTCAAGTTTTGATTCCTAGCTGGCTGCTCAACATTTATGATCTTGTCATCAATGAGGTCTTGGATTAGATTTTTCAACCTCATGCAACTGGTTGTTGTGTGCCCCTTGATTTTGTGGAATCCTAGAGGCGATTCTCATTGTACCGTGGTGGTTTGACCTGGGGTTCCTGATAGTTCTCATAAGTGGGAATCTTGATGAGATTTTCATTTATTAGTTTCTTCATAACAACTTCAATGGGTTCCCCAAGGGCGGTGTACTTTCACTTGGGGGATTTTTGTTTTGCGGAGGTGGTCCTCCTTGATTATTTAGGTTGTTGACCTAATTGTTGGCTGGTTGTGATACCGCATTGGCTTGCGTGTTGTTTCGATTGTTGTTTTGTGGTTGTTGGTAGGTTTGGGTATTTTTCTTCAGAGCACTGATTGCAACCTTAGCATCCACCACATCATCATTGGTGAAATTTTTTTTCTTACCCATGTGCAAGGTTTCTCATTATAGCTAGTGGATGGGCGATTGTCTTAGTTTTCTTGATATGACGGTGTTCCCCCTTGTGCAATAAGGGCTCGTTCGATGTTGAGCGCCTTGGGGATCAATTGGTCATAAGTGGTGATACATTATACCTTAAGATGAAATGCCAAGGTCTTCTCAAGGTTGGTGATGATGGTGCAAACTTTTTGTTCTTCAGGCATGGCCCATTTGCTCTTGTTGGCCTTGGATTGCCATCTTTGCAAGAAGGAAGTGAATGATTCCCCCTTAGCTTGTTTAAGCACAAATAGTTCCTCTAGACTAATATCCATACCTATATTGAAGGAATAGATTTTTATGAATGCATCTATGATCTCTTGGAACTTTTTTATGCCGGGAGGAAGGCGAGAGAACCACTCCATGCATGACCAACCAAACTTCAAGGAAATAGCCGCATCAAATACGTATCGTTCTATGCGACCTCCATGCAATGCACCTAGAATTCCCTGATGTGATCTTGAGGGTTACCAAGCCCACGATATTTATCAAATTTGGGGATCTCAAATCCCTTTGGAAAAGGTACCATTGCAAGGCTCATGTCGAATAGATAGGGACACAAGTTGCTTGGTGTCTTTGTTGTCTTCCCTGATTGAAGATTGAGCACTTGTTGTGAGAGCAATTTGATTTGTGTCATTACATCGTCTTGCAGATCAAGGGGTGGAATGAATGTGTTTTGGAGTGGTTGAGGTGTTTGAGAGACGGGTGGAGTGTTGGGTGTGTTGGTGGGAATCTGTTGCGAGCTCTGTTGCGTGATCAAGGTTTGCTGATATGCCTACATTCGTTGTTGTGCCAACAATGCTTGTTGTTGGTCTTTTTGTTGTTCCACCAACAATGCTTGTTGTTGGTCGTGTTGTTGTTGTGCCAATAATGCTTGTTGTTGTTCATGTTGTTGGGATAGTAATGCTACTTCTTGTTGCACTTGGTATTGTTGTAGGGCTTGCTAATATGCTTGTTTTTGGGCTACTTGCAGCTATGCCTAGTATTGAGTCTACGGTTGCACTTGTTGAGCTTGGTATTGGGCTTGCACCTAAGCTTTAGCTTCGTCTGTTGGGCAGCTTGTGCAGCCTGTGCAGCTTGGGCGGCTTGGGTGGCTTGAGCTGCTTGTGCAACTTCGGCAGCTTGTTGTTGTAATAAGGCTTGGGCTTGAGCAGCCTACTGTGCTTGTTGTGCTTGTTGCACTTGAGTTGTGGCTCGAGCTGCTTGAGCAGCTTGGGTGGCTTGCTAAGTAGCTAGTTGTGCAACTTGTTGACTTTGAATTTGCTGAAGCACTTTTTGATAGGTAGCTTGTTGAGCTACTTGTAACACAATGCTATATATTGGTTTACTGTGTTCAATTTTGGTGGTGGTGGTGGTGGCAGGTTTTGAATGGTGTTTGTTGTTGTGATGAGAGGCATCGTTGTATTGATGATTGGGACTTGTGTAGTGGATGGTGCGATTGATATGCTTGGTCCTTGAGAGACCACATTTTGAGGTATTTGGGGGATGGTAGATGATGTGTTGGTTGCTTGTGTTATTGTGATGGTTTCCATATGTTGTTGTGATATCGATGGAAAGGTCAAAGGATTCGGTATGATGCTTTGATTGATGATCGGGGGGTTGTTTTGATTTTGATTGAGTGGTGGTAAAGGAGGTAACCCCAAATTGAGAGGTGATGTGGATGTGAATGGAAAAGGTGGAATTGGTGGAAAGATAGGTGGTGTACTCCCTTGGGAAAATGAAGATGAAGGGTCAAAGATTCCCCCTGGTCCAAATAGCCCACCTCCTCGCGAAGTCATAGGGAGAGAGGTTTGTGTGTTGAGAGGGTATGTTGGTGTTGCACGAAAAGATGATGATGGGTCATTAGGGTCTTGAAAAGTGAGTGGAACATGTGGGTGTAATTGATTCAATGGGACAGATTGACCCAATATAGTGTGCACGTCCAAATCTTGATTGTTCACAAAGGGGTGTGTTTGTAGTGCATTAAGAAATGAGCTCCCCTTGTTAACAATGGGTTGATTTGGGGCTATGGATGATGTGATTTGAGGGATGCTTTGGGTAATGCTTTGGAATGGAGGTGTGGATGAGATTAGGGGTGTGGATGAGATTGGGGTCATGATCTCAGGAGGCTTCTCCACAATAGTGCTTACATCAAAATAGGAAGGGAGTTTAGCCCCTTCTTTAGCTAATTCAAGCATGTATTGGGAAGGATTGAGTCTCATCATGGTATTGAAAATGCTATGGGTTTCAGGATTTTGAACCATTTCAATGATCTCATCTTGTGTAATCCCTGAGACATTATTGGTGATGTCTTCCACCTAGCCTTCCTCTTGAGGATTTTGTGATGATATAGGAAGATTGGGTAGGGCATTGCTTGATCCAACGGAATTGATTTCAGAATTGGTTTGACTTAGGTCACTTGAAGTTGATGTTTCTTTGTTCATCTCCATGTTCTTCTTGTGTTGTGATCTAGTTTGAACCATAAAATGAGGATCAATTTTCAAGAATGTAAGAGATGAACCTCTAATTTTTTTGGATTGATCTAATTCTTTAGGTGCAAAAAAGAAAGTCTTAAGACAATGAGGATCAAAATGATGATGATGGTGATAATGAAAGGTGGATGATTTTTGGATGATTGAACTCTTAGAAAACCTTGAGGGGGATGCTAAACCTTGGGACTTTGGATTTGATGTCTTGATCTTTGATTTTGGATTTGATTTGATTTGATTTGATTTTAATTTTGATTTGGGATAATGAACTCATACACTCTAGGAGGTTAGATGTTGTCCTAGAGTGAACTTTTCCACAAGATGATGATTTGGCTAAGTGTGCAAAGAAGGATTCGTCTATACACACATAGTCAAACAAGATGATTTGGATTTGTTTTGATTTTTTTATTTCAAGAAGATTTTCCAAAAGTTTAGCATAAAGGATTGTTTCAAGATTGAAAAGAGTTGTTTGTGAGGTGAATTTTGGTCTAATGTTTGAAGGATGGATGAAAGTTTGACTTTTATCCTAAGAGACCTAGAAAGATCTTTGTTTAATAGACCAAGGTGTTGAAGAAAATGCTAGTACTTTCTATGTGAGATACTCAGACCTTTGAAAAAGTGCAGGATTTTGACAATAGTAAAATGACTAAAAATTTGGATTGTTCCTTAATGCACATTTGTAAATGTTGAAGGTCAAGCTTTCTCTAAATTCATAAAGCATAGACAACTTTTTCTTGCAAGCTTTTTGACTAAGACCTATGGTCTTCGGTTTTTGGATCTTGATCTTTTGGGAAATCATTTGAAAGAGCACATGTGTGAGGTTCAATTGTTTCTTAGCTTTGCTTAATGACTTATTTTTACCACAAACAATTCTTGATTAGGTTTTCAAACTAAATGTCCAATGTCCCAATTTCTTTTCATACCACAAGGTCCATTATGTGGAAATCAAGGAAATTAAGGCAAAGATTCCCTATTGTTGACTTTAGTGAGAAAATTGAGATGCCAATCCAAATGCTTAGAAACCTCTATGGATAGAATCCCTAGGGCAAGCAATAACACTTGAATTTTTTCAAAGATATTTGCTTCCTGAAGGGTTTGAAATTTTGATGACCATGTTGAATGTTTGTTTTCCAATGTTTAAGATCAAGCAAAGTGTTTTGATTTCAAGAACATGCACAACCCTATGGATATTTGAGACAATATTTTTTGAATCCCCACTTGGATAAATCCAACTACGCTTACTTTTAGCAGATGATTAGATGCTTGACCACACAGGCTCCCCCTTACAGTGCACTCACTTCTCGGGTCAGCCAAGCATCAATACCCATGAATCTCCCATGGAATACTTCTCATCTCCACTAAAAGCCGTAAAAATGTGGGGCGGCTTCAAAACGACCGTTCTTGCACCAACAAATAGATTAAGAATTTTGGTCTTTTAAACAAGGGTTTTTAATGTGGGCATTCCATTCATGGGGGATCATCCATGCAACAAGAGACCATTGTTTCCCTTCTTGTTAGAACAATCCTCGCGATACTCACCTTTCCTCAAGTACCCACACTTATATCTTGGGTGGAAGTCGCTTGGCTTTAGCATGTTCCCAGTTGGGTTGTTCCCTTGGGTGATTACTTTTTCCCACAAGGAAAGCCCTCTAAGATAAAACAAAAGTGAGCAAACACATCTGTAGTTTGATCAATCTTCATTGAGAAACAAAGAGAGAACACACGTGATATGTTCCACTCACACTCGCAAGATTTTTCCAATTTTAGAATCCAAATTGAAATGTGGAGGCAATCACTTACACAACCCAATATCACCAAAATCCTTTTGATTCTCAAGATCACCGTGAGGCACAAGAGAAGCACATACGTCTTTTAGGTGATATTATTTTGGATAAGTGATTACAAAACATAAGTGCACATGTTCATTTTAAACCTTCAAAGCAATGATTGGATTCTTTTTAAAGCACCAAAAGGAAAAGTGAAATTTTCTTGTTCAATTGTTAACCTTAAACAAAATCTAGTAAGTTTTCCTAAAGTTCTTTTTAAACCTTTTGTCTTGTTCGTTTTAAATCCAAATTGAAATTAGTGAGTCCTAAAGGGCTTGAAGAAACAAAATCCCTAAATTTGGAATTATAATCATTCCCAAAAGTGTTTAAAAACATTTGATACAATAAAGAGATGATGCCATGACTCAAACTTCTCCTTGCTCCTTCCTTGTTTCCACCTACAAAAACTGATTAGTCCAAGAAAAAAAAAGGTATAAAATAGGTCAATAGCTCAAAATGATCAAATGTAAAAAAGAACATGTCGAAATAACTTGAAATTTAACCTTTTACCCCACCCTAGCGATGTAACCCGCATATGCATCACAGTTTAGAAAGTTCAACGGTGCTATATAGTGTCGCTAGGTCTGACAAAAACACTCTATAGCAAGACCAGAGAGCACAATTGCAATGCTATTTTGATCAGTGGCGCAGTTTGGAATTTGAAAGATTCAGCGACAAGAAAATAGCCCAACATTAGAGTTTGAAATTTTTAATTTCTAGGCGGAAAGACTTCAACAACGGAGTTTGGAGTTTGCAGCATCATTGTATGGTGCCGCTGGAATGGTAGCATCATTGTATGGCGTCGTTGGACTGATAGTGGTGCAGTTTCCTATAGGCAAAAAAAACCACAGAATTTTGTTAAAAAATGTGTTAATATCTTGAGATTTTCCCTCCTTCTAGTGCCAAAATGTGAACCACAATCCTAGACCTGCACAAACATAGAAAACAAACACAATATTAGATCCATATGCAAGTTAGAACTAAGATTCCCCATGCAATTCATCTACAATGCTCAAAATAGGAAATAAATGAAGAACAAAACAAGAAAAGCTATTAAATCCTCTTTAAGCATGCAAACTCTCAATCCCATGGGGGAATTGATGCCAATTTGATGTGGAAATTAGCCCTTTCCCAACTCCTTTGCAAGCTTGATGAAGATTGATCCACTTGATGGTGATGAACAATGTACTTCCTTGATGAAATATGCAATAACCTAGCCATGATGATGGAAAAATGTTATGGAAATGGATGAATTTTCTCTAAATATGAAGATAGTAACTTTTCTCTAAGTTGTGGATCCAAAATGAGAAGAAGAGCCTATCATAAATAGAAGAACAAGATGGAAGAAAGAGAAAAATGGAGGAATGTGGGATCATTCAACATCCAATGCCCAAATGCCACTTGTCAAGATGTGAATGGATGAAGGATGAGCACATTTTGATGAATGTGCAAAATAAATGATATTAGGTGGAATTTCAAATTTGTGAAATGACATGTTGGAGGGAGAAAGAAATGACTTAAATGCCACTTGGCTCAATGCACAAGGACATGTAAGAGGAAATGAATGCCTTGTTGGAAGGACAAATCCATTTGGAGGGATTTTCAAACTTGGAGGAATATTCCCTTTTGATGCCATGTTGAAATTAATTAGGGGAATTAATAAATCAAAAGAAATGATTTATTGAGCAAGTTGCAAAATCTAGATGATTTAGGTGATTAAGACTTAAATTAATCAAGATTTGATTAATTTAAAAGGAGATTAGTTGATTTGACCATTTTGACTTAGATTTGAGGATTAATTTAAATCAAAATGAGAGGAAGATGACTTAGACTTAATTAAATAAAGATTTTGATTTATTTAATTAAAGAGGGATGATGTTAGGTTAAATTAAATAAGGTTTAATTTGTTTAACTTAATAGAAATGACTTTAGAGATTTAATTAAATAAAATGGATTATTTAATTAAATAGAGATTAGAATTAATTAAATAAGATTGATTTATTTAATTAACAGGAGATGACAACTTAATTAGATAAATTTGATTTATTTAATCAAGGGACGAAAGGTGATGAATTTAATCAAATGCAGACTATCTGATTAAATGATTAGCAGAGGGGATGATTCAGGATGAAGCGGTGTTAGTAATCAGGATCAAGTGTGATTGGTACATTTTTCATGTCTACAGTATCATACCATCTATGATGGATATAATACTACCAAGAGCATTTTCCATCACCATGAAATTCTTCATAATTTTATCAGGATCAATCTAGCACCTAGGTTGTTAATCTACACTTTAAGCTCTTCAATAGACTCTATGACAATCTCTTTCTCTTTTCCAATTCTTGACCTGGCATCCTCTTTGCTTAGATTTTCTTCATCTTGGCCATTCTTGATATCGTACTCCTCTTTCACATTTTCCTCTTCAAAGTTAACCCCCTCTTCATTGTTATTATCACTTTCTTCCTCATAATCCTTATCCACCTGCTCCTCTTTGTCATGCACACTATTTTCCATGCTTTCCTCCTTTATGTGAGGAAAAAATCGTCATCCAAAGAATCCTACTCATCCTCCTCAAAAACATGTTCTTTACCTTTTTGTTATTTTCTTTTATTCTAGGAACCAACTTTATCTAAATGAGCAGACCTATAACCTCTAAACTAAATAGGTCCCAAACACCATCCACTCTTATCTTTCTTATGGCCTAGGTCAAAATCATCAATAATTTCAATAGTTTCACCCTTAGTCCCTTAACCCATTTTGGAATCCATTTTTTTCTTTTCTGAGATATGGTGGGTAGAAGAAGGTTTTATTTTCTTTGGGGTGAATTTTAGTAGATCTTATAGGCAAAGTATTGGAGCATCAACAATTTTTAAGGTACCCTTTTTAGTTTTTGATATTTTACTCCCAGGAGAAGGGTTTTTTGGAAACAGATGGGGTTTGTTTTCAATAAGTTTAATCTCAATAAACTTAGCAATAGAGGTAGGGCTAGGCTGGGGGTAGAGGAAAGGAAAAACTTGCAGGTAGTTAAAATGAGGCCTTGATGCAGGGGGAGATGCCCCCTTTTCAATACAGTGATGGAGGGAGGAAAGCAAGAAAAAAGGAAAATTGATCCTCTTCTTATGATGAATGTGATTTAAAATTGGGAAATTATACCCATGCACCATCTTAAATCTACACTCTAAAGTAAAGTATCTCATACATGCATAATTAACAAGCCATAGGGAGAAAGATCAACCCACAATATTCTGTCCCACTATTTGACCAAAGTAGGACATTAATATCAACATTTTTTACATAATTTCACTTTATGAAACCTATAGAAACTAAACCATGAATAATTTGGAGATGATGTGAACTTTGGATTTGTGAGGATTTGTGTGTAGATTTTAAATATATATATATTTTAAAAAAGAAAAGAAATAAATTGTGATTTTTTACATAACTTTTAATAACTTATTTTTCTAATAAACAATTTTTAAAAAAAGTGAAGTGTATGTCGTCATGCATAAATTTTTCATTGAAAGGATAAAATTATAATTTTTAAATATAATTTTTTTACATCAATATCTAGTGCATGGATATTTTTTCATAACTTTTTGTTGCATATTTTTTTAATTAATTTTTTAAGTCAAAATAATTATAATCTGGACATAGGTGTATGTCTTCATCTACTAATTTTTGGGATTTATGACATCTTACACAACTTACAGATTCCTTACAGCTGTCATAACAATGGTTGCATGCAAAGACATGCAAGCAACATGTAATATTCCTTTGGAAGCCCACTTTTAGACTTTTCATGACACATGTACATACATTTATGATCTCTTTTGACTTCCTCCAAAGGTGGGATGCCCAAAGACTTATCCCTTTACAAATTACAGTTACCAAGTTACCTGAGGGTAATTTCCCATCAAATTAACATTACATTCTCACCTCGTGGGAGTTTATAATGTTGCAAATGAAAAATATTTTTTTCTAACACCTAGTCCCTTATTGAAATCAAACAAAGCAAAATAATATTTTTGGTGACACAGGATTGCTAGTACACCATGGATGCTCCTACATCAAACACCCAAGGTAGAAGAAAAGTGACCCTATCACTTCTCAACAGGTTAACCAAGACATTCAACTTCAGCTTCTGACAACCAAGATAAGTCCTCATCAGGCCTTCCAAACCATTTGACCAAGTACTTGAAGTATTGTTTGTGCCTCGTACTTCTACTCAACCTGTTGTCCAAAATTGCCTCTATTTTCCCCTCTTCCGAAGTAGGTGTTGGTATATGAATTGTTTCACCTATTGTACCTTCATCACTTTTAGCTTCATGAAAATTTATTAGATCAAAAATATTAAGTCCACTAGGCAACTCTACTTCATATGCATTACCTGAATCATGCCTACTCATAATTCAGCAAGGCCCAAATTTCTTCATTTTTAGCTTGTTATAGGTACCAACTAGAAATATTTCTTTTCTCAAGTGTACCATTACCTCATCACCAACCTGAAACTCCTTATGTCTCCTCTTCAAATTAGCCTTGGACTTGTATTGAAAGTTCATTTTGTTGATGTGATTTCATATCTCCTCATGAATTCTCTTTATGTGTTCAACAAAGTCCTCTGCTTTTGCACTCTTCTTGTCAACATTATCAATATTTTTCAGATTTGAAACAACTCCTAGGTTGCTTCCATAAACAATTTGGAATGGAAAATTACCTGTACTTCTATTCACTGAGTTATACGCAAATTTTTCTTGAGGTAGAATCAAATCCCACCCTTTTGGCTTATCTCCAACTAGGCATCTCAACAAATTACCCAAGCTTTTGTTTACCACCTTTGTTTGACCATCTGTTTGTGGATGGTAGGTTGAACAAAACTTCGAATCAGTCTTCATCTTCTTCCATAAGGTCCTCCAAAATTACCCCACAAACTTTGTATCTCTATCTGAAACAATGCTCTTCAGAAGAACATGTAATCTCACTATTTCCTTGAAAAACAATTCTACAACATTCATAGCATCATTAGTCTTCTTGCATGGAATAAAATGAGCCATCTTGGAAAATCTATCTACAACAAAAAATATTGAATCATGTCCCTTTTGTGTTCTTGGAAAACCCAAAACAAAATCCATACTAATCTCCTCCCATGGCCTCCCAGGTACAAGTAATGTTCTACATAAGTCACTTTTTGAACTGGTACCACTACAACAAATCCCTGTGAGTAGCTCCCTTTTTTGCTTCCACCCACTGTTTTAATGCATTTTTCTCCAATTATTTGAAAAAGTTAGTGCTATTTTTTGGGATGGTGCTATTTTAGGCATTTATTATGCCGATTTGAACAAGCAGGCACTAAATTCGGCACAAATTAGTAGTGACATTAGCACCATGTTTAATGTTTGGTTTAACGCCTGGTTTAACACCAAGTTCAACACCAAATTTAATGTCGAGTATAGTGCCGAGCTTAGCACCGAGTTTCACTGAGTTAGCTCTGACTATAGTGTCGGCATGAGCGCCTAATTTAATGTCTAATTATGCACCTAATTTGGAGCGTAATACATAACAAATGAGATAACACAATCCGATTAATATTGTTTTTTATGATTTTTTTATAAATTTTATTTAAAATTATTTTTTAGATAATTTTTTGGCTGAATTCATGATTGCTTGGTCCTATGTGCATATCTTAGGGATTAGAACATATTAAATAAATAATATCAGCATCACTAGAACATATCGATGGAAGGGAACACAATGCCCCACCGATGGAGCGATACATTATATAGTAATGAAGTTCAACATGTGGTGAAAGTATATCGAGGGAACAGAAGGCTATCGGGCCAACATAAAGTTTGGTTCCCCCGATGCAACGATAAAAGGTTGAAGGTATTGGAGGAAGTGATACCTATCAGTGGAAGGAAACCAAGGGTCTCCCCGATGACCCGATAAGACCATGAACCATCAAATACATGTTAAGGAAGGATATTAGAGGAACTAGGGCACATCGGGGAGACATTATCTGGCATCTTGCCAATACCTTGAAAGGAAGGGATGAAGAAGGTGGTTATCGATGAAAATGGAATCATGGTCTCGCCGATGCAACAATGATGATTATTTTTTACTGATGTGACATCTCAAGGGTGTCGGTTATATATTCAAAATAAATGTTCTTCTCGATGAAAAGATTGATAGCAAGTGGAGTGTTTATGAGCTAGAGCCGAGTGAATTATACCTCAATTTAATCACATCTTTTCATTAAGACTTGAAAAGGATTTGCTGGATGTGGGAGTAGAAGAAAGGAGGTTGGGAATTAGCCATTACTGCATAGCTCAGAACTAGTGAAAGTGAATCCAAGTAAGTATACAAAAATTGACTAAGAATTTGCTTCTATAAAGACATAAGAAAATTGAACAATGGAAGAAAGCTCAGAAACACCATAAATTAAGAAACAAAAAATAGAGAAAAGACTTCTAAACTAGGACTTAATTGACCAATGCTCGTGGTCAGGGCCAAGACCTAAAAGGAGTGCATAGACAAATCCTTCCATGGATAAGTTATGGGACAAGCACAAAGGTTTAGGAGACGTGTGGACACCACGACAGGGATATGATATATTCATATACCATTATAGGAAATAGTATAGGTTTCAACCAATCTGCAACCTATGGAGATTGAACCTAGGAAGATTAGTGGTACCCAATGTGTTTGTTAATACAGAGCTGGTTAAAGCTCTAGCCAAAAAATATGACCCTAAAAGAAGAGCTATTCAATCACACGATGGGTTTGACATTCTCATTATCTCCAAAGATCTCATATCTAATGTTTTTCAATTGGAATGCTCTCTAGATTTACCATTTACAATCAAAGACCTTCTAAAAAAGTACCATCACATGGAAACGGGCTATAAAAGATGGAAGCTACTACTACACAGGCCTCAAGATGAAGGTAGCAAGCTCAAAAGGTTTTCTAGTAATGAAAACCCTCCATTTCATGAGGATTTATTTGAAGAATATTTTCAATATACATATTATTCAGCTGGACAAGTGTTAGGAGTAGAGGTCCCACCCCTCATGTCAATTTCCCCAATGGTCCTGGGTGTAGAATTACAAAGCAAAGATGCCAAAGGATTTGACTATGCCATTTATTTAGCCAATTCTCTCAACCAGGGGATGGGAAGGATCAAAAGAAACAATGATAGCATTCATGATTTCAAACATTACTCTTTGTTTATGCATTTTCTTCTACATGAAGGACATGGTAGAAGGTTATGGGGAGAAGAATTAAGGATAAGAGATGTAGATGTAAGTGGGAATTATAAACTTGTACAAATGTGGACTTCGATATGGGATAATGGATATGGTAGATCACACTATTTGTACTTTGAGGAATATTTTGTCAAGACATTGTTGAAATTGTTGGGAAATCCATGTCATTATAACCTGTCCCCTAAAATAAAAAAATTCTTGAGACCAAAGGAAAAGGACCCCAGGAAAAAGGTAAATCATAACTGGGGGGATTGGTATGCATTTCCTGGTTGCACTATGATTAGAGTCTATGGGTTTGAAGAAGCCCCACATCTATTCCCAAAAACATTTCCAGACAGAATAGCCTATTTGGAAATTGTGAGAGAATTGGCTAAATTTGATGCAAAACATCTTAAGAGATACAATAACCATTTTTTCATGCCTAGCACTTTCTTCTTTGGAGATTTTACAGTAGTCACCAGTGAAGGGTATGAAGAAATTGATACAAAATTGGAAAAATACAATTTATCGTTGGGTAATGAAAGAAAGAATTTTGATACATAGGGTTTTATTCACAAGGAAAAATTGTCACAAGGAATATCAAGGTATGAATGCCAATTCTCTATTGATGATGTGATAAGAAATTATGATGAGGCCTCAACAAAAGACAGGATGACTTCATATAACAAAGTTGTATTTGTTGAGACCTGGAAGAAAGGAAATGTCCAATCTTATTCAGGGGCATTTAATGAAGTACATGATCCTCTAGAAAGAATTGAGCATCTCATCACTCATGTGGATGAGCTAATAAAAGATGTACCCCTAGATGTCTTTGAAGCACCTCAAACAACTTATTCAGGAATGTGGGCTAAGGACATAGAGCCTCTTGATCACATACCCTCACAGCCCACTCCAAAAATGAACTTCTTTGTAGATACAACCATGAGTGAAGAAGATGAAGAAGAGAGTGATGAGGAGGATGATGAGGTCAAATAGATAAGCACCCTTGTACTTATAAAATATGAGCCACCTCCAGAATGAAACATTGTCAAAATTTGAAGCATCGGATGAACTCTCTTATGATGCGAGAGTCAAGTTCGGGCAAGAATTTATTTCTGACAGTGATTTTGTCAAGACTTATGAATTTAAATCATTTTTTTATGATCATAAAGGTAGAATTCTAAGACAAAGGATGAAGGATATCACTCTTGAGCAGAAGGTAGCCGCCTTGGAAGAGTTGAGAAAAGAAATAGATGAAGAGTTAGAATCTATCACCCCTGAAAGGGGAAAAAAATTACTTCAAGAGGTTGGGGTACTACTCTTACTAGGATGGGATATTGAAGCTCTACAATAGTGTTCAACAGTTTTAGAAAAAGAGGAGACAAAACAATGCATCTAACAAAAGAGGCAAGTGATAAAATGTACTCAGGATCAGTGTTCGACCCAAATGAATCCACCCTACTAATTTGGGCATTATATCCTCAAGATAAAAGGCTTGTTGTCATCAGTAATCCAAACCAAGTGTTTGGGCATCTTTTGGTCCATAAGGTAGGGGACACTAACCCCATTGAAATAGCTGAGCTAAACATAAATGTTGCGAGATTCACTAAGGCAAAAATTAAAAAACTGATAAAAGAAAATGATAAATTAAGGAAGGAGGTTGCTAGTCACATAGATAAAACATCTTCCTCTTCCAGATCAGAATTATATTCCCCATGGATAGAGAGAGACCAAAGAATATTGGATGCATTAGCAGATGTAGCTTACTCGAAACACTACCATCAGAAGTCTCAAGAGAAATGCAAGGCGTTGGAAACATGAATAAAAACCACTACATATAATGTTGTGTCTGAGATAATCAAAGAAATATTCAATAAGATGATGGATCGTGCTAATGAATATTGGAAATTGTTTAAACAAACACACTCATCACTTGTGGAGAATGAAAGATTGCAAGGATGAATGATTGACAAAAGGGAGGAGCTCCTAAATGAGAAAGCCATGAAAGGTCAAACATTGCAGACATACAATAAGTTGGTGGAATCACACAAGTACCACAATAGGCTCATAGAGGACCTTGACTATTTTTATTTTCATCCTGCACTCTATAATAGCCTTGGAAATCCTACAGAGCAAAATGATTAGAAGGATGAGATCGCCATGTATCTACCTACTGCATTGCAAGAAATAAACAATGAAGAGATGGTGTTACAAAATACACATAAACAACTTGAAAAGATGATGTATGTGGAATATGATATGAAGGGTGCAATTGTCAACGTGGAAACTTATGTTGAGGAGGAATGCACTCATCATCTCTCCACCATCAACTTGTTCATCAACCAAACCAGAGATGCAATGTCAAATACATAGCAGCAACCATTGGAGCTTAAAGACCTGCCGACATCATAAGGAAGATACACTTTGTAGGTGGTGCATTATCATGGAGTAAGAGATTTGAAAAAATCTTAAGTGGTCACGAGCACCTACTGGAAGATTAACGAATCAATGCATTCATGTGTTGAAGTGTTATGTTTTCATTTATGTTAATTAACTATTTGTCATCAAACATCATACCTTTTTGTAACGGGTCTGTAGCTTGTTTCCCCCTATATATAAAGGGAGACCAAGACCTGATTGAAGATCATCATCATTCATATTTGCATTTCCATTATAGTATACATTAGTAAGAAGATATTTGCAAAGGAAATGTTGTAAAAAATGCTCAAAAGTTGCAAATTATGTAAATAGGGCGTATGAAGGGTTTAAGATGTCAAGTTGTAGGTCATCTTAAATAAGGTCATATTTGATCATCAAATAGTGTTTTGGGTCACTTTAGAGGTGTTTAGGAGGTCTTGCAGTTTGAATGTGCAAAGTTGCTAAAATTGATAAAAGTTGTCAACATTGTAATTGCAAAAAATGCAAAATTCAAGGTTACCAACAGTCAAGTGGAAGTTGTAAGGAAGTTAGTCAGTTTTGGAGGGAATTTGAGGAAGATAAATGTATAAATTCTTATCCTTCATCGATGTATGGTATGGTTGAAACATTTTTAAAGCAGAATCAATACAAGATACCCCTGTTTGTTTTAAAATTGTGTTTTTACCTTCAAATCTGAATTGTAGGTCTTGGTATGTGGTTGTGCAGTTGTATATTGAACTCATACTTGTGGAAATATTTTTGTATTGATATCAAATCCTATTTTAACACATACTAGTGGTTGTTGGACAAATTCAAGGAGGTTTATTGCCTAAAAATAGTAACTGGCCTGTAGGGGCAGATTTTAAGTTTTGAAACTTTAAGCATGAGTTAAATCCCATCCCACCTTTTGTGTTTACTGTGACTAAGTGGGATGGGTGTGGGATGTTATAAAACATGGTGGTAGGGTGTTAGGATTGTTTGTATGAATATTTTGGGGTGAGAAAGCATGACTGTCATGGGAAAATTGGTGAAATTGTGTGAGATATGAGGGTTTTGAGAATGAGTATGATGAAAGGTTGAGTGGAGAGTCTCTATGAGAGTTTTGTGAGTTTTTAAAGGAAATTTACAAAGTTTTGGAGGCAATTACAAGGTTTTAAGTATTGGGGAACCATATATTTGAATAAACCCTACCTAAATTGAAGGAAAGTGATGGTTTCTTGTATCAGCGGGTAGAAGGGAGTTTGGGGTCCTAAAACTTGATGAATTTTGGTTTTTTTTACCTATCTTTAAGATCTGAGTAGATTTATTAGGTTGTTGTGGAGTTTTAAGAGGACTTGTTTTGAAAAATAGACCGAATTGGTCTTTTAGGGCATTGTTTGTCACTGGTTTATGAGAATTGTTTAAAAGGAACCCTAGTTGGATTAGAGATATGTTTAAGGTGGCCATGAAGGGTGTTTAATTTAGTCAAGGGACTGGTTGTGAATAGGTTCTTTGTGGAGTAAATTTGGGTAAACAGGGCTTGTAGACCTAATTGACAAGGCATAGTCAAATTGTGAAAGGAGTATTGTAAGGGTTTGAGAATCAGTTTGGTGATTAAACTAACTTTTTTTTGTGTTGTTTAGGAAGAAATAAATTATATCCCTACATTAGTTGGTATCAGAGCATAGGGAATAGGTTCTTGGAATATTGAAAGTTGTTGCTTGAAGGAAAGAAAGAAAGAAGTTGAATAGACAAATTGATAGATGACTCCAAAGAAGGATAATGTAGTGAGAAAGATGCAAGAGATGGAAGAAAAGATGGAAAGGGGGATGAGAAAGATGCAAGAACTTCAAAAGATATTTGTAGCAATGTTGGAAGATGTTGAGACAGGACAAAAGAGAGGAATGGTTGTGAGTGAGGATAGTGAAACTGAAGATGAAGAAGATGAAGACTTTAAAGATGTTGAAGAAGAGTTAGATGTTGAAGAACAGAAGATGGAAAGAATTTTGAAGGCAATAAAAGGTAGCAAGCATAAGGTAAAATTTGAATTACCAATGTATGATGGTACCTTAGATGAAGAATCTTTGTTAGATTGGATTTCTACTTTAGACAATTTCTTTGAATGTGAAGAAGTTTCTGATGATGAAAAAGTGAAGATAGACAAGACTAAATTGAAGGGTCATGCATTAGTTTGGTGGGATTATGAACAGGAAGAGAGGAGAAGAAGAGGTAAGTTAAACATTTCTTCATGGGATAGGATGGTAGCAAAGTTAAAGGGAAATTTTTTGCCAAAAGATTATGCCATTCAGATGTCAAAGAAACTTCAAGATTTAAAGCAAAGAGAGATGGATGTGAAAACCTACACTAATGAGTTTTATAAAATGAGCATAAGGCCAGGACATGTATTAGATTATGTTGAGAAAGTGGCCAAGTACCTTAGTGGGTTGAGATTTAATATCCAAGATGAGATAAGTTTGCTTAATCCAAAAACAATTGAAGAATGTTATTAGATGTCAATAAGAGTAGAAGAAAAGGTTAAAAGGGGACAAGAAAAATCAACAAGAAGAAGGGGAAGCACTTCAAGAGGTAGAGGCTCATTTACTTCTTCAAGACAAAGCAATGAGAGTCAAGGTGATGCACAAAAAGAACAAGAATTGATCATTTGTAGATTTTAGAGGTGGATTCAAGGGATCAAGAGGCAGATTTGGAGGTAGGAATCCTAACATATTTTCAGGAAGGTGTTATAAATGTAATGAGTATGGTCACCCTACTTGGAAATGTCTTGAAAACCTTAGTGCTTCATCAAGTAGTGGAGAAAAGAGGAATGAAAGAAGAGCTCAGATTGTGTAGGAGGATGAATGTGAAAGTTCAAGTTCAAAGACTATACATGTTGTACCCGAGTTTGGAGAAAGTCTGATGGTAAGAAGAACTTTATTTCAAGCATCCAAGGAGATGGAGATGGCTCAAAGAAGGAAATTTTTCAAAATAGCTTGCAAGTGCAAAGGTAATGTGTGTAAAATTGTGATTGATTCAGGGTCTACAGATAATATAGTGTCTTGTGAAATGGTTGACAAGTTGCAGCTAGAAAGGATCCCTCTTGAAAATCCATATCATGCTTCATGGGTGAGTGATGATCAATCAATTCTTGTTAAGGAGCAAGCATTAGTTGAATTTCAAATTGGTGAGTATAGGGATAAAGTGCTTTGTGATATCTTACCAATGATTTTTTTCCATCTGATCGTTGGAAGACCATGGCAATTTGATAGGCACTCTATTTATGATGGGAGAGCTAAAACTTATAATATTTTCAAGGATGGTGTCAATTTTATGCTAACCCCATTGCAGGAGAGTAAGAAAGAACAAGAGAAGGAAGCTAACATTATTACCTTTGGAAAGAAAGAGTTTGAAAGGTGTGTAGGTGATGAGCAAAGTGTATTTGTAGCCACTTCAAGGATAGAGAATGAGAAGACAGTGAATATGCAGACTACCACAGTCATGAGAAGCAATGAAGAAGGTAAGAAAAATATGTATGAAATTGAGTTTGAGAAAGGAAAAGGTGAAAAGATAGAAGGTAAGTTGTAAAAGAAAGATTGAATAGAGGTTGGGGCATTTTTTTGTCCAATAGTTGATGAACATGTTGTAGGGCAATCAAAAGTTGAAAGTGCAGAGGTAAACAATTCTGTTAGAGCAGAGATTGAAGAGAAAATAGATTTGAATACAAAAGAACATGGAAAAGAGATAGTGAGTCAAGGACAAGAGGATGGTTCCAAGTATGGAGATAGAAGTAAGGAAAAATATAATGAACTCAATATTGAGGAAAGTGTGTTTACGGGCGATAAATTAAGAGAAAGGACATTCAAAAGCAGAGGAAGAGTTAAGAGATATGTGGCAGGGAAGTCAATTGAAAAGAGAGCAAGGTTAAGCAATAGGCAGTCTGATTTCAGAGAAAGAATTGCAAGAAAACAATGGATACTTTAGAGGAAGAGAAGGAGATAAATTGAAGACCATGGAGGTGAAGAACAAAGGTTGGAGCAGTCTAAAGTTTGTTTCCAAGAGACTTGGAAAGCTTTTAAAGGTGGTTGCATGGTGCAGGAGCACCAATCAAAGTTCATTTGAATTTGTTTGAGTTTGAAGGGAAATAGGTTTTCTTAGGATTTTTTGGGTCATTTGGTGTGATAATAAGGTCTCATTGACCATTTGAATGTAATTAGGAACTCAGTTCTAGTGAGCAAAGGAAATGTTGTCAAAAATGCTCAAAAGTTGCAAATTATGTAAATAGGGCTTATGAAGAGTTTAAGGTGTCAAGTTGTAGTTTATTTTAAATAAGGTCATATTTGATCATCAAATAGTATTTTGGGCCAATTTAGAGGTGTTTAGGAGGTCTTGGGGTTCAAAAGTGCAAAGTTGCTAAAATTGATAAAAGTTGTCAACATTGTAATTACAAAAAATGCAAAATTCAAGGATACCAACAGTCAAGTAGAAGTTGTAAGGAGGTTAGTCAGTTTTGGAGGGAACTTGAGGAAGAGAAATGTATAAGTTCTTTTCCTCCATTGATGTATGGGTTGATTGAAACATTTGTAAAGCGGAATCAATACAAGATACCCCTGTTTGTTTTAAAATTATGTGTTTTTACCTTCAAATCTGAACTCATACTTGTGGAAATATTTTTGTATTGATATAAACTCCCATTTGAACACATACTAGTGGTTGTTGGAAAAATGCAAGGAGGTTTATTGCCTAAAAATAGTAACTGGCCTATAAGGGAAGATTGTAAGTTTTGAAGCTTTAAGCATGAGTTAAATCCCATCCCACCTTCTGTGTTTACTGTGACTAAGTGGGATGTTAGAAAATAGGGCGGTAAGATGTTAGGATTGTTTGTATGAAGAGTTTGGGGCAAGAAAGCATGGCTGTCTTGGGAAAATTGGTGAAATTGTGTGAGATATGAGGGTTTTGAGAATGAGTATGATGAAAGGTTGAGTGGAGTGTCTCTGTGAGAGTTTTGTGAGTTTGTAGAGGAAATTTTCAAAGTGTTGGAGGAAATTACAAGGTTGTAAGTGTTGGGGAACCATAAATTTGAATAAACCCTACCTAAATTGAAGGAAAGTGAGGGATTCTTGTATCAGCGAGTAGAAGGGAGTTTGGGGTCCTAAAACCTTATGAATTTGGGGTTTTGTTAACTATCTTTAAGATTTGAGCAGTTGTATTAGGTTGGTGTGGAATTTTAAGAGGACTTATTTTGAAAAATAGACCTAATTGGTCTTTTAGGGCAATGTTTGTCACTGGTTTTATGAGAATTGTTTAAAAGGAACCCTAGTTGGATTAGATAAATGTTTTAGGTGGCCATGAAGGGTGTTTAATGTAGTCAAGGGACTGGTTGTGAAGAGGTTCTTTGTGGAGTAAAGTTGGGTAAACAGGGTCTGGAAACCTAATTGACAAGGCATAGTCAAATTGTGAAAGGAGTATTGTAAGGGTTTGAGAATCAGTTTTGTGATTAAACTAACTTGTTTTTGTATTATTTAGGAAGAAATACACCCTATCCCCGCATCAATTGTGCCCATCTGCCAATCCATTTCATATTGAAAAACTTTTGTTATAATGCATATTATTTAAAAGGTAATATAATGGAGATGATTGATTATAATTCGTAATCCATTTTCAGTGTTCAATTGTTGTGTCAATTTTTCATGCTTATTTATTGCTTTGTTGTCTCCAAAGTGATATTTTCAAGTTATTTAAGTCTACAAGATTTATCAGGGCACATTTGTTGTTACTGTGTGGATGTTTTGATTGGTTTCTGGTTAGGTGTGAATTAAAGTCCTTTCAAATAATTTACTTTAATTGGCTCCTATTAAGGATTAAAAGTCCTTTTAGAGAAATTGTTTTGATTGGTTTCCATAAAATTAAGAATTAAAATTCCTTTCATACTTCCACAATAAATTGAGGGGATAACACTGGGATTGTTAAAGAAGAGCATTGTAATATCAATTGAAGCAATATAATGGAGAACATCTTATTATAAGAGATTCTCCATGACTGTGTTATCATTCTATATTTTTCTTATGTTTTCCATACTTATTTCTTCTTATATTTGAATGAATATCAGTTATTGAGCCTCAATATTGTGCTTATGTGAATGAATATGTTGATATAGTAAAGCATTTATTGTGGATGTTGGTCGAGCTGCTAATTTATTTGAAAATTTGAGCTTATTTTTCCTTGTTACATGTTCAACATAAAAATGGAAACTATTTAAAAATAATAAAGTTAACAAAGTTGCTTATTTAAATAATTGTGAGTTACGTGCATTAATATTTGGCTCTAGGAAAATTCATCACCAGCAATTCACTAAATGAAAATTCACTACCAACAATTCATCATCATGATAAATTCACCAGCGGAAAATTCACTGCCAAGTAAAATTAACTACCAGCAAAACTTTGATTTTATTAAAAATATTAAGGTGAATTCCTGGCGGTGAATTTTACTTGGCAGTGAATTTTCCGTCGGTGAGTTTTCCATGGCGATGAATTGCTGACAATGAATTTTCCTTCGATGAATTGTTGGTGATGAATTTTCTGGATGCCTTAATATTTTATTAACTTTTGTGTCTTCACAAACATATGTTGATACAAAATGAATGGAAGAAGCATCCAAGTAATCCTAATTTTTTCTACGAACAATTCATACCAAAGATTGAAAAATTTAAGGATATTGCAATAGGTAATTTGTATCAACACAAATAATATTATTGATGCATTTCAAAGTTTAGGCCATAAGAATCATCATTTTTTAAACATGGATTGCAAATAATTCTGAAAATTTAGAAGTCTTGGTCATTAACATTATTGTTTGCTACAATGTCATCTAGTGTGTCATTGTCAATGTTCATATGTTCTTTCAAGTATTTAATATTATCATCATCCTCATCTTGACTTGCATCATCTTCATCATCATTGAAATTTTACTGTACACCATCTATATTGTTAGCAGATGTATTTGGATCATCATTTTCTATACCATCCATATTGTTGTATTCCATAACATCATCTAACTTTGGATTGTTGTCTTCTTGTGCCTGAACATAACCATCTTCATCATCATCATGGATGTCAATTTCTTCGATGTTCTCTAATCCCTCTCTCTCTCTTTGTTTGTCATCATTATTTTGCTCAGTATCCACTAATGTTTCATCAAATACACGCCTTAATCTTGGACCATAATGTATGAAAAACATCCATTTCGGGTCCAAAATATCTTCATAGAAAAATACATGCACATGAATGAAATACATATATTAGACTATGTTATAACAATTTTATTGATTAATAAACACATGTATATATTCACAATAAACTATGAATTAATAGATTAATGATCACTATCGCTTCTTGTTTGAGTTAAAGAAATACCAGCTCACAATGAATTGGTAGAACATAAGACTCCTTATCCTCTGGTAGGAAGCATGAGGAATCTATAGAAAACAATCCACTATGGGTATCATGTCTTCGTGTCCTCTCAAATGCTTCATACCATCTACACTTATAAATACAACATTTAAAAGAGCGGTAATCCAACAGAATAATTTCTTGTATTTTCCCAACATATTGTAGGTTCCCTTCAATTATATTCTTATCTTTTGAGCTTGATCGACTAGATTGCTTGAAGTCAACCGTGATGCCACAATTGAAGGGTTGTCTCTTTACCTCTACACTTTCTACAGAATAATGTCGACCATATGCCCACATTGCTAGATATTTCCTCACCTGCGAAAGACTATTTATTTCAGTGAAAAAAAATATAATGACAAATATTAAAATAGTTAATAGTGTCAAAACTATAAGGAAACAACATTTTGTAAAATTCCAACTATACCTTTCTTTCACATCCTCTAGACATGTTGATTTCATCTTTTGTTATGTTTGAATGTATACCTACATCTTCTATTTGATTTTGAATTTGTTCAATAACCCATTCTAGTGTGAAATCTTTTCCCCATTCCCTAAGAAAATTAGTGGGAAGTGGAGTATTCCTTGGGTTTGATCTCTTAAACTGTCTCCTTGCTTCTAACACTTCTCTCTTTTTATCATACAAATCAATCCATTTGTTCATAAAGTCCATGTGGTACAGAATGAACTTGTCAAGTATAGCACTTTTGTCTACACCTATTACATGTCAACATGTTTATTTCAAACTCCAAATGTCATGTTGTTAATTTGACAAATAAATTACAGAGTAAATTAATGATTACAAGAAAAACAACCACACTGATCATGAATTTACTTACTAATTTCTACTTGAACACCATTAGATTGTGGTTTTTCTCCGTCAATAATATTTGATGCTCGTTCTTCATCACAGATGTGTGGCCCATCTTCAAAGTCCTTACCAAGGAATTCACACAAGAAAAATGCTTCATTCAATGCATACCCTTCAACCATGCAACCCTCTAGATGTGCCTTTTGTTGGACATATCTTTTAAGAGTTTTCATATACCTCTCAAAGAAAAACATCCACCTCATTGATACAACACCCACCAATTCAATGTCATCTACTAGGTGTATAAGTAAATGGACTTGTAGGTCCATGAAACTTGTAGGGAGCTCCTTATCAAATACACATACAATTTCTACAATTTCCTTCTTCCACTTTGGCACTTTAGATTCGTGGATCTCCTTGGAGTTCACCCACCTAATATAAGAATAGTAAATTAGTATGAACCTTTAGTCATAAATTAAAATGCAATATAATATCTCTATGTCTCTCACACATGAACATTTCATATAACCACATACCTTGTAAATGCTGACAATCGACTTATGGCATTCCTTAAGTCAACTGTAAGATAGGAATCCCCCCTCATTTCCAATGGCATGATATGCTATCAAACACATTTATGAAAAGGTCGTTAGTAATTTTTTCTCACACAACAAAATATCAAAATATATCTAGTACTTAATCAATGTTACCAGTAAATGTTAAATGATGATATATAATACCTTCATAAAATTATGAAAATCATGTGTTTTAAATCTTGTGATATGTCCATCAACTGTAAAATATTTAGCCAATGATGTCCCATAACTAGTAGGTGTCCTTATTGAATGGACAACATTTTTTAGTTGGTCTAGCTCTTTTTTTTTCAAAATCCATGGAGCTTCTGCATGTGTTTCATTTTCCCTGCTTGGCCACAAATGTTTTCTATCAAATTTGGTACGCGAAAGAGCAATATCTCTCCTCGAAGACAAGGTGTCCTTCTCTTTTCCTGATATATGTTGAAATATAGAATCTGGGACATTTTTGAAGATGTGCATAGGATCTAATAGGTGAGATATTAATAGATCATTCCAGTAAGGGAGCTCATAGAATATGGATTTCCTTTTCATTCCTTTTGGCATATTAACTACAACTTGTTTTGGTCCTTCAATTGAATCAGCTCGATCAAAAAAATTCTCCCAATCTTTCAATTCAGCATCTTAATTCATACTTCTTAAGCCAATCACCTAGACCCATAATCATGGGAGGGCCTCTATTTTCAACTTTTCCATCAAATTGATTCTTTAGGCGATTTCTAAACCTTTGATCTAGTGGTAGAAAAACCTTGTTGTTTGCGTAAATAAATTTATGTAGATCTTTAGAATACCACCCTTGAAATTGTTTTGTACATCTTGGACATGCAAATATCCCCTTTGTTTGAAGCCCTACAATTCAACAAGTAATGTTAATAACATCAAAAAAATAGTATAAAACTAAGTATAAAAGTTAGGATGAAAATAAATTATGAGTGTAAATACGTAAATATTTTATCTTACCAAAACAAACACCAAGTCCTGGGAAATCATGAATAGTCCAACATAGCACACCATACAACATGAAGGACCCATTTGATGGAGGACATGATATGTCATACATTCTTATGCCTTTCCATAGCAGTTTCATCTCATCAGTAAAAGGCACAAGATAAACATCCATTTTTTTAACTTGATGTTTTCCTAGAACAATGAGTCAGCATAAGGTGCTCCTTTCTAACACTCATCCATGGGGGAATATTGTATACTATCAATCCGACTAGCCAAACACTATAATTTGAGCTCAGGAAAGAGAATGGGAACACTCCATCAATTACAAGACCAAACCTGATACTACGGGGTTCATCTTTGAATTTTCTTGGCCATTTTTCCTCTATGTGTTTCATTGCTTTGGAGTCGGCCGAAATTTTCATGAATCCATCTTTACTCCTATTCTTTGCATGCCATTCCATCAATTGTGCAAGTGACTTGCAATGAAGCATTCGTTGAAGTCTAGGTATAATTGGCATGTGACGTAAAACCTTCTTTGGAACTGTAGGACCTTGTACATTTTTACGATATCTCTTCTCTTTGCATACAGGGAATTCTACCTTGTTCTGATATTCATCTCTATATAAAATGCAATCATTTTTACATGAATGAATTTTCTTATATTCAATCCCCAACTCAACCAACAACAGAAAATGCCTCTCTACAAGTTGATGGCAACACATTTTCTTTAGGGAATATTTTAGTTTTTAGTGCCCTGTAAGATTGCCAGAGATTAAATCAATTGAAAGTTTGACTTATGATGAACATGTTTGATATGTCGATCTATACTAGGACTATTTATATACAATATATGGTTTTAAAATCCCCTTAAAGAAATATAAATAAAGTTGATGAATGTTTACGAATTATGTACACCAATTGACAATGAAAAGTAAGAAATAGATTTCAACTCACTTTAGTAGGGTAGTGAATCCTTTGTCTGACCAACCAAATAGTGACTTGATTTCTAATAATATTAATGTGCATGCTAGTTTTGAGGTTCTACTTGCACCCAATTTGAACACGGGTGTCTTTGATGCTTGCTTGATGGAGTCTTTTAGGTTGTTATCATCAACATTACGTTGGTGGTAATTACCTCTGCTATCATCATTATTGTCAACCATATGATCATTATTGTCATCATTGTTTCTATCCCCAAAGAAATCTGTAAGCATTTCATTCAATCCTTCTTCATTAAGGCTAGGTGGCATGTCATCCATGTATGTGGATCTCATCAGCTATTCAAATTTCTCAAGTGATTGTATTTTCTTCAATCTTGCTCTTTTCACCCTAGTATTGTTTAAAGGATCGTTTGGATCATCCTGTCCAAATCTTAATAACCCAGTTGGATCTTGGGTATTAGTATGTGTTTCATCAACATCTTCTACCTATCAACAAACACAAGCATTATTTAATGTTTGGCAACAATTGGATAAATCATAAATGTATCAATTTCAAAGAAGTATAATCAAATATGGCTTAAAAAATAAAAATAAAAATTGTATGAACATATATACATCAATTGAATAATGGAACATTATTTTATAGACTACCTTTTTTATACGATAATTTAAATAAAAACACAATTTTGACAACACAGTTTATAAAACATCAGTCCACACATTTATTATTCTTTGGTTTTTTTCCCTTAAGAACATCCTTAGGGAGACCTTGTTCTTCCCTTTTCTTTTGCACAGGAGTGTGTTTTAAGAAGGGGCAATCAATCAATAACTCATCCCCAACGGTAAGGTCCAAAATATCCTCAACCATTATCAATATATCAACCTATCTTTCCATATCTCCATATTTATCATTTATAACCTCAAGAAATTAACAATTCGGTCTTACAATAGGGTCCCTTCCCTTACTACTATTTATAAATCCTGCAATATTTTTGTGTGTGTATGCACATCCATCCATATACATAAGATGACCTCTATTCATTTCTTTTCCACTTTCCAATTGGAGACAATGTGTATACATATTCGAATTTATACCATATGTTGACATGTTGGGCTTATATTCTGTTAGCCTTCTCCATTCACCACTATAATATGATGGACCATAATATGGCATTAATCTCCTAGTGGTTTGTTATGAATTGTTTCTATGTTTAGATCCCACATGTACATTTTGGATAATAAAGAGGCCTAGATTCACTCCATGAATATTGGAGGGTTGTATCATGTAGTTGTATCCCCAAAATTGAAACACCTCGTACACTCTAGGTAGTTGTTGATCACTAGGCCAAGCACAATATAATCAACAATCAAATGTCTCTTTGTAAATTAATCTCAAACTCAGGGGAAAGTCATCATCTCCATCACATTCATTCTCATAGGGTATGTAGTCCACCTTCCCCTTGTCTTTAAGTAAATTATGCATCTTTACACCTGTTCTTGTTTTGTTACTTGTTTTCCTCAATTCCTCATCTTTCGATATGGTATATTGGCACATATTTTTGTTAGATGTATCATCTGATAAATGATCATTTCCCTCTAGGCTAGAAGTCAGTGATCCAAGAAACTTTAAACCAAGAACTTTATCTTGAAAGTATCCATTAAGAAAAAAATTAGTTATTTAAATAATATAAAACAATGTTTAAACAAAGTATACATGTTATTTATATCAAATTGGAAAATTCCTTACCACAATTCCTATTGGATTTGAATCGATTGGAAGCTCATCATATATGTAATTTCTTTGTAAAATTGCTCATTTGAATTGTTTATTTCCATGACATACATAACATCCACAAACAACAATTTTCTCAAAGTATTCATCCCATGTACTATAGTCCTGACCAACCTCTTCTTTAGTGCAATCATTTGTTGTGTCTTCAAGATCCATTGTCATATCCTCTTCCACCCACTTTTGTCTACGTGATTTAACAATTTTAGGTCCACGTCCACGTACATATCTTCTTCTTTTGCTAGTTGAATGCTTAGGTTCTACATTTGCTCCAATCTCCATCTAAAATAATCAAGAACATGCAATAATTTATGTCAAGATTGGATAATACACTATAAATTTCAATAATACTATGAAAAAAGATGGGCATATCACAAAATGCCATCAGATCATTTTTTCCTAAGTTAAGTCAAAATTTGAGTACTTGATGTCCCACTTCATCCGTTGTGTCCTCATTTGATATGACATGATATGTTGCCATGACCTCGTCTCACCCCTATAATACACAACATAGTAAATAATGTTTAGTACACCAATTATATCATTTCAACGAATATTCTATCCAACACAAAACCTCACTTTAGTCATATATTTGACATATTGATATCATGTTTTGGCCATCCTAATTTTCAAACTTTTCCCTTGATCATAGAATCACATTTAATCACCATTCTTGTGCATTTTCAACCAATAAGTTTGACCTCAAAGGCCTCATGGACAAAAAAATGACTTTATCTCCTCTATGTTGTAGCATTTGTGAATTCATAAACACCTTCCTCCTTTGGTTGAGGTTACTTTCTCTTCTTACCTCTATTGTATTTGTAGATTTCGTTGTCATATCCTCTTCCACCCACTTTCCTCTCTGTGATTTAGTAGTTCTACGTTGTCCATGTCCTCTATCCATGGCCTCCTCTGGATCCTGTAATACACAACAATGACAATAGTCACATAACAGTTGTGCAACAAGAGAATATTGTTGAAATTATCTTGTTAATATGCTCACTTTTCATTAAGATGCACTATGAAAAACAAAATAGGACATTGCAACATTTTTCTCTTCACAAAAATTTTAGATGTTGAATCTTGACAACTAGAGGTCAAAACTTATGATTACAAGATGACTACAAATTCACATCAAAAAGACATTTATTTACAAGCTGAATACAAATAAAACCTATTACTAATAATTTTAGCTAAACATCCCTTCCCTGGTCCCTTGTTATCCTATATGAAAGAAAAACTATTACTAATAATTTTAGTTGGTTCTCTACCTTACACTTCTTCCACAAATTCATTAAAATCGTAGATATTATCTGTTTGAAAACTAGAGATTGGATTCCTTATTCTTGATTGAAACCTAATTTAGGATGGAATGATGAGATCTAATCAAGGATAGAATGATGAGATCTAACAAAGTGTAAAAACATGTCAAAATATGTAATATATGCATGGATAAAGGAAATAGACAAATATATATGATAATACATGATGAATGATCTATCAATAATACATTAAATAAGGGTGGGTTAGTGGGATCAAAGAGATATACACAAAAAAATCCCAAACCCTAATCAAGATAGTAGCAATGAAGCATAGATAAGGGGTGCATCCAAACCCTAATAAAGTATAAAATGAATCATATCTACTTAAAAATGTTAGATTTATAACTTTAATGTAGAAGGATAAACTCTAAGGATGAAACCTGAGTGTGTTTAAGAATGTTTGGTTCATGAATTTATGTAAGGAAGAATAACATGCCTCACATAAATATCCCAAGTAAATTTTTTAAATCAAAATGAATAAATAATATAACCTGCCCAGGATAAAGAGTTGAGAGTAATAACACCACTAAAAAATATGCTCAAAATTAAATAATAAAAATAATAGTATTTATTTATCGACTTCCATGCAAAATACATCATTTTGCACAGGTAGGTGCTAAATTAGGTGCATTTTGTGTTGCCTTTAATGCACCAAAGAGATTACATTTAGGGCTCAAATTTTGCACTAAATTCAGCGCTAAAGTCGACGCTCAGGTTGACGACTATAGGCTGACTAATGAATCAAAAACGAAAAATAAAAAATTTCCATGAAAACATTTGAAAAGTTTGGAAAAACGTGTCAATTTTTCCATCGAGCTTTCTCTTCTACATGTCATTTTTCCATCACGCTTTCTAGAAGCTCTCTTCTCAGCCGCCATAGGGTTTCACCTGGAAGATGCATCTAAAGATTTCATGGAGTTTTTTGAGTAAAGAGATTGTTGGAGCCGTGCGTGGTAAGTATTTTCTTTTTACTTATAGCTAGTGTGACTTGTTTTTGTCCCTTGTATCATGTGTAATTTGCATTAGTAGTTGGCATCATCTATTGTAGGTAGGTATATATATGACACTTTTATCAATTTTTTTGGAAAATTTAATGTTTATTTCGCCCATAGGTTGTGTTAAAATGAATTGAATTTGGTTAGGTACCCTATACTCATTGGTTTGCATTCTTCACAAATCTTACAAACATTGTCCTTTTGCATTTGGCTAGTGTGATTTTTTTTTATCACCTATATTTTGAGTCTTGTGCTCATTGGTTTGCATTCTTGTCAAATTTTACAAGAATCATGCATTGGAACCTTTGCCAAATTCCATTTGAAGTGATAAATATTTCCATAGCATTCAAAGCCACAAAAATTGTATGATTTTGTTGTAGTATAGGAAGGATTGTGCCATTTGTGCCACAAAAATTCTCTAACGATAATTGGAAACCATAAAAAGTAAGGTTTTTGCTAGGGCTAAGGCATACTGAAAATAAAAAAAATATGTAATCTTCACCATATACCCTTAAACTGATTTTTTTTTAGGGGATTTTTAATGTCAAAAACCATTTGGGGTTTAAAATTTTAAAACTCCTTTTAAAAAAGGAGAGAAATGCCATATGACCTTGAATTTTTTAAGAAAACTAGAAAAACCACTTATATGTTGACAATAGATGCAAATGTGAAGTTGCTTTAAAACCTTGATTGATTGGACTTGATCCACGTGATGTTGCTTCATTACACTTTCAATCAGCCTCTATAATGTCATTTTTATGCATAAAAATGCTCCTTGCATTGCAAACATATTTGAATTGTACTTGACAATGATTGACTGTAGCTATGCATAAAAATGCTCCTTGAATTGCAAACATAGCTGAATTGTTTTTCTTGACAATGTGTACTTTCATACCTAGCAGTGTGTACTTCGTTTGCCTCGACAAACTGGATGAAAATAATTTTCCCTAGGTCGCCTCAAAATTTCAAGCAATAGAGGGAAGGAAGCAAAGGGAGCAGACTCTGGCCACAATGAGGTAATTCATTGTCAATTTATAGATTTGTAAATGTTTCCATTGTTTCTTTTATTTTTAGTTTTTAGTTATTTATTTCTAAATTTAAAAGAAGTTTATTTTATATATATATATAGGGACATGAGACTGACAAAGATAAAGAGGCATTAGCTTCCATATTGGGGGTAGAGGCAGTTAAAAAATTGGATGGTGTGGACTTGACAATGCTTGCTAGATACATAGAAAAATGATCTAGTGAAGCACCTGAAACATTGCAACCAAGTAAACCGTGTCAAAGGGAATCAATTGATTCCCCAAGCAGTCCTGGATTGAGCAAAAGATTCAGGAGGAAATCAATAACAGTAAACTCTAGGAATGTGGAACAGGGAGCAAAGACTTCCCATGTCCTAACCACTCCTAGGACACAGACTTCTTCCACCACGCCATGTTTTTCATCTTCCATTGGTACCTACGATACCAAGATAGAATACAATGTGGTTTCAAGGGGAGTTCGAATGATAGATGCTAGAAAAATGTTTGTGAATAGGTTGAAGGAATCATGCCTTTAACGGTTCAAAGACCATCTATATTTTCCATTCTAAAAGATACCCATACACTTGGAAAAAGCAGTTATCCATGACATGGAGACTGAATTTGGCACAGGTTGGTTTGTAAAGAAGATAAAACTACGAATGTCTCAAAACTGCAAAAGATTTCGATGCAACCAAACAAAGAAGATAAAAAAACTCCCTCCTGAGCTAAGGCTCAAAAAAAGGCTACTT
>VDFB02000007.1:188712555-188773585 GCA_007258455.2 Sequoia sempervirens
ATTGGCTGGTAAGGTCACGGCCATGAGGCTAGCTAGTAAGGCCGAGGCCATGAGGCCGAGCTAGGAGAGAAAGAGGAAGACTAAGGCAAGATTATGTTGTCGAAATCCCTCTAGATTAAGTGTCCTGGTTGATCTCTTGTGTTAATCTGCACTGTATACTGTGTGAGAGTATTGTAACAGTGCAAAGGTTGTATGGACTGAGAGGTTGATCAGGGAAAGGTAAAAAGGAGAGAGGGAAACAGAACAGGGTTGTTGCCAGTTTGTCTCCAGAATGAAACAAGGTGTAATCTCTGTGAAAAGGGCTAAGAGCCTAAGATTGTATTGTAACTCTATTTGTTGCTGAATAATACAATGGCTCAAATCTTTTGGAGTGTGGGGTTTTTACTTGAAAGGGTTTTCCCCATGTAAATCTGTGTGTTCTTTTGTTCTGTACCATCTTTCATGTTTAATGGTTTTGTTTGTTGAATCTATTTATGAAAGTTGTTGAAACTAAATTTACATGTGCTTCTCTCAAAAGGATTAATGTGGGAATTGAACTGTGTCTGATTATGCTTTTTGACATAGTTGTATGTGTTTTTGAGGCAATCTATTTGAAATTAAAGTTACCGAAGGCACTACTATTCTTGGAGGTTTCTTTGAGATGACCAAGTTTTCCCTACATACCCATTATCTGAATCTCATAAACCCTCAATGTAAAATGAATGTTCTGATTTTAAGAGTCATCAATAAAGGTTTTGAGGTAATGCAAATACGCTGTCATCAAGATTCCCAAATACACATGAATATCACAACTGAAAGATATAACTGAAATCATATAAAGCCCAAAACTGTCATAGATACCCATTTTATTTCTTTTTCTGAGAACAAACTTGAAAGATGAAAGGAGTTACCTAATTAAGCAGATAGGAAGTAAAAAAAATACCATTGAAAATCAATACCATCAATCGTGGCTGACCAAGTGTGATTCCCATGTTTTCTTTCAGCCTCTATCGAGCTTCCAGCCAAAAGGCACACCAAACATAGTATCCACACTGACATAGCAACTTGTTACAGCTGTTACAACCAGTTGGAGAGAAAAGAGCAGCAATGAAATCAAAGAAACAATCCTTCATGGCGGTGGTAAGGCTAGGGTTTCATACCCAGCCAAATGAATACCTCAAAATAGTTTTCCCTAACATGCTTTCCTTTCCATCGATGGCTTTTTTGAATTGAAAAATGAATTGAAATCCACACAAAGTCAAATAACATAATAATGATCAATACATTTGAACCAAAGACCCTTTTTGATGCCTTTATTTTTAAACTTTGATAAGACTTAGAAGTCCGCAATGAGAACATAAGCATCATTATTAAATTTGAATCTGTTGTCCAAATGAAAAATCTGACCATATTATTACCTTGTAATAATGTTGTTCATCACATCAAAGAAAATGCTTAAGTAAAGGTGTCGACCCAATACCTCCCTCAAAATAACATTGTTGAGTTGAAGATTTTTCACAATGGTCGACCACTATAATAATAACCATCAAGTGGAGCTTACTGAATGTTGACAAAAGATTCGCACCAAGAACCTTTGATTGAGTCAATGAATCTCATAAGTCTGAATAGAAAAAAATGATGGCTCAAGACAAGGCCATGCCATTTGAAAATGACTTTTAAGTAATGCAAATAGATATTGAATCAGATTATGACTTTAATCAAAGTCAATTACCAAGGTATGTTCACCAAATAATGCCCAAAATAATAATAAAATTTTCCATAAATATGACTTTTACAAAGTCATATGTAATGTAAAAATGTATCTCCAGATTACTAACCAAAACCAAGTGAAAGGCATGAATGGTGATACCTGAAACTGTGAAGACCAAGTCCATAATTCTGAAACTAAAAAGAGCCCTAAAACTGAAAACCAATACCATAATCAAAGTACACATGTACAAATAAGATAACTTGCATCATGATAAATCATAAAGATCCAATCTGAGACTGTCAACAAAGAGAACCAACTGAAAGAGATTTTGTCATCAAGGACAAACCATTTGAGCACAACTGAGATCCAAAAAACTCCCCCTTTGTCCTTGATGGAAAAACACAAATGACTCTCCCCCTTTTTGCCACAATGACAAAGGATAGAAGAGAATAATGTGCATTGCCATGAAACATAATTGAGAAGCCAACTAAAATACCATGAGAATTAGCTGCAAAAAGAGTAACAGTGTAACAATCATGTTTGAAGGAGAGTTGTAAGTGAATAAAACTCATAACCTACTCCCCCTAAGCAGATGCTTGGTAAATTAAAGAAGTAAGGATTGAGAGATAACTCCCAATCGAAGTCTCAACCTTTCAAATAACTCTTTAGCTAAGGGCTTAGTAAAAATGTCAGCCACCTGATCTTGTGAGCTAAAAAATTGTAAACCGATTTCATTAGCTAGTACTTTTTCTCGAAGAAAATGAAACTTGATAGCAATGTGTTTAGTGCGAGAGTGCATAACAAGAATTTTGGAGATATTTATTGCACTTGTGTTATCACATATAATAGAAACAGGTTTAGGAACTTCAATACCCATATTTGATAGAGTTTGACTCATCCAAAGTACTTGAGTATAGCACGAAGTGGTAGCAATGTATTATGCTTCAGTAGTGGAAAGAGAAACAGATTCTTGTTTCTTGTTGTGCCATGCCACTAGACAATCACCAAGAAAGAATGCAACACCACTGGTGCTTTTCCTATCATCCAAACAACCAGCCCAGTTAGTATTAGTATAAGCAATTAAAGAAAAATCATTACTTCTAGGATACCAAAGACCATAATCAAGAGTGCCCTGAATATATTTAAAGATCCTTTTAACAATGGTGACATGAGATTCTTTAGGTGATGCCTGAAACCGTGCAACTGTGCAAATTGCTTGCATTAGGTCAGGTCTAGAAGCAATTAAATATAATAGACTTCCAATCATTGATCTATATTTAGTTTGATTTGTATCAGGAGAATCATCAACCTTAGTAAGTTTGCATCCAGTAACCATTGGAGTGCTAACTGGATGGCATTCATTCATTTGAAATTTCTTAAGCATCTCTCTAGCATACTTGGTTTGAGAGAGAAATATGTCATTTTCAAGTTGAGAAATTTGAAGACCCAAAAAGAAATTTAATTCTCCCAACAATGAAATTTCAAACTCAGATTCCATAAGCCGAGAGAATTTTTTACTCAAAGCAACATTATTGCAGCCAAAGATAGTGTCATCAACATAAATTTCAACAACCAGAATATCAGAACCTTTAGATTTAAAATAAAGATTGATGTCAACACCTCCTCTAACAAATCTATTAGAAATCAAATGATTGTCTAGCCTAGAGTACCAAGCTCTAGGTGCTTGTTTTAAGCCATAGAGGGATTTTTTCAACCTGTAAACATGATTAGGCTTATCTTTGCAAATAAATCCTTTAGGCTATTCTACATAGACCTCTTCATCTAAGTAGCCATTTAAAAAGGCAGTTTTGACATCCATTTGATAAATAGTGAAGTTTTTATAAACATAATAAGCCAAGAAGATTCTAATAGATTCTAGTCTAGCAATAGGTGCAAGGGTTTTACCAAAATCAATACCTTCTTGTTGAGCATAGCCTTTGCAGAAAAATCTTTCTTTTTTGTGAACAACATTTCCATTTTCATCAAGCTTATTTCTGTATATCCATGTTCCTCCAATGACATTCTTGTCATCTGATCTTGGGACTAACTCCCAAGTTTTATTTTTCTCAATTTGATCAATTTCTTCCTACATAGCATTGAGCCAACATAAATTGTGAGAGCTTCATTAAAAAATTTAGGCTCAAACTGAATAACTAAACAAAAAGCTATTTGAGCCTTTTCATCAAATTTTGCAGCCTTTCTTCTAGTTTGAACTCCTGCATTGTTATCCCCAATAATCTGATCTTTGGGATGATATTTAGCAAGAGATTTTAGAGGAGTTTTTGATACACCTTTTTTAGGATTTGCTTCTTCAATTTTAGGGCTTGTTGATTCAACATTAGGATTTGTTGTTTTAGCTCGTTCTGAATTTATTTCAAGTTCAAGTTCTTCTTCCTCATTATCCTGCAAAGGTTCAACATCTAAATGTGGTCTTTCATCAAATTTTACATTAACAACTTCAACAATCTTATTAAGCCTTTTGTTGAGACATTTATAAGCTTTACTATGAGTTGAGTATCCCAAAAAGATACCCTCATCGCTCTTTGATTGAAAGCTGCTAAGGTTATCATCATCTTTCCTGATAAAACACTTGCTTCCAAAAATTTTAAAATATTTCACAGAAGCTGTTTTTCCATACCATAGTTCATAAGGAGTGTGTTTAAATTTCACCCTAAGCTGCACTCTATTCAAAATGTATACAACTATATGAACAACTTCTTTCCAGTACATATCAGGCAACTTAGCTTCATCTAGCATTGTTCTAGCCATTTCTTTTACGGTTCTATTTTTACACTCAACTACCCCATTTTGTTGAGGTGTTTTAGTTGCAGCATACTATCTTTTAATACCGTGCTATTCACAGTAATCAATAAACTCTTGAGAGGTGAACTCACCTCCTTTGTCAGATCATAGACATTTGAGTTTCAGATCTAATTCCTTTTCAACCATTTTACGAAAGATTTTGAACCTTTCGAAAGCTTCTGATTTGTGCTTAAGAAATGTGACCCAAACAATTCTACTATAATCATCCACAAATAGCATAAAGTATTTTTCACCATTAATAGACCTTGTTCTAGTTGGTCCACACAAATCTGTATGCACTACTTGTAAAGGTTTTGATGAAGAATGTTCTTTTGTTTTGAAATTGATTCTAGTTTGTTTACCGCTTAAACATTCTTTGCACACATAATTTTCTGGCTTGTTAAGGACTGGTAAACCTCTAACATTATGATTTTTACTAATTCTAACCAGATTTTCAAAATTTATGTGTCCTAATCTTTTATGCCATAACCATCTTTCTTCAATTTGGCCCATTAGACACATACCTTGATTATTGTCATTGCTTGATGTGTCAAGAAGATTGTAAACATTTCCTTTAGTTCTTCTTCCAGCTGCAACAACCTTTCCAAGCTTGTTTTTAATCTCACATCCCTGCGAAGTGAACAAAACATGATAACCACTGTCACAGATTTGACTAACACTTAGAAGATTGTGCTTAAGACCTTCCACATAGTACACATTAAAGATAGGGGTGTCCTCATTCAGAAGAAGTGAACCTCTACCTTTAATTTGTATACCAAAATTATCACCAAACTTAACATATCCACCTACATAATCTTCAAGGTTTATGAATTTTTACTTGTCACCAGTCATGTGGTTAGAACATCCACTATCTAGGACCCATAAGTCATTTTTCTTAGAATGAAAGGCAGTTTGGACTAACATAGTTTGCTCGATGTTGTTAACATTCTTAGGCTTCCAGACCTTTTTGATTTTCTGTTGTTTAAATTGCAGATTAGCTTTGCACTGTTTGACAGAGTGCCCCAAAGCATTGCATTTAAAACATCTGATCTATTTAACAAAGCCATAGTATTGCTTAAGAACAAAAATAGGTAATCTAGGATTCATAAGCATGCAAGAACTCACTTTATGGCCAAATTTGTTGTAGAAAAAATAGTAACCATAGAAGAAGGGATTGAATTTGTATGATGTTCTATTACCTTTTATGGATTGAACATGATTCTTACTAGATTCAGAATGATTTGGACCTGAACCCTTGATTTCAGAAGAGGGGTTTTGTTTTGCATTATCAATTGAGTATTCACCCTTTTCAAAACCAACACCGGTTTTATCTTTATACAGCTTCTACTTGCTGAGCATCTCATTAAGTTTTAAAGTGCTTTCACATTTTTCAATTTCCTTTCTAAGACATACTACTTCTTGTTCCAATTTTTGAATTTCTTGATCTTTGCAGGTTATAGTCCCTCGAAGACAGTCCTCAACTCTTTTAGCTTCTTCAAGCTAAGTTTTCAAAGAGACTATTTCTTGATCAGGTTTATGTTCTTGAGCAAGAACTTGATTTTTGAGTTTTCTGACCTCTTTTAAAGCACATTTCAGTTCACTTTCAAGATCTACTTCACCTTCTTCAATATCAATGGTGTTTGAATCTTCTTGCTGAGTAATTTCAGCCATGAACAAGGTTTCATCTTCTTCTACTGATGAATCTTCAAACTCAATGTCAGTTTCATCTTTACTAAACAAACTCTTCTTCTTTTTGAAATTTAAATTTCGTTTAGGTTTAAAGGCCTTCTTCTTAGGCTATTTTCTAGATTTCTCATTGTCACTGATTTGATCATCATAGGGGCACTTTGCAGCAAAGTGACCTATTTTACCACAGTTAAAGCATTTAAAGGGAAGTTTTCCCTTATATTTTCCCGATCCCTTTTTAAGTTTTCTAACAAAATGGGATTCTTTAGAATCAGACAACTCTGACTCACTAACTTTATCTTTTTCTTTCTTTTCAGTGTTTAAGGTAGTTTCTTTTCCTTTTGAGTTGTTTTTGCTAGTTCTCATTTCATAGGCAATAAGAATTCCCTGCAGACTATCTAAGGTAAGCTGATCAAAATGTTTCTTTTCTTCAAGAGCTGAAACCTTAGATTCAAATTTAGTTGGTAAGGTTCTAATGACCTTTGTAGTCACATCAAACTCTTTAACCTCTTGTCCTAATCCTTTCACAGCATTGACAACATCATCAATTCTTAGAAAATATTCAACCACTTTTTCATCATCCTTCATTCTCATTTCCTCAAACTGATGTTTGAGAGTAATGATTTTTGACAGTTTGACTTTTTCATTCCCTTGATATATGGTTTCAAGTTTATCCCAAATTTCTTTAGCAGCCTTGCAATGCATGACTTTAATAAACACATCTTTAGTTAAACCACACAAGATGGCATGCTTTGCTTTGGCATTAGTTTCATACCTCTTTTTCTCAGCAGGATCTGAGGGTATTGTGGCTGGAACATTGTACCCATTTAACACAATGCTCCAAACATCAACATCATAAGAAACAAGAAATTCTTCCATTCTAATTTTCCAGAACACATAATCTGTTCCATCAAATAATGGAGCTCTAGTTACAGAAGCTCCTTCTTGAGATTGTGCCATTAAAAACAGACTCTAAGACCAGGATCAATCCTAGGTGGTTTAGACCTATCAGAGGACCCTAGGCTCTGATACCAATTGTTGGAGTGAAAATGACACTGAGAGGGGGGGGTGAATCAGTGTCTTAACAGATTTAAATATTTTTCATAAAATAAAACATAGTTTAGATTTTATCTCAATATTTCAATGATTAATGCATTCATGAGTTGAATGTAATCATTCATAAACAGAATTGAGAAATGTAATAACCAAACAATGAACAAAGTAGTAACAACTCAGTAAAGCAGTGAGACCACAAAAGAACAAAAAGACTCAAGATTTTTCCGAGTGGAAAACCCTCCTAGGGTATAAAAACCACTCCTGAAATTTCTTGCAGGCTTAATCAATTTAATCCACTATTCACAATGCCTTATAGGCTAATTTTTGAGCACCCACTCAAGGAGCACCAACCCCTCAAATTATATTTCTGAACAATAATAATATCTCAGAGGATCTCTCTGTTTTCAGTTAAGCTCATAAAACTCAGTTTTCTGTCTACCTAATACCCTAAGAATCCAAATATTGAATCCTTAAAATATTACATAGAGAAGAATTGCAACTTTTCTCTGCAACATTTTTTTAGTTTTTGTATAATAGAGCTTTTACAATACATTTCTTGATACAGCCAGTAATAATATCTCAGAATTACAACCAGAGATCTCACAGTGTTCCCAACATTGTATTTATATATCTTTTCAAGTATGTCTGTCAAAAGAGTCTTCAAAGAATTCGAGGTCAAAGGAAAACTGAAACCTCCTTTCAGTTTTTAGGAAAAAGATGCCAGTGAATAAATGTCTGCAAAAGATTGACTAACAAGAGTAAGGCCTATGCAATAGGCTGGAAATATTATGACAAGAATAAATCAAGGATCTTTTTCAAATCTGCAATTGCTTTTAGAAAAACCCAGATCAAATGCAATTAATCTCAAAATAGACACCATTTTGAAGCTATTTTTAGATAACCCATATGCTCAAACATTTATTTTTGAATACCCATAAGCTGAAACAATAATTTCTGCAATGAATGAAGAGATTTCCAATTGTAACTGACAAATTTTTCATAAAGCACGACTACCCATTATCTAAATCTCATAAACTCTCAATGTAAAATGAATGTTCTTCTTTTAAGAGTCACCAATAAAGGTTTTGAGGTAATGCAAATATGTTGTTAGCAAGATTCCCAAATACACATGAATATCACAGCTGAAAGATATAACTGAAATCATATAAAGCCCAAAATTGTCATAGATACCCATTTTATTTCTTTTTCTGAGAACAAACTTGAAAGATGAAAGGAGTTACCTGATTAAGCAGATAGGAAGTCAAACAAATACCATTTAAATCAATACCATCAATCATGGTTGACCAGGTGTGATTCCCATGTTTTCTTTCAGCCTCTATCGAGCTTCCAGCCAAAAGGCACACCAAACATAGTATCCACACTGACATAACAACCTATTACAACCGTTACAACTAGTTGGAGAGGAAAGAGTAGTAATGAAATCAAAGAAACAATCCTTCATGGTGGAGGTGAGGCTAGGGTTTCATACCCAACCAAATGAATACCTCAAAATATTTTTCCCTAACATGCTTTCCTTTCCATCGATGACTTTTTTGAATTGAAAAATGAATTGAAATCCACACAAAGTCAAATAACATAATAATGATCAATACATTCGAACCAAAGACCCTTTTTGATGCCTTTCTTTTTAAACTTTGATAAGACTTAGAAGTCCACAATGAGAACATAAGCATCATTATTAAATTTGAATCTGTTGTCCAAATGAAAAAGCTGACCATATTATTACCTTGTAATCATGTTGTTCATCACATAGAAGAAAATGCTTAAGTAAAGGTGTCGACCCAATACCTCCCTCAAAATAACATTGCTAAGTTGAAGATTTTTCACAATGGTCGACCACTATAATAATAACCATCAAGTGGAGCTTACTGAATGTTGACAAAAGATTCACACCAAGAACCTTTGATTGAGTCAATGAATCTCATAAGGCCGATTAGAAAAAAATGATGGCTTAAGACAAGGCCATGTCATTTGCAAATGAATTTTAAGTAATGCAAATAGATATTGAATCATATTATGACTTTAATCAAAGTCAATTACCAAGGTATGTTCACCAAATAATGCCCAAAATAATCAAATTTGTTTTTTGCCATAAATATAACTTTTAGAAAGTCATATGTAATGTAAAAACGTATCTCCAGATTACTAACCAAAACCAAGTGAAAGGCATGAATGGTGATACCTGAAACTGTGAAGACCAAGTCCATAATTCTGAAATTGAAAAGAGCTTTGAAACTGAAAACCAATACCATAATCGAAGTACATGTACAAATAAGATAACCTGTATCATGATAAAGCAAAAAGATCCAATCTGAGACTGCCAACAAAGAGAACCAACTGAAAGAGATTTTGTCATCAAGGACAAACCATTTGAGCACAATTGAGATCCAACAAATTGCTACTCATGAAATATGGTTCAATGAGTTTGACTCAAAAATTATATAGTTGAATCATGATACTAATATCATATGTAATTTTCATTTAAGTCTATTGAGGAACCAATTCCATGTTTTCGTCTAGAGAAACTCCCAAACTAAATGGGATGCCAAGATACCTAGTTATCTCACCATTTTTTATTTGTTTTCAAATTTTGGGAATTCATTGAGGAATAAGACCAACTTTTGACATCAAGAATTCAATCCTATGATGAACTAATTGTAATCCAAGCATAGAACAATATAGGTTTAAAATATCAATAGTATTATTAAACTGTTTTTCTTAATTCTGTAGAAATAACATACTATCATCAACAAAGTGTGAACTAATAACAACCGCATTCTAAGGGATGGATATACCTAATATGAACTTCAATTACTTAGATTTTTGTAAAAGATAACCAAAAGAATCAACCATGAGTAATATATAAATGGAGATAAAGAAAATCCCTATCTCATGAAGTGTAGTAAAGGAAATGAATTAGATATTGAATTATTAATAACTAAGTGAGCATTAGAATATTTGAACAATATTTAAGCATGTACATAAAATTTGGGTCCCAAAACCCAACCATTATAATAGTTTGAAAATGAAATTCCAATGTCTTTAACATATCCTTTCATAAACTTTACCAAATTCAATTTAAATAGCAATTCATTTTGGCCCCACAGTTGAGCTCATTCACTAATTGTTCATGCAAAAATCTATTTATCAAGAGTATATATACTTCCAAGAAATACTATTTTCTCTATTCTCACAATACCTTATACCACGGGTTTGATCTGAGTAACCAACACCTTCATAATTATTTTGCAAGGAGTATTCAATAAAGCAATACAACAACAACCAAAAATAGTGCTTCCATTTTCCCTTTAGGTAGAAGTTTGATTAAGCCTTTATTGATGTTTGTGCCTGATGATCCTTTCTCAATTCTCCAAATAAAGTAGATAAAATTCACCTTTATTGTAATGACATGTAGTTTGATAAAATTCCACTATAAACCCATTGATGGCTAGAATTTTATTAGGTGCCATGGAGAAAAGAGCGCGTTCAATTTCTTCCAAGGAAAGAATATGGTCCAAGAACCAACAATAACCCAAATCAATTCTAATCCAAGAATTTATTATTTGACTATCTCTTCTAGAGTTTCTTGAATATCATTCTGAAGGTTTTCCTCTTTGAAAATTTTATCAAAGAAGACCTAGAACAAAACAGTTATCTCAGAAGGATCCATGTGTGAGGAACCATGTATATCCATTATAGCATAGTTTTTTTCCTTCTTGTATTTGTAATTTAGATAATTAAAGAAAAATTGGAGCCTTTGTTACCCTCCTTAATCCACAATATTGTTACTCTTATTTTAGCACCTTGTCTCTCTATAATTATCTAGTTGTAATTTAGTAGGAAAAACAAAGACTTAACCCTAACATTGCTTAGATCTATATTGATTTTTCTCCTAGAATGTTATGATTTCCCTTGGAGATATTTTATCTCCATTTACATTGTCAAGCCATTATTTTTCCAAAGGAATGAATGAATTTAACAATCACTTATTCCACAAATACCCCTCTTTTGGATTGGGTATGGAATTTTGAATTCCCACTAAAGCAAAAACATAATTTCAAGTAGGCATCAGGCCATGCTCTGTAATTTCAAAAAAAAAATGCTTCATTTGAGGTTTTGGTTATGGCACTTGTAGGTGGAGTGGCCTATGAGCTCCCCCATCCAAAGTAGTTGCTTATGTGTTAGCTAAGGTTAGTGCAAATGGGCCCAAGGAATCATCTTTTGTGAAGATTCTTGGTCCGAATATAGAGAAGGCCCCAATGTCTCCCCCCATTTTTTATTGATTCCTTATTCTCAGAAGAAGACCCCACTTCCTATGTTGATAAATTAGTGGGTGTTAGATCTCCATCCACAAAGAAACATAGGGTTTTGGCTCTGTCAATGGCTTCATGTGCAATGGAAGGGTTGGAGGTGGTTGTCCTTAATGATCTAATGGATGAAGTGATTCCTAGACTTCAACTCTCCCTTATTGGTAAGTTTCTTGCCTTTCGTTCCAACATTGATCAAGTTAGGAATTGGGTGGAAGCAATCTGGAAGCTCAAGGTAGTGTAAGTATAAGTGTTATGGCTAATGACTTGTTTCTTTTTAGATTTATGGTTTATGAAGATTTGATAAAGGTGCTTATGGGTGGTCCTTGGGGTTTTGATAAAAACCTTAAGAATTGTCTCTCTTTAAGAAAATGGAAGCCAAGGTTCGACCATCGACTGATCTGGATTCAATGGCTCCTACTTGGATATGCCTTCTAGGAATCCCTCTAGAATTTTAGAATTTAAAAATCTTCTAAGGAATTACTAACTCCTTTCTAGACATCTACTTCTTGTTGATAAAGTTACTCAACAAAAGTCTAGATTGGTATTTGCAAGAATTTATGTTAATGTGGTTGTCAACATAGCTCTTCCCTCCAAAATTTTCTCTATGGAACAAAACTATAAAATATGAAAAATGCAAAAATATTTTGTTAGACCCACAAAAGATTTGGATATTTAAGTGTAGCCTATAATAGACAACGTCTGGCAAAAATTAAAATGAAAAATATCCAACAGCACACATAAGGATGATCTGAAGTCCCAAGATTTAGAGATGGAATTTTCCAATAGAGAAGAAAAGGGAGGAAATATTGGGAAGGGAATATGATAAATCTAATATCAATAATAATTTGGAAATAATAAAAGACAAGACAAAAGAAACACATGTTAAGGATGGTAAGGAAGAGGTTATTCAGAAAGGTGTGGAAGGATTGAACAAAGAGAATGAAAGAGCTCATTTAAAGGAGCATAGTTTAGTTATGCAACAGATTTTCTCAGTCCACAAAATGATGAATTGGCTAAGGATGGATATAATGGATCTGCCCTCACAATATGTAATGGGGATCTAGAAGATATAAAAAATAATATAGATAGAAAAGAAGTTCAAAAAGAGAAAATCTTAATGGCACCTAAAGAGAAGGAGCTTAACATGGAGGATGGATCTTTCAATAGCTTGCCAAGAGGTCAAAGTAAGGATTTATCAGAATCCCTGTTATTGGGATTTGGTGATAGTAATGCTCAACCTCCTCCTAAGAAGTTATTTGAAGGTACTTTGGACGAGGAGTGGACTCAATTCAATGAAAAAAATAAAACATAAGATGTTAGAGGATAAAATAAACAAGGTGGACCTTCTCAAAGGGAAACCTGAGCACGAGATGCTACAAGGGATGTTGATTTTGGAAAATAGAAAACTCTGGATAGCCTTTTGAGGAAAAAAATAGAAGAAATGAGAGGATCCAAAGGTGTTTTCCTCCTAATGTCAATATTAGAGTAGTATTGAATCTTCCTTTATTTAGTTATGAATATTATTTCATGGAATATTAGAGGTTTGAATAGCCCTTCGAAGCAACATCTATTGAAGAGTTGTTTAGCTAATCTTAAATTGATATTTTTCTCATCCAATAAACCAAGATGCAACAATCTACTTTTGACCAGATTGTTAAAAATATTTGGTCTTCTATTGATTATTATGTTATAATGTGGAAGGGGCTTTTGGTGGGATAGCTACTTTATGGAATCTTGCTAGATTTAAAGGTGTCAAAGGTTATCACTGCAAAAACAATTTGATGACCAATATGGAAGATATGTATACCTCTATGAAATGGAACCTGATTCATATTTATGCTCCCAATTATAAGGTTGTGAAGGTTCACCTTTGGGATTCCCTATCCTCTCTCATCTTTGTTATAGAGACAAAATGTTGGATTCTTGGTGGAGACTATAACACTCCATTGTTTCCCTATGAAAAATTGGGAGGTTTGGATAATTTCTCTAATAGTATGGTGGATTTGGAAGACTTTCTTTATTTTGTGGGGATAATATATATCAATTTATAAGGATATATATTTACTTGGTCTAATAGGAGACACAATAGTAATCATATTCAAGTTAAACTTGATAGGTTTTTGATATCCAATAATTGGAACATTCTCCCTAAACTTTCATTATCTACTCTTCCTAGAATGGGCTCATATCATAATACTATTCTTCTAAATTGGGATGAGGATGTGACTAAGGGTCCCTATCCTTTCAAGTATGAAATCATGTGGAATTCTCATCCAAAATTCATAGATCTAGTTGAAATTCGGTGGAAAATTCCTTGTTATGGCACTCCTATGTGTTATCTAGCTTTGAAACTTAAAAGGGTAAAAGAAAAGGTTAAAGGGTGGAATAAGATTTTATTTTGTAATATATTACACACTAAGACCATTATTACAAACTTTAAGGAGATCCAAGGGATAATGGAATAAGGAAATAATGATATGGATACTTTCACTAAAGAACATCAATTACACAATGAATGGTCCAAAGTTATCAAAGGTGGAGGAAATATTCTGGAAATAAAAATCTAGGATCCAGTTGTTGACTAAGGGAGAAAATGATACTAAATTCTTCCATAAATCCATAATGAAACCTAAAAGTAGGAACATAATAAGATCTTTCATTTTAAAGAAGATGGTATTATATTGTTAGAGGAGAATGACATTGTTGTTTCCTTCTTTAAAGAAACTCTACCTGACTCCAATCGTGATTTCTTTAATTTGGAAGATTTCATTGATGGTATTCGCAACATTTTAACTAACTACGATCTCATGGACTTAGGGAAAACTGCCATGTTGCAAGAAGTCAAAAGTGTGGTGTTTTCTTTTGGTGCATATAAGGCTCCTGGACCTTATGGGCTTCCTCCTACTTTTTTTCAAGACTTTTGGGATGATATTTCCACATACCTTTTAAATGTTGCTAGGGATTTTCTAGATCAAGTAGAATACTAAATTAGTTAAAATCTACCTTTATAGTACTTATTCCTAAGAAATAATATGCTTTGTCGTTGTAAGACTATAGACCTATAAGTTTATTTAATACCATTTACAATATCTTCTCTAAAATAATTGTAAATAGGATTAAAGGTGTCCTTTATAAACTAATTTTTCATAATCAAAAAGGATTTTTCAAAGGAAGACCAATTTTGGATGTTGTCTTATCCAATCAATAGAGTTTAATAAAAAAAGGGGCATGATCTTAAAATTGGATATCTCTAAGGCATATGACAGAGTTTCTTGGCCTTTTCTTTTGGTTGTTCTTCATAAGTTTGGGTTCAAAGGTAGATTTTTGAAGTTGATTAAGGCCTATGTTACTACCCCTAGGGAATACTTCTCTTGTGGCAGAGGGCTCAGACAATTTGATCCTCTCTCTCCATACCTATTTATTATCATGGTGAAAGTTCTTGGAAGGAACCTTCAAAAGAGGCTTGACTTAAGATTAATTAAAGGGGCTAAAGCTTCCTCTTCTTTGCCTCTGGCTTCTTAGCAGTAGTTTTTGTATGACGCTATCCTTTTTGGGGAAGCTTCAGTGGTTGAGGCAGGACATTGAAAATCTATTCTTGAGGATTATGCCAAGGCTTCAGGGAAACACATCAATTACAATAAAATTATGCTTTACTTCTTCACTATGGATTAGCTAATTAAGGATAGAGTTATGAGGATTATAGGTTGACAAATTGTTGTTCTTATGGAAATCTATCTTGGTCTCCCTCTTATCTCTAAGAAATCTCCAAATAACTATTGGAATAGTATCATAGAAAGGGTTCAAAAGAAGTTGATTGGTTTGAAAGGAAAACTCATAATTCTAGCAAGAAGACTATAGCTCCTTAAGGCTTCACTCCATAACATATTGGTTTACTACCTTTCATTATTCAAGATCCCTTCATTTACTGTAGATAAAATTGAACAAATTCAAAGAAAGTTACTTTGGACTAGGACTGAAGAACATTCAAGACTTTCCCTTCTAAGATGGGAATAATTTTTCCTACCTAAAAAGTTTGGTGGTCTAGGTATTAGAAGGATCAAAATGTTTAATAAGGCCCTTCTTATCAAATTGGATGAAATTTCTTAGAAGACATTAAATATTGGGGGGCTATTTTGAAAGCTAAATATCTTTTTAATGAAAGACATGGGAGTTTCCTTTCTTCCTCAGCTTTGCCTTATGGTTCGACCATTTGGAATAACTTGTTAAAAATAAAAAATATCACAAAGCAAGGGATTAGAAGGAGAGTTGGTAATGGAAAGAAAACATATTTTTGGAAAGATGTTTCAAATAATGGACCTACTTTATCCTCCATTTAACTCAACCAAATTAAGGATATGCTTACTAGAAATAATGATAGATACCTTCACAGTTATATTGAATGGGAAGGAAACAAGCTAAGATGGAAATATTTTAGGGAACAACTAACTAGAAGCAAGATTCTTAGGGGTGGAAGAGAACAAGAGGTGGTTGTTGGTTTTCAAATTTCAAGGAAACAAATTGGGGAATGCTTATTCTATTCTCAAAATAGAGAAGATGAATGGATATGGATGAGATTTCATTCTAGGCTTTGTTTAGTTAAGTCTTCTTATACTCTAATGGAGAATCTTATAACTTCTAGTCAATTCAACTTGAATCAAGTGTAGACTAAACTCATCCCTAAAGTAATTTTTTTGGTGGCTTGTTGTTCATTGTAATATTTTTACTGTTGATAATCTTACCAGAAGAGGATTTCAATTTATTAATAAATGTATTCTTTGTTATGAGAATGCAAAGAATATTGAGCACCTATTTTTCATTGTCCTTTTTCTAAAGAGGTTTGGACTTGTGTGCTCCTTCTCTCAATTGATTGGGTCTTCCCCAACTCTATTAAATATTTTGTGGTAAGCTAGAACTTGTCCTTTTACTCACCCAATTATAGCTAATTTGTGGAGACAAATACCCCCTTTATTTCTCACGGGGTTTATGAAAAGAAAGGAACAATAAAATTTTCAAGGATTAGAAGAGAAACAACAAAGAGGTGTTTTGAGTATAAAATAGCAAGTGCAAGAAAATTTAAATGTTGGGAATTATGGATTCTCTAAGATAATTCCTTCCTATTGTGAGCTTAGAATCAAACATAAGTGGGGGATTAATAAAGACCTAACCAGGATAAATTGGATTAAAATCTTGAGTAGAAAGAAAATGAAATGGTTACCTCCCAAAGAGGGGTGGAAAAAACTAAACTTTGATGGGTGCTCAAAAGAGAATGTGGGGATGATTGGTGCTGGAGGAATCATTAGGGATACAAATGTCAACCTAATTGAAGGATTTTCAAAAAATTAGGAACCACACTAATAATATTGCCAAATTAACTGCAACTTAGTGGGGAATAAAGAGATTCAATGAGTTGGGATTAAACCAAGTAATAATTGAAGATGATTCCAAACTAATTATAGAAGGAGAATGCAATGCTCCTTGGATGATAAGAGACATGATGAATGAATGCAAAAATATGATAAGAGGATTCCTTCACTTCACTATTATCAATACCTTTAGGGAAGGAAATAGGGCTACAGATTGTTGGAAATAGGTTGCCATTCAATTGCAAATCCTAAACATTAATTATTTCATGTATCTCCTAGATTCTTGGAAGGTGTTCAATAACATGAAGATTAGGATGAGATTAATATTTGATGAAATAATCATGATTATTAACATTTGTAATTAATTCTAAATGTAAGAAGCATGTGAGGGCATCCATATTGAGTTCCTAAATAATAGGGACACATGGGACACTCACATGGTAAGGTGAAACTCGCCTTGTGTTCAGTTAACTATACGAAGTAATAGTTAACACTTCTGAATGCATGTAAAGATCCTAGGAGTTAGGATTTGATGTTTGCATGCTTGAAGTTCAGTTAAGTTCAGTTAAGTTCAGTTAAGTTTAGTTAAGTTCAGTTCAGATTAGTTCAGTTCAGTTCAGTTCAGTTCAGTTCAGCCAGTTCAGTTCAGTTCAGAATCAGTTTAGTTCAGTTCAGTTCAGTTTAGTTCAGTTCGATTTAGTTATCTTCAGTTGCATGCAAGTGCATGTTGCATGCATGTTGGTTATTTTGAGTTGCATGTAGTTAGCTTCAGTTAACTTGCAATGCATGGCTAAATAACATTGACTTGTATGACATATAACAGGGACTACCTCCAGTTACAAGGGATGACCATTCTTTGGGAATAGTGTTGAGTAAATGTTTCAGTTAACTATAAAGCACTTGAAGCCAACTTGGGTGCCCAAGATGCTTTATTGTATTTACCTCTCATGCATGATAAGATATTTATGAATGCTCAGTTAAGTAGCTTTACTTAAGGGTGCCAACTTTGAGGAAGAGATTTGGAATTATCACCGAAGTGAAGGATGAGTTGTAGCTTCAGTTTGGGACGCCCAAATGGATGAAGCACATGTTTTAGCATTGTTATTCACAAGATAAATCTATTTTCATGAGATATGGTGTACCTTTTAGGGATTGAGCTTGTGCATTGTAATTATCACCATTTGGAGATTACAAGGTTGCATATTGTCTCTATATCTCATTCAAGTTGAATAGAGTTTTTTATAATTGTTATTGCAGGTGTGAAGAAGATTGGTAAAGACAGAAGACGCATTCTCAAGCAAGAATTGGAGCCATTATAATTCAAAGATTGAATAATAGAATAATTCTTGGTGGATTTTTTTCCCGAAAGGGTTTCTCCACGGTACATCTTGTGTGATCTTTCTAATATCCTGTCTAGTTCTTCTATCAACTTCTCTCTACATTAGAATATATGTAACAAAGAAAGAGCTTACTTATATCAGCAATATTAAAGTTTTACAGAGTATTAAGCTAAGAAAACACCTCATTTTTCAACTGGATCTGCACCATTACCACTAATTGCAACAATTAGATTTTCCCAAGAATTTGGTAAAGAACAAAGTAATAAAATGCACTTATCCTCATCCTCTAGCTTTACATCTACAGATGCTAACTGGCTGAGAATTAAATTGAAAGTATTTAAATGTTGTGCAACAAATTCACCATCTTTCATTTTCAATGAATACAACTGCCTTTTCAGATACAACTTATTGGTGAGACTCTTAGTTTGATAAATATCCCCTATTCTTTTCCATAATTTATATGCATTGGTTTTTTCAGTTAATATTGTTTGTGATAACTCTTTGCTTCATGTTTCAGAGTAATCTTAATAGAGAGGATGGTAGTCATGATGCCATGTGTGACTCAGTATCACGGTTCAGTGGGAGTTGTTGGGAGTGACTTGGATGCATCATTGGTAAGGTTATCTCCATGTGATTAGAGATATGGTTTCTTGGTTTAGAGTATATTTTTTATGGATGTCATGGTTTACTCTTGATACTAGTTTAGAGTTTGGCATATTACATGGTTCTCTTGAGACTAAGATGTATAAGTATGTTATGATGCATGTGATCTCCTAAGAGGAGATGGTTAGATCATGGATGTCATGTTTATGTTCCTGATTCATGATTGGAGCTTTGACAATGATCTTGTGTAGTTCTCTTAAGTTTTGGGTACATTAATCATTTGCTTGATTACTTCATGAAAGTGTTGTGTTGCATTTGGAGTTTGGCATGGATTGGTTGGTTACAGGTCCTCATGGATACTTGGAGAAATAGGTGAGGTTGGAATTCTCTTATGGTAAGAGACTTTTGTTGGAATGGTTACTTGTAAGAAAAAAATTTCAACAGAAAATACCGAGGAGTCTACACCTTGGTTGAATGTGAATTCAACACATTCGGTGGTTTAGCATGCCTCTAAAGAGGTGGTTTGATTACAGAGGCTTGGGAAAGGTATTGGTTTGTTTGATAATGGGAAGGTATTAATTGAAAAAGTTAACACTTTAATTAATGTTATAGATTATCTTATGTAACCATATAGATAAGTTCTCTTGGTTTTAATCATTTGCTTGGAAGCTTCATGATTATGCAAGTTGCATTTGAAGTTAGCATGGTTTGATTAGTTGGTGTAAGAAGGCCATTGGTCTTGAGTCTTGTACTTGTTTTATTATTCCTTGTTTAGAATAATTGCAATGTATAATGTCAAGTGGGAGAATGTTGGAAATAGGTTGCCATTCAATTGCAAATCCTAAACATTAATTATTTCATGTATCTCCTAGATTCTTGGAATGTGTTCAATAACACGAATATTACGATGAGATTAATAATTGATGAAATAATCATGATTATTGACATTTTTTATTAATTCTAAATGTAAGAAGCATGTGAGGGCATCCATATTGAGTTCCTAAATAATAGGGACACATGAGACACTCACATGGTAAGGTGAAACTCACCTTGTGTTCAGTTAACTATACGAAGTAACAATTAACACTTCTGAATGCATGTAAAGATCCTAGGAGTTAGGATTTGATGTTTGCATGCTTGAAGCTTAGTTAAGTTCAGTTAAGTTCAGTTAAGTTCAGTTCAGATCAGTTCAGTTCAGTTCAGTTCAATTCAGTTTAGTTCAAAATCAGTTTAGTTCAATTCAGTTCAGTTCAGTTCGGTTCGGTTCGGTTCAGTTATCTTCAGTTGCATGCATGTTGGTTATTTTGAGTTGCATGTAGTTAGCTTCAGTTAATTTGCAATGCATGGCTAAATAACATTGAGTTGTATGATAGATAACAGGGACTACCTCCAGTTAACAAGGGATGACCATTCTTTGGGAATGGTGTTGAGTAAATGTTTCAGTTAACTATAAAGCACTTGAAGCCAACTTGGGTGCCCAAGATTCTTTTTTGGATTTACCTCTCATGCATGATAAGATATTTATGAATGCTTAGTTAAGTAGCTTTACTTAAGGGCACCAACTTTGAGGAAGAGATTTGGAATTATCACCGAAGTGAAGGATGAGTTGTAGCTTCAGTTTGGGACGCCCAAATGGATGAAGCACATGTTTTAGCATTGTTATTCACAAGATAACTCTATTTGCATGAGATATGGCGTACCTTTTAGGGATTGAGCTTGTGCATTGTAATTATCACCATTTGGAGATTACAAGGTTGCATATTGTCTCTATATCTCATTCAAGTTGAATAGAGTTTTTTATAATTGTTATTGCAGGTGTGAAGAAGATTGGTAAAGATAGAAGAAGCATTCTCAAGCAAGAATTAGAGCTATTGTAATTCAAAGATTGAATAATAGAATAATTCTTGGTGGATTTTTTTCCCGAAAGGGTTTCTCCACGGTATATCTTGTGTCATCTTTCTAATATCCTGTCTAGTTCTTCTATCAACTTCTCTCTACATTCTACAACAGTAAAATGAATTAATCAAGATAATCGCCCACAAAGAATATATGTAACAAAGAAAGAGCTTACTTAGATCAGCAATATTAAAGTTTTACAGAGTATTAAGCTAAGAAAACACCTCATTTTTCAACACGGATGTGGCCTCTAATGAAGGCATATTGTGCCCTCAATGATTTTACTAGAATTATGATCAACTCCAATCAAAAATTAAAGAGATAATTTCAAATGAAATGTTAGGAGTTAAAAATTTTCATAACACTTGCAACGATGAAGGTGGATAGAAGCATTATTTTTTTACGAAAGAGATGGGGACTAAGAATCATATAATGTGTACACAATAAAACAATAGGAAATTAGCACCTAAAATAGCGTCGGATTTTAGTGTATTTGAGTCCATCAATTAGTCACATCTCACGGCGCAAAATTTGGCGCTAAATTGTTTCTTCATTTCGGTGTTGGTGTTTGCATCGTATTTTCCGTTGTATTTAGCACCCACTTTAGTGCCGGATTTTGTACCAAAAAAATGGTGCCAACAATAGCGTCTCCTTTAGTGTCGGGAATAATGCTGGGAAATAACATCAAAAATAACGCCTAAATTAGCACCCAATTTGGCTTCCAGTTTTGCTTCCATGTCTGCTCCTATTTTTGCTTCTAGTTTTGCTCCCAATTTTGCTTCCAGTTTTTCTTCCAGGTTTGTTTCTAGGTTTTCTTTTGGTTTCGCTTTTAGGTTTGCTTCTGGTTTTGCTTCCAATTTTGCTTCCAATTTTGCTTCAGGTTTTGCTTCCCGGTTTGCTTCCAATTTTGCTTCCAATTTTGCTTCTAGTTTTGTTTCCAGTTTTTCTTCCCAATTTTGCTTCCAATTTTGCTTCCAGTTTTGCTTCCAATTTTGCTTCCAGTTTGCTTCCGGTTTGCTTCTGGGTTTGCTTCTAGTTTTACCTCCAATTTTGCTTCCAAGATTGCTTCTGGTTTGCTTCTAGTTTGGCTTCCATTGTTGCTTCCTTTTTTGCTTCCATTTATTAATTTAATATGTTTTATTTCAATTTAATTAGTTAAATATATCGTACCTCTTAAATAATTCATATGATTATAGAGTAAGTAATTTAATTATTTAGCTCATATGATTAAATAACAAGATAATTATTATAACATGATCATCATCTATAATTAAAATAAGTGAGTCAAATATCTATAATTTAATTGAATTTGACAACATCCATCTTGAGTAGTAAATTAAAATAATCATATGTAATAAATATCCATCCAAAAATCATCGACCACTTTTAATATATATAAATTGACAAGTCAATACTGATAAGATCATCATCATATATAACTAAAACAAGTGAAAGTCAAATATGCCAGTAGATGAATAACATGTCAAAATGATACATGTCCAATAGTTGACATAAGTCAAAATGATACATGTACAAATGATATAAGTAAAAATGATAAATTATGTAACTCAAATTGATACAAGTCAAGATGATACATGTACAAATGATATAAGTGAAAATGATACATGTCAATATGATACAACTCAATAATATCGTACTGTAGGCCGTGAAAATGATACATATGATAGCAACCATGAAAAGAGGCATCATAATGATATATCAACAATGATCCATGATGATGTTTATATGATCATGAATGTCACTGGTTAGTACCAGCTGTAACTATCTCATCATCATCACCATCGTGATCATCATAATCATGATCACCATCACCATGATCATCATTGTCATCATCATCATTGTCATTGACCTCAGTGTCTTCTGTATCTGTGTCATCATCATCCTCTGCCATGTGATCTGTACCGAAAGAACCAATATTTTCTAGATCTATATCATGATGAGGATCATCTTGATCTTCTAGAAGACCTATGTTCTGCAAAAAAAAACATTTAAAATGAAAATTTATTATTTATTTCATACAATAATGAATTTTTCTATTATATATCTAATATTACAACATATGAGATAAAACGACCATAATCATATTACATCATATCAAAGTGCACATACCATAATAAAATTTCAAAAAAGTTACAGCTAATATGTCATTCCAATGATGTAAAACATGCAACAATTCTAATAAATGTTAGTAAAGATCATAAAAAAATTTGTTATACAATTTAACTATCAACTGTAATTTTTTTTACATAACCTTAAGTGCAAACCCTCTGCATTTTGTGCTATATATATGATTATGTTTGCCTCGAAGATCCTTTGAGAGTTAACTGGTCTATATATCTTCTTCTCCTATATTTTAGAAATGGATATTTTTCTAGGACATTTTGGCACAGTAATATGCTTCAAAGGTTCTTTGATAATTAACTAGTCTATATGTCCCTGTATTTGAGAGTTAACATTTATGGTTTAGTTTTCTATTTGTAAGCAAGCTATGACATGCAACAATACTTGAGCATACAAAGAATAGTTCTTTAGGACATTTTGTACTTTGATTATACTATTTTTAAGTGAACTTTTCATGTATATAATCATATCATGTTCATGTATGTTAATATAAGGCAGCTATGGAGGTAGTTCAAAAAGATGCCCCTAAAATTTTGCCTCATCTTACAAAGTCTATAGGAATAGGAATAGGGATCAAGTTTTGAGAGTCTAGTTTAAGTTTGGATTCAAGAAATGACAAAATTGTGAAGGCTAGAATGGCTTTTAATGTATCACTTCGGTTTCAGAATTTGCAGTTGCAGATTGGTAAACCCAAAACATAAAATTATTCATTGCTCCTTGTTGACACTGTGGTTGTTAAGGATTGTTATACCTTGCATAACCACCCCATTTTTTTCTGGAACAAAATGGGTCCCCCTTTGTCTTTTCCCTTTGGCCTTTGGTTTTCTGCCTTAGGCGTTTTCTTTTTAAAGTTCTGTCGGAGGCGGAACCAGAACCAATACCGGACCTGGAAATTCCTTCCAAGTTCTGGCCTTGTTCCATTCCTAGTTCTGGTTCCAACTATTATTTGTCTTCTTCCTTTGTTCTTTCTCGGAGTTGGGTTCGGGTCCGATTCAGAATGTTGAACTTTTCCAAGTTTCTCGTTCGGGTCTTGTCCCGGGTCCGACCCCGCCTTTTCTCTCTCTTCGTTGGTCTTTGTTGGTTTTTATCTCTGGTGCCTTGGGTGTTTTCGGCCTTGCCCACATTTTTCTTTTTGTGTTCGGCGGACTTGGAACCGGAACGGGAACTGAACCTTGAAACTTGAAAAAGTTTCTAGTTTGGGTTCCGTTCCGATCCTGATTCCGCGTGTTTCATTCTTTCGTTTTCCTTTTCTTTTGTTTCATCGTGGGGTTTTCCCTCCTTTTTCTCTTTCTTTTCCTTCTCCTTTCTTTGTCTTTTCGGATGACGTCAGAGGTGGGCCCGGAACATAATCTGAACCCGAAACTTGAAAAAGTTTCTGGTTTGGGTTTGGTCCTAGTCCTGATTCTGCTTTATCCTTTTTGTCTCTCATCCCCATCCTGACTTATTTCCACCTCCGCCAGCTTTAAGGAGGGCAGTGTGCTTTCGGTTCAATTTTGGTTCTGCCTCAATTGGAATTTGGGTTTTCTCCTGAGTTCAGGATTTTCCACCCCATCTGGATTTTCCCGGATCTCACTCGAGCTCCAGCCGAACACTGTTGTTCAGGGATTCCGCATGTACCGGATTTTCCCGAAATCCCTGAGGCCTCCGAGGAGATGTACCTTCTTCGCGGATTTCTTTCTCCCCTGGATTTTCTTGAAATACGTTGTTCCCTATTTGTTCCGAGTTTTCCGGAATGTCTTCTCCTTTGCGGAATTTCGTCCCGCGCGGATTTCCCTGGGATCTGATGATATGCGAAGAAGTATGGAGTAGTAAGGCTATTTAATAAATGATGATGCATTTTATGAATAATTGATGCTATTTTGGGATCTCACATACTGTTCCTTGATTGATAATGATCAGATTAAGTTTCTAGTGGGTGTTTTCATGTTTATCCCGTTGGAATCCGCCTGGCTCATATTTCTCTGAAATTCCTCCCTGGCTTGGATTCTGCGGGTCGGCTTGAAACCTGAACTGTTTGTATGATCATTTTGTTTGAAGATTTAATGACACCTTACTGGCATAGGATCCGTTTTAATGATGATTTTGATTAATTAACTTCTGTTTGTGTGATCTTTACTGTGGTTTTCTTTGTTGAATGTAGGATTAAATCACATGCGTGATGATATTTTCCAAGGGAGCTCAGTTGGAATGCATTCCCTAGTCCAGTTGGTCATAAAAATCAGCTAAGAAGAAAGTTGGAAAGACCTTGCAGATGTCTTGCCGACTACCAGTGCATTTTGCTCAATATGCATCTGTGTTACATTTCGGCAAGACCCCAGAGATGCCACAGCGATCATAAATCACATACAGGCATCTATCGCCAAGACATCATTCATTGTCTTGGCGACTAGGAGTTTCCTATCGGCATAAGTTTTTCTTTGGGGAAGGGTCTTGGCGAAATCTCCATGTCTCACCGACCGGCGTCAAAAAGATTCATACATCGACGAAAGGTTTTCTCTTCGCCAAGAGGTCTTAGCGAGTTCACGAAGTCTCACCGACTACCGCACAATGAGCAAAGACTTCGGCGGGAGTCATCTTCTTGGCTAAGAAGTCTTGGTGAAATCTTCAAGTCACACCGAAAAATCACAAGAGGAGGTCTATTGGGGTGAGGTCTGGCAGTCTTTCCGACCGATAAAGTCTCACCGACATATTGTTTCATTGGTGAGAGAATTAGGTTGTCACAACGACAAAAGATGTGCTTATGGAGATCCCTCGGTGAAGCATAATGTATCTATAGGACATCTCCCCGACAAGAGAATGCTATAGCAACGCTTGTGAAATGAAAGAACCCATGTCGACATGACTACAAAAAGGTCTCCCCGAAATGAAAGGATCGCCAAAGGTGATCCCTTCGGCGTGATGTCTGGCCGAAGAAGTGAGGTCAGAGTGACAAAAGAAGCATCAGCGTAGTGATCTGGGATCGCTATTAGGTCTCAGCGACCGAGCGATGTCTTCCAGAAACAATAGGAGATCGCCAAAAGATAGCGTGCTCGATGAAAGTCTCACCGACATGAGGAAGTCACGCTAAAAAGGCCGAGCTCAGGGAGAAAATGAAAGGGTCGCCGTAACATCTCGGTGACCATGCGAAGTCCCACCAAAAGAAATGGAGCTCGCCAAGAGGGTAATGCTTTCACCCTAAGGTCTTGGTGAAGAAAGGAGGTCACGTCGGTAGGATGTCCCTTCGGGGAGAGGAAAGGTATGTGCCAAGAGGTCTGGCGGATAGTAAGGAGTCTGGCCGACAACAAGGTGTGCTCGCCGAGAGAAGGACTTCACCATGTGGTCTTGCCAAAAGAATGTGGTCTTACCGATAGGTTTTGAACTCGATGTGACTTCTGTAGCTCGCTGAAAGGTCTCATCGACTGATCCACGCTACGTCGATAGCTGTGAAGAGATATAATCATATCAGGGAGATACTGATGGTGTCTTAGCGACATACGATGTTGATCGGACCACCTTTTGACCACCTAAAAGGCTCGCATGGCGTACGCCCGACCAATAACAAGAGGCTAAGAGGACTGACTGGTGACAATTGACCTAATTGACCGTCTCCTGTGTAAGAAGACCAACAAAATACAAACTAGATGGACTCCTTTTGAGAGCAGATGATGATGGTGCTTCCTGAAGATTGGTCAATGGACAGAAAGGTCCAGAACAGAAAGGGAGCAGAAGGAAAGGATCTGTGACTCACAGGGACAACTGTAATGACCACTGACAGGCAGATCAATATTAATGGTGATATTCTAGAGCATTCAAGGCAGATTTCATAGGGAGTTCGAGTATGTACACGTAGATAGATGAGTTAATGTTGCAGCTGCAAAAAGATCTAAAGGTTTCTCCTAAGGACAAGCCATCACCGACTCAGACAGCAAGGCTTCTCATTGAATGCAACATTGATTCTTTTTGAAAGATCTGAGAGCCGACTCTCCTAGATGCAAATATTTTATAAACCCTAAAGGGGGGGGACAACACATTCTTTTTGATGCATTCTTGCCTCTTTGTAAAAGGTTAGAACTTCTAAGTTAGAAAGTGGTAGATAGAGAATTTCTAGTTAGTAGCCAGTAGAATAGGAGTAGAGAGGATAGAAGCTGATCCTGATTCTTTGTAATAGGACCTTCTTTTGTTTTCTTAGAATCAAAATAGTCTAATGTATCTTTCAATTTTCTTAGTGTAAATGGAAACAATTTGGAATCATAGATTTCTGTACATTGGTGATTGTGCCAGCTTTGTAAATGTTGCTTATCTGTTTCACTAACAGTAGAAGCAACCATATTAAAATCTATTTCATGTTGTGTTTCAGAATGGTGTTTGTCTTGAGTTGATCATCTAATTTGAGAAGCTTTCAAGGAATGAAGTTTGATTTTATGTTTTGTTTGAATGGTAACTTACAATCTGTTGTTGAAATCAACACTATGAATGAATGAAACTGTGTGTTAGTCACAAGTTAAGTTTGTTCTACAGTTTTAGTTAGGAATTCCTTGAAAGGCAACAAGTCTGGTTAATTTGGATGAATTATTGTTCTTTTCTGTTCCAAATCCCTTATCCATCTTTTCTATTTATTTAAAACCCCAGTTAGAGTAGGTTTAAGTTTATGTCTAACCCAAAACAATCCAAAAGCTCAACACTAGCAGGCCCCTTGAATATTACTGTTGCATTGACCACTGAGTAACATCAGCACAGTTGAGACCCAACTACAAAGACCTTGGGAGCTAAGGTATCCATGTGATCATCTTTCTCTTTCAGGAGAAACAGAGTAGCAATATTCTGTTTGCAATGTTGTTGTGCCAAAACACACGTCAATAGGAACTAAGGCCTGAAACCATGTATCAAAACATTAAGCATGCATTCTTCCAACCAGTGAAGAAGGAGATGATTAGTTTGCTTCATTTTCATTTGCATAACCATATCATGGTGGGAACCAAGAAGACCAAGGATGTCCAGTTTCATGTGGAGGTAATGGATGTGGTCCAAACTTTAGGAGGGGCAAGAAGGTAAATGTATGATCCTAATGAAATTGAGGAAGAACAACAAGAGAGGGACAAGAAAAATAAAATCAATGCAGAGTTTCAAGGATTTTTCAAGTGAGTAAGAGAGCCATGGGAGCAGCCTCATCTAAAATATTTTGAACTAAAGTTTGATATACCATTTAGAGAGCTTGGTTTTCATGGAGTTCCTTTCAAAGCCTCTACTTTTATTGTTCCTACGGTAAATAGTTTGGTAGAGTTGGTGGTATTACCTTTCTTAGTAATCACTATTAGTGAGATTGAGATTGTTAACCTTGAGAGAGTAGGACTTAGGAAAAGGCATTTGATATGGCTATTGTTTTCAAAGACTTCAAGCGGGATTTACTCCGCATTGATGCCATTCCTGAATATTCGCTTGATGGCATCAAGGAATGGATGAACTCCATGGATATAAAGTATTATGAAAGTAGAATGAACTTGAACTAGTGGCCAATTTTGAAGACTATTACTGATGATCTAGATAAATTTATTGAAGATGGTGGTTGGGAATTTTTGAATATGGAAGCTAGTGATTCTGATTCTAATAATTCAAAAGAGTCAGATCAAGGATATGAAACCTCTGATGTAGAAGAGGAATCAAAATCAGATTTCATGTAGCCACCATCAATAATGTTACAAGCCAAAAAGATGGAGGGAATTCTTATATAAGGATAATTTTCAATGTTCCAAGTAGCATATTTAATGCCAACTACATGCCAACATTGAAATTCCCTAGCATTATTTATGTTAAGGAAATTTCCCTTAGATCCAAGGATTCAAAGCACATCAACCATGTGGTACAAATGATTAAATCCCACAGATGATCTGTAGCAATGAAAGAGTCTGAAAAGATATGTAGGAGTTTAGGTGAAATCCTCAAACCCCCCAGAATCACCTGCAAGACAAAACTTCCACAAGAGAGAAATGACAGAAAAATCATGCTATCATTAAGATGCAAGGATGCCAAATTGATTATGACATGATTACAAATGTACAAGATGCCTGATTATATAGGCAAGAATGAAAACCTAAGATGCATGAGATGTTGCCATGTGTCTTGATCTAACAACATGTGAACTCTATCTAGATTATTATTAAATGTTGAGATAAGTTCTAGAAGGACAACTCATCTTCTAGAAGGAATCTTATCCCACCAAACAAGGAAGGGAATATTTCCCTATTTATTAAATAATTTATCAAAAACGCAACCTAGGACTTAATTAATTAAATGCAAGACCTAAGTTAACTTATGTTAGTGTAATAATTAATTAATTAATTACACCAACACCCCTCCATAAGTGCAACTTAGGGAGGAAAATGCAATGATTATGCAAAATGATGATGGGTCCCAGCTATGAGGCCATGTTAGGTACCCATGTACATGAAGATGCAAAAAATCTCCCACAATCGGAGAAAAGGGGAAAACCCAGTAGGAACAAAACCCCTCTTCAAAAAGGAGATGAAAATGCAGAAATGTGAGATAGGATGGGAAGGATGGAGGACTCCCAAATACCCCCCAAGTACACCATCCATCACATGGATACAATACAATATTTCCTCCATAGGAGGGAAAGAGAGAGACAATATAGCCCCCCTGAAGATGTGATCAAAATACAGATGCTTCCCATTCTAGATAGGAATTGAAGGAAGGATGAATGATGATGATATCTCTGAACTTTGCTCAAATGTCTCCTTGCCTGAAGATGAAGATGCCACAATTAATGAAGAGGGTGACAAACCAGGATAATGTAGAAAATGATGCTAAACAATATCTAAAGACAGTGATGATGGAGACTAGATAGCCCCCCTATATGAAGTGTCCTCAAAACCACTGAAAGAAATCTAAAGAAAATTCAATGGTAGATGCTGAAGAAACCTCAAGTCCTGAAATGAAGCCATCCTATGATTGCAAGTCTGGAAAATTGAATGTGCCCTGATGAATGATGATGATGATGGAAGCCTCAATCAATGAATCTGGACAATGAATCATTGAATGTGAAGGGATACCAATTGTCTTTGATGAAGAAAAAGCACCGAAAGGAACCTTGTCAACCTCTTCGGAAATATCAAGGCAATCAACTTCCTGCACAATAATATCATCATAGGGAATTTGATCTGAAGCATGAATACCTTCACTCGGATGAGGAACTATACCAAACAAAGAAGGCAATAAATGGTGGCAGATCCCATCTCGCCATTGTTGATAGTTACCCTTGTGCAACATAACCAAAGAAGGAGTATATGCAAGCCCCGTAATAAAATTTCTCCAAAAAACAAAGAGACACTGACCTTCAACAATAAATAGAAAACCTCCAAAGATGATATGCAACTGAAGTGATGCTACCCAGATCAAAAAATATTTTCCCAAGCTTCAGGATGTCCAAGTTATTGAGCAAATGCACCAAACTGAAAAAATCAATGCAAAAGTACTTGGAGCTGAAACTGATCAAGAGATCTGGACTGATGAAAAAATCTCTAAAATATCTCCTGAATGCCACTAGAATTCCTGGGTTTTGGCAATTTGATGCAAAGATATTGGCCGTTGAGTCCAAAGTGGAGGATTGACTTCAGCAAAATCTTCAGCTGAAAAAAAATGACGTGTGCCAATTTTTGTTCAGTGATTTTCTTTAGATCCGTACAAGATATCAAAATCCTAAAAGATACCCAGTTCAGATTTTGACCCTGGCTACGAAACCCAGAAATCATTTTTCCTGAAACTGAGTGGAAGCTGGATTTTTGAAGCAAAAAAAAAAAAAACGGCTGCTTGCATCCAACAAGACTTTCATGCCAAAAAATGATCTCTCATATTTGAGAAGAAGTCTGCAGCACTGAAGCTCTGATACCATGTAGGAGTTTAGGTGAGCTCCTCAAACCCCCCAGAATCACCTGCAAGACAAAACTTCTACAAGAGAGAAATGACAGAAAAATCATGCTATCATTAAGATGCAAGGATGCCAAATTGATTATGACATGATTACAAATGTACAAGATGCCTAATTATATAGGCAAGAATGAAAACCTAAGATGCATGAGATGTTGCCATGTGTCTTGATCTAACAACATGTGACAACATGTGAACTCTATCTAGATTATTATTAAATGTTGAGATAAGTTCTAGAAGGACAACTCATCTTCTAGAAGGAATCTTATCCCACCAAACAAGGAAGGGAATATTTCCCTATTTATTAAATAATTTATCAAAAATGCAACCTAGGACTTAATTAATTAAATGCAAGACCTAAGTTAACTTATGTTAGTGTAATAATTAATTAATTAATTACACCAACAAGATAGAGAGAGCTACACTAGTGACTGAGGAGAAACTTCAGCTTTCAAAAACATGATATCAATATGTCAAATATATGACTATGGCCGATATCCATATCCCATCAAAGCAAACATATGTCATTGTTTTGGTGATATTTGTTTCTTACTCTGATGAATCAAACCTTGTTAGCTTTGTATTCCTCGTTGACTTGCTCATTCGGTCACCAGTCACTTAAGTCATGACTTAAGTCATTAGCAACATATCTTTACTAGTCCCCTTGCATAGGTTTGTCGATCGCTCGGTGTTATATCACCCCATTTAATTTTTCCTAAGTCAGGCTCGTTATTATTTTTTAGTTGATTGTGATGTCAGCCTCATGTGTTATAATCCCGTTAACCTAGTCATGGCCCCACTTTTAAAACTAACATTAATTGCATGTGCAGAAATCCTGCCCATCCAATTTGAAGGGCGCATCTCAGCCATTGCTCGCAAACCTCGTAAGATTTGAATATTGATCTATGAAATGATGCGAGGTTGGCAAATGTTTGACATGTGTGCACCTACAGTGTTGAAGGTAAATCTTGGCCGTATATCGCACACCTCGCATGACTTAGACAAGTACTCTCCAAAATATTGCGAGGTTTACGAATGATGGACACGTGGATTGTTTTGTTTGCTTGGGAAAGGAGGTGGAGCCCATGGGAGAGGATGATCTAGTCTCTAATCAACAAGTTTTCATTGGCCGATGAGGTAATGAATGAAGACAAATAAAATTAAAACCATGTTGATTTGATCTCAATCGTTCTCTATGCCATCTTGGAAAGAGATTGATGACTACTATTCAAAATTGGATGCACGGCTAATTGAACCATTTGCTTCCCGCAAGCGAACAATAATGGTGGACAAGACACCCACAACCACTATTTTTTTGACATTAATGCACATAACAACTTATTTTCCTCACACAATTTAGGATTGCAAGTAAATTCAAAGCCTTCAGGAGATCGTGCAAAGTATTTCAAGCTATAACTTGAAAAAGTTAGGGTTTCTTGTGAACAAAAAATCTATAAGTCAAATTACAAGCTTTATCTTTTAAACAATCTTGATTTAAGGTAGGTTTTCGCTTCTTTCTTTCAAATTTGATTAGCTTGCATGTTCTAATTTCTTTTTTTTGCTTTAAAATTGTGCATAAGTGTGGTCTTCTACTATGCTTCAAAATTTGTATATCCAATTCGCACTAGTTGTTAATTAAGCACTAGGTAATGAGCTATCCTGCATCCATACCCTAGCCTACCTAATTGTCCATGGCTCCCAAAGCCCAAGGGTCTAGTTCTAAAACCCCAACTTAGTTACTCTCTCAGGATATTGTTGACCATCTCAAACCCTCGACAAGTAAGAAAGCTTAGGGGCAGGAAATATTTTATGGTCCTAAGATTTATGAGGGGTTGTTGGATAAGCAACATTGTATTAAGGATGTTGAAACACCTTTCACTGGATGGCACATGTTCAAGAATTGGTTCGGAAATAGAAATTGTGAAGTCCCCTCTTGCAATACCTAGAGATTAGACAGGGGAAAACTTGTCCCAAATATCTATATGGACGTGGACTTGCTGAAAGACATTGCAACAAGGTATGACCCTGTTTCTAGGGTAATTAGGGCATTTGATGGCGTTGAGATGGTTAGGATTACTAGAGAAATTTTTTTTGAAGTCTTTGACTTGTCTGAGTGGAATGAAGACATGATCCCTATTAACCTGGATGTTTTCAGGAAAGAGTATGAAAATACCAAGGTCTTGTTCAGAACCACAATGCTGCTAATACATACTGCTACCAATAGATATGGAAAAATAAGAGACAAATAAAGATTGGAAAAGATGAGAGGGAACCTTTCCCTGTGAAATAATTTTCTAACTACTTTAAGAAGACCTTTATTCCTTATGCCAAATCATTGGTTTTGATCCACCAGAAACTATGCCAAAATAATATATGTACATGATAGGACATATCCAGCATGGAGCTTTCAACGTGGTTTATTATTATGCTACTTACTTGGTAGAGCATATGCACAAGGGTTTGGTTTCTCTTAAGGAAGGAAATAATTGGGATAAATTCTGGTGGTGCTCCCTATTAATGCATATGTTTCTATACAAGGGAAGTAAATACTTTGATAGAGACATGTCATTGAAGATGAAAGAGGATGGTCTTAAGCTCTCGGTTCAGTGTTGGACTAGGATTCTAGATAAACATGATAAAAAGTTTGATTATGTGGTCTTTGATAATGTGTTTTCCTCCAAGCTGAGGAGATCCTAGATTCATGATCCACCAAGGATCTCGAAGGAGATTCATGATTTCTTGAGACCTATGGAAAGGAGGCTTGAATTGCAGATAACTCATAATAGGGGAGATATCATTCCGTATTCAAATACAACTATATTCGAGGTATATGTGACACCTATCAATCCTTATGTTCTACCAAGGGGTATATCTTTGAGGATTGGATTTATTGAAATAATGAGACAACTAGGAGCTGCAAAAATGACACATCTTCCAGAAAATCAGAAGAAGGGGTCTTTCTTCCCCGAATAGAAAACCTTTGCAAAAATTTTGATGGTTAAGGGAGGGTGGAAAGCTTTTGTTAAGATCTTAGAACCCTATGACTTGAGGGCAGTGCACCCTAGAAACCATGACCCTGAGGGTTTCATTGCTATAGTAAAGGAAAGGATAAGGACCAGTGTATTTGTGCATAACTTCTACTACCCTGATCAGATGTTATCAGGAATATTTTGGATTTTAAGGTGCAAGAGGAAAATAAGGCCATGTATCTTGCCTTCGAAAAGATGGTTGAGAATGGCATGATGTCTGATCCTAGATATGACCCTTTTCCAAATATCAGGGGAGAATGGGGAAGAGTACAATATGTTTTGGAAAACTTTGAAAGTGTATGGGTGTATTAATAAGGGAAAGAACAATTGAGGATAAGGGGAAGTCATTGGCAGTAGAAGAGGGGCCATTTGCACATGAGGAGGAAAGACCTTCCTATGAGCCTCCAAAAGAGATCAGAATATATTCTAGGAGGAAGCAGATTGTTAAGAAACAACAAACATTGTCAACCCCTACTACCTCAGAAGGGTCAAGGGTAGCTTCTCTAGCTAGGTTAGTTTCATCACCTCCTAGATAGGCTCCTATTGTTATTGAGATTGATTCACCCCCAAAAGGCCCTTCTCCATCAAGGCAGCCACCGGCCAAGAAGCAAAAAGTTGAGGTGAGCAAAATTGTTGACTACCCGGACATTGAGGAAGAAGAAATATTAATCACTCCTGAGGAGATGCAATAGGGAATGCCTTCTCCTCCAAGGGAAGTTGTAGCGGATATTGCAGAAAGTAGCCTTATATTGGGAAAAGGGGAGTTGAGTGGGATAAGCTACTTGGATGACTTGAGACATGAAGCTTGTAAGGAATTTATGGAGGATGACTCTTTTATTAAAACAAGATCATTTTGAGATTTTGCTTGGAGGGCTAAGGTTCCAATTTATGTTGAGAATGTAGCGAGGGAGAGGAGTTTACATCCTGAACTCCCTAAGAATGTTATCCAAGAAAATGTAATGAAAGCCATGAATAAGGAATTTCAAAGTATTATAGCTGAGGAAGGAAGGGTGCTTGTGCAGAAAAGTGGAGTTCTGTTATTGCCTGAATGGGACATTATTGATGTTGTTGTATTGGACACCATAAGAAGAGCTGGAAGGCCATTATTTCAAACTGAAGAAGAAGCTAGGTTGGAAATCAATGGATCAACATTTAGTGAAGAATGGGATGCCTTGGAAATTTGCTCATTGTCTACGAGATCTAGGAAACCAGTTATGGAAGAACCAACCGACTTTAGTGGAAAATTGGTTATAAGAATAGTTGCTGACACTCCAACTCTAGAGGCAACATACATGATGGTGAATGTTGCCAAGTTTTCCAAAGCAACTATAGAAAGTTTAACTACTAAAAGGGACTCATTGAGAGGATAGTATAATGATCTTTTGGTTGAATATGATAAGAGTCAATAGAGAGTTGTTGATCTAGAAATAGAGCTAGCACTTTGGAAAGTACAAGTAGAGACATTGAAGTCTCAAGGACAAACTAGCTCAAGCCAAGCTGCATTGACCATTCCAGTGGAACATTCCCAGCCTTCTCCTTTTTCAGAACAACCCATGACCATAATACCATACAACTTGGGCCAGGAGCCACATGCAACTGATGAGCTTACAAGGGAGCAACTGGGAATGTAAATATAACTGCAAAAGGGAATGTGTGTATTGTGGTCCAATGAGAGGGTGACTTGTGTACAACTTGGCTTGAGGCTTGTTTTTCTCCCTTATTCTATAAAAGGGAATTCAAGGCCAATTTTACAAGTCTTTTGTTGAATTATGGGCCCGAGTATGCAAGTAGAAAGCATAGATCAAATGCATTTTGAGTCAATGTCTTAGGTTTTGAGTTAATCTAGCCAATTTTGTCAATTGTATGGTTTTTGAACATGTTTGAGTTAAATATGTAAGTCTCATGAGGTCATTATCTCTCCATTCATACATTTTATATGAATTATTAATGAGAATTCTATCAAAGATCTTTTCATTAATGTCCATTGTGTCTAACATTATGTCTTACAGTAAAGACAAGGTCTTATTCACCCTTTATGTAATATCATAAAGTTCACTCTTGTTAGCCTGATTGCTACAATGATTTACACATATTTTAGCAAGTGTTCATAATCAAATTAACTATCAAGACTATTCAAGCCATATACAACATTTACCATTAAATTATATCAACCTTCCTTCCTCGACCCCAAGAAAAAAAGAATAATTCCCCCCTAAAATGGTTCTCCACTCCTTCCTTTTCTCCCTCATATCCCTTACAACCAAGCACATTAAAGACTAGTACTTCCCAAAGCTGTTATGGCAGAGGAGAGTTAATGCCTACTACCAATGATCAGAGTACACAACAAACATAGTACAACTGTAACTGTTTATCTCAAGTATCACTCTATAACCTCTTCAAAGATTATTGAAACTCAACACAAGAAATGCAAATTGACATATTAACACAACAATATCCAACTAAGTTATTGAAAGTCAACTATTGATACCTCGTTCTCCATCCAAATTACAAAATCAGCCCACTTTTTGCTTTGTAACATTTCCTTTTCAAATTGCTTTGGATGCTGACCATATTTCTCCTCCTATCAAAACATGACACATGGACTAGTCAAACTAATTAATATGCAATCATTTACTTTTTCCTAGGAAATAAAAAAATATCATTTAACATATTAAATATACTTACAAATGTACAGATCAAGGCATGTAAAAATTTCTAGCCACTGTGATGTGTGGCACGAAGTTTGGTTAAGCCTAGCCTTTGAGGCCTTGTCCTAAAACATATACTAACTCAATTTAACTATGCACAAATAAAATTTAAAAATTGTTTAATAAATTTGATATAATCTTATGAGAAAATTCAAATACTTGCGTACTCTCCTCACCGGACTTCCTCCATGCATTAGACCTATCATATGCTTTTACAAGCTCTTTCCATACTTTCCTACTTACATCAAGTAGCCTTTTTTTGAGCCTTAGCTCAGGAGGGAGTTTTTTTATCTTCTTTGTTTGGTTGCATCAAAATCTTTTGCAGTTTTGAGACATTCGTAGTTTTATCTTCTTTACAGACCAACCTATGCCAAATTCAGTCTCCATGTCATGGATAACTTCTTTTTCCAAGTGTATGGGTATCTTTTAGAATGGAAAATGTAGATGGTCTTTGAATTGTTGAAGGCATGATTCCTTCAACCTATTCACAAACATTTTTCGAGCATCTATCATTCGGACTCCCCCTGAAACCACATCGTATTCTATCTTGGTATCATAGGTACCAATGGAAGATGCAAAACATGGTGTGGTGGAAGAAGTCTGTGTCCTAGAAGTGGTTAGGACATGGGAAGTCTTTGCTCCCTATTCCACATTCCTAGAGTTTACTGTTATTGATTTCCTCCTGAATCTTTTGCTCAATCCAGGACTGCTTGGGGAATCAATTGATTCCCTTTGACACGGTTAATTTGGTTGCAATGTTTCAGGTGCTTTACTAGATCATTTTTCTATGTATCTAGCAAGCATTGTCAAGTCCACACCATCCAATTTTTTAACTGCCTCTACCCCCAATATGGAAGCTAATGCCTCTTTATCTTTGTCAGTCTCATGTCCCTATATATATATATAAAATAAACTTCTTTTAAATTTAGAAATAAAAAACTAAAAACTAAAAATAAAAGAAACAATGGAAACATTTACAAATCTATAAATTGACAATGAATTACCTCATTGTGGCCAGAGTCTGCTCCCTTTGCTTCCTTCCCTCTATTGCTTGAAATTTTGAGGCGACCTAGGGAAAGTTATTTTTGTCCAGTTTGTCGAGGCAAACGAAGTACACACTGCTAGGTATGAAAGTACACATTGTCAAGAAAAACAATTCAACTATGTTTGCAATTCAAGGAGCATTTTTATGCTTAGCTACAGTCAATCATTGTCAAGTACAATTCAAATATGTTTGCAATGCAAGGAGCATTTTTATGCATAAAAATGAAATTTTAGAGGTTGATTGAAATTTTAATGAAGCAACATCACGTGGATCAAGTCCAATCAATCAAGGTTTTAAAGCAACTTCACATTTGCATCTATTGTCAACATATAAGTGGTTTTTCTAGTTTTCTTAAAAAATTCAAGGTCATATGGCGTTTCTCTCCTTTTTTAAAAGGAGTTTTAAAATTTTAAACCCCAAATGGTTTTTGACATTAAAAATCCCCTAAAAAAAATCAGTTTAAGGGTATATGGTGAGGATTACATATTTTTTTGATTTTCAGTATGCCTTAGCCCTAGCAAAAACCTTACTTTTTATGGTTTCCAATTATCATTAGAGAATTTTTGTGGCACAAATGGCACAATCCTTCCTATACTATAACAAAATCATACAATTTTTGTGGCTTTGAATGCTATGGAAATATTTATCACTTCAAATGGAATTTGGCAAAGGTTCCAATGCATGATTTTTGTAAAATTTGACAAGAATGCAAACCAATGAGCACAAGACTCAAAATATAGGTGATAAAAAAAAATCACACTAGCTAAATGCAAAAGGACAATGTTTGTAAGATTTGTGAAGAATGCAAACCAACGAGTATAGGGTACCTAACCAAATTCAATTCATTTTAACACAACCTACGGGCGAAATAAACATTAAATTTTCCAAAAAAATTGATAAAAGTGTCATATAAATACCTACCTACAATAGATGACGCCAACTAATAATGCAAATTACACATGATACAAGGGACAAAAACAAGTCACACTAGCTATAAGTAAAAAGAAAATACTTACCACGTGCGGCTCCAACAATCTCTTTACTCAAAAAACTCCATGAAATCTTTAGATGCAACTTCCAGGTGAAACCCTATGGCGGCTGAGAAGAGAGCTTCCAGAAAGCGTGATGGAAAAATGACATGTAGAAGAGAAAGCTCGATGGAAAAATTGACACGTTTTTCCAAACTTTTCAAATGTTTTCGTGGGAATTTTTTATTTTCCGTTTTTGATTCATTAGTTAGCCTATAGTCGTCAACCTGAGCATTGACTTTAGCGCTAACTTTAGTGCAAAATTTGAGCCCTAAATGCAATCTCTTTGGGGCATTAAAGGCAGCAAAAAATGCGCCTAATTTAGCACCTACCTATGCAAAATGATGTATTTTGCATGGAAGTCGATAAATAAATACCATTATTTTTATTATTTAATTTTGAGCATATTTTTTAGTGGTGTTATTACTCTCAACTCTTTATCCTGGGCAGGTTATATTATTTATTCATTTTGATTTAAAAAATTTACTTGGGATATTTATGTGAGGCATGTTATTCTTCCTTACATAAATTCATGAACCAAACATTCTTAAACACACTCAGGTTTCATCCTTAGAGTTTATCCTTCTACATGAAAGTTATAAATCTAACATTTTTAAGTAGATATGATTCATTTTATACTTTATTAGGGTTTGGATGCACCCCTTATCTATGCTTCATTGCTACTATCTTGATTAGGGTTTGGGATTTTTTTGTGTATATCTCTTTGATCCCACTAACCCACCCTTATTTAATGTATTATTGATAGATCATTCATCATGTATGATCATATATATTTGTCTATTTCCTTTATCCATGCATATATTACATATTTTGACATGTTTTTACACTTTGTTAGATCTCATCATTCCATCCTTGATTAGATCTCATCATTCCATCCTAAATTAGGTTTTAATCAAGAATAAGGAATCCAATCTCTAGTTTTCAAACAAATAATATCTACGATTTTAATGAATTTGTGGAAGAAGTGTAAGGTAGAGAACCAACTAAAATTATTAGTAATAGGTTTTCTTTCATCTAGGATAACAAGGGACCATGGAAGGGATGTTTAGCTAAAATTATTAGTAATAGGTTTTATTTGTATTCAGCTTGTAAATAAATGTCTTTTTGATGTGAATTTGTAGTCATCTTGTAATCATAAGTTTTGACCTCTAGTTGTCAAGATTCAACATCTAAAATTTTTGTGAAGAGAAAAATGTTGCAATGTCCTATTTTGTTTTTCATAGTGCATCTTAATGAAAAGTGAGCATATTAACAAGATAATTTCAACAATATTCTCTTGTTGCACAACTGTTATGTGACTATTGTCATTGTTGTGTATTACAGGATCCAGAGGAGGCCATGGATAGAGGACATGGACAACGTAGAACTACTAAATCACAGAGAGGAAAGTGGGTGGAAGAGGATATGACAACGAAATCTACAAATACAATAGAGGTAAGAAGAGAAAGTAACCTCAACCAAAGGAGGAAGGTGTTTATGAATTCACAAATGCTACAACATAGAGGAGATAAAGTCATTTTTTTGTCCATGAGGCCTTTGAGGTCAAACTTATTGGTTGAAAATGCACAAGAATGGTGATTAAATGTGATTCTATGATCAAGGGAAAAGTTTGAAAATTAGGATGGCCAAAACATGATATCAATATGTCAAATATATGACTAAAGTGAGGTTTTGTGTTGGATAGAATATTCATTGAAATGATATAATTGGTGTACTAAACATTATTTACTATGTTGTGTATTATAGGGGTGAGACGAGGTCATGGAAACATATCATGTCATATCAAATGAGGACACAACAGATGAAGTGGGACATCAGGTACTCAAATTTTGACTTAACTTAGGAAAAAATGATCTAATGGCATTTTGTGATACGTCCATCTTTTTTCATAGTATTATTGAAATTTATAGTGTATTATCTAATCTTGACATAAATTATTGCATGTTCTTGATTATTTTAGATGGAGATTGGAGCAAATGTAGAGCCTGAGCATTCAACTAGCAAAAGTAGAAGATATGTACGTGGACGTGGACCTAAAATTGTTAAATCACGTAGACAAAAGTGGGTGGAAGAGGATATGACAATGGATCTTGAAGACAACAAATGATTGCACTGAAAAAGAGGTTGGTCAGGACTATAGTACATGGGATGAATACTTTGAGAAAATTGTTGTTTGTGGATGTTATGTATGTCATGGAAATAAACAATTCAAATGAGCAATTTTACAAATAAATTACATATATGATGAGCTTCCAGTCGGTAGTATGCCTCCTACAATCGATTCAAATCCAATAGGAATTGTGGTAAGGAATTTTCCAATTTGATATAAATAACATGTATACTTTGTTTAAACATTGTTTTATATTATTTAAATAACTAATTTTTTTCTTAATGGATACTTTCAAGATAAAGTTCTTGGTTTAAAGTTTCTTGGATCACTGACTTCTAGCCTAGAGGGAAATGATCATTTATCAGATGATACATCTAACAAAAATATGTGCCAATATACCATATCGAAAGATGAGGAATTGAGGAAAACAAGTAACAAAACAAGAACAGGTGTAAAGATGCATAATTTACTTAAAGACAAGGGGAAGGTGGACTACATACCCTATGAGAATGAATGTGATGGAGATGATGACTTTCCCCTGAGTTTGAGATTAATTTACAAAGAGACATTTGATTGTTGATTATATTGTGCTTGGCCTAGTGATCAACAACTACCTAGAGTGTACGAGGTGTTTCAATTTTGGGGATACAACTACATGATACAACCCTCCAATATTCATGGAGTGAATCTAGGCCTCTTTATTATCCAAAATGTACATGTGGGATCTAAACATAGAAACAATTCATAACAAACCACTAGGAGATTAATGCCATATTATGGTCCATCATATTATAGTGGTGAATGGAGAAGGCTAACAGAATATAAGCCCAACATGTCAACATATGGTATAAATTCGAATATGTATACACATTGTCTCCAATTGGAAAGTGGAAAAGAAATGAATAGAGGTCATCTTATGTATATGGATGGATGTGCATACACACACAAAAATATTGCAGGATTTATAAATAGTAGTAAGGGAAGGGACCCTATTGTAAGACCGAATTGTTAATTTCTTGAGGTTATAAATGATAAATATGGAGATATGGAAAGATAGGTTGATATATTGATAATGGTTGAGGATATTTTGGACCTTACCGTTGGGGATGAGTTATTGATTGATTGCCCCTTCTTAAAACACACTCCTGTGCAAAAGAAAAGGGAAGAACAAGGTCTCCCTAAGGATGTTCTTAAGGGAAAAAAACCAAAGAATAATAAATGTGTGGACTGATGTTTTATAAACTGTGTTGTCAAAATTGTGTTTTTATTTAAATTATCATATAAAAAAGGTAGTCTATAAAATAATGTTCCATTATTCAATTGATGTATATATGTTCATACAATTTTTATTTTTATTTTTTAAGCCATATTTGATTATACTTCTTTGAAATTGATACATTTATGATTTATCCAATTGTTGCCAAACATTAAATAATGCTTGTGTTTGTTGATAGGTAGAAGATGTTGATGAAACACATACTAATACCCAAGATCCAACTGGGTTATTAAGATTTGGACAGGATGATCCAAACGATCCTTTAAACAATACTAGGGTGAAAAGAGCAAGATTGAAGAAAATACAATCACTTGAGAAATTTGAATAGCTGATGAGATCCACATACATGGATGACATGCCACCTAGCCTTAATGAAGAAGGATTGAATGAAATGCTTACAGATTTCTTTGGGGATAGAAACAATGATGACAATAATGATCATATGGTTGACAATAATGATGATAGCAGAGGTAATTACCACCAACGTAATGTTGATGATAACAACCTAAAAGACTCCATCAAGCAAGCATCAAAGACACCCGTGTTCAAATTGGGTGCAAGTAGAACCTCAAAACTAGCATGCACATTAATATTATTAGAAATCAAGTCACTATTTGGTTGGTCAGACAAAGGATTCACTACCCTACTAAAGTGAGTTGAAATCTATTTCTTACTTTTCATTGTCAATTGGTGTACATAATTCGTAAACATTCATCAACTTTATTTATATTTCTTTAAGGGGATTTTAAAACCATATATTGTATATAAATAGTCCTAGTATAGATCGACATATCAAACATGTTCATCATAAGTCAAACTTTCAATTGATTTAATCTCTGGCAATCTTACAGGGCACTAAAAACTAAAATATTCCCTAAAGAAAATGTGTTGCCATCAACTTGTAGAGAGGCATTTCTGTTGTTGGTTGAGTTGGGGATTGAATATAAGAAAATTCATTCATGTAAAAATGATTGCATTTTATATAGAGATGAATATCAGAACAAGGTAGAATTCCCTGTATGCAAAGAGAAGAGATATCGTAAAAATGTACAAGGTCCTACAGTTCCAAAGAAGGTTTTACGTCACATGCCAATTATACCTAGACTTCAACGAATGCTTCATTGCAAGTCACTTGCACAATTGATGGAATGGCATGCAAAGAATAGGAGTAAAGATGGATTCATGAAAATTTCGGCCGACTCCAAAGCAATGAAACACATAGAGGAAAAATGGCCAAGAAAATTCAAAGATGAACCCCGTAGTATCAGGTTTGGTCTTGTAATTGATGGAGTGTTCCCATTCTCTTTCCTGAGCTCAAATTATAGTGTTTGGCTAGTCGGATTGATAGTATACAATATTCCCCCATGGATGAGTGTTAGAAAGGAGCACCTTATGCTGACTCATTGTTCTAGGAAAACATCAAGTTAAAAAAATGGATGTTTATCTTGTGCCTTTTACTGATGAGATGAAACTGCTATGGAAAGGCATAAGAATGTATGACATATCATGTCCTCCATCAAATGGGTCCTTCATGTTGTATGGTGTGCTATGTTGGACTATTCATGATTTCCCAGGACTTGGTGTTTGTTTTGGTAAGATAAAATATTTACGTATTTACACTCATAATTTATTTTCATCCTAACTTTTATACTTAGTTTTATACTATTTTTTTGATGTTATTAACATTACTTGTTGAATTGTAGGGCTTCAAACAAAGGGGATATTTGCATGTCCAAGATGTACAAAACAATTTCAAGGGTGGTATTCTAAAGATCTACATAAATTTATTTACGCAAACAACAAGGTTTTTCTACCACTAGATCAAAGGTTTAGAAATCGCCTAAAGAATCAATTTGATGGAAAAGTTGAAAATAGAGGCCCTCCCATGATTATGGGTCTAGGTGATTGGCTTAAGAAGTATGAATTAAGATGCTGAATTGAAAGATTGGGAGAATTTTTTTGATCGAGCTGATTCAATTGAAGGACCAAAACAAGTTGTAGTTAATATGCCAAAAGGAATGAAAAGGAAATCCATATTCTATGAGCTCCCTTACTGGAATGATCTATTAATATCTCACCTATTAGATCCTATGCACATCTTCAAAAATGTCCCAGATTCTATATTTCAACATATATCAGGAAAAGAGAAGGACACCTTGTCTTCGAGGAGAGATATTGCTCTTTCGCGTACCAAATTTGATAGAAAACATTTGTGGCCAAGCAGGGAAAATGAAACACATGCAGAAGCTCCATGGATTTTGAAAAAAAAAGAGCTAGACCAACTAAAAAATGTTGTCCATTCAATAAGGACACCTACTAGTTATGGGACATCATTGGCTAAATATTTTACAGTTGATGGACATATCACAAGATTTAAAACACATGATTTTCATAATTTTATGAAGGTATTATATATCATCATTTAACATTTACTGGTAACATTGATTAAGTACTAGATATATTTTGATATTTTGTTGTGTGAGAAAAAATTACTAACGACCTTTTCATAAATGTGTTTGATAGCATATCATGCCATTGGAAATGAGGGGGGATTCCTATCTTACAGTTGACTTAAGGAATGCCATAAGTCGATTGTCAGCATTTACAAGGTATGTGGTTATATGAAATGTTCATGTGTGAGAGACATAGAGATATTATATTGCATTTTAATTTATGACTAAAGGTTCATACTAATTTACTATTCTTATATTAGGTGGGTGAACTCCAAGGAGATCCACGAATCTAAAGTGCCAAAGTGGAAGAAGGAAATTGTAGAAATTGTATGTGTATTTGATAAGGAGCTCCCTACAAGTTTCATGGACCTACAAGTCCATTTACTTATACACCTAGTAGATGACATTGAATTGGTGGGTGTTGTATCAATGAGGTGGATGTTTTTCTTTGAGAGGTATATGAAAACTCTTAAAAGATATGTCCAACAAAAGGCACATCTAGAGGGTTGCATGGTTGAAGGGTATGCATTGAATGAAGCATTTTTCTTGTGTGAATTCCTTGGTAAGGACTTTGAAGATGGGCCACACATCTGTGATGAAGAACGAGCATCAAATATTATTGACGGAGAAAAACCACAATCTAATGGTGTTCAAGTAGAAATTAGTAAGTAAATTCATGATCAGTGTGGTTGTTTTTCTTGTAATCATTAATTTACTCTGTAATTTATTTGTCAAATTAACAACATGACATTTGGAGTTTGAAATAAACATGTTGACATGTAATAGGTGTAGACAAAAGTGCTATACTTGACAAGTTCATTCTGTACCACATGGACTTTATGAACAAATGGATTGATTTGTATGATAAAAAGAGAGAAGTGTTAGAAGCAAGGAGACAGTTTAAGAGATCAAACCCAAGGAATACTCCACTTCCCACTAATTTTCTTAGGGAATGGGGAAAAGATTTCACACTAGAATGGGTTATTGAACAAATTCAAAATCAAATAGAAGATGTAGGTATACATTCAAACATAACAAAAGATGAAATCAACATGTCTAGAGGATGTGAAAGAAAGGTATAGTTGGAATTTTACAAAATGTTGTTTCCTTATAGTTTTGACACTATTAACTATTTTAATATTTGTCATTATATTTTTTTTCACTGAAATAAATAGTCTTTCGCAGGTGAGGAAATATCTAGCAATGTGGGCATATGGTCGACATTATTCTGTAGAAAGTGTAGAGGTAAAGAGACAACCCTTCAATTGTGGCATCACGGTTGACTTCAAGCAATCTAGTCGATCAAGCTCAAAAGATAAGAATATAATTGAAGGGAACCTACAATATGTTGGGAAAATACAAGAAATTATTCTGTTGGATTACCGCTCTTTTAAATGTTGTATTTATAAGTGTAGATGGTATGAAGCATTTGAGAGGACACGAAGACATGATACCCATAGTGGATTGTTTTCTATAGATTCCTCATGCTTCCTACCAGAGGATAAGGAGTCTTATGTTCTACCAATTCATTGTGAGCTGGTATTTCTTTAACTCAAACAAGAAGCGATAGTGATCATTAATCTATTAATTCATAGTTTATTGTGAATATATACATGTGTTTATTAATCAATAAAATTGTTATAACATAGTCTAATATATGTATTTCATTCATGTGCATGTATTTTTCTATGAAGATATTTTGGACCCGAAATGGATGTTTTTCATACATTATGGTCCAAGATTAAGGCGTGTATTTGATGAAACATTAGTGGATACTGAGCAAAATAATGATGACAAACAAAGAGAGAGAGAGGGATTAGAGAACATCGAAGAAATTGACATCCATGATGATGATGAAGATGGTTATGTTCAGGCACAAGAAGACAACAATCCAAAGTTAGATGATGTTATGGAATACAACAATATGGATGGTATAGAAAATGATGATCCAAATACATCTGCTAACAATATAGATGGTGTACAGTAAAATTTCAATGATGATGAAGATGATGCAAGTCAAGATGAGGATGATGATAATATTAAATACTTGAAAGAACATATGAACATTGACAATGACACACTAGATGACATTGTAGCAAACAATAATGTTAATGACCAAGACTTCTAAATTTTCAGAATTATTTGCAATCCATGTTTAAAAAATGATGATTCTTATGGCCTAAACTTTGAAATGCATCAATAATATTATTTGTGTTGATACAAATTACCTATTGCAATATCCTTAAATTTTTCAATCTTTGGTATGAATTGTTCGTAGAAAAAATTAGGATTACTTGGATGCTTCTTCCATTCATTTTGTATCAACATATGTTTGTGAAGACACAAAAGTTAATAAAATATTAAGGCATCCAGAAAATTCATCACCAACAATTCATCGAAGGAAAATTCATTGTCAGCAATTCATCGCCATGGAAAACTCACCGACGGAAAATTCACTGCCAAGTAAAATTCACCGCCAGGAATTCACCTTAATATTTTTAATAAAATCAAAGTTTTGCTGGTAGTTAATTTTACTTGGCAGTGAATTTTCCGCTGGTGAATTTATCATGATGATGAATTGTTGGTAGTGAATTTTCATTTAGTGAATTGCTGGTGATGAATTTTCCTAGAGCCAAATATTAATGCACGTAACTCACAATTATTTAAATAAGCAACTTTGTTAACTTTATTATTTTTAAATAGTTTCCATTTTTATGTTGAACATGTAACAAGGAAAAATAAGCTCAAATTTTCAAATAAATTAGCAGCTCGACCAACATCCACAATAAATGCTTTACTATATCAACATATTCATTCACATAAGCACAATATTGAGGCTCAATAACTGATATTCATTCAAATATAAGAAGAAATAAGTATGGAAAACATAAGAAAAATATAGAATGATAACACAGTCATGGAGAATCTCTTATAATAAGATGTTCTCCATTATATTGCTTCAATTGATATTACAATGCTCTTCTTTAACAATCCCAGTGTTATCCCCTCAATTTATTGTGGAAGTATGAAAGGAATTTTAATTCTTAATTTTATGGAAACCAATCAAAACAATTTCTCTAAAAGGACTTTTAATCCTTAATAGGAGCCAATTAAAGTAAATTATTTGAAAGGACTTTAATTCACACCTAACCAGAAACCAATCAAAACATCCACACAGTAACAACAAATGTGCCCTGATAAATCTTGTAGACTTAAATAACTTGAAAATATCACTTTGGAGACAACAAAGCAATAAATAAGCATGAAAAATTGACACAACAATTGAACACTGAAAATGGATTACGAATTATAATCAATCATCTCCATTATATTACCTTTTAAATAATATGCATTATAACAAAAGTTTTTCAATATGAAATGGATTGGCAGATGGGCACAATTGATGCGGGGATAGGGTGTATTTCTTCCTAAATAATACAAAAACAAGTTAGTTTAATCACAAAACTGATTCTCAAACCCTTACAATACTCCTTTCACAATTTGACTATGCCTTGTCAATTAGGTTTCCAGACCCTGTTTACCCAACTTTACTCCACAAAGAACCTCTTCACAACCAGTCCCTTGACTACATTAAACACCCTTCATGGCCACCTAAAACATTTATCTAATCCAACTAGGGTTCCTTTTAAACAATTCTCATAAAACCAGTGACAAACATTGCCCTAAAAGACCAATTAGGTCTATTTTTCAAAATAAGTCCTCTTAAAATTCCACACCAACCTAATACAACTGCTCAAATCTTAAAGATAGTTAACAAAACCCCAAATTCATAAGGTTTTAGGACCCCAAACTCCCTTCTACTCGCTGATACAAGAATCCCTCACTTTCCTTCAATTTAGGTAGGGTTTATTCAAATTTATGGTTCCCCAACACTTACAACCTTGTAATTTCCTCCAACACTTTGAAAATTTCCTCTACAAACTCACAAAACTCTCACAGAGACACTCCACTCAACCTTTCATCATACTCATTCTCAAAACCCTCATATCTCACACAATTTCACCAATTTTCCCAAGACAGCCATGCTTTCTTGCCCCAAACTCTTCATACAAACAATCCTAACATCTTACCGCCCTATTTTCTAACATCCCACTTAGTCACAGTAAACACAGAAGGTGGGATGGGATTTAACTCATGCTTAAAGCTTCAAAACTTACAATCTTCCCTTATAGGCCAGTTACTATTTTTAGGCAATAAACCTCCTTGCATTTTTCCAACAACCACTAGTATGTGTTCAAATGGGAGTTTATATCAATACAAAAATATTTCCACAAGTATGAGTTCAGATTTGAAGGTAAAAACACATAATTTTAAAACAAACAGGGGTATCTTGTATTGATTCCGCTTTACAAATGTTTCAATCAACCCATACATCAATGGAGGAAAAGAACTTATACATTTCTCTTCCTCAAGTTCCCTCCAAAACTGACTAACCTCCTTACAACTTCTACTTGACTGTTGGTATCCTTGAATTTTGCATTTTTTGTAATTACAATGTTGACAACTTTTATCAATTTTAGCAACTTTGCACTTTTGAACCCCAAGACCTCCTAAACACCTCTAAATTGGCCCAAAATACTATTTGATGATCAAATATGACCTTATTTAAAATAAACTACAACTTGACACCTTAAACTCTTCATAAGCCCTATTTACATAATTTGCAACTTTTGAGCATTTTTGACAACATTTCCTTTGCTCACTAGAACTGAGTTCCTAATTACATTCAAATGGTCAATGAGACCTTATTATCACACCAAATGACCCAAAAAATCCTAAGAAAACCTATTTCCCTTCAAACTCAAACAAATTCAAATGAACTTTGATTGGTGCTCCTGCACCATGCAACCACCTTTAAAAGCTTTCCAAGTCTCTTGGAAACAAACTTTAGACTGCTCCAACCTTTGTTCTTCACCTCCATGGTCTTCAATTTATCTCCTTCTCTTCCTCTAAAGTATCCATTGTTTTCTTGCAATTCTTTCTCTGAAATCAGACTGCCTATTGCTTAACCTTGCTCTCTTTTCAATTGACTTCCCTGCCACATATCTCTTAACTCTTCCTCTGCTTTTGAATGTCCTTTCTCTTAATTTATCGCCCGTAAACACACTTTCCTCAATATTGAGTTCATTATATTTTTCCTTACTTCTATCTCCATACTTGGAACCATCCTCTTGTCCTTGACTCACTATCTCTTTTCCATGTTCTTTTGTATTCAAATCTATTTTCTCTTCAATCTCTGCTCTAACAGAATTGTTTACCTCTGCACTTTCAACTTTTGATTGCCCTACAACATGTTCATCAACTATTGGACAAAAAAATGCCCCAACCTCTATTCAATCTTTCTTTTACAACTTACCTTCTATCTTTTCACCTTTTCCTTTCTCAAACTCAATTTCATACATATTTTTCTTACCTTCTTCATTGCTTCTCATGACTGTGGTAGTCTGCATATTCACTGTCTTCTCATTCTCTATCCTTGAAGTGGCTACAAATACACTTTGCTCATCACCTACACACCTTTCAAACTCTTTCTTTCCAAAGGTAATAATGTTAGCTTCCTTCTCTTGTTCTTTCTTACTCTCCTGCAATGGGGTTAGCATAAAATTGACACCATCCTTGAAAATATTATAAGTTTTAGCTCTCCCATCATAAATAGAGTGCCTATCAAATTGCCATGGTCTTCCAACGATCAGATGGAAAAAAATCATTGGTAAGATATCACAAAGCACTTTATCCCTATACTCACCAATTTGAAATTCAACTAATGCTTGCTCCTTAACAAGAATTGATTGATCATCACTCACCCATGAAGCATGATATGGATTTTCAAGAGGGATCCTTTCTAGCTGCAACTTGTCAACCATTTCACAAGACACTATATTATCTGTAGACCCTGAATCAATCACAATTTTACACACATTACCTTTGCACTTGCAAGCTATTTTGAAAAATTTCCTTCTTTGAGCCATCTCCATCTCCTTGGATGCTTGAAATAAAGTTCTTCTTACCATCAGACTTTCTCCAAACTCGGGTACAACATGTATAGTCTTTGAACTTGAACTTTCACATTCATCCTCCTACACAATCTGAGCTCTTCTTTCATTCCTCTTTTCTCCACTACTTGATGAAGCACTAAGGTTTTCAAGACATTTCCAAGTAGGGTGACCATACTCATTACATTTATAACACCTTCCTGAAAATATGTTAGGATTCCTACCTCCAAATCTGCCTCTTGATCCCTTGAATCCACCTCTAAAATCTACAAATGATCAATTCTTGTTCTTTTTGTGCATCACCTTGACTCTCATTGCTTTGTCTTGAAGAAGTAAATGAGCCTCTACCTCTTGAAGTGCTTCCCCTTCTTCTTGTTGATTTTTCTTGTCCCCTTTTAACCTTTTCTTCTACTCTTATTGACATCTAATAACATTCTTCAATTGTTTTTGGATTAAGCAAACTTATCTCATCTTGGATATTAAATCTCAACCCACTAAGGTACTTGGCCACTTTCTCAACATAATCTAATACATGTCCTGGCCTTATGCTCATTTTATAAAACTCATTAGTGTAGGTTTTCACATCCATCTCTCTTTGCTTTAAATCTTGAAGTTTCTTTGACATCTGAATGGCATAATCTTTTGGCAAAAAATTTCCCTTTAACTTTGCTACCATCCTATCCCATGAAGAAATGTTTAACTTACCTCTTCTTCTCCTCTCTTCCTGTTCATAATCCCACCAAACTAATGCATGACCCTTCAATTTAGTCTTGTCTATCTTCACTTTTTCATCATCAGAAACTTCTTCACATTCAAAGAAATTGTCTAAAGTAGAAATCCAATCTAACAAAGATTCTTCATCTAAGGTACCATCATACATTGGTAATTCAAATTTTACCTTATGCTTGCTACCTTTTATTGCCTTCAAAATTCTTTCCATCTTCTGTTCTTCAACATCTAACTCTTCTTCAACATCTTTAAAGTCTTCATCTTCTTCATCTTCAGTTTCACTATCCTCACTCACAACCATTCCTCTCTTTTGTCCTGTCTCAACATCTTCCAACATTGCTACAAATATCTTTTGAAGTTCTTGCATCTTTCTCATCCCCCTTTCCATCTTTTCTTCCATCTCTTGCATCTTTCTCACTACATTATCCTTCTTTGGAGTCATCTATCAATTTGTCTATTCAACTTCTTTCTTTCTTTCCTTCAAGCAACAACTTTCAATATTCCAAGAACCTATTCCCTATGCTCTGATACCAACTAATGTAGGGATATAATTTATTTCTTCCTAAACAACACAAAAAAAAGTTAGTTTAATCACCAAACTGATTCTCAAACCCTTACAATACTCCTTTCACAATTTGACTATGCCTTGTCAATTAGGTCTACAAGCCCTGTTTACCCAAATTTACTCCACAAAGAACCTATTCACAACCAGTCCCTTGACTAAATTAAACACCCTTCATGGCCACCTTAAACATATCTCTAATCCAACTAGGGTTCCTTTTAAACAATTCTCATAAACCAGTGACAAACAATGCCCTAAAAGACCAATTCGGTCTATTTTTCAAAACAAGTCCTCTTAAAACTCCACAACAACCTAATAAATCTACTCAGATCTTAAAGATAGGTAAAAAAAACCAAAATTCATCAAGTTTTAGGACCCCAAACTCCCTTCTACCCGCTGATACAAGAAACCATCACTTTCCTTCAATTTAGGTAGGGTTTATTCAAATATATGGTTCCCCAATACTTAAAACCTTGTAATTGCCTCCAAAACTTTGTAAATTTCCTTTAAAAACTCACAAAACTCTCATAGAGACTCTCCACTCAACCTTTCATCATACTCATTCTCAAAACCCTCATATCTCACACAATTTCACCAATTTTCCCATGACAGTCATGCTTTCTCACCCCAAAATATTCATACAAACAATCCTAACACCCTACCACCATGTTTTATAACATCCCACACCCATCCCACTTAGTCACAGTAAACACAAAAGGTGGGATGGGATTTAACTCATGCTTAAAGTTTCAAAACTTAAAATCTGCCCCTACAGGCCAGTTACTATTTTTAGGCAATAAACCTCCTTGAATTTGTCCAACAACCACTAGTATGTGTTAAAATAGGATTTGATATCAATACAAAAATATTTCCACAAGTATGAGTTCAATATACAACTGCACAACCACATACCAAGACCTACAATTCAGATTTGAAGGTAAAAACACAATTTTAAAACAAACAGGGGTATCTTGTATTGATTCTGCTTTAAAAATGTTTCAACCATACCATACATCGATGAAGGATAAGAATTTATACATTTATCTTCCTCAAATTCCCTCCAAAACTGACTAACTTCCTTACAACTTCCACTTGACTGTTGGTAACCTTGAATTTTGCATTTTTTGCAATTACAATGTTGACAACTTTTATCAATTTTAGCAACTTTGCACATTCAAACTGCAAGACCTCCTAAACACCTCTAAAGTGACCCAAAACACTATTTGATGATCAAATATGACCTTATTTAAGATGACCTACAACTTGACATCTTAAACCCTTCATACGCCCTATTTACATAATTTGCAACTTTTGAGCATTTTTTACAACATTTCCTTTGCAAATATCTTCTTACTAATGTATACTATAATGGAAATGCAAATATGAATGATGATGATCTTCAATCAGGTCTTGGTCTCCCTTTATATATAGGGGGAAACAAGCTACAGACCCGTTACAAAAAGGTATGATGTTTGATGACAAATAGTTAATTAACATAAATGAAAACATAACACTTCAACACATGAATGCATTGATTCGTTAATCTTCCAGTAGGTGCTCGTGACCACTTAAGATTTTTTCAAATCTCTTACTCCATGATAATGCACCACCTACAAAGTGTATCTTCCTTATGATGTCGGCAGGTCTTTAAGCTCCAATGGTTGCTGCTATGTATTTGACATTGCATCTCTGGTTTGGTTGATGAACAAGTTGATGGTGGAGAGATGATGAGTGCATTCCTCCTCAACATAAGTTTCCACGTTGACAATTGCACCCTTCATATCATATTCCACATACATCATCTTTTCAAGTTGTTTATGTGTATTTTGTAACACCATCTCTTCATTGTTTATTTCTTGCAATGCAGTAGGTAGATACATGGCGATCTCATCCTTCTAATCATTTTGCTCTGTAGGATTTCCAAGGCTATTATAGAGTGCAGGATGAAAATAAAAATAGTCAAGGTCCTCTATGAGCCTATTGTGGTACTTGTGTGATTCCACCAACTTATTGTATGTCTGCAATGTTTGACCTTTCATGGCTTTCTCATTTAGGAGCTCCTCCCTTTTGTCAATCATTCATCCTTGCAATCTTTCATTCTCCACAAGTGATGAGTGTGTTTGTTTAAACAATTTCCAATATTCATTAGCACGATCCATCATCTTATTGAATATTTCTTTGATTATCTCAGACACAACATTATATGTAGTGGTTTTTATTCATGTTTCCAACGCCTTGCATTTCTCTTGAGACTTCTGATGGTAGTGTTTCGAGTAAGCTACATCTGCTAATGCATCCAATATTCTTTGGTCTCTCTCTATCCATGGGGAATATAATTCTGATCTGGAAGAGGAAGATGTTTTATCTATGTGACTAGCAACCTCCTTCCTTAATTTATCATTTTCTTTTATCAGTTTTTTAATTTTTGCCTTAGTGAATCTCGCAACATTTATGTTTAGCTCAGCTATTTCAATGGGGTTAGTGTCCCCTACCTTATGGACCAAAAGATGCCCAAACACTTGGTTTGGATTACTGATGACAACAAGCCTTTTATCTTGAGGATATAATGCCCAAATTAGTAGGGTGGATTCATTTGGGTCGAACACTGATCCTGAGTACATTTTATCACTTGCCTCTTTTGTTAGATGCATTGTTTTGTCTCCTCTTTTTCTAAAACTGTTGAACACTATTGTAGAGCTTCAATATCCCATCCTAGTAAGAGTAGTACCCCAACCTCTTGAAGTAATTTTTTTCCCCTTTCAGGGGTGATAGATTCTAACTCTTCATCTATTTCTTTTCTCAACTCTTCCAAGGCGGCTACCTTCTGCTCAAGAGTGATATCCTTCATCCTTTGTCTTAGAATTCTACCTTTATGATCATAAAAAAATGATTTAAATTCATAAGTCTTGACAAAATCACTGTCAGAAATAAATTCTTGCCCGAACTTGACTCTCGCATCATAAGAGAGTTCATCCGATGCTTCAAATTTTGACAATGTTTCATTCTGGAGGTGGCTCATATTTTATAAGTACAAGGGTGCTTATCTATTTGACCTCATCATCCTCCTCATCACTCTCTTCTTCATCTTCTTCACTCATGGTTGTATCTACAAAGAAGTTCATTTTTGGAGTGGGCTGTGAGGGTATGTGATCAAGAGGCTCTATGTCCTTAGCCCACATTCCTGAATAAGTTGTTTGAGGTGCTTCAAAGACATCTAGGGGTACATCTTTTATTAGCTCATCCACATGAGTGATGAGATGCTCAATTCTTTCTAGAGGATCATGTACTTCATTAAATGCCCCTGAATAAGATTGGACATTTCCTTTCTTCCAGGTCTCAACAAATACAACTTTGTTATATGAAGTCATCCTGTCTTTTGTTGAGGCCTCATCATAATTTCTTATCACATCATCAATAGAGAATTGGCATTCATACCTTGATATTCCTTGTGACAATTTTTCCTTGTGAATAAAACCCTATGTATCAAAATTCTTTCTTTCATTACCCAACGATAAATTGTATTTTTCCAATTTTGTATCAATTTCTTCATACCCTTCACTGGTGACTACTGTAAAATCTCCAAAGAAGAAAGTGCTAGGCATGAAAAAATGGTTATTGTATCTCTTAAGATGTTTTGCATCAAATTTAGCCAATTCTCTCACAATTTCCAAATAGGCTATTCTGTCTGGAAATGTTTTTGGGAATAGATGTGGGGCTTCTTCAAACCCATAGACTCTAATCATAGTGCAACCAGGAAATGCATACCAATCCCCCCAGTTATGATTTACCTTTTTCCTGGGGTCCTTTTCCTTTGGTCTCAAGAATTTTTTTATTTTAGGGGACAGGTTATAATGACATGGATTTCCCAACAATTTCAACAATGTCTTGACAAAATATTCCTCAAAGTACAAATAGTGTGATCTACCATATCCATTATCCCATATCGAAGTCCACATTTGTACAAGTTTATAATTCCCACTTACATCTACATCTCTTATCCTTAATTCTTCTCCCCATAACCTTCTACCATGTCCTTCATGTAGAAGAAAATGCATAAACAAAGAGTAATGTTTGAAATCATGAATGCTATCATTGTTTCTTTTGATCCTTCCCATCCCCTGGTTGAGAGAATTGGCTAAATAAATGGCATAGTCAAATCCTTTGGCATCTTTGCTTTGTAATTCTACACCCAGGACCATTGGGGAAATTGACATGAGGGGTGGGACCTCTACTCCTAACACTTGTCCAGCTGAATAATATGTATATTGAAAATATTCTTCAAATAAATCCTCATGAAATGGAGGGTTTTCATTACTAGAAAACCTTTTGAGCTTGCTACCTTCATCTTGAGGCCTGTGTAGTAGTAGCTTCCATCTTTTATAGCCCGTTTCCATGTGATGGTACTTTTTTAGAAGGTCTTTGATTGTAAATGGTAAATCTAGAGAGCATTCCAATTGAAAAACATTAGATATGAGATCTTTGGAGATAATGAGAATGTCAAACCCATCGTGTGATTGAATAGCTCTTCTTTTAGGGTCATATTTTTTGGCTAGAGCTTTAACCAGCTCTGTATTAACAAACACATTGGGTACCACTAATCTTCCTAGGTTCAATCTCCATAGGTTGCAGATTGGTTGAAACCTATACTATTTCCTATAATGGTATATGAATATATCATATCCCTGTCGTGGTGTCCACACGTCTCCTAAACCTTTGTGCTTGTCCCATAACTTATCCATGGAAGGATTTGTCTATGCACTCCTTTTAGGTCTTGGCCCTGACCACGAGCATTGGTCAATTAAGTCCTAGTTTAGAAGTCTTTTCTCTATTTTTTGTTTCTTAATTTATGGTGTTTCTGAGCTTTCTTCCATTGTTCAATTTTCTTATGTCTTTATAGAAGCAAATTCTTAGTCAATTTTTGTATACTTACTTGGATTCACTTTCACTAGTTCTGAGCTATGCAGTAATGGCTAATTCCCAACCTCCTTTCTTCTACTCCCACATCCAGCAAATCCTTTTCAAGTCTTAATGAAAAGATGTGATTAAATTGAGGTATAATTCACTCGGCTCTAGCTCATAAACACTCCACTTGCTATCAATCTTTTCATCGAGAAGAACATTTATTTTGAATATATAACCGACACCCTTGAGATGTCACATCAGTAAAAAATAATCATCATTGTTGCATCGGCGAGACCATGATTCCATTTTCATCGATAACCACCTTCTTCATCCCTTCCTTTCAAGGTATTGGCAAGATGCCAGATAATGTCTCCCCGATGTGCCCTAGTTCCTCTAATATCCTTCCTTAACATGTATTTGATGGTTCATGGTCTTATCGGGTCATCGGGGAGACCCTTGGTTTCCTTCCACTGATAGGTATCACTTCCTCCAATACCTTCAACCTTTTATCGTTGCATCGGGGGAACCAAACTTTATGTTGGCCCGATAGCCTTCTGTTCCCTCGATATACTTTCACCACATGTTGAACTTCATTACTATATAATGTATCGCTCCATCGGTGGGGCATTGTGTTCCCTTCCATCGATATGTTCTAGTGATGCTGATATTATTTATTTAATATGTTCTAATCCCTAAGATATGCACATAGGACCAAGCAATCATGAATTCAGCCAAAAAATTATCTAAAAAATAATTTTAAATAAAATTTATAAAAAAATCATAAAAAACAATATTAATCGGATTGTGTTATCTCATTTGTTATGTATTACGCTCCAAATTAGGTGCATAATTAGACATTAAATTAGGCGCTCATGCCGACACTATAGTCAGAGCTAACTCAGTGAAACTCGGTGCTAAGCTCGGCACTATACTCGACATTAAATTTGGTGTTGAACTTGGTGTTAAACCAGGCGTTAAACCAAACATTAAACATGGTGCTAATGTCACTACTAATTTGTGCCGAATTTAGTGCCTGCTTGTTCAAATCGGCATAATAAATGCCTAAAATAGCACCATCCCAAAAAATAGCACTAACTTTTTCAAATAATTGGAGAAAAATGCATTAAAACAGTGGGTGGAAGCAAAAAAGGGAGCTACTCACAGGGATTTGTTGTAGTGGTACCAGTTCAAAAAGTGACTTATGTAGAACATTACTTGTACCTGGGAGGCCATGGGAGGAGATTAGTATGGATTTTGTTTTGGGTTTTCCAAGAACACAAAAGGGACATGATTCAATATTTTTTGTTGTAGATAGATTTTCCAAGATGGCTCATTTTATTCCATGCAAGAAGACTAATGATGCTATGAATGTTGTAGAATTGTTTTTCAAGGAAATAGTGAGATTACATGTTCTTCTGAAGAGCATTGTTTCAGATAGAGATACAAAGTTTGTGGGGTAATTTTGGAGGACCTTATGGAAGAAGATGAAGACTGATTCGAAGTTTTGTTCAACCTACCATCCACAAACAGATGGTCAAACAAAGGTGGTAAACAAAAGCTTGGGTAATTTGTTGAGATGCCTAGTTGGAGATAAGCCAAAAGGGTGGGATTTGATTCTACCTCAAGAAAAATTTGCGTATAACTCAGTGAATAGAAGTACAGGTAATTTTCCATTCCAAATTGTTTATGGAAGCAACCTAGGAGTTGTTTCAAATCTGAAAAATATTGATAATGTTGACAAGAAGAGTGCAAAAGCAGAGGACTTTGTTGAACACATAAAGAGAATTCATGAGGAGATATGAAATCACATCAACAAAATGAACTTTCAATACAAGTCCAAGGCTAATTTGAAGAGGAGACATAAGGAGTTTCAGGTTGGTGATGAGGTAATGGTACACTTGAGAAAAGAAATATTTCTAGTTGGTACCTATAACAAGCTAAAAATGAAGAAATTTGGGCCTTGCTGAATTATGAGTAGGCATGATTCAGGTAATGCATATGAAGTAGAGTTGCCTAGTGGACTTAATATTTTTGATCTAATAAATTTTCATGAAGCTAAAAGTGATGAAGGTACAATAGGTGAAACAATTCATATACCAACACCTACTTCGGAAGAGGGGAAAATAGAGGCAATTTTGGACAACAGGTTGAGTAGAAGTACGAGGCACAAACAATACTTCAAGTACTTGGTCAAATGGTTTGGAAGGCCTGATGAGGACTTATCTTGGTTGTCAGAAGCTGAAGTTGAATGTCTTGGTTAACCTGTTGAGAAGTGATAGGGTCACTTTTCTTCTACCTTGGGTGTTTGATGTAGGAGCATCCATGGTGTACTAGCAATCCTGTGTCACCAAAAATATTATTTTGCTTTGTTTGATTTCAATAAGGGACTAGGTGTTAGAAAAAAATATTTTTCATTTGCAACATTATAAACTCCCACGAGGTGAGAATGTAATGTTAATTTGATGGGAAATTACCCTCAGGTAACTTGGTAACTGTAATTTGTAAAGGGATAAGTCTTTGGGCATCCCACCTTTGGAGGAAGTCAAAAGAGATCATAAATGTATGTACATGTGTCATGAAAAGTCTAAAAGTGGGCTTCCAAAGGAATATTACATGTTGCTTGCATGTCTTTGCATGCAACCATTGTTATGACAGCTGTAAGGAATCTGTAAGTTGTGTAAGATGTCATAAATCCCAAAAATTAGTAGATGAAGACATACACCTATGTCCAGATTATAATTATTTTGACTTAAAAAATTAATTAAAAAAATATGCAACAAAAAGTTATGAAAAAATATCCATGCACTAGATATTGATGTAAAAAAATTATATTTAAAAATTATAATTTTATCCTTTCAATGAAAAATTTATGCATGACGACATACACTTCACTTTTTTTAAAAATTGTTTATTAGAAAAATAAGTTATTAAAAGTTATGTAAAAAATCACAATTTATTTCTTTTCTTTTTTAAAATATATATATATTTAAAATCTACACACAAATCCTCACAAATCCAAAGTTCACATCATCTCCAAATTATTCATGGTTTAGTTTCTATAGGTTTCATAAAGTGAAATTATGTAAAAAATGTTGATATTAATGTCCTACTTTGGTCAAATAGTGGGACAGAATATTGTGGGTTGATCTTTCTCCCTATGGCTTGTTAATTATGCATGTATGAGATACTTTACTTTAGAGTGTAGATTTAAGATGGTGCATGGGTATAATTTCCCAATTTTAAATCACATTCATCATAAGAAGAGGATCAATTTTCCTTTTTTCTTGCTTTCCTCCCTCCATCACTGTATTGAAAAGGGGGCATCTCCCCCTGCATCAAGGCCTCATTTTAACTACCTGCAAGTTTTTCCTTTCCTCTACCCCCAGCCTAGCCCTACCTCTATTGCTAAGTTTATTGAGATTAAACTTATTGAAAACAAACCCCATCTGTTTCCAAAAAACCCTTCTCCTGGGAGTAAAATATCAAAAACTAAAAAGGGTACCTTAAAAATTGTTGATGCTCCAATACTTTGCCTATAAGATCTACTAAAATTCACCCCAAAGAAAATAAAACCTTCTTCTACCCACCATATCTCAGAAAAGAAAAAAATGGATTCCAAAATGGGTTAAGGGACTAAGGGTGAAACTATTGAAATTATTGATGATTTTGACCTAGGCCATAAGAAAGATAAGAGTGGATGGTGTTTGGGACCTATTTAGTTTAGAGGTTATAGGTCTGCTCATTTAGATAAAGTTGGTTCCTAGAATAAAAGAAAATAACAAAAAGGTAAAGAACATGTTTTTGAGGAGGATGAGTAGGATTCTTTGGATGACGATTTTTTCCTCACATAAAGGAGGAAAGCATGGAAAATAGTGTGCATGACAAAGAGGAGCAGGTGGATAAGGATTATGAGGAAGAAAGTGATAATAACAATGAAGAGGGGGTTAACTTTGAAGAGGAAAATGTGAAAGAGGAGTACGATATCAAGAATGGCCAAGATGAAGAAAATCTAAGCAAAGAGGATGCCAGGTCAAGAATTGGAAAAGAGAAAGAGATTGTCATAGAGTCTATTGAAGAGCTTAAAGTGTAGATTAACAACCTAGGTGCTAGATTGATCCTGATAAAATTATGAAGAATTTCATGGTGATGGAAAATGCTCTTGGTAGTATTATATCCATCATAGATGGTATGATACTGTAGACATGAAAAATGTACCAATCACACTTGATCCTGATTACTAACACCGCTTCATCCTGAATCATCCCCTCTGCTAATCATTTAATCAGATAGTCTGCATTTGATTAAATTCATCACCTTTCGTCCC
>VDFB02000007.1:188773685-188942278 GCA_007258455.2 Sequoia sempervirens
GACATTCGATAAGAATAACCTATCGGCCAGACCAACCCACTCGACAGAGGGTTACACCGAACACAACAAGTCACACCAATAACATCCATCGCAAAGAGTCTCTCCGACCAAACACCATCAGCCAGAGTCACAATGACTATCAACAAGACAGTTCCATCGGCAAGACTTCTCCCGGCGCTAAGACTCATTTCGATTGTCCAAGTTATGCTAAAGGCTCAGGTTATGCCGATCGCTGAGAGATTCGGATGTCCTGCCCGACAAGGCGATGAATTAAGATTAGAGAGGCGGTCGGCCAGAACATCTCGGCCAGGTCACAATGACCATGCTTTTCGAGGTTTCACCGTGAGATTGAGGCACACAATTCCAACACTATGTATATAGTCCCATCCATGATGTCGGGAGATCGACATATTTTGAAACTTTTGAACCTTACCATCGGTGGTATACGGAGTTCAAGAACTCACGAGCTACCCGACAACAAAGAGTCGGTGATATTTGAAGTTCAGGAACTAAGTAAATTCTCGACAACAAAGGGGTCCACTTCAAATAATACAAGACTATGATGACATGGAGTGCTGAAATGATCCTTTCATTGATGCTATCGATCCTCACAAACATTAAAATTGATAAGATATGCATATAAATTAATACTAACCTAACTTTCCTTCTTTAGTGCTTAGCATTCTTTCCTGCAATGGGCGATAGGAGCCTCTTGTATGCTCATGTATTCACCTTGTCCAAATATAACAATCTGTTAAGGATTAATATGATCAGTTTTATATCTCCGTTCTTCAAAGCATCGAAATCTTTTCACCTCTATCGGCACGGTTATACCTTTCTTTGCGTTTATGCTCGATATGGTGAGTTTAAAGAATGTTGGCCCTTTTAATGTTTAGGCACTACACCAAAGCACTGAAAACATCATAAAAGAAATCTCTGCCTCTGGTCATTGCTGTGGAGAATTTTTAATAAATCGATACAATAACAGTCACATTTAATCACCAAGATTCTGGAGAAGGCTATGCTTAATGGCAGTGACTTCAATGTCCACGAGGATAGATGCAACCGGTACTTTTCTCTTAGCGTTTCCTTCCGTTCATTCTAACTGTCTATCTTGATTAAAGGATCAAAATCATTTACCTCTACTCAACATGACAGGCAACAAGGAAACATATTGCACAATCATTGCAAGTTTGATTAGCATTTGGATGGGGGAGATTTTAAGATTTTCAATGCTCAAATTGGGGGATAACACATGTTAGAGCTCATTTTAAACCAATATGGATGTGGCATAAAATTTAATTTTTTTACTTCAAATTGTTGACTATCACTTTTTCCACTAGTCATTGAGATCTAACTTGGTATGAAATTGTGTGATAGTTTATTATGCCAATATTTAAAGATATTCATTTGAACATTAACCCACATATTAGAGCCACTAAACATTATCCACATTACAGGGAGCATTTCTAGGAACATCTAGGCGTGGAGTGCTAAAGTGAAATAAGTATTTACATTAAAATTCATAGATTAGTTAAAGAATAATGGTATATTCGACTAGTAGGCCACATGATGATTTACTAATTTGTGTAAATAACGTGTCCTAAATTTAAGACATAAATACAAAATATTAAGTTCATAGTAGGTGGAATTATCTACATGTATGTGTTTCCCTTGAACATCCTATGTGGTGCACTTTCCCTCTAAGCCATATCCATAAAATTTACTAGCTAAAATTTGCCACTTCACATCATATTTTTTTGGGTCAAGCGAAGTCATGAAAACATGAAATTTTATAGCCAAGTTAGCTCTCAGTGAACTACATTTCAAAAAATATTAAATTTTATTATATATTTTTAAATATTATATTTGTTTGTAATTCTACAATAAATATAGGTACATTACAAGCATAATGACCTATACTTTTGATACTAGAAATATAACAAAACTGTGTTAAGAAAAATCTCAAAAAAATGCACTGTACTCTATATCAATGTCCTTATTTTAATAGTAAAAATTAATTAATTTGGATTTATATGCAAATAGAAATGCATTATAGGAAAATAAAGGTCTAAATTCTAGTTTTACCAATTAAAAGAACAATGATAAAAATATTAAATAAAAAATTACCAAAAAATATCCATACACTGAAGATTGTATTTAATGGTCTATGTCCATAATTCATGGAAATATTAAATAATTGCATTTCAAGTAACATGTTGTAATAGAATGTTGCCTAATAAAATGAAAAAAATATAATCAACACTTTATTGAAAACTAACTAAATATGATAAAAAATACTTTTCAAACAAGTAAAAAAATATTTAAGTTAAATGTACAAAGAAAATGCCAAAAATTAAAAGTTTACGTTGACCTTAAGTTTTTGAATTTTTTTTGGTTATAATTGATAAAATGTGATGAATGCTAAAAAATCTTGATTTCAATAGCTCCAAAATGTTAAAAAATGGTACACACTATTGTGTGTTACCCAAGTAGTCCATTGCAAGTTTGCTTATTGTACATGCCAACACTTTTCCAAGGTCATAAAGTCATTCACTCAAGGAGGTTGACTAAGGATAATGTGAGCCCTCCCAATTTAACAATCTCCCTAAGTTATTTCTAAATATCAATTCAAAAAAGTAGAGATAGAGGTGAATTAGGTTGTGAAAATGCATAAATATTGGAAATTAATCCCACAACTTAAGATATTTATGTGATATCTAGATTCAATCCCATACAACATGGATTCAATTTGCATAAAATTTCAAATATATCATAGTTTCCAAACAAGAAACATAATAAGGCCATCTATTTTCTATACCTAGACAACTAAATTTTGTGTAGCATCAAATATTATTATTCATTGTAATTCACAAAGTTAAGAGTATAATCCTTTTTATTTAATTTAAACTATTTATTTATTGTAATAATTTCATCTAATTTTGTTATTTAGATTAATTAATATTTATTGACTATAATTAATTAATTGACCTAGATAACCCATTCAAGAAAGAGTATTTTTTTTTTACATTTTGATGAACCTGTTTAATTTTACACCATCCTTGTTAAGGTTTTTATTTATAGTTTATACCTTCAACAATTTTTAGGGTTTTTAGGGTTTTAAATATGTACTTTATGATTCCTCTATACTTTTTTAGATATTACTAAGGACTTGTATTCCAATATATTACTATATCTCTCCTAGGATTTGTGCCTTATTTATGATATTAATTTTCACCCACACTTCCCACCTTAAATATATCATTAGGGTTTCATTTTTAGATCTAATATACTGTTGATTTTAATTTTGATTTTTAAACTTTAAGATTGATTTATATAACTTTACCTTTCTATCTATCCTTGTCATATCACATTATTTATGTCATGAACTACTCAATATCCTAATCTTCCATTAAGAATGAGTACTTGTCTATACCCTAATATGGTGACTACCCATTCTAACAACATGCTCATATTGAGAACCACTTGGATGATCCATAAATTTATGGTCATGAAGCACACTTGGATATATAAAATATCTCACTTACTAGGCAAGTGCTCATGGATGCATTTACTCAAGTTGAATCTCCTCATGAAATAGTAATTTTTTTAATGAGACATTAAAAGGGTACCTATTTGGAACAAATATTTAACATGAAATTGGATCTCTATTAACCTCATCTAACTATATATATCCTCACATCCTTCCTCCTTTTCCAATCCTACCCCCACATATACCCCTAGCATTTCAATATAACCATTGTTGTTACCCCTAGTATAACTCTTACAACTAGTATTACTTATTTTACCTTTTTCATTGGTTTTTGACTCATTATGGCCTACCTCCTAGCTACAATCTGTCACGTCTCACCCTTGCATCATTTAACTATTGAATTGAGAAAGATAATTAAAAATAAATAAAAATATATTTTCCAATTGCCTAATAAAATTAAATAACTTAGTTGAACTCGTTAATAATATAATATTAGACATACAAATGATTGTAAATTTAATTATTGATATCAACAATAAGTTTCAAATTAGAAACAAATAAATTATTCAAAATAATAATTTAAAGCTATTAAAAATGAAATAAAATTTACTTTTGCATGTATATATATTACTTGCATAAAATGCATTCATTTTTGCAAAAGTAACGCTGGCAAGTGCTTGAACGCATTCAGTTGCATGTATTCATAATATTAATTGTATGAGGGCATTTACCTTGCGTAAGAAATTCATAACGGGTGCATGTAGGAAGAGATTCTTGTAACTGTTTTGCATGGAGGCTTTAAGGAGGATTAGATGCCTCGATCGACCTAGCCTAGTCTCATCTCTGCGATATGGAGATTGCTTGTCTCCTAATATGGTGGTCTCTCAGACCCCATCCCGTTGGTAGAATGACAGTCGGAATTCGAGTTTATGGTATTTGTGTTTGACCACGGCTCCCTCGGTACTTCTCCAGTCCTTGTGCCGTGGGATTCAAGTATTGTTTTCATCCCATTGCTGGTCTCCCTCTGTAGATTACCGTTCACAGACAATAAAATAAATATGAATACAGAAGGCGGGATTGCCAATGTAATGTTTAAACTGTGGGAAAATTTTATTTCGAAATTTTGGTGATCGCAGAATGATGAAAAAAGTTTAAAAGCTAAAGGAAGAGTTTTTCGAATGAAGCAAATTGACATCAAATTTTACAAGCTTAATGACGATAGATCAAATTATACATAGTTTCATAAACAGTTTTTTGGATTTTGCAGTCAAATGAGTTAGTGTCATAAAGAATGTTTAGATGAAAGGCATTGCTGTCGGAGGTCATGGATATACTACGATTGGTAAGGCGTGCCCAGATAATTTTCTTCTGTGAGAATAACTGATAATCCTAATGAATCTCAGCATTTAAGGATAAAAATCCTTTGCATTACGTTTCCCTGTCACTCAGCTGGTTAACACAAATCATCTTTGACATCTTCTTGTACTCACAAATTCAGCATATCCTTGCCAATTGTCAGTATACCTTTCTGGTTTTTCTGCACAAATGATCATTTATGTAGCTCAGGTTGTCAATTGGAGCAGGATTCGATTAATACTTGTAACATTACAAATATACATTGCAAATATTTATATGAAAAGATTAAGTGAAAACTTTTTAGAACATCAAAGGGTCAGGCCAACATAATCTCTCCATTAAACCCTTTGATTTTTTGGGTCTTATGATTGTAGTGTTGAGTACATGTCAATACTAGTTTCTTATCATAGCAATGTAATTGAGAAAGTAGTAGCCATCCACCCAATCTAGAATTAGCAAGCAGCCCATACATACATCCATTGAGCATGTCTTGGTACTTATGTTGTATATAGACAAGCATCCAAATTTGACCAAGCTTCCATATGGTCAAAGCATCCTTGTTTGCTCCTTATTCAAATCCTCCTATTTCATCCTCTTTGTTGTGCACTTAATTAAATAATTCATTTAATTGTATATTTCATGTCCTATATAAGGTTCCATAAAGTCATTTGATTTAATAATTTAAAATACTTTTGCCTTCTTTCCTCTCTAAATTAAATAAATATACTACTTTATTTAATTTAGTCATGTGACCTCTTGGAATTTAAATTAATTTTCAATTCCTCACTTTCTCTCTCCTTGTCATATTCTCCATAACCCTCTTCTAATATGGATTAATTTAATTTATTCATGATTAAAGATATGCACCACTTAATCAAAATTAATGTCAGCCACTTGCCTCTAGTGTTTGCACAATCCTAATAAAGGTCATTAGGCATGGGTCAACCTTTTTAGGCATTGACCCAATGTGAATTTTAAATTCACATTTATTCCTCCTAGAATATGCATCTTCTAGAATCTTTTGACTTGTCACATCAAGTCGCAGGTGGACAAAGAATAACCTTGTCTTGTCCATGAGATTCTTACAAGTATGTGAATGGATATTTTTGAAGAATTCTAAAATTCCTCAAAAGGGGGACATGAAGTTTCTTTTTGAGGAAATCTTCGCATCCCCTAAGATACTTGCAAAGTACTTGTCCTTCTTCCACCTCATGTACCCTCCTTGCCACTTCACATGCCACATGTCAAGATGTGAGGGATGTGAGTCCTCAACTCACCATAGCCCTACATCTTGGCCTTGTTGACCAGTTTAATCTCAACCGTCCATTTCTCTAGAGAATTCAAAATTCTCTATAAATACCCCCTCTTTTCTCTCATTTGGGGAGGAGATCATGGTGCTAACCAGACTCTTGCAAAATTTTCACTTGAGCCATACTTAGCTAGAATTCTCATTTCCTTGCACACAACATATCATCCTCATATATTTTCCATCCATATTGCATCTCATTTATACCTCATTTTCCATCAAGAGGAGCATATATCACGTCAATAATTGTTAACAAGGTATTATCATTCTATTTATTTTGTTAGGCTTAACTTTTAGCCCAATCTTGAGGTGTTAGGTGTTTAGGTGGTTTCTTGCAACCTCGTTTACTCCTGATCACACTAGTATTATTGATCCTTCTTTTGAACTCATCCATGTTGATGTGGCTTAGGTTCGTGTCACCAATATCATTGTAAGGAGAAAACATCTTGGATGATGGATGGTAACCCTTGAATTGATACTTAATTTCCTTTAAATATTTTGGAGGCATACCTCCAGCAAATACCAATACCATGTATTAATTATATTTTCATGTACTAAAAATAGAAAACCTGCAAAGCAAGTCATGTTAAACCATATCAACTTTTATTTCAAGGTTATAACTTGTCAAGGAGTTATATACAAGTTTTTGGGGATCAGCCTTTAGGCTTACCCCTTACTCTTTACTACCAACATCTTCACTTAAAATATTGGATTCTTTCATTTTTATCACCTTCGAGTATTGGGGATCGAAGATCCCTCATACCCGTTACTCATAGAATGTGTTCCCTTTGTTAAGTTTCAACCTTATTGGGCATCAAACATCAGAGATATCCTTTACCCTTTTCTTATCAATAAAATCTCTTAGAAGTCATGTTTCATTGCTTGATCAAGTGTCAGGGATCAGGGATTGGGGATCCCCTTTACCCTTTACATTATTAGTATTGGTATTGATTAAATGGTATCTTCGACTTACGAAGTCTGAAAGGTTTTTCGGGAATCAGAGTTCAAGATTTTGCTTTAATCTTTGCCACCAAACTTGTGACTTTTAACTGTAATCTCATTTTTTATTTTTGAACCTTAGCTTTGAAAATGAAAGATGTATTTATCACATAATAGACAAAGCAAACACTTGTTCATGGACGTTGAGAGTCAGGGATAACCCTTACCCCTTTCACCTCTATAAGCAATGGGTACAAGGTATTGCTAATACCCAAAGCCCAAAAGATTTCACAAATTTGTTAAGTCCAATACAAAATGTCATAGGTTAGGGATCGGGGTTTCCCCTTACCCCTTGTGAATGTTCTAAGGTATGCAATAAAAGAAACTTGCAAAGTCCGAAACCCGAAGTATGTTGAGTCTTGAAAGTGTTAAGGTATGAACTTAAGTTAAAACCAAAGGGAATCAAAAGTATAATGTTTGGAAGGTATTTTGGAAATTTATAGGCCTATAACCAAATGTATGGTGTTTTGTTAGATTTCGGAGATCAAACATACTCTTGACCGCTTCCACCTCTATAAGGAACTTAGTAAGAAGTATCCCCAATGTCTAAGGTTTGAAATTGTTAACCATTTCTCTCAAAGTGAGATTGGGGTTGGTGGTTAGAATTTCCCCTTTTCTTATGCAAAAAGTTTCAAGGTATGAAGCAAGGAAAAATTGCAACACCCAACACCGAAAAATTATTAATCTTAAATCAGCCCATAAAAAATAGGGAGGAAACCATAGGGCACCTTGAGGTTTGATGCTCGATGATGATGTCATAAACATCATCGGTTAGTGTGCTAAAGAGACACTCGATTTGGTAGGGAAAAAGAGCAAAAAATTGACAAGAACAAAATAAAAATGAACAAAACAAAAATAATCACAACGAAGATCACGAATAGGAGAATACCAAAACCAGACCAAGGAAAAATAAAAAAATAAAACAAAAACAAAACAACAAATGAAGGACATAAGAAAATAAAATAAAATCGAAACCCCACATCGCAAACCCCCGCTATCCTAAATAACAAATTATAGAAATTTGCAGAACAAGGCCATGGAAATCAACCAACCTAGAACAACGTGAGAGCGTGGGGGGGGAACAAGAAGAAGACCAACGAAGCCGAGGAGACATGAACAAACGACAAACTAGGAAGACGAACGCGAGAAAACACTAGCCAACGAGTGACACCATGAAACTTGGCATCTCATCGCCAAAGCATGAATTAACCAGCGATTATAATGACAAACTCCCAAACACAAGAAAGTTGTAGAGCTTGATTGGTTGCAATTTTATCGAGTAGGTACTTGTGAAATGAAAAAATCCCAACTTAAAAACAAGAAGGGGGGTCCCCATTTTTTCAAAAGAAAAAGGGGGCGTGAGTGTGAAGGCACAATACATTCTAGTTATAAAATCTTAGCCGAGTTATTTCCATGAACCTCAAAGGACTATTCTATCTAATGGTTTGATTATTTAACTCCTAGTTCTATATGACGATTTCATGATATAGCTATAACCTTCTTATATAATTTTCACATAAATATGAGTTTGAAAATAATTTTTAATGATTTGATCAAATGTGCCCAAAAATTAATGAGGATATGAGTTATTAATTCATATATTTATAATATATAAGTTGGGAATTAAATCATCAATTTAATTATGATGAGTTACATATAATTTTTCTTGAGGGCATCCTTCATGTTACTAAGAATAATGTGAATTTATGTAGTTTTGAATCCCTTAGAGATATTTTCTTGCATTGTAAAATAATTGAGACCAAACTATTATGATCTATCACACTCAAATACATCTCTTTATCTCAATTTTCTTACCCTTCCAAGTTTCAAAAGAAAAATATTTTTGTGAAAGGTAATGATACAAAGAAAAATAATAACTAAGTTGCTAATACTTCCACTTTTCCTTCCTTTAAAGAAATTTCTCCTCAAAATATCAGTAAGCTATAAGAATTATTGGATGCTCTTAAAATTTTGTTAAGTGCTAATTTAGTAAATATTCATTTGGTATATTTACTAGATTCAAATAAGCATCTTCCTAGGATCCATAATTATCAATAAATTTATAAATTTAATATAATTAAGGGAATTCTACACAATAATGCATGGGCCCCAATATAAAATTGCAAAGTGTCTTTGAAAACAAAATGATCCATATATAGCGTGTCAATGATAATGAAAATCCTTCCATTGTACATAAAAATAGGTGAATGGTTATTTACAATAATCCATTTCTTGATCAAAAAATGTTGAGGTACATGATACCACTATTATGGATGAAACACTTAATTATGATGATGTGGATGATTATCATGTTGATTTGTATGATGCATCATATCTACATACTTTTGTGGGAGTGATTGAAACTATGGTTACATCTTCTTGTCCTCATATTCCACCTATTCCATTTTATAATGAAGAGATCCCACAAAATAACCATTATGGTCCTTTGTATATTATTGGTAAAAAATATATATTAATTAATTATAACTTATAGATACTACCATGAAATACAACATATGCATGAAATACTTTTTGGTAACCAATTATATGGAACCAACATCCTATGCACATTGAAGCATATATTTAAAGATGACTAATGGAATATTGAACTATAATTTAAGTTGTCTCCTACTATCAATCATAATTGGACCTAAGGAAGTACTTCTGTTATGATATGTTATAACTACTTTTGATAAATTTTATATTTCACTTGGTAGACCTTTTTTGGAACAATTCAAAATTGTACCTTTAGTTGTACATCAATATATCAAAATCATTTATGAAGGTAGAGTTATCAAGATTAATAGATATGCATACCAAACTCTTATGAAGTTGAGTAATTTGAATTTAGAAACTTAAAATTCCTACTCCTATGGAACCTCTATATGGAAGTTAAATATATGTTCACGATGTATATCAAATCAATTAAATTTTAAAAATAAAATAAATAAAATAAAAAATAGATGGGATATTACAAAAATTCTATACAAAAAAAGCCCCAAATTGAAAATCCCACAATTGTATTTAGAAAATATATTTTAATACAAACTTGTCTTCTAAAAAGCATAATGAAATAAAAAAAATTCATGAACCAAGGAAAGAATAAAAAGTGGCTACAAAGGTTATACAAAAACTAAGCTCTCATGCACAAATTACTACATGGATACCAAAGAAAAGTGTTTTGGTGCACCAAATGCCAAATATTCATCTACAACCATAACCAAAGATGCAAGAATTTTTTTTCAAGAAATAAATGTCTAATGTTCTACCAATCAATAACATGTTTATGTAAAATACAAACAACTATAAATAAGAAAAAAAGATTTAATAGAAAAGTCCATAAGAAGAAGAAACAAGAAAAAATGAAGAGAAATATAATGATACATGTTGGGATGATGATGACCTTTTGGATGATGATGATGATATTTCAAGACTCATTTGATAATTCATTAGAATCATATAAACCATATACCTATGTAATTATATTTCTAGTTTAAAACTTTGTCTTTAGCTTGCATTCTTACACTTTGGCCTCTTCAATTACACATTGTTTGTTGTGCACTACGTAATCATTTCACATTTTGTATCTTGATTCATATTTCACCTGAACCCCACTTGGGGAGGACTTTCCTTCTTTCTTACTTATAATTTTCTTATGCTTATTTACATATTCCCTAATCATTGCTATTCCCTTGTATTCCTTATTCTTTCTCATATATACCAAATTGGTCATTTCCTTATTGCGTTCCACTTTTATACTTGATTTTTCTTATGCATATTTAGGTTTTTCTTTATCATGATAGTTTACTTATGATTTTTACTTATGAATCTATGTTCCAAACCTTATGGTTATCATCATATTCTCATTAGGCTTATTATAATTTGATCACATTCTTATAATATCTTGATATTATGAACCTAACCATGTCATTACCTTATGCCTAGATTGATCTTACACTCATTTATTATGTAAAATGTTGTCATATTATACTTTCATTACATATTGTCATATTGAATTAGAGTCACCATGTCTTTCCTAATCCATATATATGCCTTCATTATCCCATCTTCTAGAGAAATCTCATTTGATTTGGTGCATCTTGATTTCTACATGCTCTATTGTGCTATCATTTCTTATCATTATTAAATTGACAGAATCATACTTCCCCATAACATTTTTTTTTCACATGCTTGGTTATGTTCCTAGACCTATCTTACCATATTGGGGGCATCTTTCCTTCCCATATCCTACAATGTGTGCTAGCATGCCTTATAATGTTCTAAGAGCCACATTAGGGACATCATTCTTTCCTTGTACCACTTGCATTGTGCTTGTAGGGCTATTTTTCACCTTATGATTTTTCCATACTAGGGGAAACCCTATACCTTAATGATTATCTCTAATCCATATGATTTCATGCCTATCAAACTATATGTCTTACTTTCTTGTCACATGATACATTTATGACACTTTATAGGATTATGTACTTGCTTGATTTCATATTACATAATTGCATTTCATTTTTATGTACAAATTTTCCTTCTCCTCTTATCCCTTAAATTTGATGGATGCAACTAATTGAAGGGGGTACAATATTGTTAGTCACATTCTTATGTTGATATATCAATTAGTGACTCATGATACACATAGAATCACCATCATGATCAAATGGATCTTGATTACATGGCATGGACCTATGCCTAACATGTCATATAATTCTACTACCAATATGACATAATGTGAAGTATTTCAACACCACTTTCCTTATGGGAATTTTTTCCCTTAACCTACTTGTCATTTTCCTAGAAAGATAACTTGAAAGCTTTTAATTTGTTCCTATTTCAATTTTGAGTATAAGCTACTCATTATATATATTCCTCTATTTTCAAGATACAATAGAGTGTACATGAAAAGTAGGAAGTTCACATAAAGGGATAAAGTTGCCGCATTACTTTATATGTCCCCCAATATCCTTTTTTGTGTCTAAATATTTACTTTACTTTATGTTTAAATTCATTTTGGATTCACATGCATATCAAAGGGGGGAAATATAATTATTCTACATGAATTAATGCAATTACATAGCAACATGAAACTCTTTTTTGCTAATTTTGGCTCTTTTCCAAATATAATAACTATCCATCCTTATTTACTCTCCTAAACACACTTCTAAATTTGACCTTGTCGCTACCTTATATACACCTAATAACACATATTTACCTCATTTACTTCCACATACCCATTTCTAATATTGAGAGTTGGTGTCCTTGATCCTAGATTTTTTTCAATTAACATGCAAGAGTGGTCCTACATGATAAGAATTTGAACCAAAAGTCAATATTTTAAGTTTAAAATTCTAACCCCAACTCTTTGCTATTAGAAATGAAGGTGTGCACTATATATGAAGATATAAATTTAACTATTAAAATGATCTTAACCAATATATCACCAAATGAAGTTTTTATGAAATTAAATCAACAACATAAGAAAAATATGGAATATAAGAAAAAACACATAACATAGTATTTCTATGGAGAAGCCCTTTCAAGGAAAAAAATCCACCAAGAAGAGAGGCCCAAAACTACACTATCTTCAAAATAAAGATTACATATAATCCTTCCTTTCTCCTCTTTATTCTTCAACCCTTCAACACCTATATATATATAAAAAATTCTTACTTGCTAATTACATTATCTTGCTACCACCTTAAGCCCTACTTGTATCATTTTTAACCCCCTAAACAAGGAATCCAATTTGGTTATCATACCCCAATGCTCGTTCTTGAATAAACCAATAATTAATGGTATAGAATAGTGTAGGTTGTAACTATTTTACTCACCTACTTGATTTGGGCACTAGGTTATTAGTTTATAGGTGGTTATTGTTTATAACCACAAGATGTTTTAACTTTAATAATATCCACACAAGGTGACAAAAAAACCTCATGGTAATTTGGGTGCCTAAAACCACCATAATCTCCAAGGCTCTCTTTTAGTTTAAATACAAACTTATTGTTAATAAAAAGGTAGTTACCAACCCCAAGTAAAAATAAATTACCATACTAATAAAACCTTAAATGTGAAAATTAACTAATGTTAAGATGTATCCCTCATCCCTTATGAATTCTTTATGAACAATAATAAGATTAATTAAATATAATTAATATACAAGGTTGATGACACATTAATCCTAACATTCTCCCACTTGACATTATACATTGCAAATACATCCATAGGAGAACATAGTTCAACTTAGTACTAGGAACAAAGCTCATGTCCTCCAAACACCATGTAAATTTTTTTATGATCATAGGTTTAGTAAGTGAATTTTCAAAATTATCCTAAGTGTCAATCTTCTTCAACAAATATATCCATTATCAATAATTTCATGAATAAAATAGTATTGTACATCTATATTTTTAGTTTATGTATGATACATAGGATTTTACCTAAGAAAATTACACTTTAGGTTTGTAGACACCTAAAATATTTCCTAGGACTATTCATTATCACTAAACCTATCACTTATTGCCTAATTTCAACCAATTTCATCACCTAGACCTACATTCCATCACCTAGTTCTAATTAACCTGGGACATATCCCTTTCACCTAAAGTCCATAACTTAATTAAACAATCATATTATTTAATTAACCACCCTTTTCCATCTCATCATAATAAATAAGTAAATAATTACATATATATAATATAAAATTATAGAGATGCAATGATTGTAAATTTTACTAAAAATAATGTAAATTAATGGATATTTAAGAAATGGGCACCCATTCTATTTTTGGAATGAGTACAAGTGCTTAAAAAATAGGTACCCATTCTTATTTTTTAGAATGGACACCCGTTTTAAAGTGGGTACTTGTTCCAAAAATTTTAAAATCACAACCCATATTTTTTGTTTGGTTTTAGGATTGGGAAAGGAATAGTAACCCAACCCTTAGCCTTGGTCCTACAAGTATATGACCATGTGAATAACAAGAGAAAAAAAAGAGTTTAGTAATATGGTTGACGACTTTTTTTTATATTTTTTTATGAAATTAAAACGGTCCATTATAGATTATAATGTCTAATTTTCATTTTTTTTAATGATTGGACTTAATTTTCTATTTATTGATTAATTTATGAGGAAACTAATCCATAGACTTGAAATGTCAGGTTTTAGTATTTTTAATAACTTCTAATTTTTAAAATCTTTAAAGAAAAAATTATGTCATAAATCTAGACATAATTATTTACACAATGAAAAAAAACAATTTATGATTAATTTAGTTCAAATTTAATGTTTTTCATACTTAAGGGGTTTTCAAAATAATGATTGGGGCCAATAAAAATTAATTAAAAAATATTTTGAAAAAGAATTATAAAAAATTACATCATCAAACTTCATTATAATATACTTATTTCCTCATCTAGTCTCCCCACATCCCCATGGTAGGTCAGAGGGCATGTCATACTAGTGCCACTATTCACGTGAAAATTTTTACCAAGTGCACTACAATTTATAGGAGGGGCTACCCAATTCCTGTAGTATAAAAAAATGTACATCTTTCCCCAAAATTAATAATAAAAATACTCATTTTAGGTCAAGTTATGCTTGTCGTACATGTGCATATTATGGACCTAAAAAAGTGACTTTAAAAAAGTTATTTTTGTACATCCTATACAAATTTTATTGGTTTCATTTGGATATTAGAAAAAATACATATTTTAAAACTAGAATCAAAATACTACATTTCATATTGCTGAAATTTCTTAAGATTCTATGTGTAATTGCTTCAAATTTTCACTTCAACTATGACAAACTTCTATTTTCAAGAAAAAACATTTCCACTTTTTAGCCAAAAAGTGAAGCCAACTTCTTACACTTGCCCATGTACAATATGTTGCAAGGTGTGTGCCCTTGGTCTCCTTGTGTTGTGTAGCACAACACTTGGGTTCATGACATGGCTTAACCACCTCCCATGGATTCATTAATTCTACTGATTTTGTTGGGCATTAAGAGGTTGATCTTTTGGTGCAATGACAAGCGTGTGTGCAACAATTGGTATCAGAGCCTAGGTTATGGGTTCGAACCCCTCACTTGTTTTGGGGGGGATTGTTGCAAGGTGTGTTCCCTTGGTCTCCTTGTGATGTGCAATACAACGCTTGGGTTTGTGACATGGCTTAACCACCTCTCATGGATTCATTAACTCCAATAGTTGTATTAGGCATTAATAGGTCGATCTTTTGGTGCAACGACAACCGTGTGTGCAACACAATATGGAGTCATGATCAACCTAGATCTAAAAACAATAATGTCTCTACTCTACAAATATCATATGATCACTAAATTAGGTGTGAACTCAACTATTTTTCCTATGCCACTATTGTGATTTGATAAATGGAAAGGAGATTATTAATAAAGAACATAAATTACATCATTATATGTGTCTTCACCAATTTCAATAGTTCCTTTTCCATAAGTTATCATATAGGTGATATTCCCCATGAGAATGGGTGGGAAAGAACAAGCCTCAAATGTAGAACATAATTTTTTGGATGTAATTATGTGATGAGATGCTCCAGAATCAGGAAGCCACTTTTGTGATGTAAGATTTACAAAAGCCAAGAGTGTCACACTCTTTTTCTTATACTTTTCTAAATTTGTTGATGATGGAGAAGAGGAAGAACCATTATTCCTTATGTAGGAAATTGGACTTGATTTGTTTGAAGAATATTCCTCAACTCATGAATTTCCTTTTTATACCAATGGTGTTCTTCATGACCAAGTTTCTTACAATAATATGTGGGCCTCTAAAAAATTTTCCCTTTTGTTGAAGAAGATGAATTAGATGGAGTTTTTAATTTTGGTCCCTTATCTTGAACCTTATTTTGTCTTTTTTCCTTAGATTTTGAAACATTTTGTTCAGTTGCAACAAGATAATGTAGTTTGGAAGACTTCATTGTACCCATTTGAATTATTTTTTCTAGCTCCTTTGTGACAAAAATAATAAAATTTTCAAGTGACGACATAGTGAAGTGTATACCAAGAGCACTCTTTTTAGAATGAAAATTAGAAATGGACACTTAATTGTGAGGACCTATCTTTGACAAAATACTTAAATCCAATTGTACATCTTGCTTCTCTATTCCATATTGTTTGAGTTGGAACCTTTTTAAATTAAATTTAGAGAAGTCTTGTATTGTGTCAAATTCATTGGGATTTAGACTTATTAAGGTCCATTCTCTAATTGATGTCATCTCATTACATCTTTATTTCCAAATAGATGAAATCCAATGTAGTCCATGCTATCTTTGGTGTTGTGGTTGATTCAATTTGAAAAGTAGGTCGAAAGAAATAAACATACACAATGTGCCATATGCTTCATCACTTCTATTATACCATTTTCACTTTCCAGTAGTAATTGTTGGTTTAGGTTTCAAACCCATAATTTCCTGATATAATCCTCATTTCTTAAATTGTATTTGGGAAAACTATAATAGTGAGTTCCAAACTTGGGATATTAGTTTTTTTGAGTTAGATGAGCCAAAAAGTTCATAATACCTTTGTTCAAATGGAATCAACTACACAAGATTTTTTTTAATGGAATCAACTACACAAGGTATTTTTTAATATTGCAGCACTTGAAATAAGCTTTCCAATGAGCATAATTTTGAATCTATTTTATTTGGTTATTATATTTATTTTTTATTTTCTAGTGAAGATAGGTTTTTCAACAATTGTTTTAAGGTCTTTGGTCCACACACATGGAAAAAAAGTAAAATAGATAAAAAATAAAAAATACAAAATATTTGTGTACACTAGGTATTAATGTTCTTATTTCAACAAAGAAAGAAGTTAATTTGAATGCATACAAGAAAAATTATGTGTTATCAAATTAAACTATTTCTAAATTATAGTTAATCTCACTTCAAAAAGATATAAAAAATTATGCAACAAAACATTATGGAAACATAGATCTATGCACTAGATATAAGTGTTATTCAAATCTATGTTCATAAATTCATAATTTTATCAGGTTTATACAAATAAAGTTATGCTTTATCAAAGTAAAGCCACTTTTTAAAATATTGTTAACTATAAAAAATAAGTTATAAAAGTTATGTAAAAAAACTCACAAATTATTTTTTTAATTGTTTTTAAAACTATATTTATGATCTATAGAAAAAATATCAAAAATCACTTATTCACATCATTTTCAATTTCTTAATAGTTTAGTTGCTATAAGTGTGAGAAAGTGAAAATTTGGTGAAATATGTTGATTTCAATATCTCACTTTAGCCAAAAAGTGGGACACACTTTTGTGGGGTCACCCATTTCTATTGTTTTCTTTCATTCATATAAATTAAATGAATTTGGGATCATATCCATGTTTATAAAAGTATAAAAAACACAAGAGAACTCCCCTTGATTAGACTATACTGAAAATATGCCCCCCTCCCAAAAAATTCAAGAAAAAATTACAATTTTATTAATATAGGATGCCTAAATCAATCATTTATATAACATAATATTTTTATTTATCTTTAATAAAATTGGCTATCCAAATCTTAACTTTATATGCATAGATGGATTCTTTGTAAGAAATTGATAATTTTCAATTTTTTTTACAAGTTTTGATATCAGGGGTGAAAATTATGTCCCATCAAATTTTAATACAAAAATAGACCTTGGAGGCCTAAAAAATATTCAAAATGATATAATTTTACAAAATTAATGTTGCCATGGTGTAGTGAATAGAACCATCTTTTCATTGACTGTTTAAGTTTGCAAAAATGCGTCTTAGATGAAAATTTATATAAAAAAGAAAAAAATTATCTTTGTAAAGCACTTTGTACCACTTGGTGGTTAAATGAAATATTGGCGATTTGATAAAACCACTATCTACTTGAACAAAAATTGTTGGCAGTGAATGGTCACCTCGTAGAAGAAAATTGTGACATGTCAAAAGAAAAACATGACCTAATTTTTCAACTGTTAGCAATGAGCAATTGCTTGAGGTGAATGTAGTGATTACAATTGGATGAAGGTGACACAATGGTTTCAATCATGAGTGGATTGGCAAAAAATGATGACAATAAAGCCCTAAAGACTTTGCATGCTTATGAGTCAATTGACTAGAGATGATAAAATGTATTTGGAGTTTGATTAGGTTGTGAGGGATTTGGCATTGAACATGGTCTAGAAACTAAAAAACCACTCAACAAGGGTAGTAATGACAAAAATGGGGTTAGATTTAGGGTTTTTGAGTAAACTTGGCCAAGGGTAGCCTACAAAACAAAACTTGCAAAAAGATGAATCTTGGATTGTGAAATCCATTGGAGGTTGGGGTTGAGGGTGGCCTATAGAAATTAGGTTTGGTGATCACCAAATATAGCTTGAAATGGACCTAAATAAGGCCTACAATTAGGTTGTGTAGGGCCAAAACCATACCAACCTATCCAACAAGAAAGAAATAAAAATTGACAAATAAATTTATAGAGGGTGGAAGAGCTAAGGCCCCATATACATTTTTTCCCTTTTTAACAATAATTCCATATAAGTATGGATGTGAGGAATTTGGCATCAAATGTGAACTAGTTCAACTAGAATGACCAATCAACAAGGGCGATAATGGCACAAATGGGGTCATACTTAGGGCCATTGAGGAGGCTTGGCCAAGGGAGCTTGCAAAAAAAAAAAAAAAAACATGTTAAACCATTTGAGACAAGTGTGAAGACATGTGTGAAGACCACTTGAAGGGAGAAAAATACGAGAATAACCAAATAAACTTAAGCAAAGTGTGAAAGGGTAGACCTATGAAAGGTGATAAACTAACTAGATGGATAATAATCCTATTTACACTAACCTTTTTTATTACTAGGGAGTAAGATGTTAACCTTTCTTTGCATCCCATCAAGATATCAATGCCAATGATGAAAGGATGACCATTAAGAGGACTAGTGGGATTAGGAGTGGATGTGACAATGTATGATATGATAGGAGTTTAGTTAGGTGTGGGAATGGCAGAGGAAGGTGAAATTATAACATGGGAGGCATGGGTGTAAAAAAATTAGCAGTAGTTTAGATGTGAGAAGTGGGAATAATTATGGTAGGTTGAATGTGAGAGATGGAAACAATGTAGGGATTAAATAGAGTGGAGGCTATGAAAAGTGGATGAGAAATGGAAGAAAGAGAAATAATGTGTGGCATGGTTAATGTAGGAGAAGAAATATGAGCGTACACAATAGAAGAAGAGGCTTGCAAGAGTGTTGAAAGAGACACGTGTCATTGAGAGAGTAATGAATTATCCTTTGACCTATACCCCTTGTAGACACTTGAAATGTGACCTTAACTTAATCACACTTGACTTTACATATCCTAATATTTAATTAAATAAATATTTATTATTTATTTAATTAATTTAACCTTTTCCCTTATCCCTCACCTTTAATTAAATAAATTTTATATTTATTTAATTAATTCTAAACTTATCCCACTCTTCTAACTAAAATAATTAATTAATTATTTAATTTAGACTAATTAACACCTATTAACCTTTTCCTCTAGTATTGAATTTACCTTTATCCCTTATCCTTATCCATTTAATCCTAACCCTCCATCTTGTTCACATGGATCATAATCAAAATTTGACCTCATGTGACAAGTGTCCCACTTCACATGTCTAACTAGTTCCCCTTGTCCAGATTCATTGAATCTAGACACTAGCCAAAATTTAAACTAACTTTCCATCTCATCCTTTCATTTCATATTCCACCTCTTAATCCTAGCCATCCACATAACGATGTTACCCTAATGCACATCCTAAATCTAGCCCTTATCCCTCATGTGACACTTGTCACATGACTACCAATTTGATCCAAAGCCTAATCCCCATTCAATCCTATCCATTCATCACTCAATGCATCTTGGACCTTGATTTCTCTCATGGAATTTCTATAAATGAGAGGTCTTTCATCCCATTTGGATATCCAATCTTATGCTATTGTTATGTTAATGATATCAAGTTTCCACAATCCATGTTATAGTTCAGAGATGTTTCTAGATTAGATTGTGTTGGAGTTTTTTGCATCAACGTTTCAGATCACACTCTGTGATCCATCATCAGGACATGGTAGAGAGCAAGAGGGGAAAAAAATCATGAGCAACATCTCTGAACTATTGTTATGTTGCTGAAATTTTTATTGAATCATCTTCATCATACTGTCATGCTAATGGAATCATGAGCAACCGCATCCAAGCTATCAACACATGAGCATACTACACTTGATCTTTTGAGGTTTGCATGTATTTGGTTTGATTTAAGCTATATTCTATGAATATTTCATTTATATCATTTTCCATGCAATACACTCCTTAATACATATAGCCCATAAAGTTACAAAATTATGAAGGAAATCTACTAAATCTAAAGAATTGGCATCATTATCCAAATTGACAAGATTTGATCTTAGTAGTTGTGTGGTGAGAACCATGTCTTTGCTAATCATGCATGTTACATGAGTGTCATGGTCAAAATCATCCTCCTCATTAAGATAAGTGGTAGCATTCAAATTCTCAACAATAATTTCATTAGCCTTGTTCAAGGCCACTACATTATTTAACCTAGAACTTTTGTTTAGTGGAAAATGAAAAGTAGGTCAAGACCTTAGCATACAAGAAAATATAAAGTTAAGCAATCAAAGTTTATGGGTTTAGATCTTAATATAAAATTATAAAATCAAAAAGTGAACCCCTAGGGTGAAATGAAGCGATTCAAGAGACTAGGTTCACCAAATGAAGAGGATGAAAACTTAAGGACTACCCTCTTCTAATTAATTTATGTTAATCCAAATGATTGATCAAATAAAGTAGATTGATTAACCATAAATGAGTTGAGCCAAGTATGAGACAAATCATAATTAAAATGAGAGAGTTAGAACGATTTACCTCCTCCAAGGGTTTAAAGTGTGATATAGTTGTGCCTTTGTAAATGATTTTAATCGTCAAATCTTTATGAATAGATTTGCCCTTGAATTTTTCAAATCAATTGAATATAATTAATATTGCAATCTCGCCTTCAAAAACCACAATCATATATTTGTTTATTATTTGCCTAAAAATATGCACTTGCTTCTAAATCTATGCTAAGTCAAGACATTATTTATTAACACCTTTAAGGAACTTGCTTTGTTGGGCCGTGAAAGTATTCTAACTTCCTCTTTTTGCCTTGATAAGTCCATTTACAAACAAAAAAGAGAAATGACATATATCTAAAATCCAAGAAGGTAACATGAAGAAAAAGATTTAATAAGCAATAAATGATCAAGAGATTAAAATAACTGATGGCGAAGCATAATACTGAGGCGGATCTACCTTGACAGGTGCGAGCGAGGGATTCGCCACCAGTTCGTCCAAAACCTCGGCCTTCTTCCTCAGCCACGCATTCAGAAAAGCCACCATAATTCCCCCGGTGAACCTCCGCATGGGTTCCCTCGCCTCTCCGTTCTTACACATACAATACGATGTCGCTCCCCTCACTCCGCCCGTCTTATCATCCAAAAAGTCCATGTGCCCGTAGTCCACCGCCACGAAATGATAAGCCGGAGGGCAGCACTCCCTGAAAAAGTTTACGTGGTTCTGACCGGCCGGAGCGCAGGGAATACAACAGCAGTTCTTTTTCACCGGCCCCAGACCCGATCCAATAACAAGCGTCGGCATATTTACTACAAGCGAATGCTCTTTCTCCATTAAGATCCGCGGCACCGTTCCCTCGACAGGATCGACTCCCAGGAGTGCCGCATAGGGCAACGAAAGAGGTATCGTGCTTCGACCTAGCGCCGCTCCGAAAGCCACTTTACCGCCGCGGCTGTGACCAGCAATGGCCAACTTTTGGAAATCCGGCTGCACTTTTGCCGCCAGATGCTGACTAAGCTCCGCACGCAGCCACTCCGTGACGGCCACGGCGTCTGTTATCTCCCCGCTGGCGTCCATACAGGTCATACAATACATCTGCACAAAATAAAGTTGTCAGAGAAACATTTTATTCTGGAGTGGAAAGTTTATAATGATATTTACCTACAGTTTCAAATAAAGTTGTGAAAGTGTGAACTTTATGGAAAGATATTATGATTTTTTTTTTTTGGTAAGATCTTATTAAAAAAGCGCAAAGTTAAACAGAAAAATCTATCATCAAAATCAAGAACAAAAAAATATCATTAAAACAACAAAATGTTTGGATTAGTTGTTCTTTAAACAACAAAATGTCTGAATCAACTATTCATGTCTGGACCAGTTGTTCTTTAAACAACAAAATGTCTAAATCAACTATTCTTTACTATCTTTAACCATTATAAACGCTAAGATTCTTCCTTTCTGCTCTATTTATTTGCATTATGCTTTATTATCCACAGTTTTAAAATTTCGTAACCAAATTTCAAATGTTTTAGAACTGTCTATACACACAGAACTATATCACCTGAGGAGCAACTGTGATGTATCCATGGGAAGCAATGTGTTGGAGAAGTTGACGGTAGAAGCTATTGACGAGGAGGTAGCCGTGGAGGAAGAGGAGGACAGGGTAGTCTCCTTGTACAGAGGGGAAAACCAGCAGGAGGGGCTTGGGAGGGTTTCCTCCTCTGCCTTGGGATATTGTTAGGGTTTGAGTGGCCAGAGGGCCGAGCTTGAACACATCTTCCACCTGCATTTCAGTGTAGTCGAGGATACAGGGTGAGGAGGGATGTTTGCACATGCTCAAATGTTTCTACTTATCACCAAAAATATCGGATAGCTGTATAACGTGGCTCTCTCTCTGCCATAGCTGTTCCTGTCGCGGTTTTCCTCGTGCCATATTACTGGGACCAGTTTTCCCTCTCATAGCACGGGCATAAAATCAGCATTAACTTGTCTTATTGTAAGGGCAGGTCCACATGCTACTGTTTAGGTTATTTTGGCTAGTAATCACTGTTTCAAAATTAACTTGTCTTATTGTAAGGGCAGGTCCCCATGCTACTGCTTACCTTATTTTGTCTAGCAACCACTGTTCCTCAATTAACTTGTCTTATTGTAAGGGCATGTCCCCTTGCTGCTGCTTACCTTATTTTGGCTAGCAACCATTTTTCCTCAATTAACTTGTCTTATTGTAAGGGCAGGTCCCCATGCTGCTGCTTACCTTATTTTGGCTAGTAACCACTGTTCCTCAATTAACTTGTCTTATTGTAAGGGCAGGTTCCCATACTGTTGCTTACCTTATTTTGGCTAGCAACAACTGTTCAACTTATTGAGGAATTATTTGTGGAGTTGGTGGTCCCATGAAAATTTAATTTTTTTTATTTTTAAACATTAATCTTAAATTTGTATTTATAGTATAAATAATGATTTGCAGTTAAAAAATGAAAATGAAAAATTGAAAGCAAATATTAAAAAGGAGGAAAAAAACTTGTGGAGCCATGTGAATTTTTGGCAGTATGCAATTGGTGCTTATTTCTAGCCCCTCCTTTTTTCCACGGCTTATTTTCAATTCTTAAACAGTAGTCGATCCATTAAAATAGGAAAATTTTCCAAATTATCCTTTTTCGATAGTAAAATTTATGTATGGGAACACTCTAGTTGTTTAAATTTAAGCAAAAAACACATTTAAGCAGCTAAATGGGGACATATGGGGTAAGGGAATAAAATTGGTATAAATTTATAATAATTAATATAACTAGAAATTGATAATTTTAACAATAAAAATAGAAAAGATTGGGAATTTAGTTTTGAAAATTATGATGAAAAATAATTTTGATGTCATTCAGTATAAAAAATAATGTTTATATCAAATCTATCTTATGTGGATTGATTTGATGCACAAAAATTATTTGAATTCATAAGATTGAACTAACTAATTGCAAAGTGTTAAAAAATGTTGTTCTTGTCTCTAATATTTGTTGATTTGTAAGAACTAATGGTATTGAAAAATACCTTGTAGAGATCATCAAATCACAAGGGTTGTGTTCTCTTAAGACAAACCTCTTGATTAGATTGAATTCATGGTCGTGGAAGAACATTGAAGACAAAAATTAGGCATATAGGTGTCCTAAATAAACTTGGTGTAGATTAAATTCCTTCTTTTTCTCCAAAGCAAAGTGTTCTCCTTTTAGTGCAAGAGATTTTAAGATATGAAATTGCTCTTTTTAAAAAAATAATTACACATTGAATGTCTTTAAATATCAAGAGATATCAATAAAATATGCAAGAGTGGACCAAGTTGACTTGTAATGACTAGTGAAATATGCAATAATCAACAAATTTTTAAATTTAAATATTTAAATTTTAGGGGCCATTTTCACATGGTGCAAGATCAAACCTATATAATAAGGCATTGACTTAGGACAAGGAGGTGTGAATCTGAAGATGGGGAATTAATGTATGGTAGTGGATGCAAACATGGATGCAATTATAAATGACTCAAATTGGGGAATGTATAGGCATATCTTGAGTATCTACAATTAGGGATGAGATAAGTTCAAATGTGTGGATTATATTCAAACAAGGATGGATGAAGGATCAAACAATGAACCTAACTTTGTACAAGAGTGCTCCATTTGTTGATATGTAATTGTATTAAATTTTTTCATCAAAATGGGCCCAAAATAAATGGGAATTAGAAATGAGTATGAAAATTTCATCATTAGAAGAATCAAATACTAATCAACCTAGATTTAAGTAAGGAGTTAAAAATTGATGATAGTTAATCAATAATTAAAAGTGTTATTTTTAAAAACTAAATGCAATAGGTAGGTGTACTAAGCTCTTGGAACAATGATGAATAATAATATTGATGCAACATAAAACTAATTCGTTGATGTCTAGAAATTAATACCTTGAGATGCTCATTATCTTAGAAATATAACAAACTCAAAATCTTATTCAAGGTCAATCCCAAGTGGGTCAAATTCGATCATGTGCATAAGATTGACCTCTAAGGTGCATATCTTATCTATCAACCTACCAATTTTAATAACCTAGTTCACTATAACCTTTATTGTTTTGTGATATTCAAGTACTATTAGTATTAAAAAATACCTTAGGTAAGCTACTGGATCACATGGGTCAGGTTATCCTCAATTATCGCCCTTGATATACTAACTTTAAAGCCTTGGAAAATGGTCGAAGGCATGAAACTTAGGCATTCCCATATGCTAATTCAAATGCAAATGAGTTCTTTTTAGTGCTCCAAATCCAAATTTTCTAGAATAAATGATTGTTGTAATGTAGATATTCCTTGTTGTAATGGATCAAGTTATCCTTAAATAACCCCCTTGATAGACTAAATTTATAGCCTCAAAAAATAATCAAAGACATATAAATCAAGCATGTGATTTCCCATATGCCAATTCAAATGCAAATGAGTTCTTTTTAGTGCTCCAAATCCAAATGTTCTAGAATGAATATTTTATGTAATGGAGATATTATTTTTTGTTACTTGATAATATTTAGATACAGAAATGAATATCTTTAAATAACAAGACACAATAAATAGTCTCATAAATATGTACCAAGTCAATTCCCAATGACTAGTAGGAAAGGGTAAGGATCAACAATATTAAAATTTTATTTTTGGGTTTGATATCAAGCTTCATGAGATTAACCTAGTGAAAGGGAAAGATGAACCCAAAAAGACCTCTGAGAACCAGTATACACCTTCAGTATCTTATGTTTCTTTTATGTTAGATTTTAAATACTTGATACAAGCACATGCTACTATTCCATTAAAGTGGAAACAAACATAGTTGAATTCCCATCACATTAACCCGTAGAGGAAAGATAATGTAGTTTACATATCTAAGTAAATTTCAGTAGCATAATGACAAGTAAATTAGTTCACTTTAAGAACATGAAAGAAGAACATAATAATAAAAGAAAGAAGAGAAGAAACACCAATATATATGGGGAAAACCCAAGTTCGGGTAAAAAACCCCACACTCCAAAGCATTGAACCAATGTATTAATCTGCAACGAACAAGTCACAATACACTTGCAGACTCACAACCTTAACATGGATATTTGTACAGCTTTCTCTTCTCTGGAGGAAATTTAACAACATAATCGTACAATGAAAGATTATCCTCTCAAATACTCAAGAAAAATCTCATATTTATAGAACACCAAGATAAAGGCCTAAAAAAGCATCCTCAATCTTCTACAAATCTAATATCTACAAAAGCTCAAAAATCAAGAGCTTTAAAAATGCCTTAGCCTCATCTTAGTTGCCTATATCCAAGAAAAAAAATCTTATCCATATCCAGTCCATATCTTATCCATATCCTGGGTGCCCAAAATAGATTAAAAAAAAAAAAAAAAACTTTATTCCTCTTCAACTCTAATATAGTAACTACTAGCCAAGACTCCCAAGTCAATATAGGAACTTGCAAAAATAGTTTTTCACTGATATGGCAAACTTGTGGCATTATCCTCCTATAAAATAGGGCCTCCTAAAGTGGGCGCAAAATTCCTAAAAAATAGGGATCATGCCATATGTCATCTCAACAACAGGACCACAAATTGAATGGAAAATTAGGAAGTTTAATACATTAGGATAAATTGATATGCACCTAATAATCAATTAATTAATGCTAGGACTCAAAGATTGAAACACATTAATCCCAACATTCCCCCACTTGTTGAAGACCTGTCAAGAGTCTACTACAATCAACTACTCAAAGCCCTAAGACCCACGGAACTAAAACACCATTTGAAGATCCAATGAAAAAATATGATTTCAACTACTAGGAACCAAATAAAAAAAATCATCACAGTCGTCTATGAAACCACAAATGAATATCCAACATGATCTTGTGCATTAACTTGAGATACTTGCAACAACATCTACGATGTCCACCATATCAAGCAAGAACTTTTATCATCCTCCAACATATCACCTATGAAAGAAAAGGAACATACCAAGGTGAATATGTACCAATTTCCAAAGAACACAAGCATCAAATCCAACTGATAACAAAGGCTATAGGTTACTATCACAACTCCACTATGTTTACGATATTTATAGAAGAACCAATGTACCCAGCTTCAAACCCGTTACTAGAACACAACTCTAAAGTCAAAAATTCCTCCAAGAACAATATTGAACACAAATACTTTAAAGGGTAAAAGCACAAAGCCATGCCACACTTTCGGCCAACTAAATAGTTCAGAGTGAAAATATTTTGACCTAAACAGTTTTGGTCGAACTAGTTTCACTTGAATCCATGTGGCCTATATGTGGCACATAAAGTTTTGGGCGAAACGCTTTCACGTGAAACTCAAAAATTTGAATTTTTTGCTTTGCCGCATCGAAATGTGGCTTATTTTATGTGTGGGGTTTCAGTAGAAAGGGTTTTGGTTGAAACCCTTTCTATCAAAACCCTTTATACCGAAATTGTCTATGTGTCATCCTAGTTGGCAGCCAACTCAACTTTTTAAATTTTGTTTTGAAACTTTCAACTTCAACTAAGTATTTCTTCAGTTAAAATGATGTTTCTAAAAAAAGAAAAATACCCTTTTGCAGAGCTCGGAGTGGTGAATTCGAATATGTATTTTTTTAATATTTTGATTAGTTTTAATATATTTTATTTTTAAAATAATGCAAGTAGGTTTTTAAAGTTAAAAGAGAGGTTGATTAGAAATTAAAAAGAATCTAGTAAAACATATTAATTTTTTTTTTTAAATATATTGTGCACTAGAGGAGAGCGTCCTCTTCAAAAGGGTATAATTTGTTTTTTGAAAATGATTAAAAAAATAGACAATCGTTGACGTCCAATGAAAACTATCAAATTATGACAAGTTTGACTTTAAAATGTTATTGCGAGAAAAATATACATAAAATTTTTAATTTTTTTTCCATGCACTAGATATTGAAGTTACCTATTTGGAGGAAAAAAATTAGGGGAAAATGAAGTTTTTTTCTGTTTGTTTCTTGATGTCAAGTGAACGCCATTTTTTCTTGAAATTTTAAGCATTCCAAAATCTGCTCTTAAATTAATAAAAAAAATAATCAAAACAATTTTTAAATTTTTTGAAAAATTACAGGATTAAACTTCATCAATATTTCTACCTCTCATTAGTTTACATCATTTTTAAATTCAAAACATAAAGACCACTTTTATGTGGTTGAAGTTCAAATTTTTTTGTTGTTGTTGGTCGATTCCTTTATAAACTATGACACAGGTTTGTGCTTTTACCCTAAAATAGTTAGAACAACAACCACAATTGATTGTTAGCATCCAACTAAAAAACCACATGACTAGAAAAATCAACCACAACAAATGCTAATCCATCCAATCATCATACCTTAAAAGGCATCTGAAACATCAGTAGAACTCATGCCAACAACATATAAAACCCATAAACTACAATCACAAGCTCCCTGTATAAAACATGTCAATGAAGAACATACACATCTAGGAACTCCTATTGCATGGGTAATGTCAAATCTGGAAATAGATCATGGCATACCAAGTCTACCAATCAACACTTATACCAAGGTTTGACTAATAATTAAACCATGTAGCAACAAAAAACAATCACAATGATCCACACATAAAACATAAGTTGTTGCATAGTCTCTGATAACATGTCACTGTAACTCTCCCAAGTCCACCACACTGAACTATGTGAACATGAACCTATAGGAAGAAGCCATAGAACAAAGAGAAAACTTGTAAATCATATCCCAATCATGTCCTTCTACCAACATCTCAAAGTGCTAAGCTATGCCAAGTAAGATCTCCTTCACAACCCCAAATGAAAATCCTTAACGAAACCCAAAATATCCAATATCATAACATATATAATATCACCACACAAATGTAAGCTTCTCTAAACAAGGAAGACCAAACTCAGAACGATTCCTAAAATAGGAATAAAACCAATAACATCTCCTAAAATCATTATTAGTCAAAAGCATATACCCAAGGAGATAAACATATCAAACACTCCTTAAATGAGCCCTCCAGAACTAGAAAGTATAGCTCAATATCCATCTCTATGAGATGACAAAGAAAAACATAATGCATCTAAAAAAATAGGATATACCTTTCAAATTATTATTTGTCGAGTAGACCAAGAGTGGGGAATGAGAATGCTCCTCTAGGATAACCAAGTCATCATGACTCACTACAAGAAAAATCTCCTCTATAGGTCCATTATGAAATCACATTCATATCTAGGTGAAGGATCCTCAAACTTTCTGTTGAAACCTCCAAAGAGAAAACATCTGAAAAACTGCCTCAACCAATCTCTCCAAGTATCCATGAGAACCAACAATCAATCAATCCATGTTAAACACCAAATGAAATACTACACTCTCATGAAGCTCCTGAGAAAATGATCAATGTACTCAATACTAAGAGAACCAACTAGACCATTGTCAAAGATCCAACCATGGAATTAGGAACCCAATCATGACATCATGATCTCATATCTCCTCAAAAGAATATCATATGCTTTGATGAACATATCATGCACCTGTATCATGCCAAAAATATAAACTAGTAATCAAGAGTACATCATGACATAATAAAATTTAACCATCATATCAAACAAGGATCACATGTCAAATGACAAACCATGACATCTCAACCAGTACTAAAGAGTCCTCCATGGCTAACCAAGATGTCAATATCTGGAAACCACATGAAGATAACCATATCCTATGAATGAAACCCAAGATGTCAAAAATCCCTCATTGCATAGAAGAAACAAAATCCAAGAGTCCATCCATGAAACAAAAAATATTGAAAAAGATCATCCATCAAAAAGTGATGAATCAACATCACTACCAAAGATACCATTGATTCATGATACTAATCTCTCCATGACATTATGATAACCATATCCTAAATGAAGAATCTTCATGCCTCTAACACAATCAAATACTTCACTTGCAATATCAACAACAAAAAATAATAAGTAGAACCAAGATCTCCAAGTTAAAAAGATAAACAACATACTACAAGTCTCATAACTAACTATCCATATACTCAACATCATCCATCCTCTCATCTCAATGCAACATACCAATACAAAAATGACCACAGATAAGGCCAACTAGTAAATTCTACATCAACATTGAATCAAAATTGTGGATATAGAAAATCCACATCCAATTCATCCCACATTAGCCAATGGATATCTAATCCACAAAATTTGCACATAACTCATAGATCTATAACAAATGAAACAAAATTATCATCACATTAGTAACATGAAAACTGAGATATCAAAGAAGATAACATGTATATTTCAAGACTCAAACACTAGATCATCAACATAGTCAATTTTCCAAAAACATCCATGAGTGAGTGCCATAGTCAAGGAACTAATCAAGCATTCCTACAAATTTGAAATTGTTTTCATCTAGAAAACTCCAAGAACCTAAAAACAATCTCTCCATAGATATACAAACCACAACTTTTTATTAGCATGTAAAACCTACAAAATCACCATGTTCATAGAAACATATACAAATCCATATCCACTTATCATATAGAAGACTCACAGGTCTGAAAATACTAGAATAGTTAAACTAGTACAATGGAATAGCATAGATAAGCATAACCATAGATTTTGAACAAAAAATCTACAAAACACTCATATCCAATCAACATGAAACTAAAACATGGGAGTACAACTATAGAGGAGGAGATTCGACACCCTCAATATGATGAGATCTCAAGGGGTAAATGTTCCTCGACTGCCTCAAGGATCAAATCTTAGGTGACGGGATAAATGATGAAAGATGTTTATTTATATTTTATGTAGAATTAAAATGGGAGAGTTTCAAAAACTGAAAGAGTCGGTTGTAGAGGTCTTTTGGACAAATTAGTAAGCTCTTGACCAAGGACAACAACGCAGTGCACATACATCCTCGCGACATGCTAGTGTCTCGTATGGACCAAACATTGAGTTTATGAGAGAAGACACTTAGGAACCTACTAATAGTCTGATAACTGAAATCTTGAAATGCACTAAAATAACATAGATAAATGTAAATTCGATTAAATAAAAAGGAAATGATAAAATAAAAGAGAAGAAATGAAACACTCACAAGAAGTCCAAGAATGAAGCCTGCAACAACAATAAATCTTCAATACCTTCACACATACAACCAAGGGAAAATGTTGGGGTTGTTTAGGGGCTTTCCTTAGTCAAACCCATAGTTTGGTGTTTTCACAGGTCCATGAACAACCAGATGAGATAGTGTAAGAGAGAGGGACTAGCACAAGCAAGACCCTAGGTCACAAAGGATCAAGATGTGAGAGGTTTCCCTAACTTACCTCAGCTAAGTGTATTGTTTGGAAATGCGAGGTGAAAGTAACAAGGACCTCGAGGGTTCTCAGTTACTCTGCAGACCCGAAACACAGGAAAGGGCTACGCGAGTTGGTTTTTAGGTCTAACACTACACCTAAGGAAGCTCTTTGTCCAAGGAAAAAAGTGCAATCTTTGGACATTAGTGCAACACACTGGTGTCTCAAAAGTGTGCTGGCATCCGTATGGCTAGACAACAATGAAGATGAGGTCAAACCAATAAAACTAGCTAACGACCCAACTAATTAACTAAAGGGCCAGAATGATGTGATTAAATAAATGAAATACTATCTAATATTATAAAGAAAATATGCAAGAGTGAAGAGAATAAGGAGAATCTCACCAAGGAATTCATTCGCCAGCTAATCCCTCGAGAATTACATGCTCCTACACACAACAAGAGAGGAAAATGTTGGGTGGTTGTATAGGGGTCTGCCTCAGTTAGAACCTTGTTTAGGTGTTTCCACCTCCACGAATAGCCAAGGAAATGAGATAAAGGAAATAATATAGTAAAGATCAAAGAAGCACTAAAAAACAGTGTTATGCTACTCAACCAAGTGATAGAGGAGAGGAGAGGGAAGCTTACCACCTCCACCAAGAGCACTCAAGGATGCTTGGGGGAGAATATGAGAGTACTCGAGCCTCTGTTGAAATGGCATGGTCCCAAACTTGCTCTACCAAAGTGATGGAGTGTTGCTTTGGCTACAATGGAATGCTTGAAATGCTTGGAGTGAGTGAAAGTGAGCTTGAGAGTGAAGTGAAGAAGCTTTTGAATCCAATCAAAAAGTTAGAATGCATGTTGAAGGGATGAATTTGAAGGAGGAATGGAGAAAAACAACCATATTCAGGTCGGTTGACCGAAGGGGGCGTTACAACTTCACCTCCAATGAGAAGAGTAATGCCTCTGTAGGTTCAGCCGTAGGAAACTTCCAGGGACGTAAGCATGTCCTGTAGACGTTTGTGCATCACATGGGCATCTTCGACAGAAATGACTCTATCGATGCTCAAAACAGGTGCCAAGTGGGATGCAATCAACGGGCTGAGGTGGAATTAAGTCTCTAAACTTGGTTTTCTAAGGTGGATAAAGGAAAAAAGGGGATTTGCGCATGGAGTGAAAATTCACTCTTATACATTTTTCCCCCACTTTAGCAAGCATGAACCCTGATGAGTGCTCAGTAAAGTAGATCAAGAAAGAGTAGGGTTAGAAACATATACCTAAACTGTCGAGGAAGCAAACCGCGATTTGGTGAACCTAAAGGTGTAGGGAAAGAAAAGGACTCCATAGCTGCTCAAAACTATGAAGTTGGGAAAAATAAAGTGTCTTACAAGCCTGCAGACTTGGAAGGAGGCAACCCCTAAGATCTCTCGCATGAAGGAATCTCCGTGAAGTAGGCTCCTTACAGGCCTGCAGACTTGCAAGGAAGGTATCCTCCAAAAAATCTAGCATGGAGGAGGCCCAAAGGAAGCGCCCTACAGGATCTCAGTCACATAGGGAAGGTATTCTTCACAAACTCAAGCATGAAGAACACCCAAGGAAGTGCCCTACAGGCTCTCATTTCCATAGGGAAGGTATTCTCCATGAACTCAAGCATGAAGAACACCCAAGGAAGTGGACTCTGTAGAGTCAAGAAGCAGCCAAGTAGGAAAATAAGCGAATAGTCACACAAACTGTCAATGATTCAAAAGTCTTTCAAAGGGGTCCTTCAGGAACACTTCAAAAGGAGAGGGGTCCACTCAAGAGACACATGGTTTGAAAGGTGGGGTCTAGTCAGGCTGCCCCCAAGCTAGACGTGAAGATATAAAATAGGTCTAGTCAGGTTGCCCCCAAGCTAGATGTAAAAAGGGGAATGAAATAAGTCTAGTTGGGCTGCCCTAGGCTAGACGCGAAGGAATCCATTCGAGGTAAAGACTTTCAGAGAAGGGTCCCTTGGGAACCCATCATGAAAAGGGGTCCACTCAAGGGACACATAGTTCAAAAGTAGTTGTTCTTCTTTTCTCAGAGTGATCCATCATCAAGGAATCCTTTCAAAAGATGTTCACTTCATTAAGGAATTCAAAAGGAAGGATATGCCCCCGCGCACAGGGAAGGTCAAAGTCATCCCCACTTCAGAGGAAGGTCTCCAAGTCCCTTCTTTGCGAACCCGTGATGAAGGAAACACATTCCGTTAGGGTTCCAAGTTGAGAATGTGATTCCAAAGAAATAATTTGCGTAGATTTTTGAGAAAAGATTCGTTGATAACGAATGCATTTTTTGAAAATTGAAATGTTAAAGAGAAGGCGTTGTCACACATGAAAGGGACAACTCAAGCAAAGAAGAGAGAAAGATAAAGGTAAAGCAAAAGAGAGTATACAAATAAAGGACACAAAGGGATCTAGTTTAGCGGGGTCAGATCTGTCCAAGCTTACATAAATAATAGTAACCGTAATGCAAGGCGAAAGATCATCAACCCCTAACCAGATTAGGAAGAATGGACGAGAAGAAGAAGTAAAAATAAAAAATTGGGTCAACATGGAAGGGAAGCCTAAATGCTCCCAACGCTTTGCATTGTCCCCAATTTATCAAAAAATCAAGTGCAAACATGGAAGAATGATGATACAAATAGAAGAAGGTTTACGAAACAAAAACCATGCCTGTATCCAAGCACCAACGGGGTTGACGAGGGTCATCCAGACACACATAGCATGAGAATGGGGGAACACATTACAAAACACACACACACACAAGATCAAGAAAAGGGGGCTCCTCCTAACATTGATTAGCCAAGAGGTCATCCGCTTCCCAATCTAAATCTTCATAAGGGGAAGGAGGATGAGCCTACAATGGTGGGATGTTAAGAGGAGGAGCATCCAACCCTCCTATAATAAGGGCCAAGGAAGAGGGACCCTCGAGGTCCTCTCCATCGAGCTCTTGTGGAGTCAAATTCAATGATTTTGTGAAGATCGCTAACAAGGTCGAAACTTCATCCACAAAATTAAACATGCACCCCATAGGGGCGCCATGTCTAACTTTAGCGTATGGGGTAGATTAAGCCTGAGATTCACCGCTAGGCTCGCCAAGTGACTTAGGAGCGGTGACAAACTCAGGGGAAGTTGGGACTGGTTCTGTCACTAGGACATAATAAGTCATCACAGGACCACCTTGTGGAGAAGGTGGGCTCCTCTTACATCCTTCATTGCTAAAAGGACCAAGTTCTCCACCTCTTTCTTCGTCGTAGGGGATGAGCTCCCCACAGACGAGGCTAGAGGTGCGAAGGAAGAGGAGGAAAGAACCTCAATGGATATGACCGAGGTATTAACCATATCCACGGGCTTTGGGAAAGGTTGGATATCCGAAACAAATATCAACAAAGGTGGCTTCGTCGAAGGAGTGATGAACACCTGTACCCGTTTAGGGTTAGGCGCATTCATACTCACAATGGAAGCTAGGAGTAGTATAGGACCAGACTGGAGAGAAGCAAGAGGAAGGGAGGAAGAAGACATTGTAGGAGGCTCTGAAGCAGGGAAATCGCTTCTTCCTCCTTACTTTGCGAGGTGTCCTGCTTAGCCAAGAGAGCCTTTTGTCAGTGCTTGTGTTCGCGCGAAAGATGGTTTCTATGACTCTTTGATTTAGAGGTTGGGATTTGCGAAGGGATAGAAGGTTCCTACTCAACCATGGGAACGTCCACCTCGACTATTTTCGGCAGAGGGACAGGTTCTTGCATGGGAGCAAGAGGAATAGGTTGAGAAGCGATAGGAGGATTCGACTCAAGAGCCTCGACAACGGACCTCTTTTTGCTCACTGCCTTAGGAGCAGGGGCAGTAGGAGGCCATAGATTGAACCCTCTATGAGAAAATTTATTTCTACCATATAAATAATACCATGGATTGGGGTATTCATTAGGGAGGTCCACGATTCTGAGCTTGGGCCTACGCCAAGAAGGAATCATCAAACTCGGTGGGTAGCCGCTAGGCTAGCTCATCCAATACTCTTCCCAAGAAGGGGGAGAGGACAGGGAAGACTGGAAGGAGGTAGCCTTCTCTTTACCTTTACGGGAAGGAGAGGGAGTCAGCGTGGACTTCTTCTTCCCTTTCAGGGAAGGGAGAGTAGTCGATGTAGGCTTCTTCTTCTCTTCTCAGGAAGAGGAGGCAACCGATTGTTCTGTCATGGGAAGGGTAAGCTTCAACTCCCCTTTGCCCCTAGTTTTATACTTCACATAGTTCTTGTAAAGTAGGTCCATTCTTGGAGGAAGCAGACCAACTGGGGAGGGCCAAAAGTGATCCAACGAGTATCAACCACGGGACACCAAGGGATGGTATACAGTGTCATGCAGTACGTGCATGACACTCTCATGGAAGAACTTTAAACACTTGTGAACAATGGAGGTGATTCCATTCATAGAGGTGAGCCAGGGTATACCTAGCTTTAGCTTGAGCAGATCCGACTTGGGGATAACATCAAAGACTATGTCGACAGCCCTAGGTCCAACTAGGACAGACAAAGTGATTGAGCCATAAGGTTTGAGGCACATACCATCGTGTGTAAAAATGGTATATTTTTTTTCTTCATATTTTTCCTTTTGTAATGAATTCAATACTAATGTCTCCTTGGTGGTAACATTCACACGGCTTGTGGGGTCTATCAAGACTCCTATCACAATGTTACCATTGACACGAGCAGGAATGTAGAGAGGTGAAGGTTTGTTGTTTAATGGTAAGTCCTATGATTTAAATGTAATGTCTGACGAACCGGGTGTGGGTGGAGCAATGGAAGTTACTGTTCGACCATATTGACATAGGCCTCGGGTTGGGTAACAAAATCAGCGAGATCAATAATCATGTTAGCAGAGTGTGACGAAAATGGATATGTGTATATTTGCAATTCACTATTAGCTTTTTCCATCGATTTGTTAGCATTCTATTTATTCCCATCGAGATGAATGGTACCATCCTTGATGCGGTCTTGAATTTCATGATGCAACCACATACAATGTTTGGTATCATGTCCATTAACATGATGGTATTGGAAATAAGTGCTCACATCATACCAATTAGGGTAGGGTTCTTTAACAAGCTTAGGAACTTGCAAAGTTATGATCTTATCCTTCAACAACTTCTATAAGATGGAGGTATAAGACTCTGATAACTTTGTGAAATTCCGGTTACATTTGAGGCCGTTGTCATTAGCAACGGCTACTACATTCGCAACGACCTTACCTTTCCTAGAGATTGATACAATGGATTTTCCCTCAGAATGGGAACACGAGGAGGATCCCCCAAACTGAACAACCGTCTGTTGGTACTCTCATAAGGTTGCACACAAGTGTGCGAAAGAAGGGTATTTCATAAGGGTGAACTTCTCTTTCCAAGGCCTTTGTAAGTTCCCTATGAATACCTTTTGCACGTTTGAATCAAGCAGTTGATACGAGATTTGTGAAAGGAGCGCTTGGTAATACGCTATGAAGTTAGTTATTTTTTCATTATCTCCTTGTTTACATCGGACGAGATCCAAAAAGGTCATCTTCGGCCTGATGTTCGCTTGGAACTGTCTCAAGAATTGGTTACTAGTTGATCAAATGAGAAAATAGAGTTGTTTGGCAAGGAATAGTTTAGCCATCAACGCATCGTGATGGAGGAAGTTGGTGCACAGGGCATTAAAGGCAAACACATGTGTCTGTGGATCTCCCTTACTACCATACTTCTCAAATTTAGGGATCTCCATTCCTTGAGGGAAAGGAGTGTTCAAGATGGCAACCGACAATGGGCTATGTTGGAAGAAGGGCTGGAAGATAAGTTGGGCAGAGGCTTGGGAAAGAATTGCCAACTGGATCAGTATCTTACCCATATTCTGAAGAAGAGTGTTCAGAATAGGGTCATTAGAAGATAGAGGGCTAGAGGGACCTCCTCCAGAACCACTTCCAAGGCCTCCTCTAGAGCCACCACCGGTGTGACCTCCGCTAGAACCACCACCAGAGCCATTGCCACCAATAGGGCCTCTGCTGGAACCACCACCGTGACCTCCACCGGAACCATCTCCACTGACACCGCCTCTACTATTAAATCCACCACCATTACCAAAGCCCCCACCACTCATCCCACCAAAGCCTCCTCTACTGGAGGTGACAGGAGGGGTGAAGCTAAAGCCCAAGGGGACCCTATTAACCTTGATAGTTTCGGGTTGTTTAGAGGTGAAAGGGATACTAATAGAAGGGACCACGTCAGCCATATAGACAGATGTGGGAGGCATTGATACTCCTAACTATCCTTCACATTCTTTGAAAGTGACTCCTTGTACAAAGCTAGGGTTATTTGAAGGAGCACATGCTTCAGTGAGAACAAGGAGGCTAGTCAGAAGCTCAATGCCTATTCGATCTTTACTCATCATATGTTTTAATTCACTAACAACCCAAGCAACTCTAGCCATCTTCGGGTTTCTTTCCAAGTGGTTTTCTAAGTTTCCCAATCCCTTAGTAAGGGTGGCAATGTATTCTATAGGAATTTGAATGGCCTCATGCTCATCCACCGATGATGGCATAGGAGACACAGGGGGAGTGGGAACGTGATCGGTTTCATCAGCGAATCCCATTTTGTTCCTTGACAACTACTCTTGTGTAGCAAAACTAACAGCGGGAGCGGAGAAGAGACCTGTAGAGAGACCAATCGAGATCTTCTTCCTTTCCATCGGGAGGTGTCATATACTTCTCCTAACGATATACCTGAAAGTTGTGGACTGGGTCGTGATGCTCATAAACTTTCACAACATTTAGGAACACAACAGTCATAAAGTACATGAGAGAGATCTTAGCACCAACAGGTGAACAAACGTTGGTTCACGTCGGGTTCACCAAAAATGTAAGAGAGGGGGACCACCACATGCAAGACCCCAAGTCACGAAGGGTCAAGATGCAAGAGGCTACCCTAACTTACCTCAACTAAGTGTATTGTTTGGAAATGCGAGGCGAGAGTAACGAGGACCTTGAGGCCTCTCAGTTACTCTACAAACCTGAAACATAGGAAAGGGCTAGGCAAGCTGGTTTTTAGGTCTAACAATATGCCTCAAGAAGCTCTTTGTTGAGGACAAAAGTGTGATCTCTGGACGTCAGCGCGATGCGCTAGCATCTCAAAAGTGCATTGGTGTTCGTACGCCCAGATAACAATGAAGATGATGCCAAACCAATAAAACTCACTAATGACCCAGCTAATTAATTAAAGGGCCAAAATGATGTGATTAAATAAATGAAATACTCTCTAATATTATAAATCAAATATGAAAGAGTGCAGAGAATAAGGAGAATCTCACAAAGGAATTTTTTCGCTAGCTAATCCCTCAAGACGTACATGCTCCTACACACAACAAGAGAGGAATTTATGTTGGGTGGCTGTATAGGGGCTTGCCTCAGTCAAACCCCTGTTTAGGTGTTTCCACCTCCATGGATAACCAAGGAAACGAGATAAAGGGAATAATATAGTAAAGAGCAAAGAAGCACTACAAAACAGTGTTATGCTACTCAACCAAGTGATAGAGGAGAGGAGATGGAAGCTTACTACCTCCACCAGGAGCACTCAAGGTTGCTTGGGGGAGAATATGAGAGTACTCGAGCCTCTGCTGCAATGGCATGGTCCCAAAATTTCTCTACCGAAGTGATGGAGTGTTGCTTTGGCTCCAATGGAATGCTTGAAATGCTTGGAGTGAGTGAAAGTGAGCTTGAGAGTGAAGTGAAGAAGCTTGTGAATCTAATCAAAAAGTTAGAATGCATGTTGAATGGATGAATTTGAAGGAGGAATGGAGAAAAATGGTCATATTTGGGTCGGTTGGTCGAAGGGGGGGTTACAACTTCACCTCCAATGAGAAGAGTAATGCCTCTGTAGGTTCAACTGCAGGAATCTTCCAGGGACGTAAGCATGTCACGCAGATGTCTGTGTGTCACGCGGGTGTCTCTGACAGAAATGCCTCCACCAACTCTCAAAACAGGTGCCAAGTGGGATGCAAGCAGCGGGCTTAGGTGGAGTTAAGCCTTCGAACTTGGTTTTCTAAGGTGGATAAAGGGAAAAAGGGGATTTGCGCATGGAGTGCAAATTCACTCTTATACATATGGATAGAAATAAAATAGACAAGGTAGAGAAAAGATAGAAGTGATAAAATAATATGCTAACAAAATTAAGAGACAATGCAATAAAGAGACTACGATTACCCTCTAGAAAGTGAGAATGTTGACAGGAAGAAGCTGCAATCTCCAAGATCGAGAATGATATGCCAATAGTGTCAAAACTTCAACGTAGAGAGCAATAATGCAATGGAGCCGATGAAGAATGGTGGAGAAACTACAAGAGAGATTGAAAGAACTTGAGAATGTGAGATAAATTGATAAATAATGGAAGAAGATAACAAGATTGATTGCCAAAATGGAGTGTTTTGAGAGGTATATGTATGCAAAGGGTTGTTCCAGCATGTCTGCGAGCTAGCAGAGACATTACACTTGCGGATAGGAGGGAAGTGTAATGTCCAAATAACTACTATAGTTGGGAATCGTTTTGGTACATTTGTGTGATGCGTAGATGCCTAATGGATGCACATTCATCCATGAAATAAACTCACCTTAACGGCTAGAAACAAATGGGTTAAGGACAATATTAAGGTTAGATAAAAGGGATATTGCATTATTGAATTTAATTTATCTAAAGGTGAGATTTATGGAATGTGAAATTGCATAGAGTGCAATTTATGACATTACAACAACCAACCAAAGGAAGACGAAGTTTGGGAACTCCAGACTTATTTGTAGGCCAACTCCACAACCACCATTATGTACAAGATTACGAAGGAGTTAGGCTATTCCAGAAGCTTTCAGATCATCCAATGATCAAATCCATAGCCTACATGCACTCAAGGCTAATGAAGTAGTGTCTTCCAATGTTAGGGACTAAAGCCAAGAACCCAACGTAAGCACATCAAACCATAGTCATGACAACCCAAGTCTCTCCATATGACTAGGGAGTCAAGAATGAACACCCAACATGAATACTTTGTTGCACATGACCACAAAATGTAAGAACACCACCATGCATGAGGGTTATGATATATTTTCAAACAAGAGCTCCAAATAAATATCATATCAAATGTAACCACATGACCAACTTCACAAAACTTCATCTTCTCAATCCTTCAAAATTTATGTCATCTCTTAAAAAAAGATCAATTACAAAACTTCCACATAGACAAGGATTAATAATCATCCAATTTCTCCAAAAACAGTTCCCTCAAGCTTGCTAGGCTAATAAATCATAACAAAAGAAATACCCAGAAACTAAAACACCATGAATCCAACACATGCATGCACATGCAAGAAACATCCAAGCTCATGCAAGTATATATATACAACTCACATGCATGCACATACAAGGACATGAAAACCATGAATCTGAGCTTTGATACCAATTGAAAGGTAAATACGAACCCAAAAAGACCTTTGAGAACTAGTACCTTCAATATCTTATGTTTCTTTTATGCCTAATTTTAAATACTTGATACAAGCACATGCTACGATTTCATTAAAGCATAAACAAACATATTTGAATTCCCAAATCACATTAGCTCTTAGCTCAGGAAAGATGATGTAGTTTATAGAACTAAGTATATTTTAGTAACATAATGACATGTAATTTAACACTTTAAGAACATGAAAAAAGAAGAATAGAAAAATAAACGAGAAAAGAGAAGAAACACAATATGCACGGGGAAAATTATTTTGGGTAAAAAACACCGCTCTCTAAAGAATCGAAACATTGTATTAATCTACAACAAACAAGTTACAACACACTTTTAGGATCACAACATTAACATGGGGATTTGCATCATTCTCTTCTCTAGAAGAAATTTGACAACCCTAGATAATGAAAGATTCTCCTTTTAACTTCTGAAGTAAAATCTCATATTTATAGAGCACCGAGATAGAGACCTTAAAAAACATCCTCAATCTTCTACAAATCCAATATCTACAAAAGCTCAAAAAGCATGAGCTTTAAAAATCAACCTACTAAGTCAAAATAGCCTTATCCTCATCTTGAGTGTCTGTATCCAAGAAAAAAAACCTTATACATATCCAATCCATATCTTATCCATCTCTTGGGTGCCTAAAATAGATAAAGCCAATAAAAACTTTGTTCATCTTCAATTTTGATAAAGTAATTGCTAATCAAGACTCCCAAGTCAATATAGGAACTTGCCAAAATCAAATTTTAACCAATATGGAAGCATGTGACATCATCCTCCTATAAAATATGGCCTCCTAAAGTGAACACAGGCTTCCTAAAAAATAGAGATCTTTCCATATTTCATCACTTGTCATGTAGGATGCCATCTCAACAATAGGACCCACAAAATGAATGACAACTTAGGAAGTTTAATACATTAGGATAAATTAATATGCACCTAATAATCAATTAATTAACGCTAGGACTCAAAGTTTGAGACACATTAATCTAAACATGTAGGACAAAGAATGTGATTTCTTAGGATCAAGAATGGATACATGAAAATGTGGACTAATAATATGGAAATGTGTGATTATTTTTAAATAAAAGTAGAGTAATATTGAATATATAGAAATCTATGTAAATTTGAGAGTAAGTGGGATGGATAGGGATGAGATGAAGAGCCAATTTAGCACAAGCATGACACTTGTCATTATGTAGTTTTATTAATACACTTCATCATAATGGTCCCTAAACTAAAATGGAATTTGAAAGGCTATGCAAATTTCACCATTATATTTTACCATCACTTTGAGGTGTAGGTGAATCCTAAAATGAGCATGTATTTCAAAGTATATAAGCATTCTCAATTGTGTAAAAAATAATATTTAGACATATAAAAGGATATGAGTTCCAAGTAAAGTGATGAACCTATCTCAATTTCTTAATGTTTAATTTTCTCCTTGATCTAAGTTCTTCATAGGAACTTTCAAAAAGGAAATGGTGTGTACTAAGTAGCTTCTACTACACAAGTAAAATAGGCATAAGTTATAAGTTAGATTTCACTATTCACGAAAATGTTAAAATAGGAAAAAAAGAAGAGATAGGAATTTCTCATGTATAGAATGTGATGCTTAAATAATTTGACTAGTACAATAGTAATCATGTGGCATGGAATTTCATGCATAATCATGTAATATGGTGAAGCTCCATCTAAGTATGGCGAAAATCCTTTTTATAGTATAATGTGTTGTCTAAAATATAGTCATAAAATTTATAGTGATATTATATGCCCCCAATTGGTTACATATAAGATTTACAAGGTTTGAAGGAGGGGGAAATAATACATGAAAAGGAAATCTAAGGAAATATATCATGTAAATACATGCAACATTTCATAAAAAACATTGTGTGAGGAGCATGTAAGACATATTAAATGATAATAATAAAATATATATAGACTAGAGATCATAATTATGTTATATAAATTTGCTTGTAAATAGGAAAATGAAAAAAATATAAGGTGGCCCTAGGGACACAATGCAAGTACATATGAAAGGGCAAGGAATGGTGCCCCCAAAGTGGCTCTTAAGTGAATATGACAAGATATACAAGCATGATTTGGGGAATCCATAATTCCTCAATGTGAAAAGATAGCTCCAAGAACATGATAAGGAATTTGAGCACACCATGGTATAGAAGGCACAATTCCCTTAGTTTAAAGAGAGATTTATAAAAATAATAGTGAAAATAAAGTACCACATAGTAAGAGGAAGGTATGGTGTCCCCCAATGTAATAGGGCATATCTAATAGCAAGGTAAAGAGATGAAAGAATAATATAGTAAGGGGAATATGTGTTACCCCCAAATGTAATAAGGTATCTCTAGAAGCACAATAAAATAATGAAGGTACATGCGATGACTATATAAGATATAAGCTTAAAATATTGAGCTAGGCACAAGATTACAATGTGATAGGGTTGATAAGCATTGTCAAAATCATAAGCATGTATGTACAATAAAATTATACGTAGATAAAAATAAAAATCATAAATAAAGATCATTATAAAACCAAAGAACAAGGATCTACAAGGAACCAAAGAAATAGGAAAAAATAGAGGACTTGATTAAACAAAGTGGTAAACATATGCCAACACAAGATTAAAGTGGGAATTCAAGATCGTAGTACGATGAGAAATAGTGTAAAAAAGTATAATACAAAATTTTCAAGTAACAAAGAAGAAAAAATACAACCCTACTCCCCCCACACTCTGCAAGTTGGGAGGAAATATGAATCATAGTATAGAGAGTACAAATAGGTATGTAAAATGATGCATAATAAAAATGAAAAAAGAAAGTATAAAACAAACTTGAGAAAGTGAAAAATATAGGCAATTAGGTATATAGTCTCTAGTGATGCTTTTGAATCATTAAAAAATCTAGGATGATCATCATCATCCTCCAATAGATCATCTTTGTCCCAACATATTTCATCACAATATTCTAGATTAATTTTGACATATATCTTCCTCATGGATTTCTTTTTCTATGACATGCATTTCTTCACGGTCATTTTTATACCTTTCACAAACACATTTGTCAATTGGTGGCACATTAGGTGGCTCTTTCTTAACCTGGATTTTTTTCTTCTTTTATGGTGGTTGTGTTAATATACATTTTTCCTTTGATGCACCACAACACTTTTCTTGAGAACACATGATTTTTTTGCATGACAAATTCATTTTTTGCACTACAATTTTTTTGTATCCTTCCTTGGTACATACGTAATTGGTACTTCATCATGGTGCTATCAGTTTCCTCATTTTATGTTAGAGAATTGTATTTTTAGCATGTGTCCTTTCTGAACATTGTGAGCTTCCATTGTAAACATTTCTCTTCTATAAATGCACTGAAATAAAGTGCCTCAATATTGTACATGTATTATTGGGATCTTGTACATCATTTTGTGCCTTATTATACTCACACTATGATATAAAGTGTCATGGGGGGTTGTGTAGGCCTTTTGTTTTTCCATCACACCTTTGTCAAGTGAGTGTCCCTTCCATGACAACAATGGATCATAATGATTCTTGCCTCATGCATGCACGCCTTAGTTTGCACACCCTTATATTTGCTCATACTTTCATGTTTGCACTTTTAGATTTCCTTGGTTCTTTCTTCATGCACTTCTTTTTGGCACACAATTTTAGTGGACCTGTCATGGCTCTCCCTTGTTAGCATTATGGGGGTTTTCTACTATTGGTACTAATGCTTCCTTGGTTTCACGTTGAAGTGAGCTACATATACAAAAAAATTTCCTATGTACTAGATAGATGCAACGTACATCAATGGTTGTTACCCTTGCATTTCGGTAAGATGGAGCATTTACCATATGGAAACTCTTGCATTCATATTTTTGGAGGCGACCTTCTATTTTTACTTGATCAGTGTTCTTCAAACTTTTGGTAATTGTGCCATCTGTGTCTTCGATTTCCAAGCATGTTTACTTTTTTTTTCCATATGATTCAAAGTAGTGTCATTGGGGGCACTCATGTAGATTATTGTCTTCTTAATCCTGATCATCATTTATTTTAGAGGAGTTTCTTCTTTCAACATTATAGAAGTCATTCTTTGATAGTGTTTGCAACTTCTTCATTCTTTAGTGGTGTTCTTCATGTTCATCTTTTGTTCCTATTCTTTTGGGACAATCTTATTTGGAGGCTTCTTAGTCCTTCACTTGTATTTCTCTCTTTGGAGAGGGGTTTTCTCTCATAGGTTTTTCTCTTGTTCTCTAGTTTTAAGAGATCTTTTGTTTATACATGGGTACCTCACTAGGCCTTGTTTTTCGAGACCCATCATTTATTCATCTTTAAAGGTTTGAGATTCTCCCTAAGTTTCACTTAAGGGGGGGTGGTAGAGTAAAATTTATTTCTTAATTAATTATTTATTTAATTATTAGGCCCCTTTTCTTCTAATTACTTAAGCTTACTTAGGTCATGTCTTTTATGTCTCATGTCATAGGATTAGGCACATGTTATGATCTTTTTTTGATCCTCAAATAGGGTTTCTAGGTTTATTATCATTTTATAAGGATTCTTGATTGTAGAATTATTAGAAGATGCACATATGTAACGATTCATGCTTTTTTGGATCAATAGCTCTTGGCCTCCATAGCTTTGCTATTCTCTTTTTCTGTGACAAGTGTTTGATTGCAGGTGATCCTTGGGAGTTGTGGAGTTTATTTTTTCTAACTTCCATCATCATTGATGCATTCAACATGGATCATCTTGTTATAAATAACATCTTGTCATTTATATCTTAATCTATGCACAATTATGTGTTATTCCCCTTTACTCTACGAAAATTAAAATATGCAACCTCTCTTGTCAAATGTGGCATGCACTTTGACATCATTCATCTTCAAAACTAAAAGTTAATTTTATGCAAGGCCTATAATATGCAACCCATATAAGATATTTTCATATGTAATTATTACACAATTTTTACCCTCAATTTTCTAACAATCATGTGTGAACTATTGTCACCAAGGAATGTACCTCACCACCATTTTATGGTCTATAATGAGAAAAGCATTCCCAATAAGGATTCATATGATAGGAAAAAGCTAAATCAATAATCCATGAGTCATCACTAGCAATGCTAGCCAAAATATATTATATTCCATTTTCATCATTGAAGGACTTTTTTATAAAGGAATCATCAATAGTCTTTTTCTTGTTTGTACATTCCATCTCAAATGAACCTATTATATTTCCTAGTGTTCCGACCTTTGAGCCTACTCACCAAGTATTTAAACCATCCTTTTAATTTGAATATATTCTTATCCCTCTTTTTATTTATACCACATTCTTTCTTGGGTCTACCTCCATTGCATCCTTAGAATCCTCATCCATGGATTTCCTCATATTTTTTGTTGAACAAAGTAGCAAGAATAGATTCTACCTTGGACTTTGTAAGACCAGCACTAATTGTAAATATTAGGTTTTCCCAATATTTAGACAAAGGGAAAACAATAAAATATACATATCCTTTGAATCAATCTTAGCATCTCAATTAGGATTAAGGCGATATTAACCTTGCAAATTTGATAATATTTCAGATGTCTCTAATTTCTTGGGAATTAGTACTTGAAAACCTAGGTAGATGGTTGAGAGAATATTTTATTGTTATTTTTCTTTATACTTGGACTATTAGTAAAGGAATTTACAAGGGTAGTTACCAATGATAGTGGTGGTTACATATTAATTTATTGTTAATTCCTCAAGTTGGGTTGTAAAATAGACTTATGGTACATATTCTCATTATTGGTGGGTCCCTTGTGAGTTGGTTGTTGGATTTGGATGCCTACCTTGGGATGTGTGGTATTGTGGAGTATTTACAACTAAAAGATGTCTATCCTTAGTATAAGAGTTTGTTTTTTATTCATGGATCATTAGGGTCTACATTTACTATTCTCACAAGATGCTATTCATGTGGGGTGTGGGTTTTTGTATTGGAATTGTGGTTATGGCTGTACACTATTTTGGTAAGCCTTGATTGTGGTTTTCTCTCTCCTACTCTTCTATAAATTAGAGGCATGAAATATTAATTTTATGAGATGTTTTATAGGTACACAAGTGTTATTGAAATGTTGTCAAATTAAAGGAAATTAGAGTGTTGCATATATGTATATTGTTCTTGAATATTGATACATTCTTGAGTCTCTCTTTGATGTTGGAGATTTTTATGAAAGTTTTTCTCCATGTACATTGTTGTAATGTGTTTATTTATCATGGTTTGTTAATTTATACTTGTTGATTTGATGTCTACACATTTATTTTAATGGGTAATCTAATCTTTGTGCATATGAAAGTTAGATTTGAATGCACTTAATTTTTTTCGTTTTAATATTTCTTCACCTTAGATTAACAACATCGAGTATCAAAGCTTATTTCTCTACAAAGGTGCACTCCTTTCTAGAAGTGTTGAAGATTTTTTGGTTGTAGTAAAAGATTTTACTTTGAGTGATTTGGAAGATTAATGAAAATATTGGAAGCCATAACTTCTACCTCTTGTTTAGATATTTACATGTTCAATAGTACTAGGTACAAGATTTAGAAGCCAAAGATGAATTCTCTCTTGAAAGAAAGAGACTAATGGATGGTTGTGTTGGCCTATATATCCAAATTTCATGCTAGTACTTCATGTTTCTATTGATGTAGTGCTTTACTATTTACCCAAGTGCCTTATGTAGGTCATATTTCTCTCTCTCTCTCTCTCTCTCTCTCTCTCTCTCATCACAAGTCATATAAATGCGGGTAAAAGCACAAACTTGTGTCACACTTTATAAAGGAATCGACCAATAGCAAAAAAATTATAAACTTCGACCACATAAAATTGGTCTTTATATTTTCAATTTCAAAATGGTGTAAACTAATGTTCAATGTAGAACTTTTGGTGTAGTTTATTCCTGTAATTTTAAAAATTAAAAAAAAAATGTTTTCATTACGTTTTTATCAATTTAAGGACAAATTTTGGAATGCTGAAAATTTCAGAAAAGAGTGACTTCACAGGCTGTCAGGAAACAAATTGAAAAAAACTTCTTTTCTCCTTTTTTTTTTTCCAAATAGGTAACTTCAATATCTTGTGCATGGAAAACAAAATCACATTTTGATGTATATTTTTCTCGTAATAATGTTTTAATGTCAAACATCTTAGAATTTGATAGTTTTCACGGACCGTAAACTAATTTCAATTTTTTTAATCATTTTCAAAAAACAAAATATACCCTTTTGAAGTATACTCTCTCCTCTTGTGCCCCATATAGGATTTAAAACATTTGAATAAGTTTTACTATCTTTTTTAATATCTAATCAACCTCTTTTTTTATTTTTAAAACCTACTTGCATTATTTTAAAAATAAAATATATTAAAATTAATCAAAATATTATAAAAATTATATATTCGGATTCTACACTCCGAACTCTACAAAAGGGTATTTTTAGTTTTCGTGGAAAGATCAATCTGACTAGAGAAATACTTTGTCAAAGATGAATGTTTTAGAAAATTCTAAAAAATGATGAGTTGGCTGCCATGTAGGATGCCAACTAGACATTCTCGGCCAAAAACGTACCAGCCGATAAGAACTCAGTCGAAAATGTTTGAAATAGAAAAATATATTTTCTTTCTAATTTCTCAACTTAAGAAAATTAAAAAAAAAAGATATTTCAAAATATTCGACTATTTTTTATTAAAGAAGGTTTATTTTGACACTTTAGAAGGTTTATAATTTCATAAATTTAGAAGACATATTTTGACAAAAGAAAAGGCATTTGGACAATAAGAGAGCTAGTTTTAAGGTATGTATTGATCTTCAACTTATTTAATCGATTATGTCTTTATGAAAAATGCATTTGAAGTTCAATTTCAGTATTTTTTTTATTAAAATATTAGCATCAAAGAAATATTTGTAAAAATATATTTATAAAGAATTATATAGAAAGAAGATTATTTTATTTTATTTACATTATTTATTGAACAATTATTTTATTTATTTAAAAGTTGTTTGAAAATGAATGCATTTGTTGTTTTCACTATTTAAATTCTTAGATTTCATTATTATTGATCACCAATTCTATGTTCTTCCATTCTTGTTCTTACATGTCCTCCTTAAATACCTATGTTTTATTAAATTTACCTTTGCCTTTACTTTTATTTCCAATATATATACATAAAATTAGCATACTTATGAAATTAGTAAATTTATATAAAAAACATCAAAGATATCATTATCAAGAAGTTTATTTTTTATTTATTTATTTGAGAATTATATATAATTTTAAGTGTCTCTTATGTAAAATTATATATCTATAAAGAATTATTTCAAGAGAATTATATATAATTTTATTTGAGAATTATATAGAATTTTATTTGAGAATTATATAGAATTTTATACACATGTATGTATTATTCAATTAAAAATATTTTATGTTTTGCATGTTTATGTTTATTAAAGACTTTTGTTTAAATATTTTATGTTTATGTTTTGCATCTAGTTACAAGCTTTTTAAAATATTTATGCTATATTAATTGTACATGTTTCATGGAAAGCTCATGTGTGTACAAATTTGTATGTAGGCACGAATACAAATTTGAGTGCAATTTGTGATGGCAAATCCAAGGATTAGATCGAGGAAGTATGATTGAACATGAGTAAGACAAAGAAAGAGAAAAGCAGATGAAGGAACATCTACTGAACAACAACCCATGGAAAATATTGATGATCAAGGTGGCGTACAGGTACAAGAACAAACTGAACCTAGTACTAATATAAATTTTTTGGATTATGATATGGAAAATTTGATGGAGATGGATGAAGATTCTCTTTTCAATAATATTTCATCTGAAGATATGTTATCTGAAAGCACATTAAAATTACACTCTAAAAAAATATGGGATGAATTTTTTGAAGAGAAATCTCTAATTTGAAGAGCACAGTTTGTTGCAAAGTTATTTAGACGAAAATAAATGACCCTTGTTTTGGAGTTGTTAAGGGTTGATAATAGGAAAAGGTCATCAGATTTAAAACAAACAATTGTTGAAAACTTGCAAGAAGCATTGGAATGTATTGAAAAGAAGAGTCGATCTAGTGATTTAAGTGTTGCATGTAGAGCGTTGATGACTGTAATTTCTAGTAAGAAATTATCACATAGAAGACAAGTTCAAGCAATTTTTGAATTACTAAATGTTTCTAGGAGAATTGTTCAAAGGTATATTGAAAAGAGAAATGAAATAGATGGAAAAATTGAGAAAAATTAGGTAAATTTTTGTAGGGTTCCTCGAAAAGATAGAATTTTAAAAGATGTAAAGAAACAGGTAGTTGAATATTGGACCACCCACTCTCGTGTTTCTTCCAATAGAATGGATACTATACAAATAATAGGTGATGATGGTACAAAAATTTCTCATCCAAAACATTTTATAGATACAACACAAAGTGAAATTTTTGAAGCATTTAAACAAGAATTTTCAAATGTGAAGATTTGTCAAAGGATGTTTGAAACACTACAACCATTATTTGTATGTATAAATAAAGTACGTGAAACTTGTCGAAATCATGTTGAATTTGATCTACACCTACAATGATATAGAAAATTTATGGCATCAATTGATTGAAATTTAGCCATCCTTGGAAGCACAACACAATTTGTGAAGTCTCTTCTATGTGAAAAATCAGAAAAATCAGATGAATTCAATGTTCAGTGTATAAAAAATGTATGTAATTATTGTGGAGATTTGAAGAATCTTTTACATGTTGACAATAATGAAATGCAAGTTACTTGGAAGAGATTTGAATATTAGACATACTTAAAGTCAGGAGTTGAGGCCAAAAAATTGTTCTCAAAGAGAGTGGATTGCCTTACAATGAATTCATGAGTAAATTTTGTAATATCATATATCCACATATCCAACATTGTCATGGTGCAAGATGGCAAACTAAGCAATTTCGTGATTCAAAGAATTGCTTTCCACTAGGTTGTATTCTCTCTATTGTAGATTTCTTTGAGAACTATACACTTAGTCCTCAAACTAAGATCCAAAGTCAATATTATCATTCAAAGCAAGTTGCAATCTTTGTGCAAGTTTGCTATAGGCATTCAGAGTTAGCGGTCGATGGAATGCAAAGTAGCAAAGATGATAGAATTATCATCAAAGAGGTTCACTTTTATATCAGTGATGATATGAATCATGATAGAAGCTATGTAGCTCATTGTTTCAAAATGTTTTTTGAAGACCTGAGATGACATGGCATAAATCAAGAACAACACTGGATATGGTCTAATGGATGTGTTGGTAAGTGCATTATTTTTTTTTTTAATTTTTTTTATTTAATTTATATTTACTTTTAACTTTGAGACTTAAATTGTTTGATTGCTTAAATATATATATATATATATATACTTTTTTGAAGATAATTTGGTTTGAGTGTTTAATTATTTGTAACTTCACATGACAATTTAAGTCTACAAAAGCTTTTGTTTGGTTAAGCAGTCAACATGCTAGACGCAACACCAATTTTTTGTGGAATTTTTATGAGAGTGGACATGGAAAAGGAGAGCACGATGGAGTAGGAGCATGTGTGAAGCGTGCACTTCATCAACATGAACTTGTTGGTATGTAACTTTAACCATATATATATATATGTCCAATTTAGCTTGATATTTTTTAAAAGATTAGATATATATATTTAAAAAATAAATTAATTTTTTTTAAGTTCCTTGAAAGTAATAGGTGAAAAATTGTGCCAACTTGTGTACTTGTAGGTAATGCCATACAGAATACAAATGAAATTGTTGAATGGTGTAAAAGTCATTTTTCTGCTCATGACTCAATATACAACACATGGTATTTTTGGGAAGTTATAGGTACATCTAGTCAAAATTTGTTAAAAATTTGAATTTCAAAGTTCAAGTACATACATGATTTCAAATTGAATTTTCAAGTTTGAATTTAAACAGATATTGATTGATCAAATCCTTATAATTGTCAAGCAATTCAAGGTATTAGAAATCTGCATCAAATCATGACAACAAGGAGTAGTAGGCCTTATGCAATTAATGTGAGAGAAAAATCATGTTTTTGTGTTGATTGCATTGAGGACAATGCAAATATTGATCAATGTGAGAATATTAGAGATGGGTATGTTTCACAATGGGAAATGAAACAATTAATATCAATGCCTCCTTTTGCTGAAGATGACAATGTCGATGTCTACGATCCACTATATTCAGTTGATTACGAACGTGTATCTGATTTAGTTGTTACAGGTATGGAAATTGATTAATTTAGTTAAAATCAAGATTTAAATATATATATATATCTATATATATATATTCTATGTTTAAGTAAGTTTCAAATATAAAATATAAATTTTTACAACTTGAATGTATAATTTACTTTATGTATATATGTGGTGTGTGTACATGGGATATTTTCACTGTAGTTGCAGATCCTAAAAATGCAGAAGGTGTACATTACTATCTACTAATATGTACGCAACCAAAAAGTAAATTGGTGGAACCCATGACAGATGGTGATGGACAAGAGTATCAAATTGGATTAGTCATTATTGAAGGCACATATTATCAACAAATAAAGATAGATAAAAATGGTATTATATTTGTTGATTATAGGCTAGGACAAAAGGTTCTACATTACAGTCACTTAGTTTTGGCAACAAAAATAAATTTTAAAACTTTACCTAAAAGAGGACGTGCCAAACAAAAGTGGAGGTTTCCTATTGAAGATCATGAAAAGATTTTAGAGATAATTAAAGATAGAGAGGATCCACATTTTATGTACCAGGAGCTTTAAGTTGTTTTTTGGATATATGTACACATTTATGACTGGATCTATAATATATATTTGTATTGATTGGACATGCATGACATGATTTAGAATGGGGTTTTTTTAGAATGTGACATGTATGTTAGATCATATATATGCTTGATACGAAACCTAGTGACTTTAAAAATGTGTTCATTTACATTTTTCCTAAATTCCTTTAAATCATCTAAATTTCCAATTGCATTTTTACATGTTGGACATGGAATTATTTTAAGTTCACTCAAGAATCTTTGAATTAATTTGTTGAATTATCTTAGATCATACATATATATGTACATGCACACAATTTACTTGAAACCTAACTTGACTTAGAAATTAAAAAGTTCATGTATTTTTCCTTAGAAATTTCTTTAAATCATCTCTAGATTCCTTGATTGTATTTTTATGAAACTTGACATGGAATTGTTAAACTTTCACTTTCAAATCTTTGAATTTAAATATTTGTTCAACTCCACTTATATACATAAGCTAGATTGAATATATATACGTGCAACAATTTGTACAAAACCTAGTTTATGTTCCAATTTTGCATTTAAATTTAAATGTTCTGGATGGAATTCTTAAGTTCACATGAATATTTCATTTCTTTTGAACATTCAACTCCACAAACTTATATTATCTAGTTGATTTGGTGTTTGAGTGGTGAAGAATCTAGACATAAATGTTGTCTCTAGTTTTCTTTATTTTTTATACATTACTAATGCACGACATTCAATAATTTTAAATGATCATCTGGATTTTCATGTATCCTAATCATCACATCCTAATTTTATTATTTTGATCAGGTAAGCATCCCCCATCCTAATCATCAAGTTAAGATCACTTTATCAAGTAATAAACCATTTAACCATAATCATCCTAGAATCATTTAAAAGTTATCCATCTAGATCCATCTCAACCATACATCCATTCTCCATCCTTAATAAAAAATCATCACTTGAATATCAAAATTTGGTTACTTGGTCTCAATCTAGTCCATACATCATATTGTCCTTTCGTCATCACCCAAATCTTTCAACATCTAGGGACCTTATCCTTAATCTGGACTATCATCCATTTCAAATCCAATCTCCTAATAAAAAATCACCTGACCTTATAATTTGATTTCATCTTTAATCCAAATTTGCTTAAGAACATTAACTCCTATCTTTTAAGTATAGTTATCAAATCCATTTTGTTAATGTTAGATTGTATCCAGGTTCTCTTGGTTTGGTCTTTCTTGTTCACCTCAAGGTGCATTGGAATATATGAACATTGTAGTGAATCATAGTGATGGTGTTTGGGGTGCTTGAGATAGCTACATTTTGGCATCAATTTAACTTTGTTTACCATGTATAGCTTGAGACCATGTATGTAATGGTCCATCTTTCCAATACAATTAAATATGATTGATCAATTTTTAATTTATATAGAATTGTCATCCAGGAAGATCTAGATCTACTTATTAAATGTGCATAACTTTCAAGATTTAAATATATAATAATTTCCAATTGCATATATATAAATGTTCCACATGGAATTCTTAAACTTTCAAGATATAAATTTGATTTCATTTACATTCAACTCCACTCATATAGCTTACATGCACATTTCATGTTATTAGATTATATGGAATTCTTAAGTTCATGTATAGCATGATATATGCACAATTTAAATGTATTTAACCTAGAGTGACTTTAAAAATGAACATTTAGAGCTTTAAAGAATTCAAGAACTATCATCTATTTCCAATTGCATTTTTATGTTCTACTTTAAAATATAGCATTAATCTCAAGCATATTTGCATTCAAATTTTTCTATTTCTTGACCTATTTATTAAAGAAAATTCATTTGAACTATTTATTTAAATTAATTGTGTACATGTCCATCTTTTTAAATTTACAAATAGCAACCATTAGATAGTGGACAACATTTTGATTTCACAATGTAAATAGATATGTACAACAAGTGCATTTGAACAAACCATAATTTAAATTTAAATAAAGGTACTTGTTCCTTGCTAAATAAATAAAACTATAAACTAATAATGCATGATGTATTTATAGATGTAATGTAAGTGAACATCAAACCATAATAATGCACGTATATAAAAAAAACCTATTCAAACCATAAAACATAAATGTATGAATGTGACATGTAAATCATAACAAGTATATATGTGTACCATAAAACATAAGTATAGTACATGTGCAAATGTTCAATACATAAATCATAAAAAGCGTCTCCAACATGTAATAATCTGATCTCAAACATGTAATACTATAAAACATATCTCAAAGAAAGGGATGTCTGGTATGAATAGAATCATCAGATCTCTGGCCTAATCTATCCCTCAACCTCTCCCTCGATCCATGGCTGGATCTCTCCCTTGATTCACAGCCCGATATCTCCCTCGATCCATGGACTGATCGCTCTATTGATCCAAGATGTGTGGATCCATGTCCCGATCCAAGATCTCCCGATTTGTGTCTTGAGCCTCGTCCCAACCCCTACATATGTTCAAGTACATATATGAAAATTATCTAAAATTACAATGTACTTGAGTTCAATGTGTTCAAACTTACATCAAGTAATCAATTTTTTTATTAAATTTAAATGTACCTCATCTGCATATTGTGCGGGATCGCCATCATGCTCCAAATTTCCAAAGTCTGACAAACCACCATACTGCTTAAAATTTTCAAGTACACAATTTCAATCAAGAGTTAAACAACTATCTAATTTTTTAAAATGCATTACATAATTTTTTAGAACACAATTTTATATGTATTTAAATTATAAATTGAAATTACTTGTCGTGCCTGATCGATGGCTCTACCAATGTCACTAAGATCACAAGAATGTAAAGACATCGCAGGGGGCTCTATAGCATGTACAGTATCAGTGGAAAAAAGAAGCTGACTATGTGTCCCATGGACAAGATCAAGTGTCGCAGTAGCCTCAACGTGACCTGTAACATCTTGACAACTACCTAGACAAGCTAAAGGATCAATAGAAACATGATGCGCATGGGATCCTGTAGGCTGATGTGGAATATTCAGAGCTGCATTTACCACCCCGTGGCTCATATGTGTATGAGGATATCGTTGTCTAATAAAGTACAGTACCCTATCAAGAGCAATCCCATGGTCCTCATTGATAACCTGATATGCTGTTAGTAAATCCAAAATTGAGAGTTTGTAACACATATTACGCAGAGTGGTGTGGGTCATATGCTCGACATCTGTAAGAGTAGGTAGATCGACACTAATAAATGGATCATACGATGCAGATGTAGCCTCAGTGGGAGGAAGGTTGATCCATGGGCGTAATAAGTATCTACCAACTCAATCAGATGAAATTTGATCAATAAGCGTCGTAATAGAGGCAATGTTATCAAAAATCTCCCTTTGAGTGGAGCATGTTGTTGCCTCCCCTACTGCTGCCAATTCCAAAAGTTTTGGTAAAACCAGAAGGTTTGGGCTAACTAATTCCCTCTTGTCCACAGGCAGTGGAAAATCTGAATGTCTAAACTGTGGTTTGTCAGAAAAACGGCCTTTACCTTGGCTAACATGCTCGGGATAAGATGTGTAGTCCACCTCTATATGTAAATGAAATTCTGCATATAATTGTTTGACAAAATATTGTGGCAGATCGTCATTGTGAGGCCATCTATGATGCACTACCAACCATCTAGGGTATATGAATGGCGCAACAAGAGGATCTTCACACCTTGTAACCACATATCCTCTAATTTTATTTTTTCCTCTATAAAGTGGGAACATGGATAACACATTTTCACTTGAAACTAATTTGGCAACTTCTCTATGTTTCACTGTGCCAGTAACACTCCTAGAAAGAGAAAAATAAAACTGCTCAATGCTGATTTCATCATAAGGATTGTATGATCGAATTGTCTCAATCATTTTATAAATCTCATGTCTAATAGTGACTAATCTATCTCGATTAGCCAAACTGGGGGAGTTGTGAATTGTTTGCTCTAAACATTTTAGAACATTGTCTAATCTAGCAATACTATCTTGAAATATATTTGATCTAGTTTGAGCTTCTTGCTCAGAACAAGGGGAATGATGAGATCCCTCATCGGCCATGATATATATAAATAGATAGAGATCTGCATATCATTAAAACAAAATTACATGATGAAATAAACAAATTTAAATTGAAATTTTTTCAAAACTAAAAAAATATATATATATTTAAATTAAATGTAAAATTTTCAAGTTTCAAAACTAGAAAACATTTTTAAATTTAAATGTATCTAATGAGATCTAGTTCAAACTTTATATCTATCTCTATGTGAACCTATTAAATCATAGATGCATGTTATATGCAACCAAGAATAAATATGGAAAAAATATATTTATCCTTTCAACCACTCTATACTAAAATTAGATCAGAATAAAAAAATACTCTTCATTACAATTGGTCACATATATAGCCTTTCTTTGTAATTTTTTAAATCAAACACTAAATAAAAAGGTTAACATTTCCTTAATTTTTCGATAACTTAAAACATATTAAAGTAATAACTAAAATTCTTTGAAATAAATTCCTTAGGAATAAAATATAAACATTATACATTTTGTAGGCACAATATCTCCTTTGATATCATCTTTTTCTTTCATGAATGATGAATTTAGGCCTAGGGAATGCTATGTTTGATTAGAAACCTTGGCCTTGTAAGCATGGAATGGTTTATTTCATCATATAATTTATTTTCTTCTTCAATGAACTTAACTCAATAGTTCACCTTTTGTAACAACTTAGATAACCTATAAGAAATTTGACAACTCCAAAGAGACTTTCAATACATTTGTGTATGTACATATATACATTTATGTGTATGTATGTATGTACATGTACATGTGGGAGTGCATGTGTACATGTATATACAAATATATATATATGTGTGTGTGTGTGTGTGTGTGTGTGTGTGTGCATATGTATGTATTTATATATACATACATGTACACACATGTACATGACACATGTACATGACATATGTATATATATGTATATACATAAATATGTATGCATAGATATATATATGTACATGCACGTGCATACATATACATACATATATTTATGTACATACATACTCAAGTACATACATACATACATACATACACACATATGTATGTACATACATGTACATACACACATACACATAAATGCATGTACATACACACACACATACATTTATGTATATATATGCATACATACATGCATACACACATACACATACATATATAATACATACATACATACACACATACACATATGTATATATAATACATACATACATGTACACATGTAGATATATGTACACATACATGTATGTGCATTATGTACATAATGTATACATGTACACACATATATATGTACACACATGTGCATACATGTACATGTACACATGGTGAACTAGAAATTTGGGGTTTTCAATTTTTTGAATTTATAGAAATGTAAATTTAGGCAAAATGTATGTATGTACATACACATGCATTTACATATATATATGTGTACACATGTACATGTATGTACACTCAAGTACATACACATACATGTCCACACATACATACATATACACATGTGTATATGTGTATATTGTGAGATGATATTATGTTTGCTATATTTTGGGATTCAAAATTAATTTTGTGTATTCATATACTATTTTGCATTTCAAATAGTTTAAATATAATCCATGATTAGTCAAATCTATGAGTAAAATATGTGCATCATTTTTCTCAAGAGGAATATATGATTGTCCTGTTGTTTTGTTTTTCTATGCATCGTAGTAGATGTGTGGTAACATGGTTTCCAAGTCTTTAATCTACAGGATTATAAGTTCAGATAAAGAATTCAAGAGGGTAGTGTCATAAAGAATCTAAACCAATATACAATGAGACCTTTCTTACAAAGTACAATCCAAAGATGGAAGTACCAAGTTCAACCTCTTGTTGGAGTATTTATGGTGGGCATGGTTTCTTTCTTTGGAATTTTTTTAGGGATGTGCAGAACCTTCTCACATGATAACAGATATGGAAGATCTTATTGCAAGATAGAATTGGGGAATATATGATAAATTTTTTCTCATTGCTATGATTTAAGAATTTGAATGATGAGCTCAAAAATGATTAAATGGAATCTATGACTTGGAATTGATTTGATGATAGAACAACTAATTTTGTGGGCATAAATTGTTCGTGCTTTCACTGCTCCTATTTTCTCAACCAATGTAGTTTGGGCAACATACCTTTTAACAAAGGAAGTAAAGGGAACTAGAGCAGGACTCATGGCTGCAACCCTTATAGAAAGAGTACCTTCATGAATTTCTTGAGCTATTGTTGGTATGTTTGCAGGTTGAAGTTTAAAAGTTTGATATTTGGAGTCTCAAAAATCTGGTAAATTCATTATAAAGGGATCGACATGCTGCACTTATTACTCTTGAATAGATTTCCAAAGGACGTGATAAGGTTATGAGTGAAAACCTCGAGCCTATAGTAAATATGATATTGAATTCCTACAAAGTTGTTGAGAAGATTCTCAGGGATGAAAATCAATTTTTTTTTATATTGCATTGACATATCCAAAGACAGTTAAAAAAAAGCCTTCAAGAATAACATAGTTTGAATTTGATAAATGTTTGCAAAATCCTTTAGGAAATGCACCTTTACCTGTGATCAGATTTGGAAAAGGCAACTTCTACAGTTTAATCAAAGCATGCGAACATTACAGGTGAAAAAGAATGCATATAAAGATAGCCATATGCATGGAAAGAGTTTTCCATACTCAAAAAGTAGAGGAAATTCCACCAAAAGCCATGAATAGAGATTTTATCATTTTTTTCTCACAAAACCCCAAATTTCTAATCCACTAGAGCAAACGGTTTAAACAACGAAATTTGATAATGTTCTAAATTAATCATAACTAAATCTATGCATTTCCTTCATGAATATCACAAACAACACAAATTTTCATAACATTCAACTAATAAAATGGAATTTGAGTAGAATTTCTTTCAACAAATCAATGAAACCCTAACTCCAAATACATCTCAAAAATCTCTCAGATGAAATACAACCCATAGAATTGAAATCAACGAACAAATCAAACAACCACAGACAAAACCTGGGTATATATGGGTGTTGTTGGTCTTGACCTCGGCTAACAAGCTCTTGTCCTGAACACTTTCGCTCGAGCATGCAAAATGGTCAGGCTGTGATTTTTTTAATTTTATTTTGCCATTTTCGCCTGAGAGGGTTTTGACCGAAAGCTACTTGGCCAAAAAGGTGCCAACACGTAGGTGCCATGTCACTGCCTCGTGGCTTCGACCGAAACCCTCTCGACCGAAAAGGTGTCGGCCGAAAGTAATTTGTTTAGAATTACTTTTTTGGCCGAAAGTGTGACATAGTTTTGTGCTTTTACCCATGCACATTCCTCTATTTATGTTGCTTGTCATTGGAATGGATGCCCTTTCTTGTCTCCTTGTGCTTTATGACACTCTCTTATATCTTGTGACACCCTTTGTTTCCTTGTTGTTTCCCCCTATCACCTTCCCTTAATTGTTATTGGTACCACATGTACTCCTAACCTATTTATTCTCACAACAAAGGAAATGATCTACAAGCATTCACATTTATCATTTCCCTTGTGGTGAATCCTCATATGTGTTTTGGACTCTTTTGGATTATGGTGGTTGCATATAGAATTAAATATTATATCCATCTTCTTCCCTTTTTCTCTCATTGTATTTTGTGGTAATGCTTGATTTGGGTGAGCATGGTTCTTTGATGATGTGGCAATTATATCTTGAGCCTTTTAATGTATCGCATCTTTATGAATTACTCCACAATGTGTCACATGGTATCTAATAACTTTCTTATGATGGCTATGGTGGATTTCTCATCTTATGTGTTGGTTGTGACGGTGGTTTGAATTCACTTTTGTGTTGTTTCTAGTTTACCTTACTATTGGTCTAGCCCACTTGTGGTGGTTTTCTTTATTATCAAAAGCATCTTGGTGGTTTGTGGTGCATCCTTTTGGTGATATGGTGACTACATCCTTGGGGAAGGCAATTATCTCGTGGTGGAGGTGTTTTGTTTGTGGTGACGATCTTTAGCCTTTGTAGCATGTTTTTGTTGGTGCACAAATAAGTGTCTTGTACCTAGCTTATTCACTCACTAGGTAATTAGGGGACATATTCACATGTTAAGTTTACTTAGGATATAAGATTCTTTCTAGAAGTCTTAGTTGGCTTTTCTAGAACTTATCTTATCTAGATTTTATGCTTGATTCCTAGGTAGTTAGTTTGTTAGTTGTCTCATGTTATAGATTAAGACACTTGTCATGATCTTGCCTAATCCTATCTCTCTACCTTGCCTTTATAAGCAAGGAATCTCATGTAAATTTTTATATTTAACCATTAATCAATATTGCATCGTTGAAGCAAGCTTTCTTGCCATTTTATTTCAATTGTGGAAGATATTTTGGTCTAGCAACTATTCTTGGGGGTTTTGTGGAGTCACCATTAACTCCCACATCCTTGCAGAGGTCACCTTTCAATTGATAATGGCATGTGGATGTATTTTGGTTAGAGTGGTTCCTTATTCCTTGTGTATGGTTCCAAATTGTTAGGATATAGTGTTGTACACCATTACATAAATTGATTTATTATAACAGTGTAATTAAATAATTATTTAATTGTGGTACACCTAGGAGGCATGTTTAGCCACATTAGATAATTATTTGGGGCCACTTGTAATGTTGTATTATAACATTGGGTTATTATTTTTATATGTGGGATACATAAGATAATAATTTAATATTAAGGAAATATTTAATAAAGTGAAAAATTAGTGCCCACTATTAAATGAGGGGGAAATGGTTTTGTATTCACATAGTTTTGTGGCACATGGTTTTATCTTACCACTCGGTTGTATTTGTGTGAGCTTGTATTTATAAAAGCAAACACATGTTTAGTGGTTAAGGGTGGTTGGGTGAGTGGTTTGTCATTATTGAGTCTTTCTGAGGAGTGTATATGTGAAGCATGGTATGGGATGTATGGATTCATGCTTGGACAAATGGAGGATGCATTGGAGAGGCTTGATGTTTCAAAATTATGAACATGATAACTTTGTAAGTGCATGTATTGTTTTATTGTTGAATTTAACAGATGGATTATGGATGCTTTTGGAGGCTATGTTTTTCCCTCTTGAGGGTTTTCCCAAGGTATGTCTTGTGCTATCTTGTGGCTTGTCTATTTTGATCTATGCATTATGGTTATTCTACAAGAAATTACATGCATGTTTTTCTCTCATGAGGTTATCTAGGAAATGGATTAATAATGTGGGTATGATGCATTATTTCCTAACACTATAAATGTTGTATTGATTAGATGTGCACCTTTGTGGCATGTTTTTGTGGTAACATATTGGTGACCAAAGATACTTTGATAAAAGACCGCTAAAATGTATTTCCCCTTTTTTTAAAATATTGTATTCATGAATCTTTCCTTTTTATTAAAAAATATTAATTTTATTGGTGACTTTATGCACATCAATAGAAATTTGTAAAACATCACAAAAAATCCTATCAAACAATAGGTAAGGACATTAATTACCATGATGAATCATTCTTTAAAAAAATTCTTGTGGAAAAGTAGGGGATTGAGGGTTGCAACCAATGTAATGTCCCATCTCAATAAATTAATGTTTGTGGACCAGAATCCCATTTCCCATTTTTAACTTGAGCTAATATTAATGGATCCAAGCCTCATAGGTCTCAAATATTCAAGTGTTAAGGTTTTATTGTTCAAACTTCTAAGGAATGTACTTATCCTAGAGTTTTAGAGTTTCCCTTTCTTGAATTCCTTTTTTCCCAATTTCACCTATCCTTTTTTCCTATCAAAATATTAGAATTCCCCATCTAGGCATACTATTCATCCATTTCTCTCCTTCATTCCCTCTTCCATTGGGATTTTAGAGTTCCCCATCCTATCATCCCTTTTCCTCCAACACACCCTTATCTTTGTCAAAGTATTGCACTTTTCCCTACCAACATGTCATTTTCTTGAAAATTACCTCCTCAATCCTTACATTGAGTCATCTATTGGCACTAGAGTTTGTTAGAAATTAGGATCTTAGGATACTAATCATTAAAAATAAAATAAGAATTATACACTTGCATATATTTAATGCATTACATAACATATACACATGGGGAAAACCCTTCTTAGAAAATACACACAAAATATCATTTCATTATAAAATACTTACAAAATGGTCTACTAAAAAAATAGCCTAAGCATGGGGAACACTTCTCAATAATCCCAAATGGACAATAATACCTCATGTGCATAGTGATAGATGCACTATAAATCTCCAAAATCATGCTCTTCTCAATGAGAGAGAATCTCCTTAAAAATAAAGGAGAATGAATAGACAAATACCTAAAGGGGTATTAGTCATACCTATTCAAAAGTACCATTTATAGATAATTAATAATATATAATAGTATTAGACTATAATTATTTTAAATGAGATATACTTAATAGAGCATATATAATATATAAAGTTTTATAGATTTATATTAGAACACTATACAAATGTTATAAGGGTATATGACCCCTAATAACATTATTTTCTAACACTCCCCCTTAATGTTAATAGTGGGAATCACCTATCAATTTCTATGAAAGAAAACATCTAGTGCCCAAGTAATGTAGGTCTTCTTTAATTGATAGATAAGGACACAAATATATACCAAAATGAAGAATATGTTGAAATTCATCTTTTCATAACTAATAATTCTAGTATTTTAAAAACAATGCTTTATACATGAGGTCTTATCAAGTTTTTGTTGGAGCCTAATACTCCTCAAACTAGCTTGCTCCAGATTTATTATGTAGTTCTCATAGGTTTTATATAATACATTAATTTTACAAGTGGAAGATTTATAGAGAGAATACTTTACAATATGTCCAAAGGGACTTATACAATTAATGCCTAGAGGTCTTATGTTGTACCTATTAGGTCTTACATCCAAGATTTAGCCACTAGATGGTGTTATTGACATGCACACACCCCTTTAGTGGCATCCCCTAGGGCCAATAATTGATATGAATTTGGAAATTTTGATACAACATAAAGGTTTGATATGAAATTGCTAGGATTTCGTCCTATTTATTCTTGATCATAGAATATTTCATTTGATAATTAGATAAAAATTTGGAGATTTTTTTATGATGGTAAAACATTTCCCTTGAATGAGATGCCCATGATCTTCAATGTGATATTCTTCTTCTTTTTCTTCTAGAATTACACATCTTTGGGAAGATTAAAATGGCTTGATTGTCATATAATAAAGTGGGACTTTTAATAGTACCCAGATGAGAAACTCTTCTAGTAATCTCTTAAGTCACATTGATTCTTTTATAGCTACTTTTATAGTCAAATTTTGATTAAATGGCTATGAAAGATAGTTGTTGAAATATTATTCCATCCATATGATAGAACCTACACCATATTTTGAAGGGGCATCCTAATGTATATTTTCTTATTAATAGAATCACTAGAATAGTCAATAACACAATAATCAAATAAAGCTATTTGTTGGCATAGAAATAATGAAGAGCTCGATCAATTATATTTTAATATACATCTTTTGAATTTTCCAATGAGTGTATAATATTTCATAGAAATCAAGAATATAGTTGATTTAATTATACACAATCTTATGGTTATTAGCAAGATCATATGGGATGAACACATGCACGAGTAATTTGTCATGTTTCTTCTAAGAAAAAAAAAATCATGCTATTGAACATATAGTAATGATACATAAAAAAAAATTAAGCAATGGATGAGATGTTCTTTCCAAGCTTGCTCCTCGAACAATTTATGAGGGTGATAACCATGTCCATTATAAGTAGGTGAATTATACCCAATAAGGTTAAAGGATTTCATGAGTACATTAACTCATAAATTTTATAAAGTAACACTCAAGATAGAAAAACATATATAGAAACCAAATATTCTTTAAAATTTTACACAATTTCACTTTGTCTATGGATGCATGTACTAGTTTGATATCTTTTCCTTGTACCTTTGATTTACCTAATTATTAGGTTTTTATAAAATGGGATGAATTATTTTTCCCAATTTATTATAATTAGAATGAAAGGTCTTGAAGAGCGATGTTGACCTCCTTAGATGGTTGTGAAAGCAACCTATGTTTTTCATTAAAAAATATTGTAACAATTTAAGATTAATAAGCATGCTAATGCAAAAAAAAATTAATCTTAACAACTAGTTAATATAGTCTATGCTTGATGATACATGATTATAATAGCACAAAATTAGAATCACTTATAAGGAACTATAAATAACTTAAGGGTTTTGGATATAAAGGTCACACCTTATTTGAGTTATCCAAAATAAATAATCGTACCCTAATCTTAATATTTGTTAATTAAATGATGTTAAGAAAATTTAATCATTATTTTGGGATTTGATGAGCTACATTCAAATCTACCACTAAATAAATGGGATAGATTGGAGATGCGCCTCCTTAAAATACAAGATACATTATGCATCTTAAATATAATGGACAACAAGAATGCTTATATGCAACTAGCTCTACTCTCTTGAAGATTTTAAAAGGTTAATGAATTTGAGAGAAATTCATCAAATTCAATATTTTTAATACTCCAACAAGTCTATCTTCTAAACAAATGTCATCAATTGAAAAATCTCCAATTAGTCTTTTTAGAGAACTCTCGTGATAGATTTGTGCTTCATTGAATTGTGTTCTAATTTATACTACTTATTTTACCTTCTAAATCACATTTAATTCAACAACTTGATTCTCAAGTTCATTTTTTCTCAATATTGTTTAATATGTTAATTTGATAATGTCTTCATATGGTGTCATTCTAAGGAATGCAATTATTTTTTATGGGAACACAATAAAGATCAACCTCAACTTTATTACATTTGTTCATCTATGTAATTTATATTCTCAATATACTCTAGATACATGGTTTACCCTCATTATTTGTCTATGTATCTTAAAAGGATATATGGTCCTAAAATTGAACTTTTATAATTTAAGTTTTCTAAAAAAAAATGTTCATGCATTCAAATATCAGTTGAATTATTTACATTTATTAAACCTAAATGCATAGAGAATAGGTTGACCATGTAACAAGATGTTTGAACCAATAAGTAAGGAAAATTCATGTCTTTAATAATCAAAAAAGTTTCAAAATGTGGCAAACCATGATTATTGATCATTGAGATTATTCAATTATTATCCATATGCTAGTGGAGGGTCTCGCATTCTAGTTGGTGTTCCACTTTGATTTGACATTTCAAATATTGAGGGCTTCCACTCAAGAAAGTTTGATTTTTCTATGGACCTTATAATTAAAATTGAAGTTCTATTAGTAAAACTTGCTATGCAATAGTTATGGAACTCTTCAATTTTACAGTACAATTATTTTGTGTACTACACTTTTTCTAATATGATTTAGAAAGGAGGGGTAGAGGAATGATGAATGTAATTCACTACCTTAGGATTTTCATCCTCTAGAATGTTTTCTTATTGGTAAAGATTTTGGAAAATTTAATGATCACAATCTGTATGAATGTGGGATAACTCAATTGTAAACCAAACATTCATTTGTGTTAAGGATTTCATGTGTAATTTTAATTGGATTGCATGATGTCAAGCCTTCATGATATATGTTTATGTTGGATTATTTACCGTTCAAATAAAATACAAGAAGTTCATACAATACAATTAACAAGTAGCATGAATTTTTGAAAGGGGCATAGTGCTAATGTTAGTAAAACAAATATATCCAATTCTTATTGTTACAGAGAAAATAATCCTAATAGGTAAATAGCTTCATGCATCTTTATAAAAGCTATTGAGTATTGTCCATAGATATCATGGCCCTCCTAATGTGGGTCATTGATCTCACTCAATCTAAAATTGTTATTTAATGCTTTGAACATATAAATGACTTAAAGAATTGAGTATCATTTTAAGTTTTCTCAATAGCTAAAGATACATTAAAAAGACAATTGTATAGATAACTTTGACAACATATTAGATTCATGATTGTAATGCCTAACATAATAAATTTTTTAATCCAGATATCTATAAATATAAATTTACTATTTTGAACCTCTGTTCCATATGTTAAGATGGAATACAAATGTAAATGTGATGTGAAGAAGTTATTGTTAAATTGTGCCATATTCAACTATGGAGGATACATACTTAGGTCCAACGGTGTGTGGGGTCAATTCATAAAATAAGTTGTTCACCATTTAATAGCGTTCTTTTACTATTTAGCAGGCGCGGGAAGATTCATCGAAGCCACACAACCTATAATGATTAGCTCCTACGCTGTGTGAGGCTTCGTACAACGTTAGACTTGAATGCAAATCATATGCAACAGAGAAAGGTCCCACTGATATAGTCTTCCACTTTCTCATTTGAATGCTTTTTTTCTGAAAAGATATCTTTGAAGTGCTATTATGTTCTTTCTTGAATGATGTTTTGTCTTGATGTGTATCAGAGGAACATGCTCTTTTCTGAAACAACAGTTGTCTCCAAATAGCCCTGAATAATTCTATGACTGTTTGAAGTCATCCATAGCTGGTCCGTACTCTTTTTCTCTTCTGGACTGTAGAATCCAGCCACAGGGGGCATCCCTGTGCTAAAACATATAATTTTAAAAAGAAAGCATTAATAGATATATATGATTAATAAGATTTATTAATATGAGAGTTTGTTGTTTTTGGATTAATGTGTGTTAGTTTTTGAATCAATATTTTGGATCACACTGTTATTAATATGATCTTTGATAATTTTAAATAATTTGATGTATAGTAAACCCAAAAATATAAGTCTTGACACTAAAGGACACAAAAATATAGGTCTTGGCACAAAAGGGCATGGTGCCCATCTTAAAATCTTTAAGATAGTGAGAAAAAACTAGGGAGGGGGGCTCATAGTGTATAATCTTTAAGATGACTGTTTGAAGTCATCTGTAGCTGGTCCGTATTCTCTTTTTTTCTTCTGGATTGTAGAATCCAGCCACAGGGGCATCCCTATGCTAAAACATATAATTTAAAAAAAAACATATATTAATAAGATTTATTAATATGAGAGTTTGTTGTTCTGGATTAAACTGTGTGTTGGCTTTCAAATCAATTCGGATTACACTCCCTGATGGAATGTGATCCATCATCAGAATACATATTATTATGATCTATGATAACTTTAAATAATTTAATGTATAATGAACCAAAAAAAAGAAAGATCTTGACACAAAAGAGCACAAAAATATAGGTCTTGGCACGAAAGGACACGGTACCCATCTTTTAAGACAGAAAACTAGGGAGGAGGGCTCGTAGTGTATAATCTGCATAATCTGGAATGAAGCCTAATGGAATTAGGCATCAGCTTACCAATATTCACACAAACACAAAATCTGACAAAAGCCAACCTTTTCAATTTTTTTTAACTCTGTCGATAGCAACAAGAGAGCCAAGGGCATGGCAATATTGCTTAAGATCTCTTCATCCTAATATTTCAAAAGGAACGTTGGTAACCTCACCAAATGAAAACAAACTTACCAAGAAAAACCAAAACCCTCGTTGTAAAATACACTTACTCTCAAGAAATTGAAAGGAGAATAGGAAGAAACCATTTGACATTGCAACCACCTAAAATGGACCAGCAACATGCCATTTTTTCACAACCCAGTTACGAACAACGTCAACATTTGGGAAAGGGGCAGAGAACCTACCGATGAGAGCATTCACGAAGTAGGTATAAGCTTTGTCAACCAGGAACCCTTCATTAGAGGTAAGTGCCATCTGATGCAGAAGGCACAACATTCCCCAGCATCAGAACCACAAACGAAAATGAAACATCAGGAGCAGGATCAGCAGAAGGACCCATGAACAGAGCAGACAAAGGCCTGGTAGAAGCTCCTACCTTAGCTTCAAGCAGAGAAGCGTCAACGTGGAACGAAACCCTAGAAGAAGTAGGCCTCCGGCAAGCATAACCCCATCCTAGTATTCCAAAGGAAGCATTGGGAGCCTCACCCAAAAGAAGACAAACTTACCATAAAAAACCAAGACTCTCTTGTAAAATACACTAACTTTCCTCAAGGGATTGAAAGGAGAATAGGAAGAAACCATTTGAGATTGCAACCACCTAAAATGGACCGGCAACATGCCATTTTTTCACAACCCAGTTACGAACAACGTTAACATTCGTACAAGGGGCAGAGAACCTACCGATGAGAGTATTCACGAAGTAGGCAGAAGCTTTGTCAACCGAGGCATCAGGAACCCTTAGTGAGAGGTAAGTGCCATCTGATGCAGAAGGCACAACATTCCCTAGCATTAGAACCACAAACGAAAATGAAGCATCAAGAACAGGATCAGCAGGAGGACCCATGGACAGAGCAGACAAAGGCCTGGTAGAAGCTTCTACCTTAGCTTCAAGCAGAGAAGCATCAATTGCCTCCACCAAGCACAACCCCATCCTTCGCTGGCAACACAGAAGCCAACTCGCATCATACAGCAGAGGAAGGGGAATGGGGGTAAATAACATTCCCCACACAACATCCGTGCAAAATCTCAACATTGGGAAGAGAAAAACCAACTCTAGGAGACTTACCGGCAGGAAGAGACAGAGGCTTGAAAGGAGGAAGTGACGCCGAGGAAAGAAAACCCTTGTGTAATCCAAAAGTTGAACAACCCTCAGAAAAATGCTTATCTTGAGCCACAATGGGAGCAACGCTTATCTTGAGCCACCATGGGAGCAACAGTCACCGACTTGCTAGAATAAACCTCCTGACGCGCTCGCACCCGCCTCTGTGCCTCCATCCATATATGCCCCAAACATTCGTCCTCCTCTAAGTCCCAATCGTAGGGCCACTACTCAACAAAGGCACCGCAGACAACATCCTCATCACTGTCGAATCTGCCAAAGGTATCATCACCATCATCATCTTCATCTCCCTCCTTCCTCAACACCATTGCCAACAAGTTTGAACCCCTCTCTCTCATTGCTCATCATGCCCTTAATCTTTATATTTGTTAATTAAATGATAAAGACAATTTAATCATTAATTTGGGATTTTATGAGCTACATTCAAATCTACTACTAAATAAATGATATAGATTGGAGATGCACCTTCCTAAAATACAAGACACATTATGCATCTTAAATATGATGGACAATAAGAATGTTTATATGCGACTAGCTCTACTTTCTTCAAGATTTTAAAAGGTTAATAAATTTGAAAGAAATTCATCAAATTCATTCTTTTTAGTACTCCAATAGGTTTAACTCCCAAACCGATATCATCAATTGAAAGATCTCCTATTAATCTTTTGAGAACATAACTCGTGATAATTTTGTGCTTTATTGAATTGTATTATGATTTATACCACTTACTTTATCTTCTAAATCACATTTAATTCAACAACTTCATTCTCAAGTTTCTTTTTGCTCAATATTGTTTCATATGTCAATTTGATAATGTCTTCATATGGTGTCATTCCAAGGAATCAAAGTATTTTGTATGGAAACACAACCAACATCAACCTCAACTTTATTAAATTTGTCCATCTATGTAATTTATATTCCCAATATATCTCTAGACACATGGTTCACCCTCATTATTTGTTTATGTATCTTAAAAGGATATGTGGTCCTAAAATTTAACTTTTATAATGTAAGTTTTATAGAATTTTTTTTTGTTAATGTGTGCAAATATTGTTTGAATCATTTACATTTGTTAAACCTAAACACATAGAGAATAAGTTGATCAAGTAACAAGATGTTGTTTGAACCAAGAAGTAAGGAAAATTCTTGTCTTTACTGATCAAAGAATTTTCAAAATATGGCAAATAATGATTATTGATCATTGAGATTATTCAATTATTATCCATATGCTAGTGGAGGGTCTCACATTTTAGTTGGTGTTCCACTTTGACTTGGCATTTCATAGATTGTTTCAATAGGAATTACATGGTATACCTTTAAGTTATTAGTTACTATGATCCTATCTTTAATAGTGACTTTTGGACATATTTATTCTCATGTTTGGGTGCTCGAATGGCTCATAGTTCTTCACACCATCCTCAATCTGATGGGTAAACAAAGTTTGTTAATTTAAGTGTTTGAAAGGATATCTACGTTGTTTTACTTTAGATAAATAGTCTCAATCGGTAGATTGGCTACCACTAGTAGATTGGTGGTTAACACTTCCTTCCATAGTTCATAAAAAAATGTCTTCATTTTAGGCATTATATGGATATCATCCTCCTTCCATCACATCATCATTGAAGGTATCACCAAGAGTTCACATTGTGGAGGACCACATGCTTCATTAACAAGTACTTTCAAGGCTTAAAGAGAATCTATCCATGACACCAAATTGAATGAAGTAGCAAGTGAACCAACACCATAGTGAAAGAAGTTTTGAATTTGGGCATTGGAGTTTTGAAGAATAACAAGGTGTCTCCAAAATATTATGGCCCATATCAAATCATTCAAAAGATAGACCTATTGTTGCCTACAAGCTTGGATTTCCATCAACAATAAAGATACATCCAAATTTTCATGTTTCATGTTTGAAGAAGGTAATTTAGAATATTATCCCTAAGACAATATTACTCAAGCTTGATGAAGAAGGAAGAATCATATTGAAACCAAAGTTTATTCTTCAGAAATGTACAAGGAAGCTAAAGACCATAATACTCATTCAATATCTCATCCAATGAAAGAATTTACCAATTGAAGATGTCACATGGGAGGATGGGGAGTTCATTTAGAAGCATCTAAAATTGCTTAGCATTGAGGAAAATGCTTCTCTGAAGAGGGGGGCATGCTACGCCCTTAATATTAGAGTACACTGAGTTATGAATAGTCGTCTTGTGGATATCTTAACTCTTAAATTAAGTCATATTATCATTGCTATGTTGTTATTTAGTTAATTAGGTCAGTCTAGGGCTTATATAGGGTTATTTAAGTCATCCTAGGTGATATCCTAGGCATAAATAAGGTATATATAGGAGGTAGTGAGTCTTATTTCATCATCATATTGTGAATTATGTTCTCATTGGAGATATTTGGAGGTTTTCCCCCTCGAAGAGGCTTGCTATTCTTAGTTATTATCAATTATTTGCATCATATTTCTTGTCGTATTCTTCTATTGTGCAAGTTATTTCATCATAGAAGGTCCTTCAAATGAAGGTCCTTGAAATGACCTTTCCACCTTAGGCCTCCAATTTTCCTCAGAATTTTTAGTTTCAAACCTCTAGTTAGACCTTCAAATGGAATCAACTAGACAAGATATTTTGTAATATTGTAGCACTTGAAATAAGCTTTCCAATGATAATAATTTTGAATATATTTAATTTTATTCTATTTGTTTTCTATTTTCTAGTGACAACAAGTGTTTTAGTAATTGTTAAGGTCTCTATTCCGCATGCATGGGAAAATAGTAAAATAGATAAAATTGAAAAATTGAAAAATATTTGTGCACTATGTATTGATGTCCTTGTTTTAGAAAAAAATATCAGACACATACAATTTTGTTTATGCATTGTCAAGGTAAACTGTGTCTAAATTATAGTTAATCCCCCTTCAAAAAGTTATTAAAAAAAAAACTATGCAACAAAACATTATGAAAGTTCATATTTGTGCACTAGATATTGATGTTACAAATCTATATTTAAAATTTAAAATTTTATTCTTTCTACAAATAAAGTTATGCTTTATCAAAGTACTGTCACTTTTTAAAAATACTATTAAATATAAAAAAGGTTATTAAAAGCTACATAAAATTTCTTAATTTTTTAAAAACATATTTATAATCTACAAACAAAATCTCAAAAAACTCTCTTTCACATCATTTTCAAATTCTTAATAGTTTAGTTGTTATAAGTGTCATAAAGTGAAAGTTTGGTGAAAAATATTAATTTCAATGTCTCACTTTGACTAAAAAGTGGGACACACTTTTGTGGGGTCACCCATTTCTATTGTTTTCTTCCAAATAGAAACTAAATTGATTTAGGATCATATCCATGTTTATAGAAGTAGAAAAAACACAAGACAACTCCCCTTGATTGGATTATGTTGAAAGTATGCCCCCTCCAAAAAATGCAAGAAAAGATTGCAAGTTTGTTAATATAGGATGCCTAAATTGATCGTTTATATAACATAGTGATTTTTTTTGATAAAATTGGCTATCGTGTATATAACATAGTGATTTTTTATGTTGAAAGTATGCCCCCTCCAAAAAATGCAAGAAAAGATTGCAAGTTTGTTAATATATGATGCCTAAATTGATCGTTTATATAACATAGTGATTTTTTTTGATAAAATTGGCTATCCAAATCTTAATTTAATATGTATAGATGGATTCCTTGTAAAATTTTAATCATTTTCAATTTGTTTTGCAAGTTTTGATATCAAGGGTGAAAATTATGTCGCATGAAAAGTTAATACAAAAATAAACTTTAGAGGCCTAAAAATTAATGAACTAATGTAATTTTACGAAATTAACTTTTCCATGGTGTAATGGATAGAACCATCTTTTGGTTAACTTGTCAAAGGAAAACCATGACCTAAATTTTCAAACCGTTAACAATGAGCGATTGTTTGAGGTGAATGTGGTAATAACAATACAATGAAGGTGACCCAATGGTTTCGATCACGAGTGGCTTAGAAATAAATGACAACAAAAAACTCAAAAATACTTTACATGCTTATGAATCAATTGAATAGAGATAAGAAAATGCATTTGGAGTTTGATTAGGTTGTGAGGGATTTAGCATTGAATGTGAATTAGAAAATAGAAACCCACTTAGCAAGGGCAGTAATGACACAAATGGGGCTAGATTTAGGGTCATTAATGAGGCTTGGTCAAGGGTAGCCTAAAAATGAATCTTGGATTGTAAAATTCATTGGAGGTTGGGGCTGAGGGAAACTTATAGAAACCAAGCATGGTGATAACCAAATGTAGCTTGAGATGGACCCAAATCAAGCTTATAATTAGGTCGTGTAGGGCCAAAACCATATCAAACTATCCAACAAGAAAGAAAATAAAAAAAATGACCAATAACTTTGTAGAGGGTGGAAGAGCTGAGGCCCCTTCTACATTTTTTTTTTCTTTTTGTTAACAATAATTCCTACAAGTATGGATGTGAGGGATTTAGCATCAAATGTGAACTAGAAACTAGAACGGCCACTTAGTAAGGGAGATAATGATATACATAAGGTTAGATTTAGGGCCATCAAGGAGGCTTGACCAAGGGTGGTTTGCAAAAAAAAACATGCATGTTAAACCATTTAGGATATGTGTGAAGATATGTGTGAAGTCCACATGAAGGGAGACAAATACAAGAATAACCAAGAAAATTTAAGCAAAGTGTGAAAGGGTCGACCTATGAAAGGTGATAAACTAACTAAATGGATAATGCTCCTATTCATACTAACACTTTTTGTTACTAAGGAGTAAGGTGTTAACCTTTCTTTGCATCCCATCAAGTCTTATAAAGACATTGCAATAGTGGAAGGATGACCGCTAATATGACTAGTGGGATTAGGAGTGTAGTTAGGTGTGGGAATGATGGAGGAAGGTGAACTTATAACATGAGAGGCGTGGTTGTGAGAAAATTAGTAGTAGGTTAGATGTGAGAAGTGGGAACAATTGTGGTAGGTTGAATGGGAGAGATGAAAACAATGAGGGATTAAATAGAGTGGAGGCTATGGAAAGTGGATGAGAAGTGGAAGGAGAAATAATGTATGGCATAGTTAATGTAGGAGAAGAAGTATGAGGGTGCATAATAGAAGAAGAGGCTTCTAAGAGTGTTGAAAGAGACACATGTCCTTGAGAGAGATTAACGACTTAAACTTTAACCTATGCCCCTTAATACTTTTATGGACCATAAAGAACACAATTGTGAAGAAAATCTACAAACTTTAAAGAATTGGCATCATTATCCAAATTAACATGATTCGATCTTAGTAGTTGTATGGTGAGAGTCATGTCTTGCTAAACCATGCGTGTTACATGAGTGTCATGATCAAAAGTATCCTCCTCATTAAGATAAATGATAGCATTCAAATCCTCAAAGATAATTTCATTAGCTTTTGTTCAAGGCCACTACATAATTTTACCTAGAACTTCTATTTAGTGGAAAATGAAAAATAGGTCAAGACCTTAGCATACAAGAAAATATAAAGATATGCAAAAAAAGATGTGTTTAGATCTAATATTAAATTATAAAATAAATAGGATGAAATGAAGTGATTCAAGAGACTAAGCTCACCAAACAAAGAGGATGAAAACTTAAGGACTACCCTCTCTTTAATTAATTTATGCTAATCCAAATGATTGATCAAATAAAGTAGATTAATTACCCATAAATGAGTTAAGCCAAGTACAAGACAAGTAAAGCATAATTGAAATGAGCTTGAGTTAGAATGATTTACCTTCTCCAAGGGGTTAATGTGTGATATAGTTATGCCTTCGTAAATGAATTTTTCCTATAATCTTTTACTCTTTATGAATAGATCTGCCCTTGAATTTTGCAAATCAATTGGATAGAATTACTATTGCAATCTTGCCTTCACAAAACCACAATCATATCTTTGTTTCTTATTTGCCTAAAAGTTTGCACTTGCTTCTAAATCTACACTAAGTTAAGGTATTATTTATGAACACCTTTAAGAAACTTGCTTTGTTAGGGTGTGGAAGTATTGTAACATCCTCCTATTGCCTTGGTCAAGTCCATTTACAAATGAAAAAAAATAAATTGATAAGATAAAAGTACGTTGTTTGATCCAGGGTGGTTTATTGTTATTGATAATAATATTTGGTTATTAATAGTTTCAAACACAAAAGGTTGGCAACTGTGTAGATAGGAAAGGAAGAAAGAAAGATGAGGTTACCAATCATTCCCTATGTAGATGCTATATTGTTGATTTTGACCTACCTTTATTAGTGGGATAATAAAACACCCTATCTCTTCTATGAATGAAACTAATTACATGGAAAACATAGCTCTAATCAAGTAATAAATGATCATTATCACTAAGATTAAACAATGCCAAAGCATAATACTCTAGTAAATATTCACCTATATAGATGCTATATTGTTGATTTTGACCTACCTTTATTAATGAAATAAGAAAACACTTTATCTGTTCTATATGTTAAGGGAGTATGTGTGGTGCATGGATGTGCTGCAAATTCTAGTTGTATGTAGCTAGATTAAACAATTAATAATAAGTGCTAAATAATGGAATGAAATCAACTTAGACAAATCTAGATTTTTTTCTTAAAGAAATTAAGTATTACCTGAAATATTTGCATACGGATTTAAAATATAAAGCAATACAAATGAAAAAAAAAAGTTGTCATCAAATTGACAGAAAAACAATGCAAATGAAAATAGAATGTTCCCATCTAATTGTCAAATCAATATTTATCCGAATTTTATATGATTAGGCGTGAGAAACTTAGTGTATAGACTAAATATAATCAAGCAATTTATATGATCACCATCACTGATTAAACATTAACTGATGGCAAAGCATAATACTGAGGTGGATCCACCTTGACAGGTGCGAGCGAGGGATTCGCCACCAGTTCGTCCAAAACCTCAGCCTTCTTCCTCAGCCACGCATTCAGAAAAGCCACCATAATTCCCCCGGTGAACCTCCGCATGGGTTCCCTCGCCTCTCCGTTCTTACACATACAATACGATGTCGCTCCCCTCACTCCACCCGTCTTATCATCCAAAAAGTCCATGTGCCCGTAGTCCACCCCCACGAAATGATTTGCCGGAGGGCAGCACTCCCTGAAAAATTCCACGTGGTTTAGGCCGGCCGGAGCGCAGGGAATACAACAGCAGTTCTTTTTCACCGGCCCCAGACCCGATCCAATAACAAGCGTCGGCATATTTACTACAAGCGAACGCTCATTGTCCGTTAAAATCCGCGGCACCGTTCCCTCGACAGGATCGACTCCCAGGAGTGCCGCGTACGGCAACGACAGAGGTATCGTGCTTCGACCTAGCGCCGCTGCGAAAGCCACTTTACCGCCGCGGCTGTGACCAGCAATGGCGACCTTTTGGAAATCCGGCTGCACTTTTGCCGTCAAATGCTGACTAAGTTCCGCACGCAGCCACTCTGTGACGGCCACAGCATCTGTTATCTCCCCGCTGGCGTCCATACAGGTCATACAATACATCTGCATAAAATAAAGTTGTCAGAAAAACATTTTATTCTGGAGTGGAAAGTTTATAATGATATTTACCTACAGTTTCAAATAAAGTTGCGAAAGTGTGAACTTTATGGAAAGATATTATGACTATTTTTTTTTTCTAAGATCTTATTCAGAAAACAGAAAGTTTAACAGAAAAATCTATCATCAATATAAAGAGCAAAAAAATATTGTTAAAACAGCAAAATGTCTGCACCAGTTGTTCTTTAAACAACAAAATGTCTGAATCAACTATTCTTTACTGTCTTTGACCATTATAAACCTTAAGATTCTTCCTTTCTGCTCTATTTATTTACATTATGCTTTATTTTCCACAGTTTTAAAATTCCGTAACCATTTCCCTCTCAAAACTGTAGAAATTTCAAATATTTTAGAACTGTCTATACACACAACTATATCACCTGAGGAGCAACTGTGATGTATCCATGTGAAGCAATGTGTTGGAGAAGTTGACGGTAGAAGCTATTGACGAGGAGGTAGCCGTGGAGAAAGAGGAGGACAGGGTAGTCTCCCTCTACAGAAGGGAAAACCAGCAGGAGGGGCTTGGGAGGGTTTCCTCCTCTGGATTGGGATATTGTTAGGGTTTGAGTGGCCAGAGGGCCGAGCTTGAACACATCTTCCATCTGCATTTCAGTGTAGTCGAGGATACAGGGTGAGGAGGGGTGGTTGCACATGTTCAAATGTTTCTACTTATCACCAAAAATATCGGATAGCTGTACAACGTCGGCTCTCTCTCCGCCATAGCTGTTTCTGTCGCGTTTTAACTCGTGTCGTATTACCTGGGAGGTGGGACCAGTTTTTCCTCTAAAGGACATAAAACCAGCATTAACTTGTTCTAGGGTAGGTCCTCATGCCGCTGCTTAGCTTACAACCACTATTCAACTCATTAAAGAATTATTTGTGGAGTTGGTGGCCTCATGAATATTTGATTTTTATGCTTATTTTTAGAAACTAATCTTAAGTTTGTATTACAGTATAAGTAATAATTTGTGCACTAAAAATAAAAAAATAAAAAAATTGAAAGCAAATATTAAAATGAGGGGGGAAAAACTTGTGGAGTCACATGAATTTTTGGCAATATGCAATTGGTGCTTATTTTGAGCCCCTCTTTTTTTTCACAACTTATTTTTAATTCTTAAAATCCATTGAAATATGGAAAGATTCCAAATTATCCTTTTTCGATACTAAAATTTATGCATGGGAACACTGTAGTTGTTCAAATTTAAGAGAAAACACATTTAAGCAGCCACATGGGGACATGGGGTAAGGAAATAAAATTGTTATAAATTTATAATAATTAATATCAGCTAGAAATTAATAATTTTAACAATGAAAATAGAAAAGATTGGGAATTTAGTTTTGAAAATCATGATGAAAAATAATTTTGATGTCATTCAGTATAAAAAATAATGTTTATAATTTTAAAAAATTGTAGTTTCAAAATATATCATGGGGTAAGGAAATAAAATTGTTATAAATTTATAATAATTAATATCAGCTAGAAATTAATAATTTTAACAATGAAAATAGAAAAGATTGGGAATTTAGTTTTGAAAATCATGATGAAAAATAATTTTGATGTCATTCAGTATAAAAAATAATGTTTATAATTTTAAAAAATTGTAGTTTCAAAATATATGTGAAATTTATTATAAGATCAAATCTATATCTTTTGTGGATTGATTTGATGCACAAAAATGATTTGAAGTTCATAAGATTGACCTAACTAATAGCAAAGAGTTAAAAAATGTTGTCCTTGTCTCTAATATTTGTTGATTTGCAAAAAACTAGTGGTAATGAAAAATACCTTGCGGAGATATTTAGATAGCAAGGGTTGTGCTCTTTAAGTCAACCCTCTTGATTAGATTGAATTCATGGTCTTGAAAGAACATTGATGACAACAATTAGGCATATAGGTGTCTTAAATGAACTCGGTGTAGATTAAATTCCTTCTAATTCTCCAAAACAATGATGAAGAATAATGTTGATGCAACATAAAATTGATTCGTTGATGTTTAGAAATTAATACCTTGATATGCTCATTATCTCCAAACTATAAAAAGCTCAAAATATTGTTTGGATTCAATCCAAAGTGGAACAAAGTTGATCCTTTACAAAAAAAAATTAACCTTTAAGGGGCATATCTTACCTACCAATCTACTCATTTTGGTGACCTAGTTCACTAGAACCTTTGTTGTTTGATGATGTGCAAGTATTGGTAGTATTCAAAAATACTTTAAGGAAACTACTAGATCACATGGGTCAAATTATCCCAATTAACCCCCTTGATAGACTAACTTTAAAGCCTTGGAAAATGATCAAATATATATGAAACTCAAGCGTGTGATTTCTCATGTGCTAATTTAGATGAAAATGAGTTTTTTCAAGTGCTCCAAATCCAAAAGCTCTAGAATGAATGTTTCTAGTAATGTACCTTTTGTAATGGATCAAGTTATCCTTAATTAACCCCCTCGATGGACTAATTCTATAGCCTTAGAAAATGATCAAAGAAACAAAACTCAAGCATGTTATTTCCCATATGCAAATGAGTTCATTTTGGTATTCCAAATCCAAATATTCTAGAATGAATACTTTGTAATGTAGATATTATTTATTTCTACCTAATAATATTTAGATACATAAATGAATGTATTTAAATAAAAATACACAACAAATAGTCACATAAGTCAATTCCCAATGACCAATAGGAAAGGGTAGGGGTCAAAAATACTTGCAACAAAGGCCAACACACTTTACATGCTTATGAATCGCTTGACTAGAGAGAAGAAAATGGATTTAGATTTTGATCAATTTGTGAGGGATTCAACATCAAACATGAGCTAGAATCTAGAACAACAACTCAAAAAGGGTCATAATGGGACAAATGGAGTCAAATTAGGGTTGTTGAGGAGGCTTGGCCAAGTGCAATGTACAAAATAAAACTTGCAAAAAAAATGAATCATGGATTGTAAAATCTATTAGAGGTCAAGGCTGAGGGTGACCTACAAAAATTGAGCTTGGTGATCACCAAATGTAGCCTGAAATGGACCCAAATCAAGCTTACAATGAGGTCGTATAGGGCCAGAATCATATCAAATTTTCTAGCAAGAAAGGCAACAAAAAAACTTGACCAATTAGGATGGAAGAGTTGAAGACCCCTCTATAGTTTTTTTCCCCCTTCTTTTAACAATAATTATGTACAAGAATGGATGTAAAACCATACAACCTATGATGAAAGATACAAGGAGTAAACAACTTGCAAAAAAATTAAATTTATCAATTTTGATGAAATAAAAGGCCATTCTTCATTTTTCAAGCCTTATGGACTCAATAGAGATGTTTATTTGGCTCCATGATGCTCCATTAATAGGGCTAAGTGTTAAACCACTTGGGACAATTGTGAGGGCATGTGAAATCCACATGAGGTGAGACAAATGAGAGAATAACCTCAAAGTAAACTTAAAAAAAATATGAATGGGTCAACCCAAAAAAGGTAATAAACTAACTAAATTGATGTTGATCTTATTTACACTATTAATTTTTTTACTAGGGAGTACGGTGCTAACCTTGATTTACATCACATCAAGTCTTTTAAGGATAATACCAATAGTAGTAGGATGACCATTAAGAGGACTAGTGGGAGAAGGAAAAGAAATGTGTGGCATGATTAATGTAGGAGTTCAGTATGAGGGTGCACAATAGAAGAAGAGGCTTGCAAGGTTGTTGAAAGAGACAAATGTCATTGAGAGAGATTTATGACTTATCCTTTGACTTGTAGACCTTAATACTCCTATCCCATCAAGTTAATAAATTATGAAGGAAATCTACTAAATCTAAAGAATTGGCATCATTATCCAATTTAGTAAAGATTCAATTGTAGTAGTTGTGTAGTGAGAGTCATGCCTTGCCAAACCATTTGTATTACAAGAGTGCCATGATCAAATGCATCATCCTCATTAAGATAAGTGGTAGCATTCAAATCCTCAATAAAAAATCCATTAACTTTGATCAAGGTTACTATAGATTTTAGCCTATCTAGTTTTTGTTTAGTGTAAAATGAAAAGTAGGTCAAGGACTTAGCATACAAGAAAATATAAAGTTATGCAAACAAAAGATATAGGTTTAGATCTAATATAAAATCATAAAATCAAAAAGTGAACCCCTAGGATGAAAGCAAGTGATTCAAGAGACTAGGTTCGTTGAATGGAGAGGATGAAAACTTAAGGACTATTCTCTTCTAATTAATTTATGCTAGTCTAAATGATTGATCAAATAAAGTAGATAGATTAACCATAAATTAGTTGATCCAAGCATGGGACAATTAAAACATAATTGAAATTAGAGAGTTAGAATGATCTACCTCCTTCAAGGGGTTAATGTGTGATATATAGTTGTGATTTGATTATAGTTGTGCATTTGTAAATGAAATTTTCCTTTAATCTTCAAATATTTATGAATAGATATGCCCAAGTTGAATTTTCCAAATCAATTAGATAGAATTAATATTACAATCTTGCCTTCACAAAGCCACAATTGTGTCTTTGTTTATTATTTTCCTAAAAATATGCACTTGCTTCTAAATGAACACTTTTAAGGAACTTGCTTTGTTATGGTGTGGAAGTATTCTAACTTCTTCCTTTTGCCTTGATCAAGTCTATTTATAGACTAAAAATGATAAATGACAAGATAAAAGTATGTTGAATGATCTAATATAATTTATTGCTACCAATGATAATATTTGATTATTAATAATATTTAAACAGAAAAGTTGAAAAGTATGCAATAGAAAAGAAAAAAAGAAAATAGAAGGTACCAATTATTCCCTATGTAGATGCTATATTGTTGATTTTGACAAACCTTTTTATTATTTCACCCTATCTCTTCTATAAACAAAATTAATAAGATGTAAAACAAATCTCCCCCCACATATATCTAAATTGGAAGTCATCACGAGCAAATGGATTTGTGAGAAAATAAATAAATTGAACCTTCATAAATAACATAATCAAGTAATATATGATCATTACCACTGACTAAACAATAACTGATGGCAAAGCATAATACTGAGGTAGATCTACCTTGATAGGTGCGAGTGAGGGATTTGCCACCAATTAGTCCAAAACCTTGTCCTCCTTCCTTAGCCACACATTAAAAAAAGCAACCATAATCCCCCTAGTGAATCTCTGCATGGGCTCCCTCGCCTCTCCATTCTTCAAATTGTCTATGCACCATTTGACTGCATTTATTAATTTATTAAAAATTAGTATACAGTGCATTTTTTATTTTCAATTAATTAATATATACAGTCAAATGTAAACCTTGATGACTGGGTAGACGTTGCCTCCATTCTTACACATACAATACGATGTCGTCCCCTCACCCTGCCCCTCTTATCATCCAAATAAGTCCATGTGCCCGTAGTCCACCGCCACGAAATGATAGCCGGAGGGCAGCAACACCTAAAAAAATCCACGTGGCTCAGGCCGGCCGGAGCGCAAGGAATACAACAACAATTCTTTTTCACCGGCCCCAGACTCAATCCAATAACAAGCGTCGACATATTTACTACAAGCGAATGCTCTTTCTCCGTAAAAATTCGCGGCACCGTTCCTCGACAAGATCGACTCCCAAGAGTGCCGCGTAGGGTAACGACAAAGGTATCATGCTTCGACCTAGCGCCGCTCCGAAAGTCACTTTACCGCCATGGCTGTGATTGGCAATGACTAACTTTTGGAAATCTGGTTGCACTTTGGCCGGCAGACCCTGACTAAGCTCCATAGGCAGCCACTCCGTGATGGCCACGACATCTGTTATCTCCCCACAGGAGTCCAAATAGGTTATACAATACATCTGCATAAAATAAAGTTGTCAGAGAAACATTTTATTCTAGAGTTGAAAGTTTTATATGATATTTACCTACAGTTTCAAATAAAGTTGTGAAAGTGTGAAATTTATGGAAAGATATAAACTTTTTTGTAAGATCTTATTCAAAAAATAGAAACTAGAATAGAAAAATTTAACATCAAAATAAATAACAAAAAAATATCATTAAAACAACAAATTCTATAAACAACAAAATGTTTGAATCAACTATTCTTTACTATCTTTAATCATTATAAACGTTAAAATTCTTCCTTTCTGCTCTATTTATCTAGATTATGCTTTATTTTCCACAATTTCAAATTTCCGTAACCATTTCCCTCTCAAAACTGTAGAAATTTGAAATATTTTAGAACTATCTATGCAAAAAATTATATCACTTGAGGAGCAACTATGATGTATCCATGGGAAGCAATGTGTTGGAGAAGTTGATGGTAGAAGCTATTGATGAGGAGGTAGCCATGGATAAAGAGGAGGATAGGGTAGTCTCCCTCTACATAAGGGAAAACCAGTAGGAGGGGCTTGGGAGGGTTTCCTCCTCTGCCTTAGGATATTGTTAAGGTTTGAGTGGCCACAGGGTCGAGCTTGAAGACATCTTCCACCTGCATTTCAGTGTACTCGAGGATACAGGTGAGGAAGGATGGTTGCACATGTTAAAATGTTTCTACTTTATCACCAAAAATATTGGATAGCTATATTATGTGGCTCTCTCTCGGCCATAGTTGTTCTGTCGCATGTTTCCTTATGCCATAGTACCTAGGAGGTGGGACCAATTTCTCCTTGTATGCATAAAATTAGTATTAGCTTGTTGTATTGTAAATATATCAAAACACAATATAGAATGGGGAAGATGTGTTACCCCCCAATGTAATAAGGTATCTCTAGAGGCACAATAAGACAATGAAGGTACATGTGATGGGCAGTGGCTATCGAGCTCCATGAATGCACGGGGGCATGGATGCCATGTCATGCCTCCATCCATGTTACAGATACCTGTCAGTGCCATTCTACTCCAGTGTCATGCCTTGTCAAATCAACTGAGCGTCGCCATCAAACTCTGACTTTGTTGTTTGATAAGATTTGTAATTAATAACATGTACTATACTGGGCATTGACAAAACAGTGTAGAAAAATGAATATTAACTTGCAATACTTATGTTTTCATTGGAGTAAATATGCATTCAGTGTTGTTGGTTTATGTAGTAATTTTTCCAACTACCTAAAGTTCACACCTAAATTTTCCCCTTTTGACCAAAATTAGTCACTTGCCCACTCGTATTTGTTTTCTGTTGGAGTAATCACCATTTTCTCCACCAGAAATCATAGAGAAACTGTATTCCAGCTTTGCATAGATGTTGTATTGGAAGATTTGTGGGTCTCTGTGCATAGTATTTAGAACGTATTACTCAGTTTTTAATTTCTGAAACCATTTAGTAACAACAACAACTGCCATTCGTTAAAGCAATTTGCATAATGGCTTTAATATGTCTATGTTAATTATATTTGTTGTTTCACTTACAACATTTTGCACACAGGAGTAAACACATCAAGACATAGCTCTCTTCAACACAAAAGCTTTCGGCAAGGTATGCATGGAAGTCACTCAAAGCATTTACAAACTTATTTTAAATGTAAGAAAAAAATAGACTTATTTTACTATTAATTTATTAATTAGAATTTAAAAAATTTAAATAAATAATTAAATTATATTATATATTATGTAAAATTGGATATAATTTTAAAAAATTAGATAAGATTTTTTGATAGGGAAAATCAGGTTTTGAAGGGGCCCTGGAACCCTTTACAAAGACGAAAAGCTGCAAGAGAAGCTAAGCAATTAAAACTAGCAGCCCAAAAAACCAGAATGCTGACAAAAGATAAAACATAAGGAACTCGTCAGCAGACCAACAACAAAAAACATCAACAACCCTGCTGATCCAACAAAAAGGAAAGCATCGGCTACAACATTTTATCCAAGACATTCACTAATGCCATATTCTCCTTAATGACCTCCTTATGCATATCCACAACATCTTTAAGCTCGTCCACATAAACAACTCTCTTTTTAGTTTTACTCCTTGTCTTCAGACACAACCCAACTTGCACATCTTTCTCCAACGCTAAAGTAGACTCCTTAGCTTTCTCCACCTGGTTCAAGCTGTTGATCTCATCAATCACTTTCTCCAAATCACCCAAGTCAAGAGGTTTACCCGTCCAATTTAGGGCTTTCTTGTTTAAAACAAAGAGACCCCTAGCTGTGGTCTTCAGAGAGTTATTGCTGATATTAACCACAGTTTTTAAATCCTCTGACATCTTTCCAATTCTCTCCTCAAGACTAGAAACTCTATCCTCACATTTTATTGACCACCATTTCCAAAGAGGAAATCCTCTCCTCATGAGAAACCCCCAGACAATCCACATCAACAACCAACTTATTTAGCATAACATTCATAGATTTAACTTTTCCTTTTATAGCCCATTCCTTCTGATTACCTTGGAGCATGGCAACACACACATCCTGCCAATTTTTCATCTAAATATTGAGCTCCTTTAGCTCTGAAAATAACCACTTCACAAGAGACAACAAATTCCGCATCCCATCCTCAGCCATCTTGTAGAACATATTCATATTCACATCATCCTAGTTGATAGGAGGCAGATCATTCAACTCAATATTATCAAGGGCAACTGGACATTCCATTTTCTTCTCCTCATCCTCTTCAATAGGGGAGTCCTCAACCTCCACCACTTCCACCTTAATCCACTCCTTATTAGGAAAATTAGCCAAATTAGCTAACACTTCCAACCACTCCATTTTCACAGCCCTTTCAACAAGAGAATAAACCTAAGAATGCTTGACGGACTCTATCCCCTGCACCTCCGTAGGCCCAGGCCCATTCAACATTTCATCCATACTAGCATTGACATCACCACTAGGAAATTTCGAACACAAACCCTCATCTTTAGGAACCTTAAGATCAGTCGCAGAGGAAATTTCCACCTTCCCAGGTAAAGGATCCCCAACAGAGACATTCTTGACAACATCATTAACATAAAGATTCTTACCACCCTTCCCCAAAGGGCTATCCTTCATGCCACCTTCACTAGGAGACAACAAGGGTTTCTCACTAGAACCGAGAGCCACCGTAGAAACTAACTGGGTAAACCCACAAAAGTGGTTTACAATTCAAAGGAGGAAGGAAAACTTGTAAAAAATGACCCCATAAATTTTTCATTCTATGGGTTCGAATGAACCAAAAAAGGGTTCGCTCAAACCAGGGTTCGAGAAAACCCATTTAATGCATGCACAGACAAAAAGCAAATGAAAACTCCTTTTGGGAAGGGGGTTTGCTTGAACCCCCCTTGGTTCGAGTGAACCCTCCTTTTCCCTGATTTTTGCACTTCGGAGCTCAGTTTGAACATGAAAATGGTGGAGGCTTCACAAACCCAACTAGAATCAGGTAGTCCTCATAACGAACTATCCAACAAATATAATTTTAATATGTTTTGGTTTTATTATGTATTTTTTTTAGTTTTATTAAACATAGGTTTTTCACTGAAAATCAAGCTCTCTGTTCTACACATGTGGAAAAATAGCAGATTATCAAAAAAAATATGAAAAATATGAGTGCACCAGATATTGAAGTTTTTGATCCAACAAAAAAAGTTACATGTTATACGGTCGCACTATGTCTGAATTGTAATTGGTTTGACTTCAAAATTTGATTAAAGAAAAAATATTCAATAAAAAACTATCTAACCAAGTGGAAGCACTAGATATCGGAGTTACAAATCTAAATTCGAAAGAATTAGAATTTTATCCTTCATGGAAAAAAAAGTTATGCGTTATACAGTGAGCGTCACTTTTTAAAAATGTTATTTCCTGAGAAAACCTAGTTTTCAAGGAAGATGGAAAAAAAAGTGCAATCTGATTCCAAAATTTTTGAAAAAAATATATTTAGAATATACAGAAAAAATGTCATGAAACTCTAGTTTGTATCATCTTCAAATTCCTCATGGTTTAGCTGCTATAGGTGCCTGAAAGTGAAGATTTAGATAAAAATAATAATTTTAGTGTCCAGTTTGGCCAAAAATTGTAAACCACTATTGTGGGATCACCCAACTCCATCTTCCTCTTAGTCAAAACTTTTTCTTTCTTGAAGCCTTTAGCTTTCCCCTTTGAAGTATTTCTCATAGATTTAACCATGGTTTCCGACAATTCCACATCTGTCTCATAACCCTTGCTCCACTCTTTTGAGTCATCATCCCTTTCCTTATATCCACCTTCATCAACAGACATTTCCTCAAACTCTGAATCTTCATCCTTAGAACTACCAACCCATTTCGCGACAGAGTCCTCGGTATCATAACCAAAGTTTTTAACAACTTTCTTACCAGGAGTTTTAGGAGAGACCAAAATTAACTTAAGCTTAATATGAGAAAATAAAATGTGAAATAAACCAGACTCTCCACAAAACAACACAAACTACACCCACAATACGTGTGCGCTTGTCATTCAAGGTACTTCCTTGCCTACACTGCCAGTCCTTCATAATATGGAAACCAAGGAAATAATAATGAAACTTACAAGGTTCATTGTGCATGTCTCGACTATGAAGCATAATGAAGAACCTTTTCCCAATAACATCAATCTTAAAAACAATCCAACTGGTCATCATTGGAGATACATTTAAGATTAAGAGGAAGAGATTCAAACGAACCCTAATCAACTTTCTCCACCACTCCCACGTTGGCAACACCATCAGCCAACCTATTAGCTTAGCGGAAAACATGTGAGATTTTAATCTCCTCAAGAGAATTTAAGATAGAGATCAAATCATTTGATAAAATGAGCAATAGACCATGAAGGAGGGCATTTTTTCAAAAGACTATTTATAACATTAAGAGAGTCCCCCTCCAACCAAAGTTTAGAAACCCCTCAATTTTTAGCCAAAACGAGGCCATGATAGGCTACAGTTGCCTTTGCAAAATGGTTTGTCTAGATGCCCAAAGGGAGCACCACAAAATTTAGATAAGAGTTGAAATTAATGGAAAATGAAAATAAACATTTTTATGTTAATTTTTTTCTAAAATAATTTAATAGCTATATATTTATCTTCTTAATTTTTTGTTCAAATTGTCAAAATCTAAAAATGAGTTTATATATTTTCTAAGCTTTTTTTTTATTGCAAATATTAATTTGGGAGTTGTTACTTTACTAAAAAACTAAATAGTTATTCTATTTTTATTAGTCAAATTTTACTTTCTATTATTGAGCAAGCTCATGTTTAAAAATAGTCATGAAAGCTCCAATATCGCACATTAGATGGAGGATTAGAAACACACATCCAATTACAACTATCTTATAATTTTGAATGGAAGTATTTAAAAAAAATCATTATTAACTCTTATAACTCTTATAGGTTAGTGGATCTTATTTCTTTATAGTACAGAAAATTTCATTCCTTTTAATAAGAAATTTGAATCTTCTTAAACAATTATTTAACAAATATAGTATGCACAATAAATTTTTAAACAATTCTTTAACAAATGAAAGGTATTGAAAAATATTCTACATAATATAAGCTCATTTGAGTTTACATATAAACATAATCATAACACCTTTGAGTACTAATTATATTAATAGAAAAAAAATATTTGTAATTTTTATTTTATGTAGTGAATTTTTATTTTTTTCTCTAAATGTAAATTTAATAAAAATATTAACAATAATTTAAAATAGTAGTTTTTTATTATATAAAAGGGGAAAACTAGGGTCCCTTCCCTTACAAATCTTGAAACAACCAATAGAACTCATAAACAATATGATCAAAATACCAAGAGCTTAAGAGCACTTCTAGACTGACAATAGATAATAACTAACAACATAAGAAACACAATAATAATAATAAGCCACCAACTAGCTACCTAGAGACCCAAGCAATTCATGAAATAGTCTCCCCTTCTTTGAATATAATGTGAAACTTGACTTTTAGTGAATCAAACTCATCTATCAACTCTTGTAGATTTCCGCTTCATTGGACTTCACCTCTCTTAATAAGTTGATTCATTTTGGTAGGGGTTTCATTTTTAGTTTTTGATCTTTGGTATCCTTTTCTTGGGGTTTATCCTCTTTTATAGTTAATGTCCTTTCTCTTGACTAGTTGTTTCCCCCTTTGGTCATGATTTCCTCAATCTAGGTCTCAATAGTAATAGGGGTCTTTTTTGGTTTTTTGGAACTAGTAGTATTGCTTGAAGATCTTGGGCTCATGTTATCCATGCTTTCTTCTTCTTGGAAATAACTATCATTAGTCTTAGAATTAACGTTATATCCTTATCCTTAGAGTTTTCATTTTTAGATTCCCTAGGTTCATAAGGTTGTCCTCTTCTCCACTAGAAAACACTACATTAATCTCATCTAACTTGGAATTTTCTTTCATCAAATTCTAGCTGATCTCTTACTCCTTTTTAGGTTGGACTGACCACAATCCTCCCTTTCACAACAATCTCATCTTTGTTCACTGTCTTAGATAAAAATGTTTTTTCCTCAATTGTGGAGGCTTGGAGACCACAAACCTTCTTGACTAGCCTCTCATCCATAACCCTCACTATGTAGCTTATTCTTTTTGACAAGAGATGGGAAAAATCTTTAGTGATTTTCTTAGGTTTGGAGGTATGGATTTTGAATGTGTACTTGTAAAGGACAATTAGCCATATTAGGAAAATTGTTAAGTTAATAAAAATATAAGTAGAAAATGATCCCCTAATGTAGGATAATGGTGGATTTATTACACAAGATCTCCTTCATGGAGTTCTCAAGAGATGATAGTAGGTAATTGTTGTCAAATAGATTATACCCGAAATGCTTGAATGATTAAATTGAACAATCTGTTGAAACATTGGATTACTTTCAAGTTGTGGGTATCCTATTTGAAAGTAAACCTTCGGGTTCTAGGTCGGCTTCCTATTAAATTTTTAGGTTAATTACTAGGTAACTTGTAATGGAAAAGGGTAAAAAGGCTTGAAATAAATGCACTAAAAACTATAAACTATGGGTGATGCACCTAATTGATAAAAACATGCAACTCTGACTCACAATAATTCTCAGAAAATCTATCCACACAAATTAATTTAACAACTTGATCACAAAAATGATTTTGAGGAAGGCCTGAATAAACTTCTTCTTCGAAGGAAAACTAGGTTTTCACATCATGAAAAGAAAGGATTATTCCAACACACAACCTAAGACCTGTGATTTTTCACTATTTTTAAATGTATGTAAATATAAATGAGACAATGATTTTAAAGGTTATGATATTGAAACATAGTAAAATCTCATCAAATCATTCATAAAAAAAACATAATGACAAGGTAGACATTTGGCTTCACTGAAATTAAAGGAATCTTTGCAAAAAATGACATAAATTGAACCTGTAAACCTGCTGCTGTATATTAATCTGAAACTGAAAGTTGAGTTACAAAATATTTCTCTTTGCAGAATGAAAAGTTTGAAAAATAAGAACTAGAGGAAAAAGACTAAATTTTTCCAATATATACAAAAGACATGCACAAAGCAGCCAAGAGGAATTGAATGAGAACTGAAGTGAAAATTGCATCTCCAATGTGAAATCCGAGCAGAAAAGAGAATCTTGATAAAAATAGCCCAAAATTGAAGTAAACTGCACTTTGTGCCTAGAAAACTCAACCTCTCCATGCACATGATCAAAACACATCGTGAACTGACGTGGAACTGAAAGAAGAGCCTCACTATTTGCATAACTAAAAATTGAAGTTCCACTTTGTGCATGAGCGAATTTCTTTTTAGTATTTTCAATATTTACTCCATGCACAATTTGAATTAAGCATCTTGCATGCATCATCAACTTGAAGTCACACAAACTCCATCCTCATGCCTTTGTAAGTCATGCATGAGTGGGGCAACTTAATGTTGTATGTTTGCACCTTAAAATAGTTGAATTAATTAAATGATTTATAATTTATCATTTAATCAATTAGTTCTTCACATGGTATAATGCAAACCTAAAACATTAAAGTTAATGCCAAATTAGAAATTTGGCTTCATAACTCATAGCTTCATGAATATTATAAAATTGACATATTTTTAAATCGGCCACCACACTTGACATATATTTGATCAATCCTCATAGCACATTATTAAGTTCTTTGACTTAAGGGTCAATACCACGACAACAATATGATAAAATGATTATTATTTTAAAACTTAGTCAAAAATTCACTCCACTCGAATTAGGGATTTCGACATAAGCACTGAAACCTTAAAATCATTATCATATCGCACTTGACTTTTTTGGAGAAACTTCATGAAGAAGCTAGCCGCCGACCTGGGTAGGTTTGAAGCTCAACCTGCACAATTGCTTGTGCTATTTTGATGATTTTTTCCTCTGAGTTTCTCCAAAAAGGTGCCTGGTAATCTGTATTTCCTCATTATTTTGGAAAGTTTGTTGTGTCTTGAGGGACTTTATGGGCCTCTACAGCCGCTGCCATACATTATTTTTGATCCACTTCTTTGTGTCTCCATTCAATTTTTTGATGGATGAGAAACTCAGCTGCCATGGTAAGAGAAAGGGTTTGTAGCATGAAGGTTTGGAGCCATGTATTTGAGCCTATGTAGCTCGATTTCATCCCTGCTAATAGTGGTAAGTTAATTTTGAGCCATCTTGTGGCTTCTCCTCACTGTTTCAAGCTATTTCCTACTTCATTTTGCAAATGGAAAAGCCTCTAAGGCCGCAGGAACACTTCTCATATTCTCAGGTTTTCACCTCCATTATTATATGTTTTTCTTGTTTCTTTCTTGGTGCCATAAGAGCTCAGTTCATGTATAAAGCAAGGCTCAAGGAGAGCTCAGCCGCGGCTTATCTGGTCATTAACAGGTGTAAATGTAATTTTTCTATTTGTCTCTATGCTTCCTTCTTAAAATAAAAGATTTTGAAAGATTTCCACTTTGGAATGGTAAATATTCATGAGCTAAAAGCTCTCTTCAGGCTACGACCATGCTTTTCTTGATCTGGGTATTTCATCATCTTGTTTTTGTACTCTACCTCTTAGGTCGAGGGTTTTACTTCTACACGCTATGGTTGTTGGGGTTTCTTCAAAACCCTCAAGAGTTTATTTCTTTCTGGTGCTTGTTGACTTTTTTGCCATTGTTTTCCTACAATTGGGGTTTGTGTTGGATCGAATTTTGATATGTGGCTTTTGTCATGCTTACAGGCTAAAACCTCTGAAGCATAAATGTTCTATTTTGACATGCCATATTACTTCTGATTGCACTGTTCTTTAATTATTAAAGAAAACTACAACATTGTACATCTACTTTCCATTTCTGTCATTGAGGATGCTATGGTGAATGCCTTTTCTTGGCATGATGTGACTGCCAAAAACGTATCTGTTTTATGCTAGTAATATGCATTTTCCTTTGCTTACTATTGATCTCAAGCATGAAAGTCATTGTAATTTGCATTATTATGAGACTTGTTTATAAAGTTCCCTTCCTCATTATGAATAAGGTGTCGTTGACATTCTAAAATCATGATTTAACATGACATCAACTTCTTTATGTAACTTCCATTTGATTTTTTGATGAATCGCTTATAACTTTGAAAAAGACACCTCTTATAAAAGAGGCAGCAACCTTCGGGGTTCTGTAACCACTGACATATAACCGTGATATGCATTCATCTGCTTGTGACTTCTTTTGCATACTATTTCAAAGTATTATCCTTGTACATGCTTGACATTGCTTTTAATATTTCTACTTGTGCAATATAATATGATTTTCTCCATTGTCATGAATCTTGTATTAGATCTCTGTAGACTTGCCAACAAGGTACTGTCATTGAGCACTTACTTCCTTCTTGAGCAGTGACTAATGAAGAATGCAGTGTCATACAATATGACTATATTTAATCATAAGAAAAAACCTGTCATTGCTCAAACCATGGACACCAATGTATCATTTTCAATGTTGAAAAACAACTGGCAATGAGAAGTTTGTGAATACTTTTGATCCTTATATCTTTGAGAGCTCATCCCCTATGTGCATGACACCTCACTTTCTTTTTTTTTTAGCAGCTAAATGAGCTCAATGCTCCCATGTGATTTCATTTCAAAACATTGGATCATGTCACAATGTTGAAACGAGGACTGTGAATGTTGTGCTTTCACTTTGTTTCAATAATGATGCTTTCGATGTACTCCATGTATGAACCATTTAATTGTTATTTTGTCCTTACATGAGCTTTTGTGCTGTTATATATTACTCCAATATGTAAATCAACATCATGCATGATACTCTAGGAGTATGTATGCTCATTGTGGAGACATTGTCAGACTGTAATATGGCTGTCCAACAGTTTCTTCTACATTGTATGAGTTAGTCTCTTTGTACCTACAACAATGTCTATCATTATGACCACCTTGAAGAATATAAAGGACCACCTTTTTCGTCTTTATAACAACTTACTATTTGCACATGTGGATCTTAGTGATTATGACCATGAGATGAAGCTTTTCATGGATCTTTACTTTGTATTTTAAGCTTTATGGCTGGAATTCTTTTGCTACTGTCACTAGCATTGCCATTTAATGATGTTCATGGTTTCTGTCATTGCTGTTGATTGTGAATATTGACATTGTATTAATACAAAGCATGATTGTCCCTCTGTGTGTATTTTGGCTGCCATATGTAGGATTGATAGTGTATAACTTCTCTTTTATTGTTTATGAGCTGGGCTCAACCCTTGTGGGAGCCATATTTTTCTTAACTTATAACATATCTTTTGGTTGAAATGATCAGATTGTACCTATTCCTGCACACTTAAACAAACATGTTAGTAAAATAAATGAAGCTGAAAGCTTCCATTGAATTTTGTTTTCTTTTGAACAATGAAATCATCTAATGGATGCCTGATTGAATGTATGTTATATTTCTATTGGTAGTGTAGGCATAGGATAGGATATGATTTTTCATTGCTTAGAGACCATCTCTAATACCATATTTCATCATATTTGTAGATGCTTTTGGAGCCTAGAGCTGGATCAATTCGAAAGCGCAACAACTGAAGACTTCAAGTGTGACGATGATTCGCCATTCCAAGCAATGACGAATCACCTTCTATCTTATGTTTACATTATTTCCAGTTTTATGATATACATTTCTTTTTTGTATTCATTATTTAATTACGCAAATCAAATTTAGCTACTCCCATGGTTTGTGTGGGACCTTGATCTTTACAATATGAATAAAACAACATTTGTTATGCAAATGTCTAATTTTATATTACAAGTTCTTGCATAATAAAATTGAAAATCAAATGTAATCTGATTTTTACATGATGACACATACTTAGCAGCAAAATTTAAAATTCTATGTACCTCTCAATGATGAATTTAATTCAGCTCTACTTGAGCTTGTAGTGAAAAATAGGTAACAAATTGGTGACCTTTGTGGAGTGTTTGCCTGCTAAACACCATAGACCAGTATATAGCTTATCCATTAGGCATGGAGTCCATTTTTGCTTCGTTTTGACTTAGAAAAATTGTAACTCAACTACAAACCACACAAACTGAAAGAATCTATTGAAACTCTGCTTAAGACAGAGTTTGAAAACAACATGCAACAACTGCACTTTATTGAAAGGAAAACAATACTGAAATGAAACACGCCATGGGGCACTTATTGAAAGCATAACTGAAACTGAAAACTAGTCTACTATGTACATCTGCAAATTTTTCTCTTTAGTAGCACTTCTTCAAGTGAATCCCATTACTAGGATTGGAAGTGTTTCACCATCCAACTTTGAAAGATGAAATGCATTCTTCTGTTTGCACTCTGTTATGATGTATGGGCCATCCCACATAGCATCAAATTTTGTATGTTGACCAAGCCTGCTTTTGAGCTCATCCCACTTGAACACTAAATCACCTTCATTGAAGATCCTTGCTGTTGCTTTCTTGTCAAATGTTTTCTTCATCTGAGAATGATGAATTTGGAGCTTCCTGTAAGCCTCTTTTCTAGTTTCTTCCAACTCTATTAATTGAGCAAGTCTAACTTGCATTAGCTGCTCCTCAAGTAACTCAAGCTCCTTTATGTAACTCAGAATTAGAAATTCAATTAAAATAGGTAATTTGGCTTCTTTGCCATAAACCAAAACATATGGTGAAAATCTTGTTGATCGTTTTGGTGTAACTCTACCAGCCCAAAGGGCTAATTTGAGTTTGTCATGCCATGACCTTTGATTATCTTTTGTAGTCTTCTTTACATGATCTTAATCAGATTCTTATTTGTTGATTCAACCTATCCATTACCCTGGGGGTAATAATTGGATGAAGTATTCAGATAAATATTATGCTTTACTGACCATTCTGAAACTCTCAAACCAATAAAGGCCAAAGCATTATCAGAAATAATTGAATCAAGTGTACCAAACCTGGAAACTATGTCCTGATAGAAATTTAAAACTGATGTTTCATTTGCATCTCTTAATGTGACTGCTTCAGTCCACTTCGTAAAGTAGTCTTTGGCAGTCAAAATCCATTTGTGCCCAACACTCGAGGGCAGGTTAATTGGATTGATGAAGTCAAGTCCCCACTTCCAAATGGTTGTTCAACCTGAATTGGATTTAGGGGTAGGACTGCTAACTTCTGTTTTCCTACAAACAATGAACTTTTACTGCATTTTCTCACATAAGCATGAGTATCTTTGAAAATATCTAGCCAATAATATCTGACTTTTGTTATTTTTAGAGCTGTAGTACATGGTGCAAAGTGATCTCTATCAGGTCCATCATGGAATTCTTCAAGAATTCTTTCAACCTGATTTGGGTAAACACATATGAGGAATACTCCATTAAAATATTTTTTATAAAAAACACCATCTATTTTTGCATATGGAATTGCTTGTAATCTATAATATCTTTTTTTCGATCTGTCCATACCTTCTAGAGTAGGGGTTGTTGCAAGTGCCTCTTTAATCTACTCAAAACTATTCTTTCCTTCTCTCGTCCAGTTGAATTGAATGTTTTTCTTCAGCATGGTTGTCAATGGCTATAATAAAGCTACAAGGTTTGGAATAAATCTCTTCACGAAGTTTATTCTGCCCAAAAAACTTTGCAAACCTTTCTTGTGAGCAAGAAATGGTAATGCCACAATGGCTGCAATACATTTTGGATCAATAGAAATGCCATCCTTAGAAACAATATAACCCAAAATTTTACCTTTGTGAACAACAAAGATGCTCTTTTTTGGATTTAAGGAAATTCCATACTCTCTGCATCTTTCAATTTTTTTTTTAAGATGATCAAAGTGTTCATTAGCATTTCGTGAGAAAATAGTGATATCATCTAAATAAACAAGAACAAACTTGTTTATCAAACCTTGGAGAGCCATATCCATTGCTCTCTAAAAGGTTGCTCCTGCATTTGACAATCCAAACAACATCTTTCTGTAAGCCATAATACCCCACTTGGTGGTAAAGGTTGTTTTGTACTAATCTTCTTCTTTGACCAGGATCTGGTTATATCCTGAATAACCGTCCAACAACAAGAACCTCTATGATCTTGAAACAACTTGCAGTATTTGCTCCATTGAAGGCAATAGATAGTGATCTTTGAGTGAAGCTTTGTTTAGATCATGAAAATCCATGCACAACCTTATCTCTCTGCTCTTCTTCCTGATGGGCACCAAATTTGAAACCCAAGAAGTGTGCTTGATTGGAAAGATGCTACTACCTTCAATTAGCTTGTTTAACTTTGTCTTCATCAAGTGTTCCAGCTTATGATTCAGCGGCCTTTGTTTCTGTCGCATTGGTTTTGCGTTGGGCTCTAACTTAATTGTATGTTGAGCCAACTCAAGGTTAAAACCCTTCAGATATCCATACTACCAAGCGAATATGTCATTGAATTATTGGAAAAGCAAGACAAAGGCTTGTTGTTCCTCTTTTGTATAGACTTTTCCAAGCTTAAGGAGCTTGTCCTTGAATATCTCTATTGATTCGTAATGCTCTTGCTTCACTATGACACTGGATTTATCTCTTCTAAACTAATCATCAGTGTTGAAAATGGATTCAAGGGTCACCAAACCCTTTGCAGCTTATTAGACTTTAGTTGCATGATCTCATCACCATATTGCTGATCAAATTTTCACTAGTTTCCAGCAGAAAAATCTGCTTCCTCCATCAGAAAGTGAATTATCTATTCATCACTGTCAAAAATCTGCCAACTTACATTATTATCAGGTACCGAAGGTTTGACAACTACCTTCACATATTACTGCACTTCTACATTGTGGATTTTAGTTGGAATGTCAAACTGTGATCCTATGGCAACAAGTTTATCAACTTGCTTGTTCTGATTTCTTGGTACTAATTACATATTAAATGCGTCAAACTCCTAAATTAAGTCCCAAACACAGTGTTCATACAATTTCAACAAATCATTCTTTGTTAAATTCAAATTTCTAACCTAATTTTCTATTAATTGAGAATCACAAAACACCTATAAGCACCTAATTTTCCTTTTCCTGGCCCACTCTAAACCATGTATCAATGCTTCGTACTAAACAACATTATTAGAACAAATGAAAGCAAATCTAAAAGATAAATAATACTTGTCTCCTTTAGGTGATATGAGCATTGCCCCTCCACCAGCACCTACTTTACTCCTGGATCCATCAAATTACAACTTCCAAAGCTAATGAATCTGCTGTTCTGGTTGGTTTTCCTCTTTGACCAGATTTGAAATAGTTACATCAGGCTCTTGAATCATATAAATGCCCAAACCTACTTCATCCATGAGACTGAACAGATCAACCTTGTGATTCTTAGCTGCCCACTCATCTAAATTTATGTTGGGTATGCCTTCTATAGGTATAGTGGGGTGAGGGTCATGAATTGATCCTCCTAATCATGGAAAGCTAGGTTTGCATTTATGGGATTTGGCACATAGGGCTCGATATGGTCTTTAGCCTGAGGTTCTGACTTAATTGTGACTCTAGTACCATATCTGGTTCTGAAAAAACATGTGTGACCAGTCCAATGACAGATAACCACCTAATTTTGCAGTGAAATCTCTAGATAGGAAAATGGCAAAATAAGGTGGGAGATCAATAATATATATGTCCTATGGAATTTGAAAGTTCGGATAAGCATGCCATGTAAGAGGTAGATTTTTGATAACTCCCACAGACTTAATGGTTGTGCCATCCAATTGAACTACCCCTTTTGACAATGATTCATACTCAATTCCTAACTTATCTACCAACTGTTTAGGCATAATTGAGCTGCTTGCTCTTGAATCTATCATGCAATTATGCACTATGTTATCACCAATTATCAAGCTGACGTAAAAAGGTGGTGGATTTACCTCTTGAGTTAGCTGATCCTTCTTATGATCTGAACTATTTGCAAGAACTCTTGGCTATTCTTTAGTTGTTTCGTCAGAAATTGATATCTTAGCCAGAGCCTCTTGCAGAATTTCTTGCTGCCTAGGAAGTTGTAATGCATCCAACATTGTGATGTTAACAATTGCCTTTTTCATATGATCTACAATATTGAAAGTTAGAGAACTAACCTTGTGCTGCTCTTTATGAAAAGAAGCCTCCTTCTGTACTTGAAATGACTGAGCTCTTGGCTGTTCCTTGATAGGTTCAGCTTGTTTCTACTGCTCTTTAGCAGTCTCAGGTTGCTTTCTTGGTAAAATCTGGACATTTTATGAAAAAGAGGGTTGTGGCTGCTCTTTATCAGTTGCTGGAACTTGATTTCTCTGTTGAATGACTTGCTGTTTACCTTTATTAGCCTGTTGTTTGTCACTTTCTGGCTGCAGTTTGTTAGAAACAACTTGCTATTTCAAGTCAATTACTCTTTTCTTAGATCTTGTATTTGCTACAATAGAAGTGGCTGATTGATTTTTACCTTGTGCATGATTAACTCCACATAATTCATTTCCTTGCCAGTTCATCATGGCAACATCCATGTTAGTTTGTTGTGTTTGATCACTCTGTTGATCACTATTTTCTTTGGCTATATCTTCTGCAGCAACATAATTACTCTATACCATTAGGGCATGATTAATTATTCTGTTCATGCATGTAGCCTAATTGTGAGGTTGATTGCATGGATAAAACCATACATAATCCTGTGCCAAGATGTTCTGGATAGGTACAAGCTCTTTAACGGAGCTGAAAACATTTTGATTCTAATTGTATGGTGGCCTGGGATTGAAATTCCTTCGCTATCCTTGATTATCTGCCTAATAAGGTGGTCTGTTAGGCTGAAAAGGTGCTTGGTAAGGCCTAAAATTCTGATTTTGTTGCCTCTTAAGACTCACCAAATCATTGCTAATTGTTTGCAATAATTTTTCCATCTCTTACTGATTACCCTTAAGTTCTTGGAAATCTGATTGTGCTGGAAAAACACCATTTTGAACAACTAGCTAGTAGCCTAAGGCCAGTTCAATTGGAAGTGAGGCAATAGGTGGTAAATTAATGGGCATCATGGGATGAATATATGGAAATATTGGCATAGGAGGTTTTGGCACAATTTTACCAGCCTGTATAAGGTTGTTTTAAGCTCTAATAGCAATGCCATATGCTGTTGGTAATGCTAATCCACCCATTGACTGTATCATTAAGGCAATATCACTATTCAAATATCTAAGGTAATACAAAAAATCATGATTAGGAGTTGGCCTTACCATTACTGGAATTCTATTCCAGGTCCTTTGAAACTTGAAATTAAAGTCCATCATCTGTTCTTGTGGTGCTCTCTTTATAGTCATCATCTGCTCGACTAGAGATAAATGATCAGACTTGTCAGAGAATTCTTTGCTCAGATTGTCACCTAAATCATCCCATGTCGTGACAGTATTGACTGGTAAGCCACGAAACCACTGAAGTTCTTTTCCCTTGAATGACGTTGCTAACAACCTTAATGCCACATTCTCTTGAGTCACATGATGAACTCCACACAGTGAAGCTACATCTCTGATATGTTCTATTGGCGTAGTTTGATCTTCACCCGTAAAAAAGGGTAGACTTTTGAGTGTTGCAACTGGTATATCATCGTGTTGAGCCAGATTCAATGGGTTGCCCCCATTGAATGGAACAAAAGCATGTGCTCTGGCCATCAGAGCTGGTGGTATTATGAGATTCACAACTTGTAAAATCGGTACAGGTGAAACCAATGCTCTATAACTTGGCGAAGTTGAATGTGAACTTGGTTGTCTTGCTGATAATCTGCCTCTCCTTTTTGATGTGTATACTAATGGTTCTGCTTTGAGAATTGGAGAAACTGATTGATTTCTTGAAGGCCTACCAGGTGTTCACTTGGCTATCCTTCCTCTTCTCTTTGGTGAAGACAACTGCAAATATTCAAACGGATAAGAACTTCTTGTTTGAATATTTCTCATAAGCTATTTGCACTTGATCCACTAGAAATCGAGAAAGGAGTCACCAGGTCTATGAAACTTTAACCTTTGAAAGGATGAAGAACTATTGTATATACTAGAACAATAGCTTGAAACTATTAAATTCTTACTCTGAAAAGTGATTCAAAGTCCCACCAGGTGTGCCATAAACTGTTGTCAAACAGATTGCACCTAAAATGCTTGAATGATTAAATTCATCAATCTGTTGAAACATCAATTGGATTACTTTAAGGTTGTGGGTACCCTATTTGAAAGTAAACCTCCAGGTTCTAGGCCGGATTCCTATTAAATTTTTAGGTTAATTACTGGGTAACTTGTAATGGAAAAGGGTAAAAAGACTTGAAATAAATGCACTAAAAACTGTAAACTGTGGGTGATGCACCTAGTTGATAAAAACATGCAACATTGACTCATAATAATTCTTAGAAAATCTATCCACACGAATCAATTTAACAACTTGATCACAAAAAATGATTCTGAGGAAGGCCTGAATAAACTTCTTCTTTGAAGGAAAACTGGGTTTTCACAGCATGAAAAAAAAGGATTATTCCAAGACACAACCTAAGACCTATGATTTTTCACTATTTTTCCTCAATTATGGAGGCTTGGAGACCACAAATCTTCTTGACTAGCCTCTCATCCATAACCCTTACTATGTAGCTTATTCTTTTTGACAAGAGATGGGAAAATCCTTTAGTGATTTTCTTAGGTTTGGAGGTATGGATTTTGAACACTTGCAAAGGACAATTAGCCATATTAGGAAAGTTAAGTTAATAAAAATATAAGTAGAAAATGATCCCCTAATGTAGGATAATGGTGGATTTATTACACAAGATCTCCTTCATGGAGTTCTTAAGAGATGATAGTAGGTAATTGTTGTCAAACAGATTGCACCTGAAATGCTTGAATGATTAAATTCAACAATCTGTTGAAACATTGGATTACTTTTAGGTTGTGGGTATCCTATTTGAAAGTAAACCTCCGATTTCTAGGTCAGCTTCCTATTAAGTTTTTAGGTTAATTACTAGGTAACTTGTAATGGAAAAGGGTAAAAAGGCTTGAAATAAATGCACTAAAAACTGTAAACTGTGGGTGATGCACCTAATTGATAAAAACATGCAACTCTGACTCACAATAATTCTCAGAAAATCTATACACAAAAATCAATTTAATAGCTTGATCACAAAAATGATCCTGAGGAAGGCCTGAATAAACTTCTTCTTCGAAGGAAAACTGGGTTTTCACAGCATGAAAAGAAAGGATTATTACAACACACAACCTAAGACCTGTGATTTTTCACTATTTTTAAATGCATGTAAATATAAATGAGATAATGATTTTAAAGGTTTTGATATTGAAACATAGTAAAATCTCATCAAATCATTCATAAAAAAACATAATGACAAGGTAGACATTTGACTTCACTGAAATTAAAGGAATCTTTGCAAAAAATGACATAAATTGAACCTATAAACTTGATGCTATATATTAATCTGAAACTGAAAGCTGAGTTACAAAATATTTCTCTTTGTAGAATGCAAAGTTTGAAAAATAAGAACTAGAGGAAAAAGACTAACTTTTTCCAATATATACAAAAGGCATGCACAAAGCAACCAAAAGGAACTGAACGAGAACTGAAGTGAAAACTGCATCTCCAATGTGAAATCCAAGCAGAAGAGAGAATCCCTATAAAAATAGCCCAAAACTGAAGCAAACTACACTTTGTGCCTAGAATACTCCACCTCTCCATGCGCATGATCAAAACACCTCGTGAACTGATGTGGAACTGAAAGAAGAGCCTCACTATTTGCATAACTAAAAATTGAAGTTCCACTTTGTGCATGAGTGAATTTTTTTAGTATTTTCAATATTTATGCCTCCATGCATAATTTAAATTAAGCATCTTTCATGCATCATCATCTTGAAGTCACACAAACTCCATCCTCATGCCTTTGTAAGTCATGCATGAGCGGGGAAAGTTAATGTTCTATGTTTGTACCTTAAAATAGTTGAATTAATTAAATGATTTATAATTTATCATTTAATCAATTAACTTCACATGGTATAATGCAAACCTAAAACATTAAAATTAATGCCAAATTAGAAATTTGGCTTCATAACTGACGACTTCATGCATATTATAAAATTGGCATATTTTTAAATTGGCCAACACACTTGACATATATTTGATCGATCCTCATAGCACATTATTAAGTTCTTTGACTTAAGGGTCAATACCACGACAACAATATGATGAAGTGATTATTATTTTAAAACTTAGTCAAAAATTCACTCCACTTGAATTAGGGATTTCAACATAAGCACTGAAACCATAAAATCATTATCATTTCGCACTTGACCTTTTTGGGGAAACTTCATGAAGAAGCTGGCTGCCGACCTGGGTAGGGGTTGAAGCTCGACCTGCACCATTGCTTGTGCTGTTTTGATGATTTTTTCCTCTGAGTTTCTCCAAAAAGGTGCTTGGTAAGCTATATTTCCTCATTATTCTAGAAATTTGGCTATGTCTTTAGGGACTTTATGGGCCTCTACAGCCGTGGCCATACATTATTTTTGATCCACTTCTTTGTGTCTCCATTCGATTTTTTGATGGATGAGAAACTCAGCTGCCATGGTAAGAGAAAGGGTTTGTAGCATGAAGGTTTGAAGCCATGTATTTGAGCCTATGTAGCTTGATTACATCCCTGCTAATAGTGGTAAGTTAATTTTGAGCCATCTCGTGGCTTCTCCTCACTGTTTCATGCTATTTCTTGCTTCATTTTGCAAATAGAAAAGCCTCTAAGGCCACAGGCACACTTCTCATATTCTTAGGTTTTCACCTCCATTATTCTATGTTTTTCTTGCTTCTTTCTTGGTGCCATGAGAGCTCAGTTCATGTATAAAGCAAGGCTCAAGGAGAGCTCAGTCGTGGCTTATCTGGTCATTAACAAGTGTAAATGGTAAGTTTTCCATTTATATCTTTGCTTCCTTCTTAAAATAAAAGCTTTTGAAAGCTTTCCACTTTGGAAAGGAAAATATTCATGAGCTAAAAGCTCCCTTCAGGCTACGACCATGCTTTTCTTGATCTGGGTATTTCATCTTGTTTTTGTACTCTCCCTCTCGGGTCAAGGGTTTTACTTCTATAGGTTGTGGTTATTGGGGTTTCTTCAAAACCCTCAAGAGTTTATTTCTTTCTGGTGCTTGTTGACTTTTTTGCCATTGTTTTCCTGCAACTGGGGTTTCTGTTGGCTCGACTTTTGATATGTGGCTTTTGTCATGTTTACAGGCCAAAACCTCTGAAGCATAAATGTTCTATTTGGACATGCCATGGTACCTCTGATTGCATTGTTCTTTAATTATTAAAGAAAACTACAATATTGTACATCTACATTCCATTTCTATCATTGAGGCTTCTATGGTGAATGCCCTTTCTTGGCATGAGGTGACTACCAACAACGTATCTGTTTTATGCTAGTAATATGCATTTTCCTTTGCTTACTGTTGATCTCAAGCCTAAAAGTCACTGTAATTTACATTATTATGAGACTTGTTTATAAATTTCCCTTCCTCATTATGAATAAGGTGTTGTTGACATTCTAAAATCATGATAACATGACATCAACTTCTTTGTGTAACTTCCATTTGATTTTTTGATGAGTCACTTATAACTTTGAAAAAGACACCTCTTATAAAAGAGGCAGCAACCTTTGGTGTTCTGTAACCACTGACATATAACTACAATATGCATTCAACTACTTGTGACTTTTGTTGCATACTATTTCAAAGTATTATCCTTTTACATGCTTGACATTGCTTTTAATATTTCTACTTGTGCAATGTAATATGATTTTATCCATTGTCATGCATCTTGTATCAGATCTCTGTAGACTTGCCAACAAGGTACTGTCATTGAGAACTTACTTCCTTCTTGAGTAGTGACTGATAAAGAATCGAGTGTCATACAATATTATTGTATTTAATCATAAGAAAAAACCTGTCATTGCTCAAACCATGGACACCAATGTATCATTTTCAATGTTGAAAAACAACTGGCAATGAGAAGTTTGTGAATAATTTTGATCCTTATATCTTTGATACCTCATCCCCTATGTGCATGACACCTCACTTTCTTTTTTTTCTAGCAGCTAAATGAGCTCAATGCTCCCATGTGATTTCATTTCAAAACATTAGATCATGTCACAATGTTGAAACGAGGACTGTGAATGTTGTGCTTTCACTTTATTTCAATAATGATGCTTTCCTTGAAATGATGTACTCCATGTATGAACCATTTAATTGTTATTTTGTCCTTACATGAGCTTTTGTGCTATTATATATTACTCCAATATGTAAATCAGCATCATGCATGATAGTCTAGGAGTATGTATGCTCATTGTGGAGACACTGTCAGACTGTAATATGGCTGTCCAACGGTTTCTTTTGCATTGTATGAGTTAGTCTCTTTGTACCTACAACAATGTATGTCATTATGACCACCTTGAAGAATATAAAGGAACACCTTTGTCATCTTCATAACAACTTACTATCTGCACATGTGGATCTTAGTGATTATGACCGTGAGATGAATCTTTTCATGGATCTGTACTTTGTATTTTAAGCTTTATGGCTGGAATCCTTTTGCTACTATCACTGGCATTGCCATTTAATGATGTTCATGGTTTTTGTCATTGCTGTTGATTGTGAATATTATTTCTTTGTTGGAATATTAAAACACAAAATACATCTTTTGGGAAGTGATATTTCAATATTTACAAATTTATATGGGTGATAGTTTTATCATGTGTAATGGTCAACCAAAAGTAGTTAACTTTTAGGATTAATTTACTATGTTAGATCTTATTCCATCTTTTTCCACTAGGATTGCTGAGTTGGATGGTGTATCCAAAATTTATTAATTACCTTCCCTTGTGGTGCTTAGCCCAAAAAGTATTTTCCCATGATAAAAAAGAGAGTCTAACAACTTTTATTTTTGGTTGTATTTGCGAGACAATAATAACAAAATAACTAATAACAAACTCCTATAGGTCTATCCACCTAGTTGGACTAAGACTTATTTAACTATATAACCTTGTACTAAGCTACCAAATCTCTTGGTAAGAATTATTAAAGTTGCATCATCTAAGGTGACTAATAAAGGGGACCCATTTCTAATAAATTTTACTCCCTGAACTATATTTGATTGTCTCTCCCAACTTTCAAATTGTATTCTAATAGATAACAAGATTATAGCTTTGCTAGCATTATTCTAAGAATCTTTAGGAATGCTATTAGTAGATAAAAAAATATTAATGTCTCTTCCATGATATGCACCTAATATTTTTTGTCCTTCATGAACCCCCACCCAAATTTTACTATAAAAACTCTATTTAATTTTGTTTTTTTCTTAAACCAAGCCCCCACTATCCTTAGTTTTCGTAAATATGTCCCAATGGACAAGCACCAATATTTTCTTCTCCACCTTTCTAGTCCAAAGAAACCTTTACTAAATTTTCTCAATTTTACATAGAATGAACATAGGGATATTGTAGATGTAGACACGTGAAATTAGCATCATGCATTTAATTAGGTCCATTCATCAAGTAAACCAAGTTCACATTCATCCGCTCATAAAATTAATCAAGTTCATTAAATCCATTCATTAGGAAAATCAGGTTCATTTAATCTCTAAGGATTATCCACTTAAATTGAATAAATTAACTTTATTTAATTTAAGCCTATCATTCCCTCTTTGATTAAATAAATCAAGACTTTATTTAATTAAATCTCAAAAGTCATATTTCTCCCTCTTGATTTAAATAAATCAAAATATTCAAGTCAAATAGGTCAAAATCAACTAATCATCACCTAAGCTAATCTAATCCTGATTAACTTAATCTAACCACCCATCACATCCTCTAGCTTTTCCCACTTGCACCAATAAATCATTTTAACTCATTTATAAATTCATCATTTTCTTTCAACTTGGAATAAAAATGGAATATTCCCTTAAGTTTGAATATGAAGACAGGTTGACTTGTCCCTTCCAACATTGCAATAACTTCTCTCTTTCATGTCCCCCTCTCAACATTTAATTCACAATTTCAAATTTGAATCTCCCCCTCTTTGGAACATTGGCCAAAACTTGCACATTCTTCAACCTATCATAATGTGACAAATGGCCTCATCTCATTGGTCCAATCATTATCCCACATTGCTCTATTTTGAGTTCTCTTCCAATTTGAAAATCTATAAATAAAGGGCTGATTCTTCATCAAATCATCTACACTCTTATGCAAAGTTACTCTCTTTAATTGAGAACTAATTTTTCCCATCACCATTGCATTGCATCTTGTGAGTTTTAGCAAGGATTGGGAAAGGGTCATTGGAACATTTGACACCAATCCAATATGGAATAGGTACATGTTATGCTTTTGTAATATCTTTAGATTCCTCTTGCTATTTGTAGCATTTTGAAGCATTTACATGTTATTTCATAGGAGCATTTTGAGGAATTTGCATATGACTAACCCATGTTTGAGGTTTTAGAGTTTTGCAGATTTTTATGGTGCTTCATCATGGTGCTAGAAGGATGGAAAGTCATGTACATTTTACTATTTGTAGCTGGAAGACTGCACAGATTTATAACGGGTTTATTGGAATTTTTAACTAGTTTAAAGTCTTTTTGAACTGTGTGATGGTTAAAAACTGGTTTATCAGAATTTTTTTTGACAAATCCTCTGAAGAATATTAAATATCTGCTAGACTTTAGTACCATCCCTAGATTAAGAGAAAAAAAAACTGATCTTTGCAATGCTTTTGCTACATATTTAAGACAATGCCGATAGAGAGTTTATTGACTATTAAGATTTGAATCTTGATCTTTTTATTGCTCGTTTTCTTGCATGGAATATCTGTCATTTCGGAGTTTCTGGCTCATTCATTGTATCATGCATTGACGAATATTATTAATTTGGATCAGGCTAGGTGTATTAAGTTCTGTGTTCTACGTCCTCTCTTGTGGATTTTTGATATTATTTTCACAGACATTTTGATGAGTTTTATTGCTTAGCCCGATGCTAATCAACAAGACTATGGATAGCAGTGATGAAACGTTCAACACTTTTCATCCAAGATATTGGCGTAGGAAAGAATGTTCTTTGTTAGCTGTTACGCTAGCAAGCAATCTATAATGACTAAGCGATTGTGTAAGAAAACTGCCAATTCCCATGATGGTAATAATTGCAGACAGAGAAGTTTTACAGAGATAGCATTTGGAGTAGTTGTCAATATTCGACATGACATCCCTTGTCTAATATTGGTTCCATCGAATGTTATTTTGGCTTGTTTTTTTGTTATTTCCTTCAAATATCTCCCTTAACCTCATGCATCAATAGTCATTTCTTTTCCTTGGGACTCTTGTCTTTTCCCTTAACATTCTTTTTTTTACTGCGAATTAAGTGAGAATCCTTGATTATACGCATGCATTTCTTTATTTCGAGTTTTATTCTAGATTTTAATCATCTTGTGTAAAGATCTTCTTTATGGAATTCATGGACATTAATGGTGTAGTTATCTCTGGTACCGTTTCCAACTCATTTCCATTCTGCTAAAGCTTTTAAATCTTATTCTTTCTTTGAACTGTATGGGTCACCTTGGCTATAGCTTTGTCTATTGAACTTCTTTAACCGCGTTTGCTTTCACATTATTTCCTTCAAATCATCACTATGGTTCACGGCCATATTTGCTTTAATGATTACAACGATTTTGGTAAGTGTCACCTATCTCACTGGAATCCAGGATTTGCACAGAGCGGTCGATTCAGTTATTATGGAAAAGCTACCTTTGTTTGAGGATGGAAAAATGTCAAGACAATCATAAATGAAAAAAGTATGAATCTCCTTGTATTACGCTAATCACGTCCATTTTCATTGTCTTGCAGGGCTCAAATACTCCCCTTTGAACTTCTAAACAACACAGGAAGATTTGAATATTAGAAAATGGCGCTTTATTGTTTCCAATTTTTTCAAATGTTTGGTGTTGATTGTTGTATTGCTATTGATGTTGGCTGCTTTCTATTCTTATTCAGGATCGATTAAATGCATTTGAGGTTGATTTTCTCTTTGTTCAAAATCTATTTAATGTATTAAAAGGAGAATACTATCAAAATCTTTGTTGGCACCGTGATTAGATTTTTGTGGAAGTAAATTATTGGCTGCACTGATCTCTGTCATCTCTAATATCTTGAATGGCAATTTGATTTAGTGAGAGTAATAGCTCCCACTACCCACTCTGACTAGCCATTTTTCCATCCCAAGTCAAAGGTTTTCTGCCACACTTTTAATGCATTTTCCAGTGCATTTAATATTGAGCAAACATGCACCCCTTAAGGCTGTCCATATCTCTAATCTGTCTCAGATATGCACACTTCCTATTTATCACTGCAATGACTACTGTCCAAACCTTTCTAAGCATGCCTTTCCTTCACATGCTACTCACTGCCTCTTCTCTGTTCGAAAGAATTCATTCTTCCTAGATGGTGCACAGCTGATCATGATTTTCTATTTGCAAAAAGGACTTTTATTTGACAGTGTCTTCCTATTTATCCTTCCAATTGTCCCCCTACCACGCGATCCACTTGGAATCAGTACTTTGGAGTCATAAACCAAGATTTCAACTTTGTAGTTTATCTTTAGCCATATGTGTAAGCCTTTTGTGGAAAGTGGGCCCCTTGAAAAATTTAATTACATTTTATTTGCTATCTACCCATTGTGCATCCACTATTGCAAGTTGAGAGCAACGCGTTGATTGAAGTTAGAGGAAGCATGGTTGCATGAAAGGCTGTGGGGCTCAAGTCAAATTTCAGTGCTCAAAATGGAGGATACGTGCCATCTGGAGTTTACTTGTTTATTGTGCAAAATATTTATTTACATTTGAAGGAAACCTTTTGACATTTGGATTTTTATTTTTATTTTATTTTTGGAATGCGAAAATCAATAGAATAATATCATAAATCATTTATGGTTTTTGCATACATCTTTGTTGATTAACATTGCTTATTTATGGCTTTTGGAAAATCAAAGTCCTTACTTGTTTGTATTTAAATTGTGTTGATCTTGGATCAAATATTATCAATGCTTCATCTTTCATTTAAGATCATTCCATGGCTTGAAATCAATGATTCAAACAAACTTATTCAAATAATTTGATCCTTGCATAATTATCTTTTTTTTTTTATATAGGTACAAGGAAAACAATGAAAATGAAGAAGGATAATGAAGGACAACGAAGGAAAATGAGGAAGGTGAAAATGAAGGAAAGCGAAGGAGGAAGATGAAGGAAAATAAAAGGAAAATGAAAGAAAGAGAAGCATAAGGAAGATATTTCGCAAGATCAAAGTGTTTTTTTTTAACACTTTAGTGTTTGTTTAACACTTGTTCACGAAATTGTTATCTCTTCTTTCTTAGGACACTAATTTTCACTTGGGTTTAAAAAGAATCTTTCCAATTTTTTGCAAAGGTTTAAAACAAACATTAGGAATACAAAGTTTACTAAAGTTTGTTTTTGGTTAACAATTGAACAAAATGTCTCTCATTTGTCATTTGGTGTTTTAAAAAGAACTCACATTTTTCTTTGTGGATTTAAAAAGAACAAGTGCAACTTTGTTTTTCGTGAAGAATTACTTAAACTAAAGGCATTGAAAAAGGACATATGCGCTTCTCTCGCGCTTTATATCAATCTTGAGAATCAAAAGGACTTTTTCATGACTTTAGGGTGAGATAAAGCAATCACCTCCACACTTCGATTTGGGTTTAAAATTGAACAAGATCTTGTGCGAGTTTGAGTGGGGAACTTATCGCATATATTCTCTCTCTTTGTTGCCATCAAAGATTGATCGAGTTATGGATTTTTGTCTTTACTCGCTTTTGTTTATCCTAGAGGGCCTGCCTTGGGGAAAAAGTACTCACTCAAGGGAACGACTCAACCAGTAACACTCTAAATCCAAGAGTATTTCCAACCGGTATATAAATGTGGGTATTGGAGTAAACGCCAATATCACATGGTTGATTCTGACAAGATGGATCCGAAGGGGACTCTTTCCATATGGGTCAATCTCCACAAACAAAAATTCCTTATTAAAACCCATGTGCTAGAATTTTCCAAAATCCTTTAATCTATTTGTTGGTGCAAGAACGATCGTTCTGAAGCCACCCCACACTTTTACGGTCTTTTAGTAGAAATGGAAAACATTCCATGGGAGTTTCATGGGTGTTGATGCTTGGCTGCCCATAAGTGAGTGTCGTGGAGGGGAGCCAGTGGGGTCAAGCATCTAACCATTCGCTAAAGATAAGCGTAACTGGACTTGTCCAAGTGGGAATCCAACAAATATTGTCTTACACATCCATAGGGTTGTACTTATTCTTGGGTTACAAAATACATTGCCTGATCGAAAACATCTTGAAAACAAACACTTAACATCATCATCCAAATTTCAAACCCTTTTGGAGACAAATACAATTGACTCAATCCATATGTTATTGCTTTCCCTTGGGATTCACATCCTTAGAGGTTTCTAAACATTGGATTACATCTCAATTTGTCTACTTAAATAAAACAATAGGTAAACCCTTTCCTTGAGTTCATCAAATTTCCACATAACATACTTTGTGGGGTTTGATGAAATTAAGACATTGGACATTCAGTTTGAAAACTTAATCAAAGAAAGTGTTTTTGGTAAAATGAAGCCATTAAGCAAAGCTAAGAAAAATGAAATTTCATGTGTGTTGAAGCCTCACGATTCTTGAAAAATTCCAAAGCGAAGTTCATTGGTTGGAAATCTGAAAATGTATGTCCAAATTGAATCATTCTTTGGTTATAAAGTTCTCTAGGAAGCATTTGCATGTTCTTCAATACCTAGATCTAGACAAACAAAGTGTCTTTTTTAGGTTCATCTTAGGATCAAAGAAAATCAAAATATTTTTTATCCATCCTTCAAACATCAAAACAAACATCATCCCACAATCACCTTTTGGAAAATATTGAAATCATCCATAATGCTAGGCTTTTTGGAAAAATCAAAATCATCAAAATCCTTGAGACTAAATCCTTGAAAACATTATCAAAATCACCTTTGGCTAGGTATGTGTAGATGCATCCTTTTGCATATGCTTAGTCAAAAGTTATCAAAATCATCTCGTTTAGCTTAGTATATGTAGATGAATCCTTCTTCATATGCTTAGTGAAATTATCATCTTGTTTGGATAGGTGTGCATAGATTCATCCTTCTCCCCACACATATTCAAAATTATCATCATTTGAGAAAATCCATCCTTAGGTAATCATCCAACATCTTAGGGTCTATTTGTTCAAAATCCAAACCAAAATCAAAATCAATCAAGGACAAATCCTAAACCAAAATCTGAAACATATCCGAAAGTTCCAAAAGCCTAGTATCTCCTTCAAGATTTATCAAAAGACAAAAACATCCACATCATCCATCCCTTGCATCATCATCATATCACCTCTTGATCTTTAAGATATCCTAAAATTTTCTACTTTGAGGAATAAAATAAAGATCAATCCAAAGAATCAAGAGATTCATCTCCCATTCTTAAAAATTGATCCTTGTTTTATGGTTCAAACTAGATCTCAATACAAGAAGAGCATGGAAGCCAACAAAGAAACACCCGCTTCAAGTTATCTTAGTCAAAACACTCTTGAAATGAATCCCATTGGGTCTGGAAATATCATAGTTAACCTTCTGACATCATCGCAAAACCCACAAGAAGAAGCCCAAGGAGAAGAGCTCACCTTTGGGATGTCTCACGATGAAATAACTAAAATGCTTCAAAATCCAGAAAACCATAAGATCGTCAATATCATGATGAGGCTTAACCCTTCATTATACATGCTTGAACTAGCAAAGCAAGGGGCCAAATTTCCTTCGGATTTTGACATGAGTACCATAGTGGAGACATATTTTCCTCCAATCTCATCCACACCCCCATCCCAAAATATCACTCAAAACATTCTACAAATCATGACATCTTTTGCTCCAACCCAACCCAATGTTAATAAGGGAAATGCATTTCTTAATGCTATTCAAACACACCCCCTTGTTAATAATCAAAGCTTGGATGCAAATACCATCTTGGAACAAAAAATACCCGAAAACCCATTACATAAGAATGTTCCTCTCACTTTCCATCATGATCCATCATCATCATTTTTTCATGCAACACCTCAAACTTCTCTCCTCACAAATTTGCAAGAGGAAGGAGACATGTTCGGACCAGGGGGCATTTTCGACACCACAACATTTTCGTAAGGACTCACACTCCTTACATTTCCACCACTTCCACTTTTTCCATCATCATCCACACCACTCCTTGGCTTAGGGCTTCCCCCCTTACCAAGTATCGATCAAACCAACATCCCTAATATCAATCAAAACATTATGCCAAATGCTCAAAAATTGTCATCGATATCGCAACAATAGATGACAACTACACAAGCAATCACAACATCATCAAACACCCCCTTAACATCACAAAGCATGGTTTCTCAAGGTCCAATCACATCAATAACACCACTTATCACTCAAACCACCACATCAACAACACCATTCACCACTCAAATCACCAACACGACATCATCGCTTGCCACGAACGCCATTCTGAATCCACTAGCACCCCCACCACCACCAACTTCCACCACATCAAACCAATACAACATGGCATTGCAAGCTGCTTTTCAAAGGGGATTCCAAAAAGTGCAGAAACAAAAGGCCGTACAACTAGCTGCTCAACAAGCTACTCAAGCTATGCAAGCTGGCCAAGCTGCACATGCCGCATTACTAGCGCAACAAGCCGTGCAAGCCCAAGATTTATTGCAACAAAAACAACAACAAGCCACCCAAGCTGCTCAAGCATTGCAAGCATTACAAGCACAAAAGGCTGCTCAAGCACAAATCCTATTACAACAACAAGCGGCACAAGCACAAGCAGTGCAAGTACAAGCTCAAGCTCAGACAAACGCCCAATATCAATCACAACATGCACAAGCACAAGCACAACTTCTTGCACAAAGACAATCAACACAATTGCAAGCATATCAGCAAGCAATAAAGCAATATTAAGAGAAGCAAGAAGTAGCCAAATTGGCAGCCCAACAACAAGCGTTGTTGGAACAACAAGCACAACACCAAGTGTTGTTGGAACAACAAAAAGCACAACAACAAGCACAAATCTTAGCGCAACAACAACAAGATCAACAACATGCATTGTTCATACAAAAGCAGGTGGAAGCCTACCTAGCTCGGCAGAATATACAGATACCACCGAACAACACATCAAACAATCCATCCATCCAACCCACAATCGAAACACCCCAAAACACCTTCATCCCCCACCTAATTTGCAAAATGATGTGACAACACAAATCAGGTTGTTCTCGCAACAAGTGCTTGATCTTCAATCAGGGTGAACAACAAAGACACCAAGCAACTTGTGTCTATATCCATTTGATAGGATCCTAGTAATGAAACCATTCCTCAAGGGATTTGAGATCCCCAAATTTGACAAATATTGAGGGATGGGAAACCCTGAAGATCACATCAGGGAATTCTAGGTTCATTGCATGGAAGTCACATACAACGATACTTATCTGATGCGGCTATTTCCTAGGAGTTTGGCTGCCCATGCTATGGAATGGTTCTCTCATCTACCTTCAGGCATTAGAACATTTCAAGAAATTATAGATGCATTCATTAAGAACTACACATGCAACATTGTAGTGCATGTTAGTCTAGAAGAACTCTTAGCTCTAAAATAAGGAAAGGGTGAATCTTTCGCTTCATTACTACAACGATGATGATCCAAGGCCAATCGGAGCACATGGACCATGCTAGAAGAACAACAAGTTTGCACCATCATCGCCAACCTTGACAGCCTCTTGGAATTTCATCTCAAGGTTCAGGGCATCACCACATATGATCAGTTGATCCCCAAGGCTCTTAGTATAAAAAGAGCCCTTATGACTCAACCTGCAAGATCAACATCATACCCCAAACAACAAAACAACCGCCCACCATCCAATTACAACGATAAACCTCATACATGGGAAAGGAACAAAAACGTTACTAATGATGGTGTCATCGATGCCAAGGTGGTCATTAGTGCCCCTCACCAAAATACACCCACACCGCAAATCCAAAACCAACACCACAACAATTATCACACAATACAACAACCGCACAACAATCCAACAATAAACAATCTCAATGATCAAAGGGGACCACCCCAGCAGAACAAGAATTATCCCAAGCGAAAGTACACCACTTTGGGGGAAGCACTTGAAGACATAATGAAAAAACTGATAGAAGAAAAACTCATCAAGTGTCCCACATTTGAGAATTACCAAGAACTGGATGTGAAACCTCCTTGGTATAATGAGAATCAACTCTACAAGTTCCATAAAATCAAAGGCCATACCACAAATAGTTGCATGAGATTAAAGAACATCATTCAAGATCTCATCAATAAAAAAATCATAAACGTGGAATAACCTACAGGAAACCAAGATCTTAAGATATATATCAATCCGATGTCGAATCATGGCAATAAAGGGAATAACAATAACAAAGATAAAGGGAAAGGCACCCACTCAAACGTAAATCATGTGTATGAAACAATCATCACCTCCCTAGATGAAAAATGCATGGTCATTACTATCAAGGGCGCCAATGTCGAAGATTGTGGAGTCACCACAAGAGGCGGAAAAGTAACCATCGCAGGATCATCCCAGCCAAACAAAGTCCGTGCATCTAGATCCGTTCCTAATGGCTATAATGTCCTAGATCAGCTCAAGAGAACGCTAGCAAAAATATCCATCATGGAGTTGCTAAAAATCTCATTTTCCCATAGGAAAATCCTTGAAGAAGTGTTGGCCTCATCCACTGTCCTCGCAGATCTTGATGCAGAGTAATTCCAAGCTATGGTCAGAAAATACATTTCACCAAATATCCTCACATTCTTTGACCAGGATTTCCCCGCTCAGCCATCTCACAACCGTGCACTTCACTTGAAAGCCATCGTACATAAGAGAAAAATCAAAAGGGTCTTGGTGGATGGAGGTGCGGGCTTGAACATTTGTTCTCTCAATCTCATCAAGCAATTGAAAATATCAGAGGATTCCATTGACAAAGGAAAGGGTATCACAATAAGAGCATATGACAATCAAGAAAGAGTGTCTCAAGGCACGATCAAAATCCCTATTCAAGTAGGGCCAACTCTCATGGAAACCACTTGTCAGGTCCTGGACCTTGACTTGCCATATAATATCCTCCTAGGATGCCCATGGATTGATGCAATGAAGGCAGTAGCGTCGACTTTCCACCAATGTGTGAAATTTACACATGAAGGACAAGAAGTGACCATCCATGGAGATCCTGAACCCTTCTCTTATTGCAAAAATCTTGAAGCAAAGTATTACAAAATCCCCCAAGTACCAAAAAATGATGAGGGCCCATCCACACCATACATCGATCCTGCCACTCTCGCATCCACTTCTGCAATAGAGACACCTACCACACCCACCATTCCCACCATCTCTGACATCAAGCTCATTATCCAAGGTAACAGTTGTAGAAACTACAAGCTCCCTAATAATTCCTTTGTGGTATGAGAGTTACCACAATCTCCTAAATCATGGGGATGCCTACAAATAAATGAGGCTTCCACATCTCGAACGTCTCCTGAAAACTATCCCACCTTCACAAGATGGGGAGATCTTGGACGAGAAGTTATTGAGGCAGATCCATCTCACATGCTATATCAAGATGAAAGACTAATGGCTGATTTACCCATGGATGACAGAAGCGAAGGCCTACAAATGATGCTTGCAGTTTGTTATAACATAAATCAAAGACTGGGACAAAACGACAATGGGCTTATAATACCCATCATGCTAGAGATGTGACCGACAACAAATCTTGGCCTTGGATGTACTTTGAGTATAACCATACGAGGCCGAATTCCTTCTGTTAGAATGGTTAACAATCCTCCTTAGCCAACCCCAGCAGAACTATGCTTACCAGTGTCTACAGGTAGAGTCATAGATAACTTTACATTTGATATAACCGACGTCTGTAGTAGTAGTGATGATGAGGATCACCTGAATAACTTACCTAGGCTATTTGAGGATACCACTCTTTGCATGATTAGCACCCTATCTTTAGAAACAAACCACCAAAATCATGAGATTCACCTAGTATATCCCTAACTCATTGACTACAACCAACGAGGACCACCAATTCTTGATACATTCGAAAACGATGAGGCACTCTCAAAATTCATGGGATTGTAGGATAACATTCCAGATGGGGATCACAAAGCAGGGTTTATAATGGAGTTGGACACACATGCCTATTATGGTGAAACGATTGAATCCTTCATTCGCAAAAGTGAGAAATTAAGAATAATATCCAAGTCCTTGAGTGAAAACCACACTGTGGCACTCTCTGGCAAGAAAAAAGTAAAAAGAAAGGACACATCCAACGGTGAAAACCTCTCCGAGGTTCCTAAGGATGGGGGATTCAATCTTCCTCTAAAAGCTATTCATTAGGAAAAGTCAGTAGTCTTGGTAGGAAAATGCAATCCGGTCAACCTAGGAACAGAGGAGACCCCACATATCACATTCTACATGGAATCACTACTATCAGAAGAGCAAGAGCTCCTAGCAGCATTCCTAAGGGAAAGACAGATAAACTTCGCATGGAGTTATGCTGACATGCCAAGGCTTGATCTAGAGACCATGGTTCACCACTTAGTAGTGTATCCAGAAGCAAAGCTTGTTAAACAAAAGCTTCGAAAAATGCATCCTCAGATCGCCCTATTAGTCAAAATGGAGCTAAAAAAGCTATTAGATGCAAGATTCATCCGACCGATAGATTATCCAGAATGGGTATCAAACTTGGTACTTGTTTCAAAACCTGACGAAAATATTAGAATCTGCGAAGACTTCAGAGATTTGAACAAGGCATGTCCAAAAGATGACTTCCCGCTTCCCAACATCGACATGATAGTAGACATAATAGTGGGACATGAGATGTTGTCACTAATGGACGAATTCTCAGGGTACAATCAGATCATGATAGCTAAAGAGGACCAACATAAAACAAATTTCACTTGTTCATGGGGAACATACTGTTGGAACATGATGCCATTTGGATTAAAGAACATAGGAGCAACATATCAAAGGGCCATGACATTGATATTCCACAACATGATTCATAAGATGGTCGAAGACTATGTTGACGATATTCTAGCTAAGTACAGAAAGAGAAAAGATCACATAGCAACCCTAAGTGCCATCTTTGACAGATTGGAGGAGTACAAGGTCAGACTAAACCCAAAGAAGTGCGTCTTCGGCGTACAATCAGGAAAGATCCTAGGATATATAGTGTCAATGAGAGGTATGGAGGTGGATCCAAAAAAAGTAAAAGCAATCCTCGAGATGGAGGAACCAAAGACATTAAAGCAATTAAGAGGTCTCCAAGGTAGGCTCCAATCCATTCATAGATTCATAGCACAGTTGGCGGACAAACAAAACCCATACTCTCACCTAATCCACAAGGGAGTAGCGTACAAATGGGATAGCAAGTGTGAAGAGGAATTCAACAAAATAAAGGAATACCTACTGACACCACTAGTCTTAATGCCACCAATCCCAAGAAATCCATTGGTTCTATATGTGTCAGCAATAGCAGCAGCCCTTGGAGCTCTCTTGGCTCAGCATGATGAAAATGGAATAGAAAGGGCCATTTATTACATCAGCAGAACAATGGTGGGGCATGAGCTAAACTATTCATTTATCGAGAAAGCATGCCTCACAGTAGTGTTTGCATCACAAAAAATTAGACATTACATGTTGGCACATAAAATAGAACTCATCTCCAAAATTGACCCTCTCAAGTATCTACTATCAAAGGAAATGCTCACAGGAAGAATGGAAGAATGGGTGATGATATTATCAGAATATGACATCGAATATGTGGAGAGGAAAGCAATCAAGGGCCAAGTCATCGCAAACCAACTGGCATAAGTACCAATCTATTCCAAGAACCCTCTTGTCTCAGAGTTTCCAGATGAATCCATTTTCAATCTCAACGTAGCTAACCACTGGAAACTATACTTCGATGGCTCATACACGCAACATGGATCATGAGCTGGTGTTTTCTTTATCACACCACAAGGGGATTGCATACCAAGGTCTTACAAACTGGCATTTCCCTGCACCAATAACATTGTGGAATACGAGGCTTTGACCATAGGTCTCAGAATAGTAGTGCAGTGGAACATCATGGCTCTCAAAGTGTACAGAGACTCCCAATTGATCATAAATCAAGTGAACGATGAATACCAGACCAAGGACGACAAGCTCACTCCATACAAGAAATTGGTGGAGACTCTCAAAGAATCTTTCATCAAAATTACATTTGAGTAGATACCTAGAGCCAATAACAGAGCAACAGACGCCATGGCAACAATTGGGTCCCTAATGGACATCCCCAACAATGTTCCAAAATATGAATTCCTGATAGACCAGCTTCTCGCGCCCGCATTCGAGGTACCAAAATTAGAATTCGTGTGTGAAATCATTGGTCCTAGTGATCCTTGGTACCATGACATTTACACATACCTTCGTATAGGAGTCATACCCGCCAACCTACCCTCAAACCTAAAATGAACCTTTTAAAAAAAGGCATCCAGATTTGTCATCCTAGGAGATACGCTATATCGTAGGAGCATAAAAGGAACCCTACTACACTGTTTAAACATTGAGGAGGCATCGACCGCTCTAACTGAAGTACGTAACGGTATTTGTGGGTTACACTCGAGTGGAATGACCATATACAAGAAATTGCTGAGGATGGGGTATTATTGGCCCACAATGGAACAAGAATCACATAACTATGCCAGAAAGTGTTTACAATGTCAGCAATATGGGGACCTCATCCATGGTCCAGCTCAAGAGCTTCATCCTATTGTCACACCATGGCCCTTTTCGCAATGGGGACTCGATCTCATTGGGAAAATAACACCCACCTCATCTAACGGCCACAAATTCATCATAACCGTAACATAGTACTTTACTAAGTGGGTGGAGGCCATACCCATGACATACATAATCGGGAAGCAGATTTCTAAGTTCATCTTGAACTATCTTATTTGCCGATATGGTGTTCCACAAGCCATTATCTCAGATAATGGGACACCATTCAAGAATTAGGATGTCCGTGACTTATGCGAGAAATTCAAAATCCAACATCGCTTCTCCACCCCATACTATCCCCAAGGCAATGGCCAAGCAAAAGCTACAAACAAAACTATTCTAAAAATCCTCAAGAAAATAATCAATGACGCAGGTCGTGACTGGCATTTACAGCTTAATGCCCCCCTTTGGGCCTATTGAACCAGTATCCACACACCCACCGACACCACTCCTTTCTCCCTAGTCTACAGATTAGAAGCGGTACTCCCCATTGAGATCGAGCTCCCATCCCTCAGGATATCACTGCAAAACCTCATCATGGATGAAGAGTACCGAGTATCAAGACTAAATGAGCTAGAGCTACTGGATGAGTGACTTATAGATGCTTTGAATCATTTGCAAGTCTATTAGAATAGACTCAAAAGGAGCTACAATAAGAAAATTAGAAGCAGGATGTTCCAAGTCGGAGAACTGGTATTGAAGGAGAATCAAAAGAATTTCCCAAACCCAAGCAACAAAGGAAAGTTTGAACCCAATTGGTTGGGACCGTTCATCATCATAGCAAGTTACAAATTAGGGGCATATCAGCTATCAACACCCGAAGGGGAACCTCTGCAAGAGCCTATGAATATCTCTCATCTCAAAAAGTTTTATGCCTAAATCTTTCAAGGTATAGAACCAAAAAATCCAAAAAAATTAGAAAATGTCTTGACAAAATGGTTACTTCAGCGAAAACCTGGCAAATAGGCGTCTTAGTAACAACAAAAAAAAAAAGAAGCAAAAAAATCCAAAAAAAATCAGAAAAAGGAATCAAAAAATAGTAAAGAGAAAAAATCCTCCTCTAGTGAAAACCACTTCGGTGGCACTTTGGACAAGTACCTTGGTGAAAACCTGGCAAATAGGTGCCTTGTGTAAATAAGTACTTTCCATCCTCCAGGATATTTATGGCTTGTTCTACATCATCCATCCATAACGTTTCCATCATCCATCGCATCCATATCTCCATCTATCATTAATCCACTCGCATGCACACCATAGCTTGGTCTTGTTTTTGTATCATGATCCTTCCTAGTACTACTCAGCCCATCCTCAAGGTCAGTTCGTCCTTCCTTTATTGGAGTAGTCTATTGCATCACGCTGGAGGCATGTTCCCATTGGATCAGATTCATGTATATTCTTAAAGTCCTAAACATCAGAAAATCCAAAAACATTCAAAACATATCAAAATCCCCAAAAAAATAGGTCAAAAAGTCAAAAACAATGTCATCTTGTCGAACTACATCATCTCTGAGCTTGAACATAGGCAAGGTTGATCTTTGATCATCCCCCGAGACACTTAGGTCAGTCCTTTAGGAGTCTGTCATAATAAACTGATAGTTCATCATGTATATCTTCATCTGTAAATCGGTCAAGTCATCAGTCGAACTACGTCGTCTTTGAGCTTGAACGTAGGCAAGGTTGATCTTTGATCATCCCCCGAGACACTTAGGTCAGCCCTTAGGAGTCTGTCATAATAAACTGACAGTTCATCATGTATATCTTCATTTGTAAATCGGGTCAAGTCATAACTACATTGTCTCGAGCTTGAGAGGCAAGGTTGATCTTTGATCATCCCGAACACTTAGGTCACCGGTTAGGATTCATAATAAATGGCAGTTCATCATGTATATCTTCATTTGTAAATCGATCAAGTCATCACAAACTACATGGTCTCTTGTATAACGTAGGAAAGGCTAATCTGTTGATCAGCCCCTGAGGCCCCTAGGATAGGTCCTTAGGTTAGTCTCTTGGTCAAAATCTCAGAAAACCCCAAAAATATTGGAAAATTTGAAAATCAAAACATTTGAAATTCTCGAAAAATACCAAAAACAGCCTCAAAACATTGCAAAACTCTAAAAAAATCTAGATATTTGAAAAAAATACATCTATCTCATCTCGCTTGCACCTGTAATAAACACCACTCATAATAAACTAATCGTCATTCTCAACCTTTGGTGAAACAATTAGAAACAAGTCTGGTAGGTTAAAAGTAAAACTCAAAAATGTCCAAGTCTCAAGTCTAAGTCAGTACGTAAACAAGTTGGTCAATTCTTTGTGTTGATAGTCCATCATCCAATCAGTTCCATATCAATCATTTGATAACATCATGACCTAGGATTAATCCTTCCTACAAGGGGCATTATTTATTAGAAAGAGCACTTTGGATAAACGAAATGGCGTGCCGCCATCCACTAACATGTCCTAGGATGTATCCTTCCTACAATGGGCATTATCTTTTGGCAATAGTTTTGGTTCTTGTCCTAGTGCCGCCATCCACTCTCATGCAAAGTTACTCTCTTCAATTGAGAAATAATTTTTCCCATCACCATTGCATTACATCTTGTGAGTTTTAGCAAGGATTGGGAAAGGGTAATTGGCACATTTGACACCAATTCAATATGGAATAGGTACATGTTATGATTTTGTAATGTCTTTAGATTCCTCTTGCTATTTGTAGCATTTTAAAGCATTTACATGTTATTTCATAGGAGCATTTTGAGGAATTTACATATGACTAACCCATGTTTGAGGTTGTAGAGTTTTTCAAATTTTTATGGTGCTTCAGTAAAAATAAAGGAAGTACATTGGTATGCTTTGAAGAGATGTCTTAAGTAGCTAAAACTTCCCAAATTGACTAAGAAGTTTACTCTTCCACCGTGCCAGTTTCTTCTAAATTATTTCCACCACCTCGTTCCAATATTTGGCTCTAAGTTTCTTAACCATGAGAGTGAGTGTTGATGTAAATAGTGACTTTATCAAACTAGCTAGCTATTAACCTACCTAGGAGAGTCCTATTAACATTTCTTAAGCATCCACTTAGGGACTTCTATAATTTTGTCTCACTTCATGTGGTTGAGAAACATATCTTCACTTGTGAGACACCTCTTGTATGCATGCTTTCCATTCACTAGAACACTTGTCATGTCAATTAACACGTGTTTCATCATTGAAGGGTTAGTTATTCATTGTGTTTGACTTTCCTACCTTCACCACCTTGCCTATATATGCAAGGTTACTTTATACATTCAAATCACCTACTATATCAATCTCTTGATAATATCATCAGGCTTATTTGGGTGCATGTATTTTGTGGAAGTTTCTGGGTTTTTTCTTTATGATCTTGGAAATAATAACATGGTATGAGAGCCATGCAAGAAAAACCCTTCCCAAAATCTTGCATCTAACCTAGTATAGAGTTCCATGCAATTTGATTTGCATGTAATATTAATTTCTTTGTTTGGGTGTGATGTCAAATTTTATTTGGGATTAATGTGATTCACATGCACCTATATAGAAATACAAAGATTTCACATCCACATGATTGAATTCATAAATAATGTTATATAATAAATTTATATATATTTTTAAGTGCATCTGCACATTTTAAACATAACATCCAAATGCACTTGTATCATATATTTTCCTACAAATCTAGTTCACACCTTAAATCTTGCAATTACAAAAAATTGACTTTCAACCAAATAAATTCCAAAATAAGTAAGGAAGTATCATGCATACTCCCACCTACATATAGGATATTAATAAGGGAGAAAAATCCTTATCATTCAAATACCTCTCCAAAAGAAATTAATGAATTAGATCTACCATTCTTCATAATAAAATTAGGAGGGTTAATCATGATCTTTCTATGTGGATAGTAAGATTTTTGGAGGGAGATATGGCTAAAAGATTATTAGATGCTACCAAATTTGAGATTAGTAAGCATGGGAAATAGTTTATCCAATTCACAAAATTATCCTACATTAGAATGTAAGGATTCATTGGTGCTCCATATAAGATTCCTAGGCATCCCAACGATAAGATTAGCTTGCTACAAGTATTTAGATAATTGGTGGACACTCATGTGTATTTATAGTCCAAGAATATATTTGGAGTTCAATTCCCCATTGTTATTAGTATATTATCACCTAATAGATTATGCAAGTGTCCATGGTTAACCTACGAAATGGTACAAAGGACCAAGAAATCCTAGAGCTCCTATTAATAGTAATTGCTACAAATAGTAAGATGCAAAATGATAAGAAGAAAAAGTAGGAACTGATGAAACAAATTGGAGAGATATAGGAGTATATGAAACAAATAGCAAGCCCATTAATACAAGAGTATGGTACTTATGCTTCTCTAAAACTCATAACAAAAGTCACAACCCCTTTTCTAGATAAAATGAATGATAAGACAATTAAAAATAAATGATACTTGCCAAAATTCCTAACTCATCCTCAATTCATAACTCAAATTGAAAAAAAATAATTCCTAATTCATCCTCAATGATCATGAGATAGTTTTGAAGTGGACATAAAACTATTTGATTTAATTGACACTTTATCTCTCTTCTCTATGTATATTAATGTACACACCTATTCTTTATAAATAGTGAATAGAGAGACAAGTGAGAAGAACAAAAAAAACATCACACATCTACTCTAACAAATATTATATAAAACTTCACATACATAAATTTTCTATTATATTTCTTGTAGATGTACCTCTATTAGAGATATGTAACAAGAGCACCACTAGGATGTAGTGGAAACAAATTGTATTATTTGTAGTTATACTCATAGTTGGTAGTGTGCATTTAGTTCAAGCAAAAATTAACATCTATAATTCAATAAACCATTTTTGGGACTCATTTGGTAATACATGGAATTTTCTTTTTGTCTCTAATGCTAGTATATTTGGTGAAATCATAGAGTTTACCTATATATACATGTAAGATAACAATATCATGGAGTGTGTAGAAAAATTGACATATTTGTTCATACGATTTTTAAACAATATAGAGGACTACTAACTATATTAATTTTATTCAAAATGGGTAGAAATTGTAAATGGGAATCACTCATTAAACTACATGTGCAAGAAATTCCCAACCAAGGAAATCATTTCTCAAGTGAGGACCTTGAATGGACACTTATTGGAGATGATGACAATATGGACTTATATGCTGCAATCCCTCTTGAGAGATTCTCTCACTTTATCAAAGGAGAAAATTTACTAGATAGTGCATAAACAACATTTGTATTTAAATATCATAAAGAGAACAACCCATGAAAACCTACTGACCACATTACCAAGACATACTCCAGGTTTTCCTCGATTAAATATAATTAATAAGTGTAATACCCCTCATGTTGCTGATACTCTTTGATACTCTTTGATACTCTTACATGTGTTGGTTTGATACTTGGTTTGTGATGGTGATTAGTTCACCGACTTGGTTGTGTGTGGATTCATAGTTGGTTGGTTTGCTGCACTTGACATTACTATAATGATTGATGACACACTATGTGGTGGTTATATTATACAGTTATGCTATGGTTTTCCTTAATAATATATGTGGTGATGTTGTGACTCTATGTTGCTATGGTTTCTGATGTGTTTGCTAGTGAGTCTTGGTGAAAGGATGAAGTAGCATCACTCGCTTGCGAGCGCCCTGCTATCCCGCGATTACCTTTCATGGTGTGTCTACAATGGAGATTTACATGCTACTTGATGTTTGTTTGTATGTAGGAATTGCAGGAACAAAGTCTTGATTCCACCTGCTTCGGTAGGATAGAGCGAGCATTAAATTATCCCAACGGGTATGATGTTGAAAAAGGGAGTTGATAAGGAAGTGTCTCCATCCCAAGTTCATCACCTCGTTGTGAGTCTTTTAGTGTCATGGTCTTGACCTTGTCTTTGTCTCAGTATTGTTGTTGTTTATTTATTTTATTTGTGGATAGTTGGTATTTAATTTATCCTTATTTTATATGGGATTAATTAATGTTATCTTGTAGATATGATTAATTGTATGTAATTGTAATTTAGTTAAATGTTGGATTTAAAATATTGTAAATTAAAAGATATTTAATTAATTAAAAAGGATAGAGTAATTAATTTAAATAAATAATGTTTGTGATAATTGTAATTGTTTTTTTTTAAATATTAATATTATAAAATCTAAGGATAATATCATGTGAGGATAAATGTGAAATTAATGAATTTTTAATTAAAAATTGTGAGATAAGTGTGAGCTTTTAAAGCAATAAAAAGAACCAATGGATGGGTTGGATTTTTGAAAAGAAAAAGAAAAAGAAAGATCTTTATTTATTTTTCCTTATTTTATTGTGGAAAAAAGAGAAGTTTCTACACACACACACAAAAATGGTTTTTGGTTTTGACTGGAAAAGAAAAAAGATAAGTTTTTGTGCTTCTCTATAAAAATTGTTTTGGAAAAAAAAAAGAATAGATTATTGATCCATAAGTTAGCTGAAGAAAGGAATTGGAAAGAAGAAACTGCAGAGGGATTCTATTTTCGAAAAGGAAGAAGGTTGTTGTGTTTGGATTCGTCATCAAACGAAGGACTCTAGGTTCTTTTCGATTAATTTATTCTTTTGTTTTTGATAGTTCTGTAAGGGAAAACGAAAATCATGTCTGCCATTCTTTAAATTGAGATCTATGTTTTTTTTAAAAAAAAGGGCTTTGTTGTTTAAATTTTTTTTGCTTGTGTTAAACCTTTAAATCTTCTGTTGAAATCTTTTGTGAAAGCTTCTAAATTCTCTTCAATAAATTTAGTTGTGAAATTTTTGTTTGAAAAGAAAATCAATTTATTAAAGGATTGAAATTGTATGCTCAAATTTATTTTGGGTTAGAGAAAACTGGACTATTGATTCATTTTATTTATTTATTTGTTTGTTTTATTTGTGGGAAAATATATATATATATATATATATATATATATATATATATATATACATAAATGTTGTATTCTGCTTTTTTAAATACATATAACCATCGTGATGGGTTTTGAAGAAAATGAAATATAAAATAAAATTTATATATGGTTTTGGTTTCCGTTTTTTTTTTGTTAAAAGAAAAAATATATAAAAAAAATTTAAAAAAAAAAAATATTTTTTTTTTATTGGGAGGAGTGGTCGGCGGCCGCCGTACCACCCCTGATCCCCATGGTCGCAGTACACAACCACCACAGGCTATGCACAACAGCCGAGGTTGCTGGACGCAGCCGTGTGGGGTTGCGGCCTCCCCACACTATGGTAAGTAGTACCACAGGCTATGGGTTGGCCTTTGTAAAGAGTTTAATTTTTTTTAAATTCGATTTCATTTAAAATTTGATTTTTATGTTATATTTAATATATATATAAATATTAATGTTAATATATATATATATATACTTGCTATTGTATATTACAAAGATGCAAATGGGCAGTTTTTAGTATATGATTTAAATGTATGATTGATTTTTAATATATGTTTAATTAAATATACGTATATATGTATATATGTATATATGCATAAAAGAGTATATATGTATATATATATGTATATGTATATATATATATGTATGTATGTATATATATATGTATGTATGTATGTATATATATATATGTACGTATATATATCTATATGTATATATATATGTATGTATATATATATGTATGTATATATATATATATATATATATGTATGTGTGTGTATGTATATATATATTAAGATGGTTATATATGCTGTGACTATGAATTAATTAGATAATTTTAAAAGTTGCAATGTTATGGTGTGATCGAAGAAATTAGAAATAAACTTTGTGATTTAAATTAAATTGAATATTCTTGAGAAATTAAATTATTTATCTGGTGAAATTATTGTGTTTTGAAATGTGTTATATGGCATTGTTTAACGTAATTGGGTACCCTTGAGATTATTCGTTGAATCAATTGTGGTTTTCTCTTTATTGGATTTATGTCATGTGGGAAAGCCCTTGAGTTAGTTTATCCTTCTATAGGAGCTTAAGTTATTGTTAGGGACTTCCAGAGGTGGGGAAATTGATGTTTCATATTTGATCTTTTAATTTGATATTTGTACCCATTTTGGATATAGTTGTGACTTGAGTTTACACATGGGGTTCTACCGTTTTATGGATGTTGTTTCATATGATTTTGGCAAGATGGCTTTACCTCACAGATGTTCCATTTGTTGGTTCAGTGTTCTTGTGGTACAACTCCTTGGTGTTGGATTTTTTTTTTTATGTTGGGTTTCTAGGGGGAGTGGCTCTACGTGGGGGCCGACGGAAAAAGGGGCTATCAGGGTAACCCACGTTAGTGTTAGAGTAATAAGTGATAACCTAAGTAATTAATTAAGGGGTGGGTAGTAACAACATTAATAAGATAATTATGGATTCCTCATCCACCTGTTAGGGATTTCATAGACTAAAGGTGGGTTGAGAAGGCCGTGGTTGACATGATCATTTTCTCGTCCTCACGAGAGGTTAACGGTTCCGCATGAGTAACCCTATGGAGCGGTGCCTTGAGATAGGTTGTTAGGATAACCATAGATGGAGGCGACACCTTGTGATAGGTTGTCTGGATAATCCATGTAAGGCCATGCGATGACACTCTCCTCTAGCATTCCTTTTTGAGATGTTTTTATTGAAATCCTCTGGAAGTGGTCTATTGTTATGTTTTGGAGATTTATTGTCATTATGAGATATTTCTTTGTGTTCTCTTTCTTTTCATGTCTAGATTTTAGTCTTGCCTTATTGTATGGATGTGCTTGGTCGGGGATCCTTCCTTGTTTACTCCCATCACGGGGGTGATTGGGTGGAACGTGCTACGCACCCTGTTGGGTCCCCTCATGATGTAGTTGTACTTTTTAGTGCAAAGTTTTGCTGATGTAGTTTGATCCAAGATTCATATGTTACTAGATGCATATTTGTACTCCAGATGTATTCTATGTATTGATGTATCACGCCCACGTGCGTTGGGATGACTTATAATGTAATTTTGTATATCTGTTCATTGAGATGTACTATCAGAATGATGTAATGTATTAACATACCATGTAATTCATTCTTGAACTACCATTTGTAAATACTGATAATGTTATGTTGTGTCTGAGGAAATATGTACTTAATGTTTTCATGATTAATTTATTGTATTTGCATGTATGGTTTTATATGGTTTATTCTTATCATTTTGGTTATCATTAATGAATGTTTTAAATGATGATATGTGAATGAATGGATATGTAATTGGTAGTTTAATGTTCATTTGTTAACTTTGTCATGGGATTGTTTGGTAATGTCACCTCATGTACCCCAAGGTACTTTGATGTTCAACTTGAAACATTAGTTATGTTGGAATACTTAAGTGCATTCCTTATGTTTTTAAAAAAAATTGTTGCATTTTTAGTTGTTCCTTTGGGGTTTGTGCGACGGGGCGTTACAATAAGTATGTCATTTTTATATTTAATTTTTTATATGAATTAATATATATGTTTTGTTGTGTGAATAAATAGATATTGGTGTGCTTTTGGCCTAGACGATCAAAGAAATAAATCTAAAAACATGGAAAAAAATTAAAGGTTTATCCAAAAAAGGGGTTTCCAAACTCACTTTTATGTTATGGTCATGTATGGTAGACCACAAGTTGCATTAATTATGTATAATGATTGGAGCCATTGTGATTCCAAAGGTGAATTTTTTTCATGGAAAGTGTGGACAAGATTGTGGACATGGAAATTGTACTCCCTTCTTGGAGATAGTACAATCTGTGGCCTAATTTGGACCTATCTCAGGTACCCTTGCATTGATCATCCATAAAACAACATTTATAGGCCCCTAAGACCCATTATTTTTTTATCTAGAGGCCCATTTCACTAAAAAATCATACAAATCCTAACAAATAATGCTTAAATTATTGATATCTCAAAAAACCACCTCCAAAAACCACATGTGGGACACATTTTCCTAGGGTGGCGAATGATTCCCCTCTGGTGGGACGCATTCGCCAGGGTGGCGAATGAGTCCCTTTTGGGGGAATTTTCAATTTTAAATGGGAAACCTGTCAACTTAATTCATTTTTTCAATGGATGTCGACCTCTTAGGTCCAAATAATGGGAAATTAAGTATTTATGCCTATAAATACGTGTTTTTAGGTCATTTTTGACATAATCTAATCATTTTTACCAAGCAAATTCAAAAGTCAAGTGTTGAATATCTTTCACAAGAAGATTCATTAGTCTCTATATAGCAAAGTTGAAGCTTTATGACAAGAAGTTAGGGTTTTTTTAGGTCTTCAAGCTCACTTCTAATTCAAGATCTCACATTGAAAAGAGTTGATTATGGATGCCTATGGAGAATCATGGAGAAATCTAGGTTGAGGAGATGCAACTAGCCATCAAATCAAGCCTAAATACTTGTTTTCAAAGTGATTCCATCTTCCATTTTCTTTCTATCTTTAGATTTAAGGTTTGCATGCCATTAACATTCATTTAAAATGTTTTAGGGTTTCTTAGGTTGAAGTCTTACATCATTCAAGCTTCATTTAAACATCTTATTCTAGCACATTAGAATAGGGATTTTTCTTACTTCAGATTTTCCTAGTCTTAGACACACTTAGGGCTAGGGTTTTATGTAGATTTTATTATACCTCCAAGGTATAATTACTGAATTAGGGGTTTGACCAAGGAAAACCCACCATTCAAAAACAAACTATATTATGTTTTGCAGGCATTTTCAAAGATTCAGATCTGGGATTCAATTTGGAAGTGCAGTGTAGGTGATAAAGTGCAGATTTGAAGCTTTAATTTTTAGAAAATAGGAAAAGGACTAATTCCCCATTAGTGGTGAATGAGTCCCATTGGAGGTGTCTGTTGGGACAAAGTACAAATTCTAGTACCCTTTTGGCAGAAACATACTTCTGAGTAAAAACCCTAATCTGGGACTAATTTTCCTAGGGTGGCAAATGAGTCCCAATTAGTCAAAAAGTTAACATTTCCAGTTTTTCAAAGCATTTTTCAATCTTTACTAGTCTCTAGGTGCACCTCATTCAGTTTCATTAAGTTATGTTTTTTTTTGTCCATGACTTTAGTTCTTTTTGCATATCACAATGTGTTTTCAAACACTTTGCATAAATTCTTAGTTTTGCATATCAAATCAATTTATTTTAGCAGTTCTTTGCATTTAGATCATCTCATCTAGGCATATTTCATCCACATTACATTAATATTGAGTGTGAACATAGTCAATTTTTACCCTATTCCTTTCCTTTTAGGTGAAAGATCTTAGAAGTGAAAGAGGCCTTTAGTGTACTAAACAATCAATTTTGAGAAGTGTGGAATGCTAAGACTCTCTTTTGCTCAATTAGGGTCTTTCACCTAATGGAAAGAGATAGATCCCACACCCAAAAATCTAGGTGGTTCACTCAATCTAAGTTATGTATGATGAAATTATGACTAAATGTAATGATCTAAATGTAGCTAATTGATAAAATTGATTGATTAGGAATGTCAAACTATTGAAATGCAACTTGTTTCAAAACACATTGTGTAATGCAAAAACACCTAGAAATGAATAGTAAACTATAATAGAAATGGATAAAACTGAAAGTGTGCACTTGAGATATTGATGCAGACTGGAAATGACTTCTGGAATGTTGATAATCCTAATTTTTAGGCTTGGTGGGACTCATTCGCCATTTTGGGTGAATTAATCCTAAGTTTGTAAAACTGCTTTGGAACTCGTTTCAAACAAAAGGGCATCCAAAAATGCAAAAAACCCAAAATAGGTCTAGCAGTGGGACTCATTCACCATCCATGGAAAATAAGTCCACTTTTTAATTTCTAAGAATTCAAAAGTGGAAACTGTAGTCTCCGATTTGCACTTCGGCTCCTGACAAGTGTCCGCCTTTGAAAGTCTAATTCCCAAACCTAAAGGTGAATTTTTGTTGATATTTTTACTTGTTCAATGAAGAGATAACTTGAACAACTTTACAATGCAATCTTCAATTATTTCTAAGCCTCCAAGATGTCTAAATCTACAAACACACAAGACAAGAGAGAGAAATGGTGAATGTTAGGGCATGGGGGGGTTTGCCTTGGTCAAACCCCTTTTAGGTAATTAAACCAAAATAGAGAAAGAATGTAATGAAACATGCAATAATGGAGTTGATTATCTTACCATGATGTTTGATCTTGAATGTCTGTAACAAAACATGAAGAATCTTCCCTTGAATGTCTAAAAATTGCTATCTTAATGACTTGAAATGATGAAACCCTAACTTGTTTGACTGGAGATGGAAGAATGATGGATGAATAATGAATAATGGTTTAATATTTTGAATGGGGGTTGAAATGGATGTAAAAAAACTTATTTATACCTACTTATGCCCTAAAAACCCAATGATACAACATCACAGGCCGACATAAGGTAATTTTGAATAAAAACCTGAAAGAAAATTTGAATTATTTTGAATTTGGAGCTAAGAGGGACTCATTTTCCACCCATGGAGAATGGGTCCCACCTTGGGATTGTAAGTGGATGTCGGGAGTTATCTTGCATTTAATGTTGTTTTTTGGGTTTACATTCAAAAATAGACTTAATTAAGTCTTATGAGTGTATAAAGGGGTCATATAAAGCATAACAAAGGTGAAAATAGTCATAACAAGCCTAGAAAAGTGCAAAATATTATTACAAGACTTTACAACACTTTAGAATAGGAATTGATAAGGGATAAAAAGGTTATTTTTAGATGAATTATAATAAGAACAGTATAGAAAAGTGTAGAAATGTGTTACAAAACCTCACAACACCTTTATAATACATCATTAAATGCATTTGAAAGGGTCCAAGACGTAGTGTGGATGTGAAAAACACCTCACAACACCAAATCAAGGCCTCATTAAGTCCAATTTATCATCAATTATTCCCAAATCAAGCAAGAAATACTTTTTTCTATGGTATAGGTACCAAAACCTGGTTTGCATTTTAGTGAACCTACATTTTGAATACCTTCTTTACTGATTTGGAGTCCATCATTATCCTAGAATTATCTTACATTAACATTGCATTGCATTTTGCATTAGTTAAATTGTATTCTAGGGTTTCTAATTTTGCATTAGTGAAAGTGCATAGAGGTTGCATTTTTGCATCTTAAATCATTAATTTTTTTTGAAATTCTACATTTTCATCTTAGGTCTACATCATACAACATACAAAACATAAAAACCAACCAAAAAAATAAAAAAATCTGAAAAAAAATCCCCCTTGGGACTCATTTTCCACCTTGGGAAAATCATTCCCTTTCCACCCTTGAAACTACATTTTACAACACTCAAAATCCTCTTTCTACACTTTTTTTTGTTTCCATTAACTATCTATATTAGTTGATTAAGTTTATGTTACATGCATTTCACTAAATCTAGCTTAATTTGGCTCATTTCATGCATTGGTTAAATTCAATTTTTCATTCACAACATTTCATTTTCAAGTCATTGCATAATATAATTAGCACATTACCTTGTGTGAAATCTAAAAAGTTGCATTTCATCCTATGTCTTTACATTACATTTTAAGTTTGTATAGCTTCTATTACATTTAAATCATTATAAATAAGCATTGTCTACATTCATGGAAATTATGGATAGCATTAGACTTTTGCAATTTTCATTTTCAGCATTAGTTCCTAGTTCATTTATATCACATTCATTAGAAAATGAAAACAAAAAACAAACAACCTCAAAAGAACCACTTCAAAAAATGATTCAATTTCGAAAAAGAATAACATCCAAGCCCTTTAGTATTGATGAATTAGACATGTTAGATGAAGCCCTTAAATAATTTCTCACTAAGATCATCCACTAAAGGTTTGACACAAAAGGATGCAAGCATCGATAATCATGATGATCATCATTGTTCTTCTCCCAATATCTCTCCTATTGGTGAAAAAGGTATCTTGGTGAAAGAAGACACAATAATTGAAGATCATGAAATTCTTGCTTGTTAAGTGCTTCTCCTCCCCCTTGCAAAGACATTATGACACAAAAAATTGAAATCATGGCCACTACTACCAACACCTCCCCTACTTGTGAAAATGCTTTAGTGAATAAGGATAAAATTGTGAATGATCATGACAAACACATTTGTGTGGAGGCTATGTTGATATTTGAGAGATATGGAAATCCTACTTCTCCTACTCAAGAGGAAATTATCAAACATGGGGATGTAAATGTATCAATAATGGCAGTCAAACCTTTCCTTCTCCTAATATCTTCTCTAGACATGAATACGATAGTTTAGTGTTAGAAGATATCATTATTGAGACTCATGAGAATCTTATTCCTCATTTTCTTGATGGACCTACCATTTGGGAAGACCTATTTGAACAAAAAATTCCAATCATTGGTAACCATGAAAATCCTACTTATTCTTCTCTTGATGCCTCTCCTATGAGTGATGAATCTGCTTTATCAAATCCAATCATGAAATATGATGAACCTATTTCTTGTCACTTTCCTAAAATCTCTCCTAATAGGGTAAATATTATGGCACAAGATAATGAGACCTTAGAGAAAAAGGATGACATTATGGACAATGATCAAATTTCCCCCTCTCCTAATATCTCTCATATTGGTCAAGAATACATTATGGTGTTACAAGATCCCATTGATGTGAATAATGCACAAAACATTATTGAAAAAAAACACACCAGCATTGCCAATCAAGAAAATCCAACCATGGATCATTCCCTTACTTGTGATGCAGTCAATAGTGAAAAACCAAACATTGAATGTCATGAACATCTAGTTTTTAGTTCTCCTAAAAACTCTCCTAATAGGGAAGGTATCATGGTGCAAGAAAATGACAACATTGACACACTTCTTTCAAGCAATAATAATGTGACTTCAAGTCCTCTAATTATCAACCCACCTAACCCTCAACTTATCATTCATCCACCCTCACAACAACCACAAGTTCAAAAGAAACATGTGCTCATCTTAGAACAACCTAAAAGGCAACTTGATAATGATAATGTTTCACACCAACCATGTTACAATGAAATTTCTCACATATATAACAAAGTGTACACAATTAAGGCCAACCCCAAACCTGAAAGACTTATGAAGCAACTTGGGAAAGGATGTGATGCTTTAGAACAATGTATCCATATAACACATAAAACACAAGAAATGACTAAAGATCTTGGTTATTTTCCATCAAAACAAAAGTCTTTATTCAATCTCAACACTATCGCAAAAGACTCTTCCAAGACAATTATAACCTTGGTACATCCTAAACTGATAGACATTTCATTAAATATGTATCAAGCAGAAACTTTGTTTACTTATCAACATAAATAACATTAGTTGTTTCTCCTTGCCATGTAATAGTTGTAGGATAATAGCATACTCACTATTGCATGTTTTACATTCATCGCAAGGGGCAGCTTCTCATCATCCATTCCAGGCTCATCCTTGTCCTGCATTAAGTGGTAGCAAAGGGTTAGAAAGCCTTCTTCTTGTATGTCACTCATCATTGTCTTTTTTGGTTAGTTGTTAACCTTTCATGAGCATAAAAAGAGAAAGCTTGGAATGTGGATGACATGTATTAAGTTGAATCACATGGGACATACTTATTCATGACACAACCTTAGTTGAAACATATGAATTGGCATAGAGCTTTTCAAGTTGGCTCTCATGTCTTCTTTCATTTATCCTTGGCTACTTTAAAGCAATTTCTCACAGTAATGGTGTTAGCAACCGGTTTGAAGTGGGGGTATACATAGACGACATCTTTTTGTAAATTTCATGGCATGATTTTTCTTTTTCTTGTGATGTGTCCTCTTCTTGGTGGTGTCATTGGGTTTGATTCCTTCCAAGAGTGTATGATCAATTGGCATGGCATGATACAAACAAAGCATCCCATGGGCAACAATTTGAAACTTTGACTTTTCCTCTCTTGGAGACATTAGGAACAATGCTCCCTAAGAAGAATACCTTACATGAACAAAGAAAAAATCCCCTTTAACAAAATTTTTACATAATATTTAAAAAAATTTACAAAAGCATTTTCATTGTGGTGCCTTATCAAAGTTATCAGGAGCATAACTTTGGTATGGTTTGTATAATGGGAAGTCGACACACTGGCATGACTTTCTCATTATACAGTAGGAAGCTGACACACTGGCATGAATTTCCCAATTAACCACTTCTTTGGGACAACTCACCCTATGGACGACTTGATGTTTTGTGGCCCTAGAGTGAGCGCATCTTTTCCACCTCATTTTTCTTTCTTTTAGTTCTTGACATTGCATGATCGCATATCTTATTTTGCTGCATATTATACACCTTATGTGTGTCCTTTTGTGCTTATGTTGGTTTGAATCAGGATCTTGGATCTTGGGGGCTTGACTATTGCCTTAGTCTTTGTCATCTACATTAGTATGACTTGACCTCTCTTGAATATCTACTTTAGTGTGAGTTTGAATCAAGTTCATCCTCTTGCTAAAGTGGGGGCTAAATGTGGACATGGAAATTGTACTCCCATATTGGAGATAGTTCAATATGTGGCCTAATTGAGCTATATTGGGCACCCTTGCTTTGATCATCCTTAAAAAATCATTTATAGGCCCCTAAGACACATAATTTTTGATCTAGATGCCCATTTCACTCAAAAATCATACAAATTTCAACAAATAATGCTTAAATTATTCATATTTCAAAAACCCACCTTCGAAAACCACATGTGGGACCCATTTTCCACCTTGGGTGAATGGGTCCCACTAGAGGGAACCCATTCACCAAGGGTGGTGAATGAGTCCCTTGTAGGGAAATTTTCAATTTTAAACAGGAAACCCACCGACTTAATTCAAATTTTCAATGTATGTCAGCCTCTTAAGTCTAAATAACAAGCAATTAGGTATTGATGCCTATAAATATGTGTTTTTAGGTCATTTTTCACATCATCTAGTCATTTTTACCAAGCAAATTCAAAAGTCAAGTGTTGAATATCTTTCACAAGAAGATTAATTAGTCTTTCTACAGCAAAGTTGAAGCTTTAGGACAACAAGTTAGGGTTTTTGCAAGTCTTCAAGCTCACCTCTTATTCAAGATCTCATATTACAAAGAGCTAATTATGGATGCCTATGGAGAATCATGGAGAAATATAGGTTGAGGAGATGCAACTATCCATCAAATCAAGCCTACAGACTTGTTTTCAAAGTGATTTTGGTGTAAAGTCTAAGTGATCCCACAAAGTTGGTTTACAATTTCTGGGAGATTCTGATTTTTACTGAAATCACATATTTTTAGAAAATATAATTATTTAAGCCTTAAAAATTTCCATTTAAAGCATTCCAATTGAAGAGGGTTTGATCAAACTACCTTAGATCAACCCCGCTAGTTTTAAACCATACCTATTAAAGAGTCTCCTTTATGCCTATGAAAATGCTGATAAAAAACCACTTTTGATTTACCTTTTGGGGGATCAAATGAATTCATTTAAAATTTATTTTTTGGAAGTATGTAGTTCGTATTATAAGCTTCCCAAAAAGTATAATTTTAAATAAATTTAATTTAATTATTATATTTATTTTTTATTTCTTGTGAATGTAGGGTTTTCATTGAAAATCAAGCTCTCTGTTCTGTACATGTGGATAAATAGAAGATTACCAATTTTTTTTGAAAAATATGAGTGCACCATATATTGAATTCCTTGATCCAACAAAAAAAAAAGAATTTTGATACATACAAAGAAAGTTATGTGTTATACAGTCCGCCCATGTTTGAATTGTAATTGGTTTGACTTAAAAAATTGATTAAGGAAAAAATATTTAATAAAGCATTGTGAAACCAATTGGAAGCACTAGATATCATAGTTACAAATCTAAATTCGAAAAAAATATAATTTTATCCTTCATGAATTTTTTTTTATGTGTTATATATGGTGAGCGTCACTCCTTAAAAATGGTGTTTACTGAAAAAACTAGTTTTCAAAGGAGATGGAAAAAGAAGTGCAATATGATTCCAAATTTTTTGAAAAAAATATATTTAGAATCTAAAAACAAAATTTCACAAATCACTAGTTTGCATCATCTTCAAATTCCTCACGATTTAGCTACTATAAGTGCCCGAAAGTGAAGATTTACTTAGAAAAAATTAGTTTAGTGTCCAGTTTGGCCAATAATTGTAAACTAGTATTGTGGGTCCACTATCCATCTTCCATTTTCTCTCTATCTTTAGATTTGAGGTTTGCATGCCATTAACATTCATTTAAAATGTTGTATGGTTTCTTAGGTTGAAGTCTTACATCATTCAAGCTTCATTTAAACATCTTATTCGAGCACAATAGAACAAGGTTTTGTCTTACTTCAAATTTTCCTAGTCTTAGACACACTTAGGGCTAGGGTTTTATGTAGATTTTATTATCCTTCCAAGGTATAATTTCAAAATTATGAGTTTTACCAAGGCAAACCCCCCATTAGAAAACAAACTATATTCTATTTTGTAGGAACTTTCGAAGATTCAAATCTGGGATTCAATTTGGAAATGCAGTGCAGGTGATAAAGTGTAGATTTGAAGCTTGAATTTTTAGAAAATGGGAAAAGGAATAATTCGCCGTTAGTGGAAAATGAGTCCCATTGGAGGTGTCTGTTGAGATAGAGTGCAGATTCCAATACCCTTTTGGCAGAAACAAACTTCTGAGTAGAAACCCTGATCTGGGACTAATTCACCCAAGGTGGCGAATGAGTCCCAGTCAGTAAAAAAGTCAACATTTCTAGTTTTTCAGAGATTTTTTCAATATTTACCAGTATCTAGGTGTACTTCATTCAGTTTCATTAAGTTCTATTTTTGTTTGTCCATGCTTTTAGTTCTTTTTGCATATCACAACGTGTTTTCAAACACTTTGCATTTCTTAGTTTTGCTTATCAAATCAATTTATTTTAGCTGTTCTTTGCATTTAGATCATCTCATCTATGCATATTTCATCCACATTACATTAATCTTGAGTGTGAACATAGCTAGTTTTTACCCTATTCCTTTCCTTTTAGGTGAAAGATCCTAAAAGTGAAAGAGACCTTTAGGGTACCAAAACCTGTGTTTATAGAAAGGATAACCCTTCTGGTGATCCAAGGAGTAGTTTTTCACTAAGGTTATAAAATGAATGCAAATCATATATTGAGTCTTTATTACTAATGGGTGTGGGGATCGACACAATATGTGAACAACATTACTTAGACCATGGTTTGACTAAGTTGATGAATAAGAGGGATGCATGTTTGTTGAGGAAAGATGTGTTGAATGCATGGAAAAGAGTACGCTCCATTCAATCCCAAAAGAATAAATATGATGCAATTAGTGTCAATTTGTGACATGTAGAGGAGAAGGATAACTTCTACTATAAAAGACCAAACACCATTGAAAATGTCCCATTTATCATAGGAATCCAAACACCATGGATGCGAGAAATGATGGTAAAGAATTCACACAACTCAATTATTGCAATGGAATTAACATTTTCAATAAAAAAATATGGTGTAAGTAAAGCAACGTTTATTATAAATTTTTTGATTTTGTTTTATCATTGATTTAGTTATTTAAAAATATTAATTTATCAATGTTTAATTCATGTGTAGTATCAATTATATTCCTTGCCTATTTTTGATGAACAAGAGGATAGTGTACCTATTGCATGGGCCATATCCTTAAGAAATAAAGTGGAGGATCTAAATGAATGGCTAACAAAAGTTTATAAATGAGGGAAACAATTTTGAGAAGATTGGAATGTCAATGCATTCATGACAGATGATGCTAGTGTGTAGATTGAAGCTATCAGGTTTTTATTAGCCTTAGTTTTTATATTTAAACTTCAATCAGTTCATTATAATTGATTAATATTTAGTTTATAAAAATATATATTTTATAATTTATAGCTTAAAATAGTTTGAATATAACATTTTATTTTTTCATAATTTGCTTATCAAAATTTATAATGTAACTTGTAAATTATCATTTGAATGCTAAGTACTTTTATGTATTTGGCATGTACGCAGAGCATGGCTAAAAAATATGTATAGGTAAGTCAATATTTAATTAAAATACGTGGAAAATTATTTGTTTGAACCCCATAGATTGATATTATCTTTTACAATCTAGGTATGCCAACAATAAGGATGTTGGTACAAATATGTTTGATAGATTGGGTGAGATAATGTATGCAATGAGTGACAATGTAGGCATCACTACTCACCCAATAAAAAAATTCATGGAGGAATTCAAAGAAGAGAAGAAATTTATTGATTACTTCCAAAAAACTTGGTGTCATGATGAAGGTCGTATTGGTAAGTTTGTTAGATTATTCATTTTGGTTTGTATGCATTTACATCGTTAACGTTACTTTTTTACATTTACTAAGGTATTTTTATTGTTTACATCATTAGAGTTATTTTTTACATTTACTAAGGTATTTTTATTTTTTTTGTATAGAAATATACAAAAAAACTTTCAAAACTTCTCTCATGCAAATCAAGAAACTAATGCTTCCATAGAGTCATACCACTTCCACATCAAGAGCCATTATCTAAGTGATCGTGCTAAGAAATGTACAAGGATAATGGATTGGTTTATCCATACACTTCTTCATAGGGTAGAGCCATGCAATCATTTGGATTTTTAGCTAACTTTAAAAAAGCAAGATATTACATTACTGCATTAGAGAGGTCCAAAAAAATTTCCTATATAGATTGTTATCCATATGATCTCATCTCTAACACATACATGATAAGAAGTCTATCTATTCCAATGAAATGGTATCTTGTTAGGAAATTGGGACTAGACTTACATGTATGTGATTGTCAATGGGAAAAAAGGGGAAACACATGCAAACATGTGTTGAAGATTTTAGATCTCCTAAAGAGAAACATAACAAATGAGCAAGATCAAGTTACTGGTAAGAGTTATTTAACATTTAAGTATTATATTTATATTTTAAATGACCTATATTTTTTTCTTGAAACTAACTAAAATAATCTTTTTGAATTACAAATGGTGTTGCTCCATTGGTTGTTGTTGATGATGATGTCAGAGGAGGTTTCAGTTAGGAGAACAATGCCACTGGTAATGTTGATATGATATTTATAATAAAATATTCATTGATTTTTACTATTCTTAAAATTTAATTAATGTTTTATTTGTAACATAGATTATTGTATTCCACAAGAAGATCGAGATTTGATTGGGGTTTCCATTGGAAAAGACCAAAGAATTGGTAAATTTAAATATCACTATTTTTTTAATGAAATATGAAAACTTTTTTATGAACTTAATATTTATTATTTTTATTATATATGGCTGTAAATCATCCGATTCTTCCAATGATAACTTCCAAAATGTTGTTGATTATTTGAATGCACTACTCCAAGATTTACCAACTAGAGAAGATCAAAAACATATCTTTAGTCAATGTGTTGAGAGATTTAGAAAAGATCTTCAAGCATCTCTTACTTCTTCCAAACTTACACCAATCCCTGGCTCAAAGGATATGCCTATGAGATGAATATCACCATTGTTTAGTCCAAGAAAAAATTGTAAACGTCAGTTTATTCATCAAAGAGGCAATGGCATCCATCAAGACTTGAATGAAAGAGTTGAAGAGCATGAAAAATTTCAGTTCCCCTCTATAGGTGGTAGGAAGCAAAAGAAAGAAAAGGTCTCCAACCATTCAGGCATAAAAATACAAGAAGAAAGGGTTGCCATCAGAAAAACAACATAGTGAGTACAATTATTCAAAATTATTTTAGTATTTTACATAGCAATAATTATTGTTTTTACATCACATATTAAAAATATTTCATTGTAGGTTTGGATGATCAAGACAATAATAGAAGACATCAATTTCCCTTCTCTATTGATCTAAACCACACAACAACTGATGTAATGACAATTATTGATGGTAATTTTCTAACTATTAAATGTATTCATTCATTAAATGAAATATTTCTGAATTCCTATTTCTAACCAATTTTCTATAATTAATCAAATAAATAGCAGATACAATTCATGAAAATAAACCATCAATGCTTAATGTTATACCTGGTCAGACATTTCAAAAAACTATTCCATGTAATTTATAATTTTAATGGTATTTTTATTAAGTATATATTATATTGTTAGACTTAATGTAGTATCTATGTTGATTTATTAAATACACGTCATTCTAGCTTTAGATGATCAACAAAACACAACAATCAATGAAATGCAAATTATTGGTGGTAATTTTCTAACTATTAAATGTATTCATTCATTAAATGCGATATTTTTGAATTCCTATTTCTAACCAATTTTCTATAATTAATCAAATAAATAGTAGATACAATTCTTGAAAATCAACCATCAATGGTTAATGTTATACCTAGTTAGACATTTCAAAAAACTATTCCAAGTAATTTAGAATTTTAATAGTATTTTGATTAAGTATATATTATATTGTTAGACTTAATGATGTATCTATGTGATTTATTAAATACACATGTCATGTGGCTTTAGATGATCAACAAAACACAACAACTGATGAAATGCAAATTATTGATGGTAATTTTTTAACTATTAATTGTATTCATTCATTAAATGATATATTTTTGAATTCCTATTTCTAACCAATTTTCTATAACTAATCAAATAAATAGTTGATACAATTCGTAAAAATCAACCATCAATGCTTAATGTTATACTTGGTTAGACATTTCGAAAAACTATTCTAGGTAATTTAGAATTTTAATAGTATTTTGATTAAGTACATGTATTGTATTGTTCGACTTAATGTTGTATCTATGTTGATTTATTAAATACACATGTCATTGGAACTTTAGATCAACAAAACACTGGGCAACATAGGTTACCATTTTCTATTGATCTTAACAAAATACCAACAATAATAGATGCAATGCAAGCTAGAGATGGTAAATAAATTATGAAATGATTTTCTAACAATTTTTTATGTTTAATTTTAAATCAATTTAATAACTAAAATTTATGTAATTTATAGGTTTTGATGACATTGCAATGGAGGATCATGTTCAACACTATTATAGATAATCAATACAGTTTACAATACTTTCAACTTATATTGTATATTTACAATTTTTTCTCATTGGCCTAATTCTAAAAAATATATTGACATATGTTAATGAAAAATGGTATGATCATGTGTAAAGCTAGGGTCTATCCCTTAGAATTAATGTATTTATCATTTCATGCATTCACCTAATTTTCTTATTTATCACACTTATTCAAACACCTACTTCTATATAACTATTAGCCACCTAGATTTAATCATTTAGGTTTGAGAAGAGTATGAATTAATTGATGTGATCTTGTGCAAAATTAGGTTAGATGCTACATGTGTTTCTCAAGGAATATTTAGGTTTGAGAAGATTTTGTGCTTCTTGTGTTTCTTGTTACACCATTTATCAATTTATAATTCAATATTTTTTATTTTTTAATATGTAGGGAAAGTAATTTTTATTTGACAATGGGCAATGGTCACTTACAATAAAAAGATTATGAAGAAGAGGAAAAAGGATAAAGAAGAAGAATAAATACCTTTGATAGAAAGGATGATAATAGATACTATTATAATATAAAATAAACATATAAAAGTAACAACATAACATTTATAGATCATTGTCTCACTAACAATACAAAACCTATTTAAAAATACTTTGATAGCACAATGAAGCATCAACACTAATAATAATCATAGAACCAAAGAAAAATAAATGAAAGACAAGGCACAAGTGTCAAAGGAATTACACCTCAAAACATAGAAAGTAACTACTCAATGGACAAGTTTGAACCTAATGACCAAGAAGTCCACATGTAAATCTCAAGTAGGAAAACATGAGGTATTACAAAATAAATGTACCATCTATTATTTTTATCATTCATTGAGATCAAACACTTAAATTAAAGCTATTAAGAGTTAATGTGATAAGAAAATATCAATTTCCTTACTCATTTCCCTTTAATTGAAAGGATTAAATAAATATAACATGCCTTTGAGAAAATAATACACATTGGAAGAATGCTTGATATGATGAATCCATTAGGTGTGATTCATAATTGTTAAATTTTATAGATTTGCTAAGTAGATACATGTTGGAAGAATGCATGATCCCCACCTTAGTGTGCATGTGAATAATATAAATCATGCATTTTAATGTAAAATCTATAATAAATAAAATTGATAGATAAATATAATATATGTAGTGATGATAATTTCTCACAATCTATTTGTGTTACAAATTGAGAAACATCTTTAAACATTCACATACAAGTAAGTGGAAACTATGAAATTTCCTTATTGGTATTATATTGCATAATCATAAGCATTTGCATTCTTTCCAAACATGAAATAAGGAACGTCCAAAATTAGTTCAATGTGTTTAGCCTAATTCTACATCTAAATCTAAGCCTAAGTTTAAGTTTTAGTATGAGATACGATACAATGTAAAGGATTATCATACAATTACAAGTGGTGTAGCGTAGGCCCCTTAGTTTGGAAAACTAAGATAAGAGGGTGAGGTCATGGTCTATCCAAATATGAAATCATGTAAAACCTATAAATGTAATGTGGATAATATTTCCCCTCAAGTTTATTAGTTTCTTTATTGTAGATTTAATTTGTGACTGTATAATGAAATATGTTGATATTCTAATTTTGTTTTATCATATAAACTTGGAGTCACTTTCCTATATATTTTTACAATCTAGTTACTCCTTGTAAGCTATTCTTAGTGATACTTAATATTTTAGGACCTCTCAAGTATTTCATTTATATAATATTTTTAAAATAAAATTGTTTGTGTAACTTATAATAAATAATTTTAATTCTTTTGTTCAAATTTAATCATATTTAAAATTTGATATCATTAATTATTAAGTTTTATTTATGCATTTGATTTTATATTTTTATATCAAATGTCATTATCTTGTTTATCACATGATAGGGGACATTTTTGTTAAACTATTATAAATATTTAAAAAATGAAATGGTAATTATACTATATTAGTGTTTGGAGGATATCACTATAATATTTTAAAGTAGTTGAGGGAAGTTTGAGAGTAATTTGCTTTAATTATCCGTTTTATATTTTTTAATTCATAGTTGATAATTTCTACAAATAATTTTTAAATATGTTTAAGATTAAGGGGGCATCTAAAATGGCTATGTACTCTAATTTGTCTATATCAAATTGTTAAATTGTATTAAAAAATCATTGATGTGATTTATGAAAAGTGAAAATAAAATAAATATAAATATAAATAATAAAAAGTTGTGAGCTTATTTTTTATTTTCTTAGATAAATAATTTTTTATATAATAATAATATAATTAACTTTTAAAAAATATTAAAATAAAATAAAAATTTATTTTAATATTGAAAAAATAATTTAATTATTCACAAAATGATTTTTTATTTTAATAATGATGATTGCTTTGATAAAATAAATAATATATTAATTATAATTAATTTTTACTAAAATAATAAACTTGTGGTTGAATTTGTAATCGTTCCAACTTTTCAGTAACTCCAAACTTGTGGGAATGTGTGTAACATGTAAGAATTGTCTCAAGCGGACCTTACATCCCCCACCATTGCACTCCCATGTATTTTGCTACTTATTTCCAATTATACATAAGCCCATCAATTTTATCTACAAAAATAATGCATTCCTTATAAATATTAAACAAAATATAAATAGAAAAAATTACCATCATAAACCAACAACACCGAATGCATATTTACTCCAATGAAAACATAAATGTTGCAAATTAATATTCACATTTCTACACTATTCTGTCAATGCCCAGTATAGCTGTTGCCCAGTATAGTATATGTTATCAATTACAAATCACATTGAACAAAAAAATTAGAGTTTGATGGTAGCGCTCAGTTGATTTGATAAGGTATGACACTAGAGAGGCATGGCACTAGTAGGTATCAATAGCATGGATGGAGGCATGGCATGGAATCCATCCCCCAGTGCATTCCTGAGGCTGGATAGCCTCTACCCATGTGATGACAATACAAGATATAAGCATAAGATCAAGCTAGGTATAAGATTACAATGTTTCTTTTTGTTAATAATTGGTGAAAAAAATTTAAAAAATTACAAAGATCAACAACAATGCTGAAGTACAACCTCAAGAACATAGTCCCAACACTAAAGAAGGAACAACAGTAGGGATTTTTGAAGCAGTATCATAGAAACATAGACCCAGAATTAAAAAAATAAAAATAGCATGACTATAAAACAACAACAATTACAACAAGAACAAGGAGTTGCCAATGAGCAAAAGAAGACACAAACAAATAACAATGAACCATGAATTATCAACAAATTAAAACTAAAGGAATATGCACAATCTAGAAGAATTCCTCTCTTTTGGAGTGCTGAAAGTGTCTCTTGAAAACTATAGGGAAGCCAATAGCCCGCTATCCATCTTATAGCAGCTTGAGATTGAGGACCCCTTCTTTGAATTTCTCTAAGCCACAATAGAAAAGTTGACTAAAACCACTATAGACAAGTGAAAATGAAAACTCAGAAATTTGAGGCCCCATTAGCATCAGTAATTGTGTGCAACTGTAGAAGCATGTTGTGTAATGTGTCCTTAAGACCAAGAACAATGGATGGATGAACCTTTTGCAAATTCACAATATGAAGGAAAAAGTTAGAATAGATCATTAGTGATTCAATTTTGGGAGGGAGGATGATGCTAGAAAACATAGCTAGACAATGAAATTTCCAAAGTTGATTGATAATCACTTGTCTACAGGTGTGAGATAAGACATTAGAAGACAAGAAGACACCTAGAAAAGCTGATTTCTAAGTCCATATTTGAGGAAATAAAGCAGACAATGAGGTAAACAACAGGTGCCACAAGTAATGAGCATGAGTATAGAGCCAAAAAGCATGTTTTATGGACTCCAATCTATCACAAAATGGACAACTAGGCTGAGGGTAAACAAACTTAAGGCGGTTTCCAATGGGGAGTTTCACATGAAGAAGTCTCCAGGCAAGGAGCTAAGACTGATCATCTACTTTGGACTTCCAAATTTGGTGGTTGAGTTTATTCCACTTGTCTACAATGTTAAGGAATTGATTAATGAAAGTGGAGAAAGAGGAAAAAGTTAGTGCAAACAAATATAATACAAATATGTCTAAGTAAGAAAGAAGCAAAAATGCAGCCTTGCTCCCTCCACAACAAGTTGGGAGAAAACATGAATCATGATGTAGAGAGTAGAAATAAGTATGTAAAACGAGGCATAATATAAAGGAAAAAAAATAAAATAAAAAGAGAAAATGAAAATTATAGACAATTAAGTATGCAAACTCTAGTAATGCTCATGAATCATTGAACAAATCTAGGATGATCATCATCATCTTCCAATAGATCATTTTTGTCCCAACATATTTCATCATAATGTTATAGATTAATTTTGGCATATCTTCCTCATGGATTTATTTTTTATGGCATGTATTTTTTCATGGTCATTTTTTATACTTTTCACAAACACTTGGTGGCACATTAAGTGGCTCTTTCTTAATCTAGAACTTTTTTCTTATTTTATGGTGATTGTGTTAAAATGTTTGGCCTTTGATGCACCACAACACTTTTCTTGAGAACACATGATTATTTTCATGAAATTTTCACTTTTGAATTACCAATAATTTTTTTTATCCTTTCTTGGTACATAAGTAATTAGTTCTTCATTTAAGGATAATCAAAATAATGCATATATCAAGACCTTTATGTATATTATCTATAGGTTATATAACTTAACACTTTATATTTTGGAAAATATTTACCAAACCTCTTTTGATTTCTTTGTAACTCATCAAAATGTATCAAGGTGTTAATATTTTATTTTATACCATTGTTCTTCATAAGGATAATTTAAAGTCATGCATATATCAAGAAATTTATATGTTTTATCCATAGGTTGTGTAACTTGAGACTTTATGTTTTAGAAAATATGTATTTAGAACTTCTTTTGAATTTTTTGTAACTCATAAAATTATCTTATATAAATCATGTGCATTAGCATTCCTCTTGAATAAGACACTTATTTTGGATCTTTTACAATTGTAACTAGAATATAAAATGACTAGAATATTATATTGAATTTTGGTGAACTCTTTCAATTTTTTATCTTTCCTTCATATCAAATTTGGCACATTGATGTAAACAAAAATGTATATATTATATTTATATCCATGGCCAAGAAAGAAACACACCAAATTTATTTGATGATGGTATAATGTTACATATCACTAGTTATTCCTTAGGAAATACTACTAGATGTAGAATAGTACATCCTAGTGTATTTATTAATATTCCATTAGTCATCCTAAATGAAACCCCAAAATATTCATGCCCTCAATGTATAATATGATTATTGATAAATAAGAAATTGAGTAGGTGATGAAGATTTAAAATTAATGGGCATGTATAATGGACCGCAATATTTATCTTATGGAATATCCTTTATAAAAATATGGTCAATAGAGTAGGAGGAGAAGAATAAGATTTGGCCTTAGTATTAATTGTACCTAAAAAATATTTAAATATGTTGTATCTTGAGATAATTTGATCCATAATATCACCATATTCATGTATATCATTGATAATAATGGTATCTTGTTCCTCAATATTGTTGCTATGGAGGGAAGTAACTCATGTAAATGAGAAGAAAGTAGATTAGTGTAAATTTCTAAATGATTATTTATAGGTGCAATCAAATAATTCCCATCAGCATTGATACCTTCAACATGGATAATCTTGTTATCAATAAGATATTTTCATTTATGTTTTAATCTATGCATGATTATGTGTTATCCCCATGACTCTGTGAAAATTAACATATGCAAGTTCCACTCTTGTCAAATGTGGCATGCACTCCGATATCATTCATCCTCAAAACTAAAAGATAATTTTATTTAGGGCCTAAAATATGCAACCCATCTAAGATATTTTCCTATCTCTATTACGCCCTTAATATTGGTGTACATTGAGTTATGCATAGTTCGCTTGTGGTTATCTTAACTCTTAATTAAGTCATATTATCATTATTATATTATTATTTAGTTATTTAGGTTGGCCTAAGGCTTATATAGGGATATCTAAGTTAGCCTAGGTGATATCCTAGGCATAAAAAGGTATATATAGGAGGTAGTGAGTCTTATTTCATCATCATATTATGAATTATGTTCTCATTGGAGATATTTGGAGGTTTCCCCCTTGAAGTGGATTTTTATTCTTAGTTATTATCAAGTATTTTTAGAATATCTCATATTGTATTCTCCTATTGTGCAAGTTATTTCATTACAAGTGGTATTAGAGCATGATCTTGGCACCATAGAGGCAAGGTGTCTTCTTAAGATTAGAGGCCATTTTGGAAGGAGCATATATTTCAGATTTTGGTGAATTGATTTTTTATTTTTAAAGGGTTTTGAAGACAATATTAAAGAAGCTACAATACAAATTTTAGAGGAATTGGAGTAGAATTGAGTGAATTATTTTAGAATTAGGGTTTTTACATAATTTATTTGGAATTTTCATATCTCTTACATTGTGCAATTGGAGTCTAATTTTAATTGGATATTTGAAGACACAATAGAGGAGTCTACAGTCCAAAATTTGAAGAAATTGAAGTAGAAATAAGCGATTTATTGCAAAATTAGGGTTTCCAAAAAAATTGCTCTCAAGGCTACAAATATACTAATTTCTTGGAGTTTTTTTGGGTAAGTTGTATCTTGGACCTAGTAAGTTATAGGAAAAAATTAAAATAATTTAATTTTCATTTGTTTGATTTATTGCAAAATTATTGGTTTCCATCATGATAGGGCTTGACACAAGGGGAAAAAAGAATGTTGTCACACCAGGAAAATTCTCTGATAAGGATGAGATAAAAATAGAGGATATGTGGGTGGTTGGGTGGGCGAATTGCCACATAGATTGTTGCAAGTCCAAGGCTGGGTCGTTGTGGACCAAGGTGGCAGGGTGGCGACGTCGTTGTGGGCTCCCTTGAGGCCTTTTAGTAATCATTATATGGGCGTCTGGCGAATTTCAGGAAGGACAAGCTTTGTTTTCCAATGACTTTGAAATGACTCCTCACCTCATCTAAATTTGTATGTATTCACTGGAGTGGTGGCATCTTTGATTGTGGTGAATGTTGTTTTGGTGGGCACACTAGCAATGTATGACTTAATAAAGGTGGCATTATTAATAGAGTCAGTCATTCATTTTGGTTTTCATGTGGTGCGGCCTTGTTTCTCTTCATCTACAACTATGGTGTGAGTGGTTTGGGTTTACTGTGTCATGGTGGAATGAACAAAATTCATTGTGGAAGTTTTGGTGGATTCCATTTTCTGCTTTGGGGTCAATACTCCTCTAGCTTTGGATTGCAAGGATTGACAAAATGCCTTTCGGGAGGTCTCAGAACAATGCCTAAAATGAATTATGCTCAATATTGAACCATTGGCGGTTGTGGTTGTGAAGATAGTGTTCAACAAGGAACACCTGGAGCACAAGGAGTATTTTCAAGTCAACTTGTAGGTGGTGGAATGTTTCTTGGCCTCCATTTTCGATAATGGGGTTTCTAAGGCAGAGGCTAGAGTTTTGTTAACCAAATTATTCAAGAATGAGTTGCTCAGTAGCCTAGAGGAGGTGTTGAAGGTGGTCATCCCTGGTAAAGGTGCGCCATGGCCAAGCGACTGGGAGTTGGTTAAAAAGTTGGGTGAGGTGATCTGTATTTTTCCCTTCCTTTTGGATTTGAAAGGAACGAGTCTGTTTCACCATAGGATGATTGTGGTTATCATTGTTCCTTTACTCAATTTCTTTTTCACATGGTTGAAGTCAATGATCTGGAATGGGTTAGTGAATTCGATACCTTTGTGAAAGCAAATGGCTTTCTATAGTTTTTGTTGCTTCTATGTTGGGGTATGGGTGGTGATGGTGGTTTTCCTTTTGTGATGTTTCGTCTGATGGTGGTGTTTGTATGGGTGTGGGTAGTTTTTTTTTGGTATCCTCAGGGGGCTATTTAAATAATTTCTTTACACAATTTTGGTGGTGGCGGGTGGGTGTTTGGGTGCAGACTTGCACCATTCTGGTTTTTTTTTTTTTGTGTCGGTCAGGGATCCAGGCTAGTGGTTTTTTGGTTTGGTTCACTTCTCTCCTGCATCTCATAGATGCATGCAATTTTCTACAAATTAATAAAAGTCTCTCTCCTTATGTAGCAAAAAAAACAATAGAGGATATTAATCCCAATGAGGAAATAATTAAGGTCAAGGAAGACATTTTCTCAGTGAAGATGGAAATGTGTGGCCTAAGAGGAGATATATCAAAAATATGAAGCATGTTGAGTGCCTATATGAATGAACCAAGAAGGAAGGTCTCAAGCAGCCAAGGTGAATCTTCTAGGCCAACTAATCTTGACCCAAATGTTAATAATCCTATGGCATCTAGGAATTTGATACCAAAGGTGGATATGCACAGGTTTGATGGCAAGGATCCTCTAACATGGATAAACCAAACGAAGAATTTTTTTGAAGACCATCAAGTCGTAAATGGATAAAAGGTCACAATGGCTTCCCTATATCTAGAACTAGATCATTTTATTTGGTATTGTTTTCTTTGTACTCATTGAAAGAAAAAGGGTACCATTGTATCATGGTTGGTCTTTACGGATGTACTGCAAGAACAATATAGCAATAGTGTGATAGACAACTTCTTTAGCCACCTAGTTAAACTTCAAAAAATAGGATCAGTTAAGGATTATATTCAGTGAATCCAAAATATTTCCTTAAGAGGAAATACAATTACAGAGGAGAACTTGAATGATTTGTTCTTGGGTGGTCTCAAGGATTACATTCAACATGAGGTATCGATGTTTAGTCCTAGCTCTATCTCTGAGTCTTTTGGCTTAACAAGGAGGATAGAGGAAAAGTATTCAATTCCTATAAATCTAGGGGCTAATGTGATAAGAGACAAACGATATTCAACACCTTCACTTCCTCAACCTACTAGGTTGACCCAACAACAGATTGAGGAGAAGAGAGAAAACGGGTTATGTTTCAATTGTGATGGAAAATATAGTCGGGGACATAAATGCAGTGAAAATAAATTGTTCTATATTGAACCTATCTGAGTGAGGAAGATGAGGAGGAACCAATATTAGAAGATTAAAGGGAGTCATATGAGGAATCACATGATTCCCAACCAATCATTTCTTGTCATGCACTTTTTGGTTTGAGTGCTCCTCAAACTCTCAAGGTAGTTGGTTACTTAAAGAAGCATAAAGTAATAGTGTTGATTGATTCAGGTAGTACTCATAATTTCATCAAAAAAATGTTGGCTACTCATTTAAATTATTTTATATATCTAGCTCTAGAGTTTCAGGTCTTGATTATAGATGGTGGTACTGTTAGTTGCTTTGGAAAATTCCATAGCATTAAGTTATCAATGGGGGATTATCACCTTGATAGCCCAATGTATGCTATCTCCATGGATGCAACATATATTGTTTTGGGAGTACAATGGCTTACTACATTGGGAACAATTGAGATGAACTTCCAAGAACTATTCATGAGATTTCAATTAGAATGAAACATAGTAGAGATAAGGGGATTGAAGGAAAAAATCCCCACAAATGGTAAGCTCTCATAAAATTCAAAAGTTTCTTAGGAAAGGAGTTGATGGATTTGTGGCCTAGATATGTTTATTAGAAGTCTTTGAATCTAATGCTCCTACTCATCTATATTTACAAGCAATAATTGAGTGTCACTCAATGGTTCTTGGAGATATGCATAAAGGACTTCCTCCTAAGAGGGATCATGATCATGCCATACAACTAGTTCTAGGGAGCTAACCATCAAACATCAGGGCTTATAGGAACCCACATATACAAAAATGTGAGATAGAAAAAAATGTTGAGGAGATGCTAGAGGCAGTCCAATTATCAGGCATAGCCAAAGTGCTTACTCCTCACCTGTGGTGATGGTACATAAGAAGGATGAAACTTGGCACATGTTTCCAAACTATAGAGTGCTCAACATCTACACCATTAAAGATAATTTTCCTATTCCAATCATTGATGATTTGCTAGATGAATTGAATGGAGCTATGCATTTTACCTTAGAGTTAGATCTTAGATCTTGTTATCACCAAATCCGGATTAAGGAAGAAGATATTTGTAAGATAACATTTTAGACTCATGAGGGTCATTATGAATTTTTGGTGATGTCATTTGATCTTACCAATGCACCATCTACATTCCAAAGTTTGATGAATTCCATTTTTAAGAAATTCTTGAGGAAGTTTGTAGTAGTGCTCTTTGATGATATATTGATTTATAGCAAGACATGGGAAGAACACTTGTAGTATGTATATCAAGTATTACAAATACTCGAAGATTTTCAACTATATGCTAAGCCATCCAAGTTTGTTTTTTTCTTAAGGAGGTGGAGTATTTGGGACACATAGTTTCACATGGAGTAAAGGTGGATCCTAACAAAATTAAGGCTATCATGGAATGGCCTATTCCATAAACTATTAAAAAATTGAGGGGTATTCTGGGATTGACAAGATACTATATAAGATTTGTGAAGAAATATGGTTGCATAGAAGCAACTCTCACAAATTTATTGAAGAAGGATTCTTTTCATCCAAATGAGTCTGATAATTCAACATTTGAGAGATTGAAGGAGCCTTTGTGTACAACTCCAATGCTTCCCACTCCAAATTCACCAAGGACTTTATTGTGGAATGTGATGGTTCAGGAAATGGTATAGGAGAAATACTCATGCAGGAGGGTTGACCAATTGCATTTGAGAGTCATCAATTAAAGGGTAAGAATCAACTCAAACCTATTTATGAAAAGGAAATGCTAGTGATTCTTCATGCAGTTAAACAATGGAGGAATTTTCTAATGGGTAGACACTTCAAGGTTAAGAAAGATCATGATAGATTAAAATATTTTTTGGAACAAATATTATCTTTTGAAGAGCAACAAAAATGGGTCACCAAGATGTTGGGATATGACACTAATTTTACTGCAAAATCCGACGAAATATGTATAATTTGATGTATCGTCGGGTGCTTGTGAAATTTGATGTGTAATTTTCAAATTTTAAAAAGTTTATCCCCAAGGTTCATCGAAATTTTGACGAACCTATCAATTTCGTCGAAATTTTGACAAACATGAAAAATAAGACAAAAATCAAATTGTGGCCGAGATAAAGAAAAGTGAGTTTGTTGATTTATTGCGACAGTGTTTTTCTCTACTTGAGACAGTTTGTGGAGAACTAAGGATGATTTTCTTGGGGAAAATCTGAAAAAATTGAAGAAGATATCGCCAAATTGAGGGTAGTCATTGTCTTTTTGCAGAATTCAGTTGTGAAGTCAAATTTGTAGTTCCAGGTTTGAGAAACATATTTTAAAGCAACATCTCATCAAATTTCATTTTTAGAGGTTTAGGGTTTTGAGAATTTCATGTCCAGATTTTGTTGTGTGGAATCACTATAAGATCACAACCAAGGAACAAATTCTTGTGACTGTAATTATGTGATCCATAACTCTATTGGTCATGTGGCACAGTTGTGCTATAACAAATACATGATGCATTCATGTGTGACCCAAGTAGAAATGGAGGCACTCATATAATGTAGTTAATTCAGGTTGTATAATGTAGGTGTCAATCATCATTGGGTGCATTCAGGTTGTCTCAAGTTTAATAGGTTACAATGTAATTATAGCATGATCCAAGAGTGATTACCTCTTGCTGCAATAAAGAGCCTATAACTCTGGTTGATATGCAGAGTGGTTGTGTTATATCAATTATGTAGTGCATTCAAGCACAACCCATATTTAATGGGCTATTCTAGAGAGTGATCAATATTATCTAAACCTTATGAATGTTACTTAAAACTGTATAGCTTAAACTACAAACCAAGTTTGTTACATACTTGAATGCAATCTTGGGTTACCAAAAACTATAATAATGTGATATGCTAATAACTATTATGGAAAGTATTAAAGCAAGACCCATGCAATATAGGATACATTTCCCTAATCAAGTTTACATATCTTAATGATCAAACACAAGCTTCCGACACACTCTAGGATACAATCCAAGATCATACCACAACTTTGTCAAGACAACTAATTTTCTGACCCAAGATTTAAGGTTGTTTTTTAATACCAACATAAGCATTGGTAAGATCATGATTAGGGTACAAAACCTAGGCCTCTGTAGAAACATAAACAATAACTCTAGTGGATTAGTGAGGTTGCAATATTAGAAAGATTGAGACATTGTAGCTAATAACAAAATCTTGCAATCTAAAGATTGTAGCCAATAACAAGCACACTATATAGCTTAGTGACATTTGTAAATGCAATCTACAGTAAGAAGAATGGCAGTCTCTTGAGATGTGACAGTCAAAAAGAGGCTGAGCAGTGACAAGATAATAAAGCTCAAACCTTGCATAGTAAAGTGGAGATTTTAACAGTGAGTTTCCTTACCCCCTTGCTGACCTTAAGGGTTTTTCAAATTCTTTTGGTAGTGTTAGACAAGAAAAATGCAATTAGGGAATGACTACCCAAATGAAGTAACAGTGGTAATCATAGGTTCAATGTTTTTTCTTAGCCATTAATGTATAATGGAGGTAGTGGATTGTATCTTTGAGCAGTTTTTTGAGACTCATCAAAGATGAGAGAATAGTGAATAATACCTTGTGGATTGTGAAGTCGTGTCAATAAGGTTGAAGGATCTTAAGATCTACAATACCATGAAACAATGAGTCCCTTGTAGTAAGTAGGCAATCTATAGGGCATAGTTTGATTTTATAGAAGGATACTCATGAAAGGAATCTTCAAGTGATAGTGAGTGAGCTGTTTGAGATTGCAGCTGAGGGTGCAATACCTAGTCTTAAAAGAAGTTAGCAAAGCAGTAAATGTGCAAGAAAATAAAATCATACACAACAAACAACTCACAATGTTATCTTGCATAATGCCTTGAGTTTGAAGACAAAAATATCATTGTATCTTCATGATGAAAGTGGTGACCTTAATGGTCAATCACTGGCAACCATGATTTTAAAACATGTTATTGTGCTTATGGAGGAAACATTTTAAGCAAGGCAGTGAGTGGTGATTTGGAACAATGGAAGGTATGAAGGACTTGCTTTATATGCATACTAGGCAGTCTAGCTTAAGACACCATTTTTAGAAGAGATTGAAGGTGGATTATGGAACTCAAGGGTTACTATGAAAAGGATTAAAGAAAAGAATGAGATCTATTTAAAAGCCATAGTCATGAAGATATTAAAGATGTCACATACAAAACCTTAGTAGCTAGAGTAATGAATACAGTGCCAAAGAGGATAGTGTGTTAGGAAAGATTTAGGAGATCTCCACATTATCTAATTATAGGGAAATATATCATTTATTTATTTTTTTAATTAAAAGAAATCATTCTAAACCCTATATAGGATACATTGATACTTCAAAAGCCTCTGAAGGAATTTGAGATTATGCAAATATATGTCAAGTAAATACCTAGATTATAAATAGTAGGGGGAACAATGTAAGATTTTTTGAGCAGAGCAGGAATGAGATAAGCAACAATGAATCCTATGCCTCCTTTCATGCACATCTGCTCACCGTTCTCTGTCATTCTTTACGGAAACACTTCTCCATTTTGGCGGTCTATGCTTGAAAATAATGTTTTGACGAAGGTTTTGTTGTATGTTTATTAAAATGAAAACACCATTCTGGTGGGCTATTCCTGAAAATAAGATTTTGACAAAAGTCTTAGGGTATGTTTATTAAAGTTTTAGAGTATTTTGGCGGGCTATATTCTTGATTCCTTAATGACTTATTCAAATGGATTCTGACTAAATAAATGACTAAATATTTAGTCATTTTTATTTGTGTGACTAAATAATTTTTAATCAAAGACCAAACTATTAATTTATTTACTCATTTATAGCTGATCAGTTGCAAAAAATGAGCAGAATTTAGTCATTTTTAGTTGTTGTGACTAAAATTTTTAGTCACCTAGTCATTTATTTTCCAAATTCTACTAGTTTGTGCTTCCTTGTACGATTAGGGCTCTCTCAATGTTGAGGGCCCTAGCGATAAGCTCGTCATAAGAAGTGACACATTGCATCTCTAACTAAAAGGATAAATCAGTATTGACATTAGCAATGATGATTCTGACTTGTTGCTCCTTAGGAATGAGTCACTTGCTCTTACTAGCTCGCTACCTCCATCGTTGTAGGAAGTTTGTGATCAAGTTCAATATTTTGATTTTAGGAGTCTTAATGGTTGGAAATCATAGTAAAATCAGAATTTAATAAGTTTTGGAATTAGCATTTTAAAGTGTTTTTTGGGGTCATTAACTTCAGACTATCTTCTCTTTTGCAGGGGTGGTTGCATGCCAAATTTTTTTGGTGTAAAATATTAGAATTATTATATTTTGTTACCTGTCTATGAATAAAAATTATTGGAGTGTGAATTTGATATTTTTTGAAGATCTAAATAGTCAAGCCTGGTAAAGAAAAATCATGTCAGATAATATTAGTCCAGAACAAATGAAGAGACACTTGATAAATTGTGGGCTAGATTGAAAAGAAAGGGTGATGGAAAATGTTATTTTCCTTGTAATAATTGCAAGGGCTTAAAGACGAGACAAATTTTAATTACAACAACTGAGAAACATTGTAGACAACATGGTCATGTTGAAGGGGGGCATGATTATCGTCCATTGGTAAGTTGTTCATTATATGTGTTTATATTAATTGAATTTGTAAATGTTTATATCGTTTTAACATTATATATATAATCACTTTATCATGATCATGGTTTATTTGTGTCTATCATTATTATAAAGGTGGGGTGCCCTAGGGTAGATGATATGGATTATCATAGCCTAGAGAATATGGTTTTGTAAGAGGACGAACATGGAGCTATGAATATCAAAGATGAAGTTAATGATCCTATGGAAGAAGATGATCATACACCAGAAAACACAGTTGAAGATGATGGTACAAATACATTGATCCATGACACATTTAGTGGCAGAGCTGATCATGATGATCGGGATGACTTTGATGATGTTCATGATTTACTTATACTTGAGAAGGCATATGAGCCCCTTTATGAAGGCTCCCAAACAACTCCTCTCTGTTGTATTGTTGTTGTTGAACTTGAAGGTTATGAATGGTTTATCAAACATAGCAATCTCACAGATGTTAAGGTATGCCATATATGTCATCTTTTTTCATCTATTTTAATTGTTGTTAGTTCATCACTAGTAAATAAAGGATGAAATATGTACCATTAATATTCTTTATATTAACAAATTATTTTTTGTTGTAGATTGATTGGTGAATTTTTGTTACCACCATCAAATATTTAACCTCGCTCATACTGAGATTTATCTGCCATTATGAAAGATATCAGAATGGAGTATCAAGCAATAGATGCATGTCTCAATGATCATATTATATATCATAAACAACAGGAATTTGCAACAGAATGCTCGAAATGTCATATCAGTAGATATCGAACAGATCAACTAACAAAAAGGTGTCTCACAAGGTTTTTCGTTATATTCCCATTATTCCATGGATGCAATGATTATTTAGGTACGAAAGCTTAGTGCAATTTATGGATTACCATGAACAGAATAGAAGTGGATATGACATTCTTCGAATTCTTGCAGATGGTTTTGCATTTAGGGACATGGAGGAAAAATGACCACACTTTTAAGAAGAACCTCGTAATCTCAGGCTTTCATTGGGAGTGGATGGTGTCAATCCATTTGGAGAGCTGAGATCTATTTACTCATTGTGGCCTACTTTTGTTATCAACAATAACATTCCTCCATGGATGTCAATAAAGAGGGAGCACATAATGTTGTCAATGATTGTTCTAGGTATTTGTTTACATCAATTTTTTTTAACGTAGTAGCATCTCATTTGTCTTATTTGTTGCATAATGACATATTTTTCTCATTCAATAGTCATGTACATTAATTTATATATATTGTAATAAAATGGTTATAATAATTATGTAATGTTTATGTTCATTCAACTAGGTAAGTACTAAGTTAAAGATATGAATGTATATATCGAGCCTCTTATCTACGAGTTACTAAAGTTATGGAATGGCGTCACTGTATACGATGTCTCTAGACCAATAGGAAAAAGACAATTTCAATTCCATGCAATGCTTGTATGGACAATTCATGATGCCCTAGGGCTAACACATTTTTGTGGTATGTTATAACGTTCGACTGCACTCTAACAATATTTAATTTGATGAAGTAGATATCATGCATGTTTTTAAAATAATCTATTCACTATATATAATTATAAAAATTGACATATTTAATCCAATTATATAAGATCTTGCAGGTATTCAAACAAAGGGAAAATTTGCATGTCCAATTTGTGGTCCAAATATGAAATCTTGTCATTCAACAAGTTTAGAAAAACAGGTGTTTGATGAGTATAGGCACTTCCTCCATAGAAATCATAAGTATCTAACTACTAAAAAAATCTTTTCAATGGGAAAGAGGAGACTACATCAAAACCACGAAGAATGACACCTCGCTTATAGAAGTTGGAATATAATAGAATTAATCGTCAAGGTTATACATCGGATCAAATTGTTTATCTATCACATATGATATGTTTTGAATTTATATTTTTATATTTTTTGTGTTTACTCATGTTGTAATTAACAATGGTTGTCGTTGTTAAGTTGTTTAACTTATATGCTTCATGAAGGTTGTCAAGGCATTAATGGTCAGCTTCCACAAGGACTGAAAAGTTATCTCAGACAATTTAGTAGGTTGCCCTACTATGAGCAGCTACAAATTGTGCATTTGTTTGATACAATGCATATTAGAAAGAATATAACAAAAATGTTATGGAAAATATTGGATGGAAGGCATGACAAAGAAAAAATGTTCAAAATTTGTAGTGACATTCAGGAAGCCAATCATGCAATGAAAAATGTAATTCAATTAAATAGTGATTGAGACCAAATTAATATAAGTGCCCTTCCTTGGTTCTAAACAGAGCAACAAAGCAATGCTATAAAAGAAGTCATACGAAAAATTTGATTTCCTACAGGATTTGCTACGAACATAAACAATATAATAACAAAGAAAGGTGAATTTGGGTCAAGGATGAAAACACATGATTGGCATACCTTCATTAAGGTAATTATTTTGGTATATTATATACACTTATATAATGCATGTACTTTTCAATGTATTATGTTTACTACTTTTGGAAAAGTAATGAAAAGATCATTTTATAATTATTGCAGTACGTTCTACCTCTATTTCTCCCAGAAAACTTTGACAACAATGGCAAACAAGTTATATATGATCTTGGAAAATACATGAGGTAAGTAGCGATATTTGTTCAATTCATTGTATACATCTTATAATTGCCATTTGTTTTACTTGTTATGTAATATATTGTATATTTTTGTTAAATCTCATTAATATATTTGTGCCTTGAATCACTTGTAGATGGCTGTCATCTAAAGAAATCCATAAAGAAGATATAAATTAGTGGAAGAGAAAAATTCATTGTCTAATGTGTGAAATGAAAAAGTGTCTACCTTGACATTTTTCAATGCACAAGAACACTACCTCATACACCAAGTTGAGGAGATTGAATTGTGTGGACCTGTACACACAAGGTCAATGTGGATGGTTGAGAGGCACTTGAAATTTTTGAAGGCTTTGGTTAGACAAAGAGCACATCTTGAGGGTTCTATGGTGGAGGGATATATGGTATACCGGACCATGGTGTACATTAGTGAATATCTTCCTAAGTTTACAGCAAAGATCCATGTAGATCACATTTGGGATCCCAACTCCATTAACAAATTTGAAGGGGAGTACCTGATGGGGAAAGGTAGATTGAGGAAAGTTAGAGGTAATTATAAGATGGTCATGGAGATTAATTGGAATACATTTTACATATGGTTTTTATGTATATTGTACTTATTTATTTTTAATCTTCAATATACATCAATTATAAATTAAGTTCGTATACTGTGGTATTTAACTAATTATGCATCGTTTGTGAATTTAAATTTTTTTTGATACAGTTGGTCGAGAGTGGGATGCACTACATTTGTACGTCGCAAAAAATATTGATTGGATGACAAGATGGATTGAACGATGTCAACAATTTGGTCGTGTATTAACATGGGAAGGTGTGGCTTCATTGGTTAAAGAAGCTCATCGTAATGGAGATTCCAATGTTACACAAAGGGAAATTGATTTAGCATATGGTTTAAGAGATAAACAGGTATGTATAAATATATTAATCACCCATATTATTTAATTATTTTCAATTATATTGATGTATATATATGTTGAGATTGTTTTCTTTACATACATTCGGCCAAGAATAAATATGTTTATCAACTGACAATATTGCAATAATTTTTACATGTTTGACATATTGCAGGTGAAACACCACAAGGCTATGTGGTGCAATGGTCATAAATTTTAAATCAAAATGTTGGATGACATGAAGAAAATTTGTGATTCTGGTATAACTGTAGTCTTTTAGGTGACTAATGTTTCATCTAAAAGTGGCATACATCCAGAAGTCTAAGAAAATTGATACTATGGGATTTTTGATGATATACTTGAGTGTGACTTTAAGTCCTTCAGATTAATTTTGTTTGTCGTCCATTGGTATAGGCTATGATTGAATGAAAATGATCCTGATAGAACTGTTATTGAACATGATAATGGATTTACCATGGTTAATACAAGGTTGATTGAGTGAGCTGGAAATGAGCCCTATGTTCTTCCAAGCCAATGTGAGCAGGTATTTTATTTAGAGGTTCCAGGTAAACTAGGTTGGTCATTTGTTGTTAGACATGATCCAAGAGGAAGTCCAATAAAGTATAATGTGGTGGAAGAAGAAGATGCCAAAGAACTAGAAGATGATGTAGATGACGATCAGGATCAACAATTAGTTGATGATGTCCCTGACGAAGATGTCGAAGAGGAGGAACTAGATCATGATGATGTAGGAGTTAATGTTCATGAAGATGATATCCGTGTGGATGATGACATTATCAAAACAGATATCAATGACAATGATGATGATTTGAACAATCCTTACAATGTCGAATTTGGATTGGATGATATAGACAAAGAGTTGGATGGAGAAAAAGATCAATGACATTGAAATGTATGAGTTATGCGATTATATTATCTATTTGATATTAATTTCTTGGTAGAATTATATTTGACTTATGTGGTTACATAATTAATTCATGATGTTTTTAATTTTTATGCCATTACATAATTAATTTAATGATGTACTTTTTAATGTTTGAAAGGTCAAAAAATTAAAACATTTCAATAGTGATGTTAACAACCTTGAAATTAGTGTGTTTTATGTTTCATGTGATCATAAAAGATTAAAAATTTAGTTGTAGAGGTGGTTGTTTAGTGGTTGGCATATAAAGGCCTTTAAAAGGCATAAAGTGATCATTGTAATGGTTTTTGATGGTTGAGGATTTAAAATACAAGCTCTTGACATTGGAAAATCTATGTTTTTTCTTTAAATTTTTTGTATTTTTCCTGTTATGCAGCACTGTACTGTCACATGCGGCCATATTTTGATGTGAAATCAATTCTAGGTCATGAAGATGTGTTAGATTTTATTTGAATCTGATTTGAGAGCTTAAAGCGTTGATTTGAGTTAGAAAGCTTCGTTTCTTTGCATACAGCCTGGTTACCTTGTTTTTGAGGGTTTTGTAGTCCAAACATGATATAAAGGGGCTCTTACACTTTTTGTGATTACTGTAGCTTGTGTAAGAGGCCCCATGGATACTGTTGTAATTGTAGGATGCATGAATAGGGCGTAGGATGAGAAATAAAGAAGGTATAGCTGTTGACCTCAAGAGTTTTGTGAAGAAAAGCATGTGAAGTGAGAGGTACTTTCTGGCCCGATGCTTGTTTGCTCCTTCATTTTCTATAAGAATAATTTCAAGGCCAGAAGTATGGGTTAGCAAATTAGATATTTTTTGGTTGAGTCTAGGTAGAGTTACAGAGCAAATTGTAAAGTTTGATGGTTTTAAGGAAAATGCAATTTAGGTTTTGAGTCATTCTGTAGTAGGTTTTGAATTCATGGGGATTTGATGTTTTATGATAGTACTGGCACTTGAATTGAAATGATTAATTCAAACTCATGTCTCTCCATTGTACATGCATATCTAAATTTTGAATAAGATAATCAAGGGTTGTCTCGTTCATCTCACTCTTGTGGTGTGTATGATTTATGTTTTGGCTTTAATTCAAGGAATTAATTAAAATGCTTGAATGGGATTGTAGGTGGATATGTTATGTATAAGGATTTGATAAGTAGTATTGGGTTAGAATACATGTTGATGAAATTGTAAAGCAATATTCTCAAAGATCTTAGATGTTATGTGTTAAATCTATCATAAACCCTTATATGTTTATGAATTTGACTCCCTTAATGGATATATGGCACTGATGTAGTACTAATTTGTATGGTTCAATATTTTGTTTTTCTTTACCTAGCACTTGCTACAAATTGCAAATCAATGACTATTTTACACTGTGGAATGTGTTGTAGTTATCTCATGCTCCAAATAGTTGATATTACTGATGAACATCTAATTCTATTCAGTGTTATGCTATTATGTTAAGCTATTAAATGATATTATCTATTGTTGTTAATGTTGTTTATGATAATAGTGTAGAGGTTGTAAACGCATTAAGGGATCACCCTCCCAGGTCTTACAAAGCCAAAAGTGTAGGAGGTCTTTAAAATCCTCGTCAGTTGGTCCAGGTCCTTCAAGCTGCCCTTGATTGGAATTTACCAATTCCATAGGTAAACTAGTAGACCAACCTAGTTATAGTAAAAACAACCAACAGGTAGAGGGGAGAGAGATAGAGGGATTCAGTGAGAGAGGGAGGGAGTGGGAGAGAGATAGAGGGTAGAGGGAAGGAAGGGAGATAGGAGAGGGTGGAGAGAGATAGTGGAGGGGAATGGAGTTTATGGTTAAGGAAGGAGAAAGAGGGAGTGGGGGAGAGAGAGGGGAGATGGATGGATGGCAGTGGTAGTGGATGGTGAGGAGAGAGAGAGAGAGAGAGAGGGGGAAGGAGGAAGGAGAGAGAGGGGAGGGAGTGGGAGACAGATGAGGGAGGAAAGGGGTTGGGCGGCAGAGGGTGGAGGGTCGGCCAGGGTTTGGGTTAAGTGGTTGGAGTGGTTAAGGGTTTAGGGGGTTTGAAGAGGGGGGAGGAAGAAGGGAGGAGTGGAGAGGAGACCCAAGAGGGAGGGGGGTAGGGAGGAGGGTAGAGGGGTAGAGGAAGGAATAGTTAAGGTTTAGGTTAAGGGTAGTGGAGAGAGAGACTTGAGAGAGACTTGAGAGAGGGTAGAGGGTGGAGGAAGGGTTGGGTGGTGAGGATAGAGAGGATCAGTGGAGAGAGGGAGGGTGGAGAGATAGAGAGTGGAAGGGAGGGAGATGGGTGAGTGGAGTGAGAGACCAAGAAAGGGAGAGGGGGTAGGAGGGGTGAGATCCTAAGAGAGAGAGGGAAAGAGGAGGGAGGGAGAGATATGTGGTGAAGGTTAAAACAGAGGGAAAAGGGTTTAAGGGTTTAGGAGTTTATGGTTATGTGGTTTAGGGGTTTAGGTTTTAGGGGTTAAGGTTATGGTTTAGGTAGGGGGGGAGACACAGAGGGGAGGGAGTGAGGATAGAGAGACCAAGAGAGGCTGGACGAGAGAGAGAGAGAGAGAGAGAGAGAGAGGATGCAGGAATGGATGGAAAAGAACAGGTGGAGAGATAGAGATGGAGAGAGGGAGGGGAGGGAGAGCAGGAGGGTTGGTGAGGGAAAGATAGGGAGTGAGAGGAGACCGAGAAGGAGGGTGGCAGGGATTTGGCCGCAGACCTGATAGAGAGGAGTGAGGAGAGAGCACCTGGGAGAGAGACAGATGAGAAGGCCTAAGGGCCTAGAGCTCATGGCTAAGGGCCTAAGGCCTAGGGTTAAGGGCAGAGGGAGAGATAGAGAGAGGAGGACAGAGAGAGAATCTGAGAGAGGGAGATGGGGCAGGAGGAGAGACTCTGAGAGAGTGAGAGGGGTAAAGGGGTGGAGGTAGAGGGTTTAAGGTTAAGGGTTTTAGGGGTTGGGTGGTAGAGGGGAGAGAGGATTCAAAGGAGAGAGGGAGGGAGGGAGAGATGAAAATATGAGGGAAACATGGTAGGGGTAGAGGGTTTATGGTTTAGGGTTTAGGTTAAGGGAGAGAGATAGAGGGAGTGGAGGTGGAGAGAATGGAAGAGAGGAGAGGGGGGAAGATAATGGAGAGAGAGAGAGTGGAGGGAGATAGAGAGGGTGGATGGAATGTTGGGTCTAGGAGTTGGAGGGTGAGGGGAGAGAGATAGAGGGATGGAGTGGAATGAGAGGAAAGACCCAAGAGGGGAGAAGGGGTGGAGGGAAAGAATGGAGATAGAGTGAGTGGAGGAGAGAGAGATCTGGAGGGAGGAAGGAGGAGGACTGAGAGAGAGAGATAAAGGAGGGCAGGGTGAGGGGTAGGTTTAGGAAGAAAATATGGGGTTTGGTGGAGAGTGTGGGGGGTGGATGGAGAGACTTGAGGGGAGGAAGAGAGGGGGCAGGGTGAGGGTGGAGGGAATGGTGGAAGGGTTATGGACAAGAGGGAAGAGAGATGAGGGGGTGGAGATAGAGTGAGAGAGAGAGAGGAGTGGTGCCAGGAGGAGAGACTGATAGAGAGAGAGGAGGGAGTGGAGAGATAAAGGAGGACAAGGTTAAGGGTAGAGGGTAGAGGGTTTTAAGGGTTTAGGGTTATGGTTAATGGTTAAGGGGTGGAGGGGAGAGAGGATAGAGGGATTCAGAGAGAGAGAGGGAGGAGGGAGTGGGAGAGAGATAGGGGGTAGAAGGTTAAATGTAGAGGGTAGAGGGTTTAAGGGTTTAGAGTTTAAGGGTTAAGGGTTTAGGGTTTAGGGTAGAAGGGAGAGAGATAGAGGGAGTGAGAGAGAGAGAGAGACCTAAGAGAGGGAGAGGGGGTAGGAGGGAGAGACTTGAGAGAGAGAGAGGGTAGAGGGTTTAAGGGTTAAGGGTAGTGATGGAACTTCAAATTTTTGTTCTTTGTGTTCTATTTTATCTTTCCTTGTGTCTATGGTCATCTATGTTGTTTGGGAAAAGCCTAAGGTTGGGGTTTTACCTTCATCTTCATGTAAAACCCTAGTGTTTATCTTACACCTTGGATTAGATCTATTTGGCCGTTACTTTTTGGGAAGGTTTTAAAGTGACTTAAGCCCCATCGCTTCGTCTAGGCTGGGCCCCCTTTTGTTTTATTGTTTTATTTCCTTCGCCTGACTTTATTTTTCTTAAGTCTTTTTTTGGTCCCGTGTTCCCTCGTTAAAATAACTTGTCATTGTTTGTTTTCATCCTAGTGATGTCCCCTTATTCCTTTAGGGGAGAGGGCCCAGTAGTCGTGCAGGCTAACTTTATCAACATGTTGCAATTGACTAGAATATTGTAGAACATTTGTTTTTTTTTTAAAATGTAGACTAGTCTCTTATTTATCTATAACTAAGGTTTGGAGGCGCGACTCATCATGCAACTCGCCACATCGGCAGATCTTTTGAGAAGTGTCTAAAATTTGAATTTTTAAAGGTTCGACCAAAACTTAATCATGGAACCCCTAATAGTTGAAGAAAAAAATATCATTTGTTGCTTGTAGAATATCATATTTTTATTTAAATTAAAATTAATATACAACCTAAGTGGACCAAATACTTATTGATAACCATAAATATTTGATATCTCTACCTTTTATATTCAACACATATGGACTAATAGTTGAACACAAAAAATCTATTTGTTGTTATAAAAACAACACATAATTATTTAAAATACAACTTATATTGAACAAAAATGGACCAATAGTTGAAAACTAATTTTTTTTTAAAATCCTTCACATTTAATGGGGAAATACATGTTATTTATTGTGCTCACCTTTTATATTTTTGATAGGACAAACTATTAATATAAAATTATTCAATGCTTGTACATTTCTACCCCAATTGTTGTACATATAAGAACAATATTTTTTCACTATGATAACAATACTTGTTTAAATGAGTGTCTTATTTTTTTTATTAAATGAGCATTTTATTTTTTAAATTATATACTTATAGTGGAGAGTTATGATATTTTATTTGGAAAAAAATAATACTTATTTCACTTCTTCATGAATGTATTTATGTTCTTTTCATGTAACATTTGGAGGTTCTCATGTGTTCAAGTATGGGTCCATTTTTTTATCAACATTTGGTTTTTTCTTTATTTACAATTGGACTGTTTATTTACAATATATAGTATCACGATTGAGTGCGAGACTATTGGACCCCGCACAACTACTGGGCCCTCTCCCCTAATAAATGTTTTTATTTTGTAGAGGGACAAGTTCGCATGGCTGTAGATCAATCGTCCTGTGATCTCAATCATTCCCCGCCATCCCACGATGACCCCACCACACTGTCTTTGTTGATCGCGATATCACGGGCGAGCGCCACATGTCTCATCTGGTGAAGCTGAAGGAATGATAAATAATTTGATGCGTCTTTAATACATTATGCCAAGGGTTACTAAAGCAGTTAGAAGATGCATGTGTTTTAAATCAACGAAGATGTTATAATATCGGTAGAAAGGTGCTTGATGGTTAATAACAAGGCTAGTTACTATGTTGAATGAACATGATTGTCGATGGTTGAGATCCATGGTTGCTCACCATCGCGTGATCAAAAGTTGTGAGGTCTTTATTGATTGCAATATCACAGGTGGGCACCACGTGGATCTCCTTGGAAATGAGTAGTATGGTGGGCCCCTTATTGCCATGATGGAGACTATGTCAGTTTGCTTTAAAGGTAGTCGTCCAATGAACTCATCAAGGTGAAGGATCAATGTCTAATATTTGAATCTGCATCAAATGTGGTTAGAGCCATTCGTGCAGCACACAAGTAAGCTTTAATGGCGACCATGACATCTACTGCCATGGTTTGATCGAAATAAAGCAACTATTCTTTTTCTTTTGGTGTCACGAAGCATTCAAAACATCTTAAATGGGGATTGTTAGTGGATATGTTCTGTATAAGGATTTGATAAGTAGTATTGGGTTAGAATACATGTTGATGAAATTGTAAAGCAATGTTCTCAAGGATCTTATATGTTATGTGTTAAATCTATCATAAACCCTTATATGTTTATGAATTTGACTCCCTTAATGGATATATGGAACTAATGTAAGTTGTACTAATTTGTATGGTTCAGTATTTTGTTTGTCTTTACCTAGCGCTCGCTACAAATTGCAAATCAATGACTGTTTTACACTGTGGAATATCTTGTAGTTATATCAAGCTCCAAATAGTTGATATTACTAATGAACAACTGATTCTATTCAATATTGTGCTCTTATGTTGAGCTATTAAATGATATTATCTATTGTTGTTAATGTTGTTTACGATAATGGTGCAGAGGTTGTAAATGCATTAAAAGATCACCCTCCCGAGACTTGCAGAGCCCAAAGTGTAGGAGGTCTTCAAAGTCCTCGTCTGTTGGTCCAAGTCCTTTGAGTTTCCCTTGATTGGAATTGTAAATTCCATAGGTAAATTAGAAGACCAACCTGGTTATAGTAAAAACAACTAACAGGTAGAGGGGAGAGAGATAGAGGGATTTAGTGAGAGAGAGAGGGAGGGAGTGGGAGAGAGATAGAGGGTAGAGAGTTAAGGGTAGAGGGGAGGGAGATAAGAGTGAGAGAGAGAGAGAGACTTGAGAGAGGGAGATGGGGTAGGAGGGTGAAACTTGAG
>VDFB02000007.1:188942378-189309288 GCA_007258455.2 Sequoia sempervirens
AGAGAGAAACAGGGAGAGATATATCAATCACCCTCCCTATATCTCTATCTATTCATCCTTATCTCTTTATCTCTCTACCCCTATCTATCTCTTTTCCTCCCTTTCTATTTGTATGTTTGTCATTATCTCCCTCTCTCTCTATATTTTCTACCTTATATTTATCTTTGTCTCCTTAAGTGTGCAATGGGTACATTGAAGAGTTCTTAAAGGAGAATTATCATATCTTTAATCAAATGGCATGCTACCTTGAGCATAACTCCCCAAGGACACATGCCATCCTTGGATTGGTGACATGAAACAACCAATAAAAATTTAGTAATATACTTATTATTTTGTATTAAATAAAAATATACTTATTATTAATTATTAATTATAATAATTTTATACGTATTTAATAATTTTGTTAAAGAATATAATATATAATTATAATAAGTTGAATAATTATATTATTTATTATGTAAAATATAGCTAATATATACTTAACTATATTGTAGAATATTAAAACCTAGGTAAATGGCGCCAAAATTTTGAACTTAATTAACATACTGTAAAACCTAACGAAACCAGGTTGTAGCTCGTCAAATTGGAGAAGTGAAAGGCCAATGCCAGCGTCGAGGAAGAGTTTGGAGTAGTGAAAACAAGGTCAATTCCAGTGCCAAGGAAGAATTTGGAGTAGTGAAAACAAGGTCAATGCCAGCGCCAAGGAAGAGTTTGGATTTAAAACAAGGTCAATACCAGCGCTAACAAAGAGTTTGGAGGAGTGAAAACAAGGTCAATATCAGTGCCGAGGAAGAGTTTGGAGGAGTGAAAACAAGGTCAATACCAGCACCAAGGAAGAGTTTGGAGTTAAAACAAGGTCAATACCAGCGCCGATGAAGATTTTGGAGGAGTGAAAACAAGGTCAATATCAGCGCTGAGGAAGAGTTTGGAGGAGTGAAAACAAGGTCAATACTAGCGCCGAGGACGAGGTTGAGGGCACTCAAGGAAAATCAACGACCAAGGGGCAATGAGTACTATAAGTTTGGCACCCCCATTCTCATAAAATGGTATAAGACAGAAAAAATGAAATAGCTTAGTCTTTCAGATTTTTATCCACCAGCCTCAAGTCTTGGAAAAACTCCCCACAATCTGAATCCACATCTGGTTGGAGGTCTAGGGATTTCATCACACATAGCCTTCATCACATGAGTCTAAAGCAATTGTAGACTTAGCCCAAGTATATGCTAGGATAAGGTGGATGTAATGAATGGAAATAGAGGCATACAATTCTTCTTTAATACCTCCACCACAAACATATGCAAGGTCTTGGTTGTTTTTATGGTAAGCAGGTTGATCTTCTAATCTACCTATGGAATTTCCAATTCCAATAAAGGGCAGCTCTTAGGACCTGGACCAACTGACGAGGATTTGAAAGACCTCCTACACTTTGGGATCTACAAGACCCCGGAGGGTGATCCCTTAATACGTTTACAACCTCTGCACCATCATCATAAACAACATTAATAACAATAGATACCCCATTTTAATAGCTCAACATAATAGGATAATAATAAAATAGAATTGGCTATTTATCAATAATATCAACTATTTGGAGCATGAGATAACTAAAACAACATTTCACAGTATAAGATAATCATTGATTTGCAATTTATAGCAAGCTCTAGGTAAAGGCAAACAAATACTGAAACTACAATGAATAAGTACAACTTAGATCAGTGCCATATATCCATTGGAGGAGTCAAACTTATAAGCATCTAAGGGTTTATGACAGATCTAACACATAACATATAAGATCCTTGATAACATTGCTTTACAATCTCATCAATATGTATTCTAACCCAATATTACTTATCAAATCCTTATACAGAACATATCCACCTACAATCCCATTCAAGCATTTTAATTAATTCCTTGAATTAAACCTAAAACAAGAATCATACACACCACAACAGTGAGATGAATGAAACAACCCTTAGTCATCTTATTCAAAATTTGGATATGCATGTATAGTGGAGAAACATGAGTTTGAATTTATCATTTCAACTCAAATGCTAGTACTGTTATACAACATTAAATCCCATGAATTCAAAAGTGATTACAAAATAACTCAGAACCTAAATTGTATTTTTCTCTAAAACCATCAGAATTTATAATTTTCTCTGCAACTTCATCTAGACTCGACCAAAACTATCTAACTTGCTAACCCATACTTCTGGCCTTGAAATCCTTCTTATAGAAAAAGAAGGAGAAAACAAGCATCAATCCAGAAAGCACACGTGTCACCAGCCAATTGGACCGCCTTGTGATATTCCAAAAATTTGTTACAATAGCAATCTCCTCAGAGAATCTTCTTGTTCATTGTGCCCACTGAGAATGGTTGATGTAGGAACAAAAAACTTCAAGAATTTCGCACCTAGACTGTCACCAAAAAAAAAACTGGAATCTGTTGTAACTGCAACAACTGATTTGTCAACCGTTAGCAGCCTACTCCTTTTCACTCTTCCTCAGTTAAATATACATTTACCCATTTCTAGTACTCTTCATTAGTTGGCCAATCAAAATTGATCACCTCATTCACCTTGACACTATAAGGTTTGTACTTAACTGCCACCTGATTCACTTCTCTTTCAAAAGACTCCAAGAATGAGTTGGTGCTAATGATTTCTTCCATACAACTCACCAACAAATCATAATCTGAGTTACCTTGTTTTTTAGAGTTTTGTAGTCCAAACATGATATAAAGTGGCTCTTAAACTTTTTGTGATTACTATAGCTTGTGTAAGAGGCCCCATGGATACCGCTGTAATTGTAGGATGCATGAATAGGCGAGGATGATAAATAAAGAAGGTATAGCTATTGTCCCCTAATAGTTTTGTGAAGAAAAGCATGTGAAATGAGAGGTTCAAGCCTAGGCTTCAACAAAATATGTATGGAAAATCTGATTTTATGAATTTTTATCCATGTGCAGACCTAATGGGTTGTGTCTGAACACTGAATATAAATGATACACACACACACACACATATATATATGTATGTATATGTATGTATGTATGTATGTATGTATGTATATGTATTTTTAAATGTAAATGTAAATGCAATTACTGGATGCTCTCCTAGAACAATAAATGCAATATATCATTAAAGAAATCTATATCTATGTATATAAATGTGTATTTCTAAATGCAAGTGTAAATGCAAAGAGCATATGGTTTTGTAGTGTTATAGATACAACATATCCATAAATTAATGTAATTGAAATTCTAAAGTCTTCAACACATATAATATGAAATCGATCAAACTATTAAACTACATGAGAAATAAATGAAAATAGTAAATGCATATGTATGTGTATTTGTAAATGTAAGTGTAAAATAAATAAGAATAATGAAATTATAAAAGAATACAAAGAAAGGTCTCCTCCCTTCTTGGTAGTGATAACCTCCTCCACACACAACCCTTAAAAATTATGAATAGAGGAATATAATCTTTGAAGAACTCAAAGTTGATTCTCTCCTACCTGATGCAATTAGTCATTTTATCCTTACAAACATTTATAGTGATTACTAGAGGCACATAGACCAATTCTTCATAATAAAAGAATTTGATCATACTTTTCAATGATGGCATTATGAGAAAACCTTAGGTTAAATGAATAATTCCTAGCTAAGTTCTTTAAATCATGTCCAACCGTATAAGAGAAGACCGTTGCTATGTGTACCTGGATACCATGGAGAAAGGCTAGTCTTTGGGCTCTTTCATCAATCATCCTACCTTAAAACATACCAAAACTCTCCTAGCAATTAGACAAAGGAAGATTTAAGATGACTTAAAAAAAAATTATTGTCAAAGCGTAAACTTATGATGATTTAACCAGGCCTAGTACACACTCCCTCCCCGTTAACCACTTAGACATATGGAAATTAAATGTAAATTTTCTACTACTTTTAGTCATGTAGGTGTCCAATAAACCACTTGGTGGTATTTCCCTTCAAGTTTATTTACTTGAATGAAGAGAAAAAGTCCTTCAATAACAATTAGAGAATAGATTTGAGGCCTTAGTTGTGTAACTGGTGGACCATAGTCACATTTAACACTTGTTACAAAGTTTGGGAGTTAAAACGTTAAGTAGATTTTATTTGTGATGGACACGTTTAGACGGTAGTAACAATAGCTTGCAATCTATCAAGACTTGATTACCTTATAACTTGTGAAATTCTAGCGATGAAATGATAGATTAATCATAATGTCACCTTGGGATCACATCACCATGAAAGAACTTCATCCAACATCCTTATGAGTGCAGGTACCACCAAATAGGTATTTGGCAGATCTGTCTTCCTCGAGCGAGGGAAATTCAAGAAGAGAAGAGGAAAGCGAGACATGTAGTATGTCTAAAAGAGGGAGATCAACTAGAGGTCAAAAGATTAGAAGAAAATTCCGTAAACGCGTGGAATTTTTTCTTGCTGAAGGGGGGTCATGTTCTTATGATGATGAGAGCAGAGGCGACATCAAGGTGCCCTTGAGGTACAAACATCTATAGAAACAATGGGTACTCAAGGAACTTTTTCCAATAAACAATGATTTTTGTGTTAACGAGAGGATATATCGCATAGCACCATCGTCATTTGGGCCTATTTTGCATGGATGGCATAAAGGTCTATTGCAACAAAGTTATTGAATTGATGGAGTATGTTGGACCCTGTTACAATTACAAAGATTGGATGCAACTGGTTCGATATACACGAAGTATGCGTAGGTATGCACTGTCAGCAAATTATATACAACTAAAAGATAAGGATCAAAATAAAGGAGTGGCTATGTATATTGATGGAAGGCCAAAAGCATCAGGGAATATTGCAGGGTTTATAAATAGTACACAACCTGGGTCAACAAATAAGCAACCCAATTGCATATTCGAGGGCGCGAGGGAAACCATGTATTCTATGTGCGATAAAATCAATAACTACAGGGGAAGAGTTGCTTGCTGTCGATTACAATTTGAATAAGCTTACTCCTGGCTCTGATTTACTATGGGTGGTACATATTTGCTTTATTTTACTAACCTCAATTAATGACTCCAATATACCATTTTATTCTTATGTTTTTTCTCATAAGTCTATTGGTTTCATTTCAGTAATGTTTTTTTATATTTAATTTTTGTCACAAGGGAACATTGATCATACGGAGAAGGCTTTGGCCGAACCTGAGATCAGCGATGTATCTTGGTAGCTTCTATATGAGTTTACCTCATTGTAATTGTACAAATTAGATCACGAGAAAAATGTTTTATTATTATATTTTTTATAAGTTTTGGGTTAATTTTATTAATGTTTTAATATTCTTATTTGCGGTCGAATGATAGGAGAAAGGAACCCGACAATGAGAGGAGAGCATCCATAGTGAGGAGTGCTTAGTCAATATTTTGTGATGATGACATCGCTTATTCAGCAAACCCTCTCGATACAATAAAGAAGATCCAAAAAAAATGCAATGAAGAAATGGTTATGTTGATATTCATAGTGCCTCAAACAAATGAGATAAGAGAGAGGGTTAAAATATTGATTGAGAGATCACAAAACTTGCAAGTAAGTTGTGATGAGGTCTTTAATTATAACATAAGTTCATTCATGGTTTATATTTTGTACTCTTTTATGTCATGAACTAAAATATGTGTTGTTTTTATAGGGTTATTTTCCTCCTCATAATGCTCCTAGCCATGATCCAGTCTTCTGAAAGTCTTTGCCCAGGGTAGGGTTGGTACAAGTGTCCATCGATCTTCCTATGCATACATCATCATTTGACCCATCATCGTGCCTATTGTCTTCTAAAATGTCGGCAAAACATACCATCAGGCATCCATTAATGCACCCTCGGGAACACATACGAGAACATCGTCGGGACATGTACACGGGGATCACCGAAACCACTAGTATGGTGATGTTTTAGCAACATTTCCTAGATCTTCCCGTATTACTAGTATGGGAACATTTCCGGTCACACTTGTGGTGACCGAGGATTTCATTCTCATAAAGATAGAGAAGGTCCCAGGCACTTTAAAATGTTTTAATTATTATTATATATAATCCAATTGAAATTTACTTATTGATCGCTCTTTTTAGACTATTGATCTCATGATCATTTTGCAGGAAATGGTGTTTTTTTATAAACATCTAAGTGATATTACATTGGAGCTCTTCGGGCCCACCATACGTACACGGTGGAATGCCCAAAATTAAGATTTAAAAGATGAGCTCATTAACCGTTTAGTTGTGTTGTTCGATGATAAAACATTCAACCAAACCAAGGTCCTTAAGAAAGTTGGTACCTATCTAAAGTATGTGAGGGACCAATATAGGTCACATTTAGAGAAGAACAAAAAGTCACGAGCATCCCCATGATTAGAGGAGAGTGGAAGGACACAGTGTCCGGATAGAAAGAGAGAAGGCTGAAAGAAAAAGGAAAGAAGACCTAGGGCCAAAGGAAGGTATGTGATACTATCAACAATGTAATTATATCTTGATTACTCTTTATTTTACATAATCTAAGCGTATTTCACCAACTTTTCATAGGTTGCGGAGCACATCGAAGGAAAAAAAGGAAAGACTTCGAAAGTCGAGACTGCACAAACTTGGCTCGGTGGTTATATGAAATTAGCATGAATTGTAAAGTATCAATAAATGAAATATTGCATCCAAATTATAATAAATTGAAAACAATTTTGGTTTTATCACACCATAGAAGCAAAATTCATGATCTTATGCAAAAATGTAGGGATCTGAATTCAACAGAGTTCCCACAGAAGAGGACTTGAAGATTTCCTTCTAGCAAGGCTATGGAGTTATGGTTGAACGCCTAAGAGTCTTGACTGGGCAAACATAATCTTCCATTGCATCCGACACGCAGGTAAATAAACTCAATAAAGTTTATTTAAAATTGAATACTTATGCAATCTATTCAATATTAATTTCCACCATAAATTAATTACATGCCTATTTGTTTTAAACATTCGAGCAATGATAATATTGCACATAACATTTGAATGTAGCCTAGTGAGGGTGGAGCACAACATGCAGATGAAGGTCATGGTGTGCATCTCGGTACTTTAGAGCATGTAGAGCGTGATCAACATGTTGAGCATGATTAGGCTAGAGAAGATCAGGAATATCATGTGGCCCCATCAGGTAAAGAGGACCACTCTAAAGTTCTTTTAAACATATTTAATTGCAATCGGTGTATTAATTAATGTAACCTTTCGTGTTTCAACTTTAGAGCATATAGAGTGTGATCAGCGTGTTGAGCATGATCAGGCTAGAGAAGATCAGAACATGATGTGGCCCCATCAGGTAAGAGGACCACCCTCATGTTCTCTTAAACATATTTAATTTCAATTGGTGTATTAATTAATGTAACCTTTCGTGTTTCAACTGCAGATCAAGATTTAGAGGGTGTTCAGCATGTTGAGCATGAGTCTATAACAAAAGTTTAGGAACATGATGTGGACCCATCAGGTAAAGAGAACCACTCTAATGTTCTTTTAGTTAATAAAATACTTGTAACAATAATAATAAAGCATATCAGTTTAACATTTCTTTCTTATTGCAGCAGACCCCCCCTTGCAGTGGCGTCCACGTCATGAGTAGACGACTAGGCATACATTAAGATCACGATTAGAGGGAAGAACAACTAAAGGGGGGACAGATATTGATTTAGAAAATGATACTCCACTTCAGCTTTATGTAGCTTTAAAAAAGAAACAAAAAAAAAGTGATTGTAATCATATCATGACAACCATATTTTTGATCATATGTAAAAACTGAAAGAATGAATATTATATGTTAATGAATGAATTTGAATATGTTAATTAATGAATGTTATATGTTAATGAATGAATGTTATATGTTATTAATGAATGAATTAATGTTATATGTTATTAATGGATGAATGAATGAATGAATGTTATATGTTATTAATGGGTGAATGAATGATTAATGTTATATGATTGAGTATGGGGAATTGAGAGTGATGTGAGGGGGGGAGGGGCCAAATGAGCTTCCATTGTCATGTGGTTGGCCCTATTAAGTAAAGAATATTAAACTATTCTCGAAACAAAGAGAAGCTCAATAAGGTAATGCACTTTTCAATATAAGAAATGCATTGTTTGAAGCATCAAACCAATATGCAAAGATGAAAGAAAGTGCTAAATTTTGACTATGCTGGCAGAAAAATGATTCTTTATACCCTGAATCCATGCTCTACATCATAATTTGAAGTTGTTTCCATTCCAATGTTCTGAGTTTAGTTTTTTTTGTATGGCTTTGTATGAATACCACATTGTGTTGTGTGTGGATTTGGTTTCAAAGCTCTGTTTATTTTGTTTTTAGTGGTGACATAACTCTAAAATTTGACTTTTGTGCATAATAGGTTAGTGGAAAAATTGACAACTCTGAAGGGTTTAGAGGCTTGATAGAGATAGATACATGCATATTTGGATCTTGTTGTTGATGGGAGGCTTCGACTTAACCATGAAATTTTGTACCATCTGCAGGTATGCAAAATTTTCTCTACTTACATTCATTCTTGATCATAAATGTTGTAAATGATATTAATGCTTCAAACTTAAGATTCGTTTCATTGTTATAATGATCAAAATGTTATACTTTGCTATACATTCAAGCATTCTCTTGCCCCCTACCCTTTTCTCTCTCCCCCCTCCTTTTAAGAATTTTCTTTGTCATAAAAGATTCACATTTCTATCTCATTTACACAAATTTATCTGAAGTGCTAGGAGTGAATAAAGATATGTAAAAGATGATGGATTATGTCTAAACAACAACTTTCCATCTTATAGCTAATTAAATCCTTAATATTTGAATAGTTTAGAGCTCGAATAATGCTTGTATATGCATGTGTAGCAATAAGGGAGCCTATGTGAAGATTGAAATTTAAAACATCACTTTGGTATTTTTCCTTAGGCAGTGAAATGATATTTTGAGTAATACAAACCTACACACACATTGATATTTTTCAGCATTGCATTGAAGAAAAAAATTTCTCTTATACCTACCCTCAGCTAGACATGGAGGTATATAATATTGGTTTATGGGTTTATTCTGTAAGTAGTTAATTTCATAGAGGAAGACTAAAATCTTCTTAATGTCCTGTGTCAGGTGTGAAAGCATATGAATCACTTTCCAAAGGAACCATTTTGTATTCATCCAAAAACTAGTTTATTCTTTTTTTTATGTTTCTTGCATGTGTTTTTTATAGGCTCTAGAGATGTAGCTCGGCTCTTTCCTTTGCACTTTTCATCTATTTTGATTATTACAGTAGATTGTCCTCATAATTTTTCATGTAGATCTGTTTGTAACCTTATGTTCTACCAATCAATTTGCAAACCACTCACATATTAAGGACCATTTCACTAACTTGTAGTCATCCATTACTTCATATGTTGCAGGTTGTGTCTGTGTACGAATAAATCCTGATGATTGCGAGAACTTTAATCCTACAAGTGTACCCAATCTTTCTCAAGTAAAAGTCTTACCTTATTTTATAGTACTTTAAATGGTTAATTGAAGGTGCTTCTTTAGATCTGAGATAGTTGAACCCTGGATTAAAATATGGTATTAGATAGGAAGTATAATGATAAAACTGAGGTCCATTGAACACAAATTACGAACATAATTTACTGGACTATGAATAGTGTTACAATTATAATTATTTCTCCTTTACCTACCTCTGCATTAATGAAAAATATAGATCCCTATAAATCTAACCATGAAAGTGTTGAAATCTATAGTATCTGCAGGACTCGGGAAACTATCAAACATATTCTTTTTGAATGTTTTTATGCTCAGGAAATTTGGTACTTATTCTACCATAAGCTGAAGGTCTGGAATAGCAATGGTAAAATTAATTGGCATGATATTCTATTTTGTAATTTCAAGCTCAAGTTTGATTTCAAGCTCAAGTTTGATTGTAAGCTATTAAGTAGTCAAAGGAAAGTCCCAGCGACCCCCAAAGTCACAGCGATAAGTTATCATTGGTGAGAATCGTAGTGATACACTTAAGACCAAAGGAATAATTCTCGGGGAGACTCAGAACATCGGTATGACTGCATGACACCATAGCGACATATGATCTATTAGCTATCGGTGAGACTCATAACATCGATGAGACTATGTGACACCAAAGCGATATGTAATATTGACTGTCAAAGAGACTCAAGGCGTCAGCAAAACTACATGACATCTCAGTGAGTATCTAATAAACATGGAAAATGACCGAATAAAATAATTGCCCAAGATTTGAATACAAAGGGACACAACTTGATTAATCTCTCACCGATGGTACATTTCAACAAATTTTTTTTTTTTAAATTGCATTGTTTCGTCAAAATTTTGACGAACACAACTAACGAATCAGTGAAAAATTCCAACGAAGTTGCTATAGCTGTAACGAAGGCTTCATCGTAACTCCTTGTAAATTTCGTCACAATTTCGAGGAAGTCCACCGACAAACCACAGAAAAGGTCCGACGAAGTTGCTTGGCTACGACGAAGGCTTCGTCGTGACTCCTTGGCCATTTCCTCACAATTTCGACGAAGTCCACTGACGAACCACAGAAAAGGTCCGACGAAGTTGCTTGGCTACAACGAAGGCTTCGTCGTAACTCCTTGGCCATTTCATCATACTTTCGAATCAGTTCACCGACGAACCACATAAAAGGTCTGATGAAGTTGCTTGGTTGTGACGAAGGCTTCATCGTAAATACTTGCCCATTTCATCGAAATGGTGACAAACTTCAGGTGTTCTTTTGACGCCCATTTTGTCGATATTCCGATGAACATCCGAGTCATTTTATGATGTGGACAACCGACAAATCTACTCCATTAGTTCGATGTTTAATTCGTCGTCGGATGTGACAAAAAAATAGCAATGAAAATGTTTTCATCATTTCGTTGCTTTTCCAACAAAGATTTGTCGAACCACCGACAAACGTCTGTCGAAAAATGGTGTCAAATTCAGTAGTGTGACACTATACTTTGTGTATCTACTAGTGTCATAGGCCTCATTCATAGGACTCACCAATGTGAGATCTTATGAGCTGGGTGAAGTTGCTATCTATCAACATTACCCCGAATTGGAGTTGGATGCAATTTTCCACCATTTTGGTGTTGTGAATGAAAATTCTATTTACATGATAATTAGAGGCTTGGAAGGAGACTTTTCCAGGAGGATCTCCCTCGAGGCTATGAAAGTGATTAGAGATATTAGGTACTGTTTCATCTAGTACAAAACATTTACCTATTTCAAAGTAGCAGGATTCCACAAAATTCCATATAAACTTCCAAGGTATCCTTCAAATAAGCTACTTTTCTTGGAGATTGGCAGGTAGATCATTGAAGTACAAAATAACTCATTGCAAGGAAACATAAACATGGATATGGTTTCCCAATTAAAATAGGAGTGTATTTGTTGTGTGGTCTCACAACACGCCCCAAGACTATAAGACTTGGGGACCCCAAGTGAAAACTAACGCTTATGGTAGGTGCTGGCTAGTTGGAAAGATCACTAGAAGTGAAAAGAAAAAAGAAATCTTCAAAAGAAAGTACTTCAGAATTCAAGTGTTTTGAGTACTAGGTTCTAGGAATCGGGAAAGCTAAAAATGTAAAAGGTAAAGAAAAGTGTTGAGAAAGTGTTCCGATCCAAGAGTAAAAGTCACGTAAATGTAGAAGTTCTGGTAAAAGCCAAGGTGTGGGAAAATTATGGGTGAAAGTTGAACACTGGGTACTGGGTACCAAGTAACAATGCAAAGTAAAGTTTCAAAATTTTAAGGTTATCCAAAAGGTCTGATGGTTCGGTAACCCGGTTAAAAAGATAATTACATAAGAATATATGATTTTCTTGAAAGCATACATTATTTATGATGGATTTATAATGATGATGAATTAATGATGGTTTTATTTACATGAGATTTTCTAAATTTTTTTAAAAGGGATTTAATAGGTGGAATTGGTGATTGCGTGAGAAGTAGATTGTGACACAAAGTTCGGGTATGGATAGGAAAACTAAGGTTGTAGGAAGATCTAATGGTGTTACTAGGTTCAGTTGTACATTATGGAAGCTCATGCAAGAACAAAGTTCATTGCAAAGAAACACCAGATACTCAGAAATCGGGAATCTGGATACCAAGCATACAGTGGAAGAGTGTACTCATCTTGGGGAAAGCTCATTCCTAGGAATGCTCAACTTGAGACAGAACCTAAATGTGGGAACCAAATGTCCACTTAATCATTCTGAATGTGTGGAAAGTTCCTACATTATGTTTGGCGGATTTTTTTGGTTCCAAGAAGGAAACTTGATAAGAAGAAGATGAAACACCCTAAGAACATCAGCGTGCAGAAAAAGGTTGACCTTCATTGACTTCGTTTGTAATACTCTTACTAGTCATCACATTCCACATGCCTTGATGTGATTTTTCCCTTGGAATTCCTCTCATGTATTTGTCTTATCCTATTTTTTTCTTTCTTTTATAAAAGACCAAGGTATACTTCTTTCTAAGTTAAGTTCAGAATTTGTGGATGTCGGAAGAGCCAAAAATTCTCTAAGTTTTGTTCTTTTTTCCTATTTTCTAAATCATTCCAGTCTAAAAACTTGTATGCACATAGAACTTAATCAATGTTAAAGCTAATTTGATAGCTACCTATCTCATGTATCTTTTGTAGCTAGTTTGTTCGTCCATCCAAAAAATATTGTATGTTACACCATTTAGGGGTGCATACAGAACCTACTCGGTGTCCAAACTAAACCCCCTTCTTTAAAAGATTGTGTCATTCTATGCCTAGCTATGAAGCAATCTGGTGAAGTATAGAGCAGTTTGCTTTGATTTGATTAAATCTTGGGGCATGCATGGAGAATAACCATGAGTAATTTTATTTTTCAATATTTTTGATGCTTTATTTTATATTAGATGTTAAATTTCATAAAATGTTCCAAAAAAGAGATGAATGAATGGAAATTTTATTGATAATCTTTCGTTTCTATGAAATTGATGAATGCTTAAAGCTAAATCTACTTAAGTGAAAGCAAAATTGTTGATATTCATGAAATATTATTGCAAATCTGTTGATTTCATGAAATTGTTTTATGATCGAACTGAAAAGATTTTATTTGCTGCTTATGATTCCTAAAGAAACTAAAGACAACCATAGACCCCTTGAGATTAACAACAACATCACATCATACCTTGAAGTGAACCTAGTATGGTCAAGACCTAACTACTAGAGCCTTAGGATTAAGCTAAGTCAACCTTTCCCTTTTACCCAGACTCTTAGGTTACCCTAGTTCAGTCTTTCAAGTAAAGATAGGTTCTTCATGGTTTGCTTATGAGGATTTTATCTACACTGTTGTTGTGACTAACATCATCATCAATAGTATTCTTGTACAAATACGCAAAATGCCAAGAATGAAAAAATTGAAATGTTCAAGTATAGCTTTGATGTGTATAATGATGCTTGAGGGAAATTTGACCCCATTGGGAATATCAGTAAGGTGATGGGAGCATATTTCATCCATGAGTCCAAATTGGAGGATCATTGGGAAAATTGTGAGGAAGAGTGTTGTGCAGTTTTTCGCACACACGCCCTGCTGAAAGCAGGGACCCTCTTTTGCTTTCATTCCTAGTGTTTTGGCCCTTTGATCTTAGGTATTTACCTTGCTTTGGCATGAGCTTGAATGTCTATCTTACCTACATAGGTGATCCCTCTTTGATATTGATTGAAAATCTTAAGTTTTAGACAATTTTTGAGTTTTCCTTCAACTTCGAGATTTTCTTCACTGGCAAAATTCCCCGGTTTCCTTCAAAACCCGGTGGCGGCTGCTTTTACACTTTGGTTCAGAGATTTTGGTCCTTCGCAGAATTCCATGGTGACCGGATTTCTCTAAAATTTTGTTGTCCTATTGGGTTCCTGGGTTTTGGTCAGGGTTGTCTTGTCGACTGCATTAATGCTCAGTGGTACAATTTATGCAGTAGGTATTTAATCAATTTTGGGGAGTTTTGTCCCATTAATTCTTTATCATTTTCTTTCTATTGATCTGAGGTACTTAATCTTGAGTGCTTGGCTAGGTTTGGCATGTTCGATTTGTGAATTCTTGGATTTGGTGGTGATTTTCCTGGGCATCATCTATTGTTTGCTTATAAGGCTAAAGATTGTTACCTTTCGTTGTAATCTGAAAGTTTCACTTCATCAATGGTATGTCTTCATTGCCTTGCTTTTGATTGTTGAATGTGAATGATTGTTTAGCATCTTGAGTGTGCTTGGAGTTTGAATTTCTACATGTTTGGGCATTGAATATATTGAAGCTAGGGTTGCTCAATTTTGTTAGATTAACGATCTCAAGTGAGTTTGTGAGCTTGTCTTTTGGTTTCATCATGAGGTAGCTCTCTTGTGTAGGCCATAAGGAACTTTTTGAGAACCTAGAAATTGAGTAAGCTGAGCCCAAGCTTTTCCTGTGTATTCATGGCAAAATTTTAGGGTTTCGGGCTTAGGGCATCACCAATCCCTGTAGATTTTCTTCAAGATAAGTCTCAAATTTAAAGATGATTTGTAGGAGGTTCAAATTGAGCTAGTTTCAGGCCCAGGGTCCTCAAATTTGTGATCGTTTGATCAATTTGAGTAAAGTCGTGATAAAACATTGACATTCAGGTTTTCCTTCAACTTCAGGATTTTCCTCCGCTGGTGGAATTCCCCGATTTACCATTTTCTCTTCGTTTTTCCCGAAATGTGTAATAATCCGAGTTTTTCTTGCTTCGTGGATTTCCGTTCCCTCAAGATTTTCCTGAAATTTCCTTCATCCCTTCATTTTCCCAGAATTCATAGATTGCTGTTATTTTTGCATTTTTTCGTCTTGGGCGGAATTCCCTAAAACTTTGCTGAAAATGAAGAACCAAGAGGTAGCATGGTTTATGAGCTAGTGATTACGCATTATATGATCGATTTGAGTTATTTAAGGATGTGTCATGCTTCTTCTTAGTTAATGATAGTTGATTAAATGATTATTGGAAGCTTGTTGTGTTTATTTCGCTGAAATCCTTCTGGTTGGGAATTTTCCAAAGTTCCTCTTTAGCTTGGATTCTGTGGGAGGACTGAAAACCTGAACTTTGATATGATCAATTCTTATGAGGCTTTAGAGAGTTTTTCTTATCATGGGACTTATATTGAGGTTGAATATGCCATTTTTGATTAATTAACTTGGGTTTCATGTGATCTTTATTATGGTTTCTTTGTTGGATGCAGGCTGAATCAAGTAAGATAGTGACAAGTGGAACCAAGGGTAGAATAATGGATCCAGGTGCAGAGGGGTCTTTTGTTTCTGAGGCAAAAAGAATCAAAATGGATATCAAGAGCAGAATCCCTGAGAGCAAGCTGACTTCCATCTGGTCAGAGGTCACTGATACTAATATAGGATTGTGGGATTATGAAGAGTTTAAGACAAGAATGGCAGCACAGAACCTTCCTTTGTTGGCTAGAAGAATATTGGAATCAGGGTTGGCACATGTTGTTGGATTCCCTCCTATAGTGCAGTGTTATGAATTGGTGCTCGAATGTGCTAGACACTATGATAGGGGTACGCAAAGGATAGTTGGTCCTCAAGGGAGAATTGTGGCAAAATTTAATCCTATGTATATAGCCCAAACCTTTGACATGCCAAACAGATCTCATGTGGTGGCTTTTGATATAGATATGGAAAAGAAGTTGTATGATGAAGATACCATCAATTCCCAACAGGTCATCAATTCCTGGCTAGAGAAACCTAAGTCCCACTTTTCCAAGCTACCCAAGTAGCTATTCAGAGCTAAATTTAAGAAGGAATACAATGATGCTATCACCCTTCTCAGTAGGGTGGTAGGGTTGAAGAGTGCCGGTGTGTTTGAGAATTGGATGTTCCATGTCATTGAGAGGATGGAGCATAATGTTAACTACCATTGGGTAGGCATTATAAGTGCCATGATTCATGAACATATGTGTAATGTCCTGTAAATGAAGACCTTCACAATGACCTCCTACTTGGTTTATGTGCTTGCAAGATTCCATCCATACAAAGGACTAAGTAAAAGGGGTGTGTTTGGGCAGGATGTAATCTATGAGGTCTATCCACAGTTACACCTAGGTAATTCAAGCTATACAAGGGTGAATGATGCATTCACCATGTACATCACCAGATTATTGCAAGGTGTAGAGCATGTAAGAATATATGACAATGCTAAGGAGTTAATAAAAAGGTACATGGGGCTTGGTTTACGCAATTTCCCACCTTTTCTTACATAAGGATAGATGGTTGTCAAAGGGCTCCATACAGAATTCCTAGGTATCCCACAAATCACATTATACTTCTAGAGGTCACATGGCAAATATGTGATTTTGATGCAATTGTGAAAAGGATAAACATAAGACTAGATTTGGTGGGGATTTTCCTCTGAGGATAGGCAGTAGTGAGGCATGCCCTTCTATTAATTTGGCCTATGCTTCTGAAGAAGAAATGAGTACTCTAGGTTTGTCTTTTCATTCCAAGAGATCTAGGTTTGATAGGATTGGCGAAGCACAGAAGAAGGCTAGCAGGGAATATAGTCATAAAGATGATATAGAGGACTATTGGGCCAATGGCAGTGATGAATTTGAGATCAGAAGGAAGTTTTCTAGGCTACCAGTGAACTTAGTTTGGCTATATAATGTGAAGGCCATTCTAGATCAAGTTGAAGATGATGGATATTTGATTCAGGGCCATGAATATGAAGCTATGAAAGATAAATCAGTTGGAGAAATAGACTGGCTGGAGGAAGAAAAAATAGAGTTAGAGCAGATCATGACTCCAATGATCAAGTATACTAAATTGTGGCTCAAGCATAAGATGTGGGAGTTGGAAAGTGAAGGTGTGCAGTGCACCTATGATCTAATGGGAGACTTGGAGTCCCATTCCACTTATGAGGAGTCGACTAAGCAGGATCCTAAGGGTAAGGGGAAGGTGAGATCTCCTTTTAAGATAAAAGTTAAAGATGTTCAAGCAGAGGAAGTACAAGAAGTAGAGAAACAAAGAAATCCTATTGCAAAGAAAAGGAAACATGTTTCAAGGACAAAGAAGTCAGCAAAGGATCAAGCTGAAAAGGAAGATAAAGAAGTTGGTGCTTCTATGCCAAAGAGAAGAAGAATGGTGAGATTGTCATAGAAGGAGAAGGAAACCTCTGAGGTAGGGCATGAAGTTGACCCACCAATAATAAATGTGAAGAGTTCGGGAGAAAGGACACAGGTATACACAGGAAAATCAAGAACTCCTTCTCCTGAGGATAGTGTGTCAAGGAAGGATGCTCCTTCAGTTACTCCTGCTACAGAACAATGTGATAATATTCCTCCTTCCCAAGAAGCTTGTAATGTACCAAGTGAACTAGGTGAATCCAAAGAGGCAGAGAGTCACCAAGATCCAGAAGGAGAAGAATTTCAAGAAGGTGAACTCTATAGTGCTGAGGCAGAAATAGAGAGGGTGTTGTAATCCCCTCTGGTGACTTATGATGATTCACCTGTTAGAAGTGAAGAAGATAGACCTCCTCAGAGAGAGAAAATTCTAGTTAGGACTCCATCACCGGTACATGAAGAAGAAGAGCATGATAAAGAAAAGGAAGAAATGGTTGAGGAGATTCCTGAGAAATAGGATTTGAATGAAGATATGCCCAGGGGTCAATAGGATGAAGTTGGACAAAGCAATGTATAATCAGATTCTACTATTCCAGGCTGGTTGGACAAAGAATTAAAGAGTAAACAGATTGTTGTAGATGATACTCCTCCCAATTGGGATGAATTATTGGTGAATATAGGAAAGGGTAAAGCAAAGAAGAAAGCTAGTCATCTCCAAGATTGAGAGGGATGAAGCCAATAACGGGGTGGTTCACATTGCTACTCCTGCTCTTGATAAGAATAAGGATGATGTAACCGGTAGTGACTACAGTGTGCAGACTATTAACCTAGGGCCTACTTCCATGGAACAGGAGATTGAAGAGTATGAAGGCTCTAGTGTTGTAATCCTGGGTAGATTGAGGAAGGAAGTACAAACCAAGAAAGAATTGAAGAGGGAGAATGAGAAATTAAAGTACTTGCAGGACTTGATGAAGCCCTTGCAATCTATTAGCTCCTCATCATCTGCTGCAATCTTTCTGCCACAAGAAACCATAACGGAGCTAGAGAGAATGAAGACTACTACTCATGCCACAACAAACTAGTTACAGGGGGTGCAAACTAAGGGAGATAATGCTATTAAGGAAATCCTTCAACTGGTGGAGATGCTATGAGGTCAATAAATTGGTTAAAGGATGTATTGGCTCAAGATAAGGAAGATGTAGATCTCTTGTTGCAGAAAACAAAGACCATCATGGAATATACTGAAGATAAGTTGGTGAGTGATGGAATTCTTCCTTCATCCAAAGCTGCAGAACCTTGGGAATGGTTTGAAATTTTGTAAATAAGGAAAAGGGTTTTGAAGAAGGTGTATAAGCAGAGGAGGAAAATTGAAGACATCCTGACTGAGATCTACAATAAATGCATTTATTTCTTTGAGGTTATGATAGGTAGAAAAAGGTTTGCACCAAAGCACTTGAGGCTGGAACAGTTGAGAAAATGGTGGCGAGATGTATATTCTCCAGCTAATGAAGACCCGGTCACTGAACATTAGTTGGATGATGCAGCCACCTATATTGCAGTAATGGATAAATATCAAACCATGAAGGTGGAATGGGATAAATTGGTGGAGCAGTCAAGAGAGGATATTAAATCCATTGAGAGGAGAATTAAGGTTTTGACTATGCCACCTATAGCTGACTTGGATAAGATATTTTTGATGGTGCAGGATAGGGTGGAGTGAAATAAGGACAAAGGGGAAGGCAGTTAATACAATTCCTCATCGTAATTTGTGCTTCCCCATTATTTCTCTTCTTCCTTCACATGCATTGGACCGAGCTTTGTTGGAGACCCCAGGACGACCTGGATGGAGTACTTGCATTTAATGTCCACTTTGTTTATTTTGAATTCTCCTTGGCCAACTTGTTTTGTGGCCTATTATTATTGTAGACCTAATTGGGCCAATATGTCTTGGGGGTTTCTATAAATTTGGCATTCTGCCTCATTTGTAAGGGCTAGATAGTTTTATATTGGAGCGAACTAGGCAGTATAGCAAGCACTAGAGTTAGGAGTTAGTCTTATTTTCAAGCAAGTAAGTGTTGTAACAGAATACTGGAATTGTTGCTACTTTGGGTAATTTAATGCAAGTGAAGACATTGTGATTTGGTGCCTTTATTGTGTTGAGTTTTACTTGGCATGGTTTTTGTTATTCTATCTTTTGAAGTTGCTTAAGTTTATTTGATACATGCTAGGTTTAATGTTAGACAAATTTATAGTGTTTATGATTTGGTACTTGAAGTGTTGCAGCAATCTCTGGTCAATACTTTTCGCAACCAACTGATTGTTAGTTGCTTTGCAAAGTTAGCCTGGACTTTGAATTCACTGTGCTTAGTTCAATTGTGGATGTTTTTTCATTTCGATTGCAATAGGATTGTTTTGGAAGAATGTTCATGATTTGAAAATATTTAATGCCTTAGAAGATTGCACTATTTCTGTAAGATTGCAGATTCATTTGGGTCAAGCAGGAATCAGTGTCTGAGGGATTGGTTCATTTCAAGTATTTCATCATTTGCCTTGTTAATCTTAGGATTAGTGTTAAATTTAAGAATCTCTTTGAAACCCTTATCTTTTTGCTATTTCTTTGTTATCTGGGTTAGTTTTAGGATTAAAAATATCACCATATTGCTAATTCTGATAAGCTTTGAGATTCAGTATTTGCTTGTAGTAAGGTCCCTTTATGATTACCAGCATTTCACATTTAACACTGAGTTGTTTATGCATTGTCAAGACCTGACATTAGAGACCTTGGGGTTATCTCTTGAGGCTTGCTGATAGAGATTTACCTTTCAAGAGAGATAGGATACTATATTCTGTCTGAGTTGTTGTGCAAAAAACACCATCAACAAAGAGTTTGAAGTAAGAAGTTAAAAGATTATTGTCGATTGACAATATTTTTGATGAGAAATTGCTTAAAAGCTAGGATCCCTAAAGAACAAGTAAAGGATGGAAAGGTTTTGGATCCAACCTATGCTACCTAGAGGATCTCTAATGTTCCTATTTTCAATGTAGATTGTTTGGTCAAGGAAAATGACAACATAAAGGACAGGTCTCAAAAGGTGGTGGAATGCTCTCAACGTTGGTTGACTACAGCTTTTGTCATGGTCAAACCTCTGAAGAAGCCAAAAGTGGTAGAGGAAAAGGAAGGGAAAACTTTAACTAAGGTAATAGTGAAGAAAGAGCATGATAAACCTTCCTCCAACACCCTTGTATCCAAGAAGAAAGACAAGGGTGACCCTGTGCGAGAAGCAAGGAAAAGAAAGAAAGAAATGGGGCATATTAACATTGCTTTTGAGGAAGAGGATGAACCAAAAGGAGAGATGCGAGATATAGAAGGAGAATGAGGGTAGAAACTAGAGAAAAAGTAGCCCAATAGGAAGTTGAAGAGGCTTACTCCTCTACCCTTGGGTGATCCCATAATACTGGTTTACAATTTTTGGCCAAACTAGACACTGAAATATTTTTTTCTAACTAGACCTTCACTTTCAGACACCTATAGCGGCTAAACCATGAGGAATTTGAAGATGATGCAAACTATAGATTTGTGACATTTTTTCTATAGATTCTAAATATATTTTTTTCAAAAATTTTGGAATCAAATTGCACTTATTTTTCCATCTCCTTCAAAAACTAGTTTTTTTTAGTAAACACCATTTTTTAGGAGTGACGCTCACCATATACAACATAATTTTTTTCCATGAAGGATAAAATTCTATTTTTTTCAAATTTAGATTTTTAACTACGATATCTAGTGCTTCCAATTGGTTTCATAGTGTTTTATTGAATATTTTTTCCTTAATCAAGTTTTGAAGGATTCAAACCAATTACAATTCAGACATAGGTGAACTGTATACAACGTAACTTTTTTGTATGTATCAAAATTCAATTTTTTTTGTTGGATCAGGGGCTTCAATATCTAGCGCACTCATATTTTTCAAAAAAAAATCATAATTTGCTATTTTTCCACATGTGCAGAACAAAGAGTTTGATTTTTAGTGAAAACCTATGTTTAATAAAACTAAAAAATAAATACATAATAAAACCAAAACATATTAAAATTGTATTCGTTGGATAGCTCGTTCCAAGGAATAACATCATCCAGTTGGGTCTGTGAAGCCTCCTCCATTTTCATCCTCAACCCGAGCTTCAAAGGGAAAAATTATGGAGTTTTTTGGTGCCAAAGGGTGAGAAGGTGGGAAAAGGGGGGTTCAGGCGAACCAGAGGGGTTCAAGCGAACCCCCTTTCAAAAAAGGTTTTGTTTTTGGTTTTTTTCTGGGAATGGTGGGACCTTGCATTTAATGGGTTCACTCGAACCAGGGTTCTAGTGAACCCTCTTTTGGTTCGCTCAAACCCCCAAAACCAATTTTTTTGCATGGGGTTGTTTTTTGCAACTTTTCCTTCCTCACTGGAATTGTAAACCACTTTTGTGGGTTTACCCCTCCTCATGAGTCTCCATTACCTAGTCCACCTCCATCACCAAATTAAAGAGTACATGTGCCACCATCTCAACCTCCATTGCCAACTCCTCCCCTTCCTACAAGTGGATTGCTCCTTGGAGAAGGATTCCTTGCTAAAACCATTGCTCATGAAGAGGAGATTGGAAAAGAGCTTCTCAAAGAAGAGGAAGTGCTTAAGGATGTTGGTAATACTTTTGAGAATGTCCAACTTGATATTAATACAGAAGAAGTGTTACAAGAAGTGAACAAAGAAGGACCTCATGTAGAAGAGCACATTGCTCAAGAGGAGGTATTGAGACAAGAGGTTGAGAAGGAAGCCAACCAAGTAGATAAAGTTGCTAAGGATAGACCTTGAAGTGAGGAAGTACATCAAGAAAAGGCTTAGGAAGAGGAAAAGAAAATAGAAGAAGAGCCAGATACAAACATTGGTACTTCCCAGGACACAAGGACAATCGATCTACTCCACTAAGATATACATCTGTTGCAATACCAGTCTAGTTAAACAAGACTATTTAGAAAAGACCTAGCTCAGAGGTATGTAGAAATTCCATATCCAAGCTTAACAACGCTATCAGAGGCCTTCTAGTATCTTGGAAGAAGAAGGAAGAAGGCTCGAATGATTTCTACTATCTCAATGGATGAGCAAGGAAACAAGATAGATGAGATAGCAGTCCCTCTAGTAGACAAGCTGGAATCTGAGATGATGCCCTCTAATTACCAAATCTGTAAAGTAGATTTGGGGTACAAACAAGGGAGGGTGAACAACAGGGCTTATAGATGTCAGTATTTTCTATTTTGAGAAGGATGCAAAAGGATGAGAATACAAAAGATGAGCTCAAAGATCAAGTTAAATAGTTAACTGCTCACATCAATAATCTCATTGGTCCCATAGGTGATGAAGATCTTGAGTATGCTCTTCAAGCTACCTTGAAAGGTGAGATTAGGCCCTTAGATCCTGATGGATGGCTCTCGGTTGTGCAACAATGGAAGGATAATTTCTTGGAGTTGGCAAAGACTCTTCTAAAGTAGCTAGTGAAATTGTACCATGCTATTAGTGATGAGAATAGCAATGCTCAACAGCTCGCTCTAAGTATTAATGAAAAAAATATTAATATGGGAGGAATAAATTTTGATCCTCCACCAAATTAATGCAACCGAAGAAGAGGATTTGCTCAAGGCCATAGTAATTGAGGAAGGATAACAAATGTTGATTCATATTTGGGTAAAAGCAACTGAATTATGGGTGGAAATTTTGAATGGATGTAATGATAAGTTGAACAATGACAAGAGTTCAGTTGAGAAGGCAATGAGTGACATCCAAAAAGCCATTGAAAATTTGGGATGCATGTTTTAGAAAAAACCCTTCGCTGGTACAAGAGAACCTGAGAAAATGATAGAAGAAATTTATAGAATTTGATGTAGGGACAGGTTACCCAGGAAGGTATAGACAACATGGTCAACAAGAAAGTGAAACTCTAATCTCTTTAAGGGGAGTTGGAACTTTTTCTGGAATACAACAATAGATCGAAAGGGATATGTTTGATAAAAAGATCAAAATTCAATTTCATAAGGGACCATCCATAGAAATAATGAATGAGATAGTACCAACATGGTTTGATAACTTTGCTAAATAAATTGGAGAAAGGATAAGTGTCATTTTTGTAGCTAGACCAATGATGTTGAAGATAGTGTGTTTTATTATATCTCCAAGATTTTAAGGAGATGTATGTCAAATTTTGAAGACTCTTAGTTAGCCTCAATTCGACTTGGATCCCAATCACAATTATTTCTTTTAAGTTTCTTTAGTTGATTGATAACTGAACTATATTGGTTGGCACCTAGCTTTGGGTTTATCGCATTTTATATTATTTCATGCTTTCCTTGAAATTAGAAAAAGACTCAACTATAAATAGGGCACCCAGTTCATTCTTAATTTCAATTGAGCAGTTCTATTTTAGTTTAAGACTCATGCACTGGAGTTAGTTCTAATTGTCTTTTATTTAAAATCCATAATTTTGGGAACTTGATTTTCTATATATGTTTAACTCTAGATCATTCTAAGGGTGTAGATTCTTATGTAATTTTTGTAACAACAAACAAATACAATCTCGATGTGGAGTTTTTCCTGCTTAATTTGATGCAAAGATAATTTATTTATCTAAGGATTATGCCTGTATTGCATGCATTTAGATTCAACACCATGATGATGGTATGATCATTTTGTTTAATTACAATTTATAAATTGATGAGATCTAAGTTTAATTAGTAGAATTAAGGAGGATTATGTCCTAGATTTGCACGTGATTAATGGCGTTCTAGTTGAATAAAATTCAAAAATCTTATGCATTTATGTTTCCTTTGAAGATTGTACTCCATTAATTGTGAGTGTTGAATGATATTTTTGTTAACGGTTATTTCAAAAGATCTTGTTTAAACATGCAGATGTGATTGATTGAATGTTTGATGTTGTTGTCTGATTAGAATGGATTTATATTATTCCTCATTACCCTGCTTCTTTTTTCACTTTATTTCATAAATGGTTCATACGTTGTATTGAAAGAGCCATAAATTGATTCTTAATTTGCTATATTCTAAAGTAAAATCTACTATTTTGAGTTATTAAGATTATCTATCGCAATTGCATATAATTTTCCAGTTACCTAAATTCCAAATCCCCTTGTGAAACTACATTGATCTTACAACTGTGTTATCCACATGATCAAGACTTGACAAAAAAGGAACATTGGAGTAGTTCTCACTACTTTTCAAGAGAGGCAATAAACCCTTATTGCCTAGCACATTATTTGTGACCAAAATCACCCTTGCAACACTATGCAAAGCCAATGCATGCCATAATTAAATATTGTACATGTATGCATATTGTGTTCCCCTTTTATATTATAATATTGACTTGACTCTTAAGATTGGCCATATATTAGAATAGCATATCCAAGGTAGATGTAGAGACAAGGGTAGTGTCGGGGGTATGTGAAAAATATATAAGCAGTCTAGTGAGGTTATGAGGTAAGAGTTGAAGATATAATCATAGATGGATAGACCAAATTATGGTATAATTTAGTCATGGGATGATATAAATGGATATACGAATCATAGGTTGGGAAGGAGATGTAGTATGTGGCATGTGGCTAGAGGGTATAGCACAAGTGACTATCTAAGGGAAGAATGGGGTGTGAATGGAATGCTAGAGGGGATGGAAGAACTAGAAGTATTTATGGTGGAAGGATTGTGTAATGACCTCCATGGATTAAACTCAACTAAATACACAAAATACTCATCACAATACATATAAAATGACATGTGAACAAAAATTAAACAAAGAGATGAGAATTTTTATTATTACATAAATTGAGAATAAAAAATCTATTAAACATGGCATGACAAAAGGAAAATATTCCTTACAATAGACCATATGGTCGAGATTAATACTATATAATATACTGTAAGCTTGAGTCTTCCTAACAGGATCCTTTTGACTCTTGAACTCCTTCGAACACTTCAAGGGTGAGAATATTGTTGGAGCACATTTCCACCCTACCACTAAGTGAATCAACTTCACTGAAATTCTTCTTGAAAGAAGAATGTCAGACCTAGTACAAGGAAAAACTAGCAATGCAATTTTGAATAGGAGTAATGAAATTTGTAAAGTAAGTCATATCAACATCTAATCACATCATGATTTAGCAAACTCAAGGATTACACCAAAAACGTCATCATGCTTGATGCATGTGCACTTACATAGTCAATCATGAAGGCTACATACCAATTCATCTTCAACGTTGCTTGGTCCATCATCTTTAAAGCCATAAAGTAAATCTTTGCAAGTGCAAATATGCTAACATGTTAACTTGTCTATATGCAAACAAACTTGTCAATATTCTTTTCATAAGTGCATATCAAGAAATGTGGTTCCAATATAAGAACATGCAAGTATAAAAGTATAAAAAAATATACAATATTTTATAAAGAAGGTATAACTCATGTATGTATGTAAATATATATGTATACTTATTTATGAATATACATTCTTATGCAAATATAACCAATGATTTGCTAAGGAGGCAAAGAATGAGTTCCTATGACTTCTTTATTACGTGGAAGATCTCCATACAATCATCGAGCATGTGACATATTTTACTGGATCAAAAAGTCCTCACGTAAACATTCATGTGCTTGACCTATGATAAGTCACTATTCAATTGTAAAGAAAAGGTAAATTTGTCCATTAAATTAGTGGTTCTATCATTTCATTCAAACACTATTGGGGCTGTCTCCCTTTGGGGTTCTAAACATCGTGGACTTAATCTAGAGGTTATCCTTGATTTGATCAACTGCCTTCGTAATTTTACATGTTATAATCGAATCCCAAGCCCTAAATTTTCTCTTGATTTCAAGAATATGAAAATGCATTGACTGCACTTCTATATACTGACAGCAGGATAGAGGATGCTGAATTTGTGAGTACAAGATTCAGAAATTATATGATTTCAAATAACCAAGCAGGAGACAGCGGAGTTAGCACAAACTTAAATCACAATAGTAAAATAACATGCAATGAGATCCATTAGTCTAAATGAGCAGCACTATCATTCTCTTATACTGGAAACCTATCGTGGCTTCTTAACTTCCTCCGACAGGTACCCATTCATATTAAATCGATGGGACCTTGGAAGGAAAGCCATGGTTTTTCTTTAAAAGAGTAAACATATCAGAAGTCCTAGTACTACAGATGTCCTAGTACTTCTGAAAGTATTCACTGAACTTGGTTCTCCCTAAATAGACTCCTTTTTAACAAACTTGGACATGGGTGTCACTGTCTTCGTCTCTAGAGATTTTAAAACCTTTGCGAACTCTTCAATATTTAACTAGTACATAGAGAGCGCAGTAAGATCTTTGCTTCGCTAAGATTACAACACGGTTTCAGATTAAAAGAGACTGCATAGCATTATCGAAATACAAGATTCATGCCTAACTGTGATGATATAAAATCTTTGACATCTAAGCTTGAACCCACATAATGGAATTTGTTGATACTTCCGTGAGTACAGAAATTCATAAGAAAGGAAAGAGGTTCGTAACTTACTGTAAGAGATATGAGAAACTTTCATGCAAACAATTGTTTGACTTAAAACCCGATCCCCCGAACGAGTATAGTCTCCCAATCGCTCCTTCTTCTCGCGGCTGGACTGTGATGGAAACTGGGCCTATGTTGATGTAAAACAGTTACAAGAATCTCTTCCTACATACACCCGTTATGAATTTCTCACGCAAGGTAAATGCCCTCATACAATTAATATTATGAATACATGCAACTGAATGCGTTCAAGCACTTGCCAGCGTTACTTTTGCAAAAATGAATGCATTCCATGCAAGTAATATATATACATGCAAAATTTAATTTTATTTCATTTTTAATAGCTTTAAATTATTATTTTGAATAATTTATTTGTTTCTAATTTGAAACTTATTGTTGATATCAATAATTAAATTTACAATCATTTGTATGTCCAATATTATATTATTAATGAGTTCAACTAAGTTCTTTAATTTTATTAGGAAATTGGAAAATATATTTTTATTTATTTTTAATTATCTTTCTCAATTCAATAGTTAAATGATGCAAGGGTGAGACGTGACAGATTGTAGCTAGGAGGTAGGCCATAATGAGTTAAAAACCAATGAAAAAGGTAAAATAAGTAATACTAGTTGTAAGAGTTATACTAGGGGTAACAACAATGGTTCTATTGAAATGGTAGGAGTAAATGTGGGGGTAGGATTGAAAAAGGAGGAAGGATGTGAGGATATATAGTTAGATGAGGTTAATAGAGATCCAATTTCATGTTAAATATTTGTTCCAAATAGGTACCCTTCTAATGTCTCATTAAAAAAATTACTATTTCATGAGGAGATTGAACTTGAGTAAATGCATCCATGAGCACTTGCCTAGTAAGTGAGATATTTTATATATCCAAGTGTGCTTCATGACCATAAATTTATGGATCATCCAAGTGGTTCTCAATATGAGCATGTTGTTAGAATGGGTAGTCACCATATTAGGGTATAGACAAGTACTCGTTCTTAATGGAAGATTGGGATCTTGAGTAGCTCATGGCATAAATAATGTGATATGACAAGGATAGATAGAAAGGTAAAGTTATATAAATCAATCTCAAAGTTTAAATATAAAAAATAAAAATCAACAGTATGTTAGATCTAAAAATGAAACCCTAATGATATATTTAAGGTGGGAAGTGTGGGTAAAAATTAATATCATAAATAAGGCACAAATCCTAGGAGAGATATAGTAATATATTGGAATACAAGTCCTTAGTAATATATAAAAAAGTATAGAGGAATCATAAAGTACATATTTAAAACCCTAAAAATTATTGAAGGTATAAACTATAAATAAAAACCTTAACAAGATGGTGTAAAATTAAACAGGTTCATCAAAATGTACAAAAAAATACTCTTTCTTGAATGAGTTATCTAGGTCAATTAATTAATTATAGTCAATAAATATTAATTAATCTAAATAATAAATTTAGATGAATAACAAAAGAACGATGGAGGCACACGAGTGCGGGCACGGGCAGGAAAAGAAGGATTCTGAAAATCCAAGCGAGGGAAATGGAGGCAAAGCAAGATCTGAGAAGTCTCAGGCAGATCAGGCGTTGGTACCGAGTAAGAAGCAAGGTGAGGATAATCAGGATGAGGTGGACTCTGGAAACAACATCCTGGTGGATCCGGGGGGAAAGGATATTCTGGCGGTTAATCCTGTGGGTTCCCCTGCCGGTAAAAAAAATGAAAAATCCAAAGATGCAGTGGGGACCACTGGCGGCATTAGAGGTAATCGCAAACCCTGGACTTCTCTATTTGGGGTAAAACCAAATGGAAAGTCATCTTTCCCTCCAGTGCAAAATATCTCTTCCCTTGAAAAAGGTAAGTTTGCAATTTTTGTGCTAGATCTGTTAATTGATCATAATATTGCTTTAATGGAAAGAACCCTGGTTGGGAAATTTATGGGCCCTAGACCAAATATTGAAGTGGTCAAGGAGTTTGTCAAAAACAAATGGAGAACTAATGGAAAAGTGTCAGCAGCAGCACTTCCAAAGGGTTTTTTTGCATTTGAGTTCACTTGCAAAGAGGATATCTTGGCTGTTAGAAGTGCGGGTCCATGGGTTATAGGGAAATCCTCCTTGGCTCTAAAGAAATGGTCCTCTAACCTGGACCTTTCGGACTCTATTTTTGAGAATGTCCCAATATGGGTCAGACTTTCGGGCCTTCCCCTGGAATACTGGAATGAGGATGTCTTTTATGGTATTTCGATTTCTTTTGGAGATCTCCTTTCTATTGATTCTATGACAGCTGCTAGAAAGAGGTTGGTATTTGCAATAATATGTGTAGGGGTCTCTCAGAATGTTGACCTTCCCTCATCGATCAAGTTTCAGTCGAAACTGGGTTCCTGGTCGCAGGACATAGAGTTTGAAACCATACCATTTGCTTGTTTCAAATGTAGAAAATCTGGGCATTGGGCTAAGAAATGCCCTTTAAATATCACCAAAGAGAAAGAAAAACTAGATGGTTCTTTGAAATCAATATGGCGAAAGAAATCAGGAGAAGATAACCTTGAAAATAAAGAGTTTAATGTTCAAAGTATTTCTAATGAGGCTGAAGTGGTTATGGAAAATAATGGTGAGAATCCTCAGGATCCCCAGCTTAAGGATTTTGAGAATTCCTCACTTTCTAAGGAGAAAGAAACTAGTGAGGTTCGGACGGTTGGGGAAGAAAAACAGAATCAAGATGCCTACCCCTTTTCCCAAGAGCTGAGCCCAACTGAGAAAAATGATGGGATACCTGGTCTGGAGGATATTCCTATCCAAGGGATGTCCTTGGAGCTGAACATCCCTCTCCCACTCCCTTCCTCTGAAGGTCTTTTTCCCTTGGGCGTAGATCACTTTATGGATCCTAACTCTTTGGAATTTGTTAAGGACTCCCTCGATAATCTGGACCACTCTGTTGAACTTTCTAGCAACTATTCAACTTTTCATTTGAATGGTATCATGGAGACATTACCCTGGGAACAAAGGTTCCTTACTAATAAGGAATGGGAATCAAGTAAAGAGACAGATAGTCAAGAAGAGACTGACAAAGAAGAGATTTTATCAAAGAAAAAGAAAATAAAAAACAAACAATGGAAGAATCCAAGCGGTATTTCTACCAGATCAAAAGCAAAGGCAGACTGCGGAGCTATAAAGAACTCTCGAGGGAAAAAATCTACTAAATGGACAAGAGAGCATAACAGTTTTCAAGATATTGCGGATGGATCTAAAAAAACCATCCCAGAGTGCCTCAACTCCCCTGGTAACTCATGAAAATCATGTCTTGGAATATCAGGGGACTTAATAGTCCCCACAAGCAGGATGTTCTACGCAATTTTGTTAGAGATCACAAGCCTGATATTCTTCTTATTCAGGAGATGAAAATGTCAAAGGAAAAAGTTGAAAAGCTGAAACTATTTCAGTACTGTTGTACTCATGGAAATAACTCGAATGGTGTTTCAAGAGGTATTGCTACTTTCTGGAATAGTCATATAATCAAAGGGGATCCGATTTTGGAAGGTACGAACCATATTGCTACTAGATTCACACATATTAGGGATAATTTCAGTTGGATCCAATCGAATATCTATGCCCCCAATGGAAAAGGTCTTAGAAAATCCTTTTGTATGGAGTTGGCTGCCTTTAGGAGAATTTTTGATAGAGAGTCATGGGTAGTTATGGGTGACTTTAATACGCCCTTAATGAGTGAAGAAAAATTTGGAGGTTCCCAGATCAATGCGGAAAGAAAAGAGGATCTTCAGAGTTTCATTGACAACCAGAAGTTGATTGATCTAGATTTACATGGAGCTTCCTATACCTAGTCAAATCGCGGAAAGGGGATGGATCTTATACAGGTTAGATTAGATAAATACTTAGTTTCTAATCACTAGTTTTTTTATTATTACTGTTCTCTTAAAGCTCTCTCTAGGATTGGATCTGATCACTTCCGTATTAGTTTTGTTGCGGATCCTTTAAAAAAGAAGAAAAATATCCCTTTCAAAGTTGAAAAAATGTGGCTTTCTCATCCTGCTTTCAAAGATGAAATCAGAAAATGGTGGAATGTAAGTATCCCCGGCACAACAATGTTTAGAGTAGCTAAAAAATTAAGGGAAGTTAAATGTAACTTGAAAAAATGGAAAAAAGAGTCTTTTGGGAACATTGTCAAGATCAAATCTGATCTTCAGACGGATCTGGGGGAGATTCAATTTAAAATCCAAAAGGGGGGATATTTGAATGATACAAAGGAAAGAGATAATGAGTTACTCATTAAGATGCATGGTCCATTATCAGAAAAGAGGAGTTATGGAGGCAAAGATCTAGAGCTTTATGGTTATCTGCAGGTGACAAAAACACCAGGTACTTTCATCTTTTGGCCTGAAAACATAGGGCTATCAACAGAATATCTCAAATTGAAGTGAATGGTACTAGGTATGAGGAGGAGGAGGATATTAGAAAGCATGTTGTTTTATTCTTTAAAAATCTTCTTTCTGAGAATGATGAAAATAACCAAAATGATCAGGATCATTTAATAGAGGCTATACCTAAAGTGATCAATCAAGAAAATAACTCTATGTTGTCTGCTATTCCTGCCAATGAGGAAGTCAAGAAGGTTGTTTTCTCCTTTGATGGGAGTAAAGCTTTGGGTCCTAATGGGTTCCCTTTGTATTTCTTCCAATGGTTATGGGAGATTGTTGGAGAAGATGTGGTGAATGTTGTTAAAGAATTTTTTGGATCCAAAAGTCTCCTAAAAGAGTTGAATGCCACTTTCCTGGTTCTAATCCCTAAGAAGCCCAGAGCGATGAACTTTGAGGCCTTGAGACCCATCAGCCTCTGCAACTCGATCTATAAAATCATCTCGAAGGTTCTGACTTCAAGATTCTTAATTCTCTTGCCCACTTTGATTTCACCTCTTGACATAATGGATTTGTCCTTGGTAGAAAAATCCTTGACTCTATTGTTACAGTGCATGAGAATATCCATTCCTTGGTTGAATCAAAGACTGAAGGCTTTCTATTAAAGCTTGATATCTCAAAATCCTATGACATAGTTGACTAGATATTCTTATTTAAATTTGTAAAGGCTTTTGGGTTTTGCAACAGGGTTCTTCAAATGGTGGAATAGCTTGTGTCTACTACTTCTATTTCTGTTATGGTGAATGGATCTCCTACATCTTTCTTCCAAAGTTCCACAGGTCTAAGACAGGGTGATCCTATTTCTCCTATTTTATTCACTATCATGGCTGAAAGTTTTGGAAGAAATCTGAAAAGGTTTATCGACAATAGATCCCTTCTTGGTCTTAATCCTTCCTCAAGCAATCTGGTTTGCTCTCATCAACAATTTGTTGATGATACTATGCTCTTGGGTAAATCCTCGATCTCAAAAGGAAAAACTTTGAAATCTCTGCTCGTTAAATATGGGAAGGAGTCAGGACAGCTGATTAATAATCAAAAAAGTTCTCTTTTTTTCTTCAACACTCCTACTCATAGACAGACCAAAATTTCCAGAATCCTTGGTTGTAGGGTGGACTCCTTGCCTACCACCTATCTTGGCTTACCCTTAAGCCTTAAACCCCCAGAATCCTTTTGGATTTCATTGGTCGAGAGGTTTAGCAAGAAGCTTGTTGGTTGGAAAGGAGCTCTATTAAGTCAAGCGGGTAAACTTGAACTCCTCAAAGCTTCTCTTCAGAATTTGTCAATCTATGCTCTGAGTCTCTTCAAGATTCCTGCTAAGTTTGCAGATGCCATTGAAAAGATTCAAAAAATATTTGTTTGGTCGAGGGTTGAAGAAAAGAAAAGACTACCTTTAATAGGATGGGAACTGGTGTGCAGACCGAAAAAGGCCAGAGGATTAGGTCTTAGAAGAATCAGAACGGTTAACAAGATTCTTCTAGCAAAACAAATCTAGAGAATTTTTTCATCTTCAAGCGAATGGACTAACATCCTAGCTAGCAAATATTTAGAGAGCAATTGCTCTCTTATAATTCTGAAGGAATCCCATCTTCTCCCCAGAGGTTCTACCTACTGGAACAATTTGATCAATGGAAAAAAAATCATTGATTCTAGTGCTGGTTGGCAAGTTAGAAGTGGAAACCAAACTAGATTCTGGGAGGATAGATGGCTGTTTAAGGAGCCCCTTATAAAAATTGACTCCTTCAGCGGATGGGCTGAGAATTGCAAAGCTTGTTTTGGTTCTTACATGAAAGACTATAGTGTGGATGGAAAATGGGTGGATTTGTGTCTTGTTAGTCAGGCTCTTGCTCCTATTCAGTCTTCTTTGTTGGATGTTAGACTTTGCTCTAATCAGACGGAAGACCGTCTTGTCTAGATTGATGAACCCTCAGGAAACTATTCTATTTTGTCTGCCTTTGCTAGGTTTACTGCTTCCCAGGTTTCTCTTCCCTTCTGGTTGAAAGCCTGGTTCAAACATTTGATCCCTAAAATCAATATTTTTTTCTGGATCGTTCTCCAAAACAAGGTGCTCACGGTTGATAACCTATGCAAACACGGCTTTCAAATACCTAATAGCTGTTTTCTCTGTAAGAGGGACGTTGAGTCAGTGTGTCATATGTTCCTTCACTGTCCTTTTGTTGCCTTAATTTGGGAAAAAATATTTAGTTTTTGGCAACTTTCTTGGGATTTCCCCTCGTATATTGAAGACTTCTTCCTTCAATGGAAAGCCCCGACTCACAACCCTGTTCTAAGGTATTTATGGGATTTCTCTTTCCCTCATGTGGCTTGGGGTCTTTGGAAAGAACGTAACAACAAAATTTACAGAGATAAAGAACCTCCGGTGGATATTGTTTTTGATAAAATAATCAGACTTCTGAAAGAAAATGTCAAAGCTATCTCCCAGAAGGTTAGCAATTCTAAGAAAGCGGCTCACTCATCCTATGATCTTAAAGTTGCCAAGGAATGGAATATAAGTCTTGATCTACCTTGCGCCCCTAAAAAAGCTAAGAAGGATAGAAAGGGTGTTTGCTAGTCTTTTCCTCATAATGGATGGGTCAAAGCTAACTTCGATGGAGTGGCTAAAGGTAATCCGGGGGTGAAGGGTTGTGGCGGAGTCATAAGGGACTCCTTTGGAAACTTTCTAGGTGTGACTGCCACTCCTCTAGGTTCCCAAACCAATCACCTAGCTGAGGCTATTGGAGCTTTTCATATTATAAATTTGGCCCAAAGTCTTAATTTTAAAAACCTTTGGCTTGAAGGTGATTCCAAAAATATTATTGATTGTCTTCTAGGCAAGTCCCCCCCTCATGGACAATTAAGTCATGGATTGATGATGCCATCTCGACTTTAGCTAAATTTGACAACATAAAGATTTCACATGCCTATAGAGAAGTCAATGTTGTCACGGATTTTTTTGCTAATGAAGGGGTTAGGAGTAATGAATAGAGCACTTGGTTAAATTTTAGTGATCTAAGTGTTAATGTCTGCGCCTTATTGAGTTATGATGAATCACATGGGCAAGAAGCGTGTCATCTCATTAATGAGGATAGGAAGGAGTTATCACATCACAACCATTAGATTGTATGGGACCGAGCTTAGTTGCTTAGTCTGCAAGGTGGCCCGGCTCACTTTGTGGGTTCTTAGATTTGGCGGGACCATTTTTAGTAAATATTTCGTCTCTGTCTGCCCCACTGTGCCTTCCAAGATGTGTGGAGATAGGAAAAGAATTGAGCCAAACAACTTTGAGATGCACACAAGAAATGCTAAGGCTTGGAATAAAGTTAAAAGCGGGGGTTTACTTCCTTTCCTGGAAAAACTCCATGGTTCCAATCAAGAGGCTACTGATCTTTTTGAGAAGAATTGGAATAATGGGGAACTTACCATTTTTGGTAGGAAAGTTGAGCTCAATGAAAACCTTATAGCTGATGTGACGGGAATGCCCACTGATGGGAAAAAAAAATTCAGGGACAAGGTTTTCTCCGATGAAGCCATCGTCATATTTTCAAAAAAAGAGAAGGAAAGACTGAAACTGGTGAAAATTGCTAACAGCTACTTCGAAGTTGATACCATAAAATCTCTATGGAGAAAGGTTCTTCGTGTTATCATGGAGTACATAACTATGGATGGTCGCTTCACCAGGGTCTACGGTTATCACTTTGCCCTGCTCAACCATTTCCGCTACAAGGTCAGGGTTTATTTCCCCTATTATCTTCTTTGTTCTTTGAGAAAAAATTTGGATGACCACAAGAAAAACCCTAGAAGATTCCCTATTTTGCATACTAGCTTGATTAGATTAATTGTTGAACACTACCAAAAAAATGCCCATCCCTGCTAATTTGGAAGCCCCTCCTGATTTTGAGGAGGATGATACTGAACCCAGTTGCTCAGGGTTTTTTCCCAATTTAAGTCTGGCTAGAAAGGTCCCTAGCCCACCCGTTGTCCAAACTGGTAAGAATAATCCTAACCCCCCTACTGTGAAAGCTTGTGATGTGCCTAAGCCAGGAAGCCCTACTCTTAAAACCAAAAGTGTCGATAAGAATCCCCTGGCTAAAAACCTAGTCTCGTACTCTGAAGACTCTCCTGACTCTGAGGAATCGGGCGCTAACAACACTGCGTCCTTTGTTGACCCGTCTTTGGACAGAAATGCTAGAACTGGCTCTCCTATTACCCCTGACCCTGCTAATACTTGTTTCAACACTGATAGGGATCCCTCTATGGATATCTTGGATTTAGCAAGAAATAATGTTGATAACCATTTCAAACTTTCGAAATGGACCTTTCATGAAATTAACAAGCTAAAGATAAAAAATTGGGCCCTTCAAAGTAAACTGGAAGATTTGGGAGCCAAGGTTGTGGCGCTTGATAAGAAAGAAGTGGAATGAAGAGATCACGGTGTCAGCAAAGAAACCCAGTACCATGATGGCAAGGACAAAAGTGTTGAGATTGAGCTGGAGAAAATGAAAAAAATGTTAAAATTATTGCTGAGCAGAACAATCGTATGGCCAGACACAACGCCATCATCATCAATGTCATGGCTGAGAAACTGGACAAAGCTCAACATGGGTCTTTGGTGGTTGACCTGGAGGAAACCAATGAAAGAAACCAGGAGGAGGATGTTGGCATTTCTAAGAGAACTAGGGCCAACTTGAAGAGGAAGGCTCCTCCCACCCTGCAAATGATTCAAACCTTTAAGAAGGGTGTTCAAGATATGCAGAACCTGGAGGCGGAAACAGAGTCTGTCCTAATGACTCTGGGTTAATCGCGGCTGGTTTTCTTGTTGGTTTTTTTGCTGGCTTTTTTTGTCTGACCATCCTGGTCTTTTTACGGGTGGCTACTGCTTGTAATGGTTTTTTCCTTTTGTGCAGCCAGTTGTTTTTGTTGGACTCTTTAGTCCTTTCTTTTATGTTGTAAACTTTGTGGTTTCGAGTCCCTGTAAAACCCATTTTACCCTTTATCAAAAACAAATTTAGATGAAATTATTACAATAAATAAATAGTTTAAATTAAATAGAAAGGATTATACACTTAGCTTTGTGAATTACAATGAATAATAATATTTGATGCTACACAAATTTAGTTGTCTAGGTATAGAAAATAGATAGTCTTATTATGCTTATTGTTTGGAAACTATGATATATTTGAAATTTTATGCAAATTGAATCCATGTTGTAAGGGATTGAATCTAGATATCACATAAATATTTTAAGTTGTGGGATTAATTTCCAATATTTATGCATTTTCACAACCTAATTCACCTCTATCTCTACTTTTTTTAATTGATATTTAGAAATAACTGAGGGAGATTGTTAAATTGAGAGGGCTCACATTATCCTTAGTCAACCTCCTTGAGTGAATGACTTTATGACCTTGGAAAAGTGTTGGCATGTGCAATAAGCAAACTTGCAATGGACTACTTGGGTAACACACAATAGTGTGTACCGCTTTTTAACATTTTGGAGCCAAATTAAAATCAAGATTTTTTAGCATTCATCACATTTTATCAATTATAACAAAAAAAATCAAGAACTTAAGGTTAACGTAAACTTCTAATTTTTGGCATTTTCTTTGTACATTTAACTTAAATATTTTTTACTTGTTTAAAAAGTATTTTTTTATCATATTTGGTTGGTTTTCAATAAAGTGTTGATTATTATTTTTTCATTTTATTAGGTAACATTCTATTACAATGTGTTACTTGAAATGCAATTATTTAATATTTCCATGAATTATGGACATAGACCATTAAATACAATATTTAGTGTATGGATATTTTTTGGTAAATTTTTATTAAATTTTTTTATCATTATTCTTTTAATTGGTAAAACTAAAATTTAGACCTTTATTTTCCTATAATGCATTTCTATTTGCATATAAATCCAAATTAATTAATTTTTACTATTAAAATAAGGACACTGATATAGAGTGGAGTGCATTTTTTTGAGATTTTTCTTAACACAGTTTGTTATATTTCTAGTATCAAAAGTATAGGTCATTATGCTTGTAATGTACATATATTTATTGTAAAATTACAAACAAATATAATATTTAAAAAAAATTAAGAAAATTTAATATTTTTTGAAATGTAGTTCACTGAGAGCTAACTTGGCTATAAAATTTCACAGGTTTTCATGACTTCACTTGACCCCAAAAAATATGATGTGAAGTGGAAAATTTTAGCTAGTAAATTTGTGATGGATATGGCTTAGAGGGAAAGTGCACCACATAGGATGTTTAAGGGAAACACATATACTCGTAGATAATTCCACCTACTATAAACTTAATATTTTGTATTTATGTCTTAAATTTAAGACACGCTATTTGCATAAATTAGTAAATCATCATGTGGCCCACTAGTCGAATATACCATTATTCTTTAACTAATCTATGAATTTTAATGTAAATACTTATTTCATTTTAGCACTCCATGCCTAGATGTTCCTAGAAATGCTCCTTGTAATGTGGATAATGTTTAGTGGCTCTACTATGTGGGTTAATGTTCAAATGAGTATCTTTAAATATTGGCATAATAAACTATCACACAATTTCATACCAAGTTAGATCTCAATGACTAGTGGAAAAAGTGGTAGTCAACAATTTGAAGTAAAAAGATTAAATATGCCACATCCATATTGGTTTAAAATGAGATCTAACATGTGTTATCCCCCAATTTGAGCATTGAAAATTTTAAAATCTCCCCCATCCAGATGCTAATCAAACTTGCCATGACTGAGCAATATGTTTTCTTGCTGCCTGTCATGTTGAGTAGAGGTAAATGATTTTGATCCTTTAATCAAGATAGACAGTCAGAATGAACAGAAGGAACCGCTAAGAGAAAAGTATCGGTTGCATCTATCCTCGTGGACATTGAAGTCACTGCCATTAAGCATAGCTTTCTTCAGAATCTTGGTGATTAAATGTGACTGTTATTGTATCGATTTATTAAAAATTCTCCACAGCAATGACCAGAGGCAGAGATTTCTTTTATGATGTTTTCAGTGCTTTGGTGTAGTGCCTAAACATTAAAAGGGTCAACATTCTTTAAACTCACCATATCGAGCATAAACGCAAAGAAAGGTATAACCGTGCCGATAGAGGTGAAAAGATTTTCGATGCTTTGAAGAACGGAGATATAAAACTGATCATATTAATCCTTAACAGATTGTTATATTTGGACAAGGTGAATACATGAGCATACAAGAGGCTCCTATCGCCCATTGCAGGAAAGAATGCTAAGCACTAAAGAAGGAAAGTTTGGTTAGTATTAATTTATATGCATATCTTATCAACTGTAATGTTTGCGAGGATTGATAGCATCAATGAAAGGATCATTTCAGCACTTCATGTCATCATAGTCTTGTATTGTTTGAAGCGGACCCCTTTGTTGTCGAGAATTTACTTAGTTCCTGAACTTCAAATATCACCGACTCTTTGTTGTCGGGTAGCTCGTGAGTTCTTGAACTCCGTATACCACCAATGGTAAGGTTCAAAAGTTTCAAAATATGTCGATCTCCTGACATCATGGATGGGACTATATACATAGGTCATCTACAGTTACAGATGGGAAGTTAAGATGGAAATATAATGAACTGTGTGCAGTGTCATCCTTTTGACTCCACTATTTCAGCAGGCAGCATTAATCGTTGAACTCGAACAGATTGAAGGAATAAAACAGAGAGAGAAGAAGATACAGAATGATAATAGCACTAATGAACAGCAAATGAGCTTCAGCTCTGCTTCATATAAAACTTATATCCATTTCTATTGTGAACAAGTCTGAACAATTACACAATAGAATACAAGAACAAAAACAAGACTGATGTTTTTATTAGAAAAACAAAGTTGCTGCTCTTAAACATAAAATACTGAACTCACAAAAGATAGAGTTGTTGCTCTTACAAATAAAAACTAAAACTAAATAGATCTGCTACTGCAGATAACAAAGCTGGTGTTTGCTTCTTCCTTATGTCTTCTACGCTGCCCAAACACTCATATTTATAGTGAATACATTTCAAAACCTAAATGGAGTCCTCTATTATTGAGTATTATTGAGTATGGGGCTACGTATGGGTCTCACTGCCAAATAATAAATGAAGGAAGGCAGATAAGGATAAGCTTTCAATAAAAGCCTGTAATATTAATTGAACTGCAGCTGCGCCATGTTTAATTTCTAGCAGAGAGACATGTGAATGCACTCATTATTTTGGTTGGTGTGATTACATTTTCCAACACTCCCCCTTAATCACAACTACCACCATTTAGAATACCCAAACAGTCTCGTAGATACTCAAAGCTTTCTTTTCCTAATGGCTTGGTAAAAATATATGCATACTAATCTTCAGACTTACAATATTCCAAATAAATTTCTCCATTATGAATTAACTCTCTGATAAAATGGTATCTAGTATCTATATGCTTACTCCTCTTGTGAAATACAGGATTCTTTGATAGTGCAATTGTTGAATTGTTGTCACAAAAGATCTTTGTTGCTTCCTCTTGTTTATGCCTCAAATCTGTCAACACTCTTCTCATCCAAATTGCTTGACATGCTACTCCTGTTGTTGCTACATACTCTGCTTTTGCTGTTGAAAGAGTGACAATGGGTTGTTTCTTGCATGCCCATGATACTACACCTGTTCCAAAATGAAATATATAACCAGATGTACTCTTCCTGTCATCAATGTTTCCTGCACAATCACTATCAGTATATCCTATGAGCTTGAACTCATCCAACCTTGAATACTGAATTCCATATTTTTTAGTCCCACATATATATCTCAAAATCCTTTTTCCTGCTTGCCAATGAGAATCTTTTGGAGACGCCATAAACCTTGAAATAAGACTCACACCATACATTATATCTGGCCTTATGGCAGTCAAGTACATTAAACTACCGACAAGTCTTTTATACAATGTTAGATTAACATTTGAACCATTGTCATCTTTACTTAACTTCAAACCTATCACAATTGGTGTTGATGCTAGCTTACAATTTATCATATTGAACCTTTTCAAAACATGATTAGCATATTTGACTTGTGAAATGAATATGCCATTTTTATTTTTATTTACCTCAATGCCAAGAAAATACTTCATGAGCCCCAAATTAGTCATTTCAAATTCTCTCTTCATAGCTCCTTTGAATAATTCAATTGATAAATCACCTGTGAATATCAAGTCATCAACATATAAAAAAACAATTAGAATTTGACCTTCTTCATTCATCTTTGTGTATAATGTAGGCTCACTGATGCACTTGCTAAAGCCATTCTCTAAGAGGTAAGAATCAATTCTACTATACCATGCTCTAGGAGCTTGCCTAAGTCCATAGAGTGTTTTTTTGAGTTTGTAGACCTTTTCTTCATGGCCTAAAACCTCATATCCTAGTGGTTGCTCCACATATACTTCTTCTAAGAAGTTATTCAAAAATGTTGATTTCACATCCATTTGATATACCAGCCATTTGTTATAAGCTGCTATTGCCAATGTTGTTCTCACTGTATCCAAATGAGCTACTAGAGCAAATGTTTCATTGTAGTCAATTCCAGGTTGTTGTGAATAACCCTTTGCTACAAGTCTTGCTTTATGCTTTTGCACATTTCCTTTTGCATTCATCTTGGTCTTGTAAACCCACTTGACTCCTATCACATCTTTTCCTTCTAGAAGATTCACTAAGTCCCATGTATGATTCTTTTCTATAGCATCAATTTCTTCATCCATAGCATATGTGCATTTTTCATCTTTAATTGCATCTTCAAAGTGAATTAGATCATCTACTTGTGAAAATAATGCAAAAAGAGAAAGTAGACTAGCATTGTTCTCACCTTCATTTTGAACATAGATATCCCTTAAGCTTCTTGTTCTTTGTCTCCTTGGAGTAGATCCTGAAGAATTTGGACTTGAAGATCCTACACCAAGAATGCCTGTTGTAGATGGCGTTTGATGCTCATTTGAGGGAGTACTAGTCTGAATGCGTGAAGTTGTCCCTCTACTTGATGAAGATGTCCCTTGTGGACCAATTTGTTGAGCTTGAGTGGGTGTGGAAGGAGTTACCATAGGAGTAACAACTAGAACTAATACTTCTCTATCATCTTGCAGTAAACTTGCTGGAATATTCACTGTTTTCTCCAAACTTCCATCCCATAATTCTTCTTCTATGAATTGCACATCTCTATTGATGATCAATTTTCTAGTTATAGGATTATACAACTTGTATGCTTTAGTGTCCTCACTATATCCCACAAATATGTATTTTTCTCCCTTGATATCCAATTTCTTTCTCAATTCATCTAGGACATGTGCATATGCCACACATCCAAATACTCTCATATGAGCAACACTAGACTTTCTTCCACTCCGCATGCCTCCTCTAGAGTTATATTCTTGAGACTTTTTGTTGGACATCTATTCATTATGTAGACTACACATGCTACAGCCTCTGCCCAATACTCATTTGACAAATGCTTGGCCTTCAACATACTCCTAGCCATTTGCATAATTGTTATATTCTTTCTTTCTGCCACACCATTTTGTTGTGGAATGTACCTGGCAATAAATTGCTTATGTATTCCATGATCCTTGCAAAAATTGACAAATGCATTTGAGATGTATTCACCACCTCTGTCAGTTCTTAAAACTTTGATATATAATGTCCACTTTGCTTCTCGACTAAATATTTGAATTGACAAAAAATCTCAAAAACATCAAACTTATGCTTTAAGAAATATACCCATGTCTTTCTTGTGTAGTCATTAATGAATTTCAAAAAGTAAACGCATCCACCAATTGAAGGTGTTTGCAACGGTCCACACAAATCAGAGTGAAATATCTCCAAAGGTGACTTTACTTTGACTAACTTTCCAATTGGGAATGACTCTCTATGTTGTTTTCCCATAATACACCCTTCACATACTTTATCTAGTTTTTCTATCAATGGCAAACCTTTACCATGTTTTTCCTATGTAACAACTTTAGACCTCCAAAATTTAAGTGTCCAAATCTTAAATGCCAAAGCCAATTCTCATCTACTATTTCTGATTGAAAATCTACTTGTAATGTTACTTTATCCAAAACTTGAGTGATATTTTGTTGGGCTGATTGGTAGATTTCTTGAGCAAATTCAACCCTTAAATCTGGTGTTATATTTAAGGGAAACATTCTATTATTGGTCATTTGAACTTTTTCTATTAGCTGATTTCTTAGAAACTTAGCCAATATTACACATTCTTTATTTTTGAAAGACACTCTATACCCCTTTTGAACAAGTTGCCCAATGCTCATCAAATTATGCTTTAAACTAGGAACAAAGTAAACATCTGAAATAATCTTTTTCTCCCCCCGTTTATTTAGAATATTATCATTGCCTTTTCCCATTACTGACACTTTATTATCATTACCCAAAGTAACATCTGATTTTATAGACTTATCCAAACTGGAAAAAAATTCTAAATTCCCTGTCATGTGCTTACTGCAACCTGAATCTAAAAACCAGACATCTTTTGGACTCTCTTAAACAACATTGCATTCTAAAAACATACTACTTTGATTATGATTTTCTTTAGAAAATTTGCACTTTGTTTGTTGAAATCAAACTATCTTTTTCTACATTCACTTGCATAATGATCATTCTTTTTACAGTAATGGCATTGAACTTGAGATTTGTCATACCTTTCACTTTGATATTGATTTTGACTTTAATTTTGATTGATGACTCTTCCACTTGAATTTGTTGGGTTGGTTCTTCCAGCTCTATACGAATTTCTTCCTCTGCCTCTGAAGTTAGATCTTCCTTTGCCTCTTCCAAAACTAACAAATACCTGTGACTTAAAAGCATGCTCCAAAGAATAAATAGAAGAACGACTAAGCTTGTGCTCATAAGAAATTAGAGATGCATGAAGCTCATCTACAGAAAACTATGAAAGATTGTTGGTTTCTTCTATAGCAACAACAATAGATTCAAACTTTGTTGGTAGGCTCCTGAGAATCTTTTCAACTATTCTCCTATCTTCAAGAATATCACCATGAGATCTAATTTGATTAACTAGTCCAATAACTTGAGTAAAAAATGAATTTATAGATTCAGAATCTTTCATAGACATAGTTTCAAAATCTCTTCTTAACATTTGCAATTTTGCAGTTTTCACTTTAGCCATACCTTGATATGCAGTTTGAAGAATATCCCATGCTTGCTTTGATTTTGTTGTTGTTGCAACTCTTGGGAAGATACTCTCATGCATTGCTTGAAATATGTAGAAGAGAGCCTTAGAATTTTTTTTCCTATTATCTTTGAGAAAATCTTTCTCTGCTTAAGATAATGCATTGTATTATGCTGCATCTGTAGGTTTAGAGAACCCATTCTCCACAAGCTCCCATGCATCTTGAGAACTAAACAAAACCTTCATTGTGATCGACCAGTATTCATAGTTCTTGCCATTAAACTAAGGAATCTACGGATTAGTAATACTTGTGCCAGAAAATGATACCATAACTTGGCTCTAATACCAAATGAAGGAATAAAGCAAAGAGAGAAGAAGATACAGAATGATAATAACACTAATTAACAGCAAATGAGCTTCAGCTCTACTTCATATAAAAATTCTATCAATTTCTATTGTGAACAAGTCTGAACAATTACACAATAGAATACAAGAACAAAAACAAGACTGATGTTTTTATTAGAAAAACAAAGTTGTTGCTCTTAAACATAAAATACTAAAATCGCAAAAGATAGAGCTATTGCTCTTACAAATAAAAACTAAAACTAAATAGATGTTGGAAAATTGAATGCTCATGAGCCTCCTGCTCTCATGTCAAATCCCCTGTTTCTTCTACCCATCAGGAGCCCCCAATTTCAATGGCAATTTTTAGGATCTTTATCCCTACAGCTCCTGACAACCATTGAAGTAAATGTGGTAGCTCATTTTGAATTCTCAGTTAATGCTGGTACGTAATTTTGAATTTGAGAGGGAATGAGTTGAAAGACAAAAGGAATGAAGGCAGATTATTCTGTTAGTTGTGAGAAGTTGGATTCCTGAGCAGCAGCAGTCTAAAGGGAATGTTCTTTGTTCTCTGTGTGATTTAGAGAATGTTTTATGTGTGAGCTTCTGAAAGCTCTTGAACATTAGCAGTTGTTTTTTTTTTTGTGAGCAGAGATTTCTCTTGAAGAGCTCTGCATAGCTCATGCTAGTGAGCTCCTAGTAGCTCCTGAAGTTGTATGTTTTTGGTTGAGCAGTTGATTGCTCCTAGCAGATAGTAATTTGTAGCTTAGAGTTAGCTTTCAGTAGTTTAAGTTTTATCTTTCATGTATTGTTCATTTCCAGGTATTGAATAGAAAGCAAAGTTGCATGTCTCCAAGTTTATTCCACATTTTGATTTGTGTATTTCTAGTTTGGCTAGAAAATAGAGCAACAGCTTTGTGGCTTTCATTTTGTTTAAAACTTTGACATGGTATCAGAGCCATAGGCCCCATTTCCTCGTGAGTTAGGGCATTTTTTTTGGGTATTGAGTTTTTTCTATGTAGGAGACATGGCTAAAGATGAAGGAAAGAGCTAGTAGCAGCCACCATCCTTTAATGGACAAAACTATGATGTTTGGGAAAAGAAAATAAAGACCATTATGGTCACCAATGATTTGTGGGAGTGTGTGGTCAATGGATTCAATGATGTAACTGACCCAGCAACATATGTTGTGCTCACAAACAACCAAAAGACCCAGTTGAAGGAGTTGAGGAGGAAAGATGCTAAGGCATTGAGTCTGATAGAAGCAACATTGATAGAGGCCATTTTTCCCAGAATAGCAGCAGCTAACTATGCAAAGGAAGCTTGGGAAATCCTCCAAACATATTATAAAGGGACTAACAAGGTCAGATTAGTGAAGCTCCAAATGCTTCGAAGAGAGTTTGAAACTCTTGAAATGAAGAATAGTGAGTCCATCTCAGTTTTCCACACAAGACTCTCAGGTTTCATAAACTAGTTGAGAGTGAATTTTGAGATCATTGATGATCAGAGGATTGTGGAGAAAATCCTCAAGAGCTTACCCATGAATTTTGATGCAGTGGTGATTGTCATTGAAGAGGCAAAGGATCTCACAACGTTATTTGTTGATGAGCTTATGGGTTCTCTGCAAACCCATGAGCAGTGCCTAAATAGGTCTGCATCTTCCTCCCAAGAGAAAGCTTTTAAAGCTCAGTTGAATGCAAGAGGAAGTGGGAGAGGTAGAAATAGCTCCAGACGTGGTAGAGGGAGATCTGGACATGGTAATGTTGGAGAAGAAAGCTCACCGTGATCAAACAGCCAAGAGAGAGCGAGCAGCTCTCAGACCAGCTCTCGAAGAGGCAAGAAGAACAGCAATTCGTACCAGAAGAATGACAAGAGCAATGTTGAATGCTACTACTATCATAAGTTTGGACATTATGCGAGTGAATGCTGGAAAAAATAGCGTGATCAGTCAAAACAAAATGCAAATGTGGCTGATTCGAATGTGGTTGAAGGAAACCAATCCACAGCCTTCATCATGTGCAACATTGGTGAAGAAGGCAGCCCCGAAGTCTTGTATTTGGATAGCGGTTGCAGCAACCACATGAGTGGTAATGAAAGTCTTTTTTCTTTCATTGATAAAAATGTAAAGTTTGAAATTAGAATGGGGAACAATGGAGTAGTTCCTGTTGTTGGTAGAGGATCTATTATGATCTGAAACAAGCAAAGTGAGAAGAAGGAGATACATAATGTATTTCTTGCTCCTGGGTTAAAGCACAACCTAATGAGTGTTGGACAGCTGATCCAAAATGGATACAAAGTGCTAATAGAGAAGGGTCAATGCATCATTTATGACAAGAATGAGAGGACGAAAGTGTTTGCAGCAGTCCAAATGACAAAGAACCGGATGTTTCCATTGAAGATTGAGACGTGTTTCTCATCTTAGTCCATTGTTGCACCTCTTATGAATGGAGAATGTACAACACTACATCATGTAGCGCTCAAGAGCAGCATTCAAGATCCCTCCAAGCTATGGCATCTCAGGTATGGATATTTAGGCTATGCTAGTTTGAGTCTTTTGTCCAAGAATAAAATGATTGATGGTTTGCCAAGGATAGTAGAGCCTAATGTTAGATGTGAGGCTTGCATTTTGGGCAAGCAATATAGGCATCCCTTTCAATTAGGCAACTCTACAAGGGCTAGAGCACCATTGGAGCTGGTGCATACAAATTTGGTAGGCCCTATACAAATCATTTTTGTTGGTAAAAGCATATTTTTTATGACCTTCATTGATGATTACAGCTGTAAGACCTGCGTTTATTTTTTGCAACATAAATCTGAAGCATTTGATAAGTTTTTATTTTTTAAGGCCCAAGCTGAAAAGGAGAGTGGACACGTGCTTAAGGTCCTAAGGTCAGATCATGGAGGAGAGTATAACTCTAACTTGTTTGTGAATTTTTGCAAGAAAAATGGAATCAAGAAGGAGCTAACAGCCAGTTATACTCCACAGCAAAATGGATTGGCTAAGAGAAAGAATAGAACCATCGTGGAGATGGCAAGGAGCATGATGAAAGCAAAGGGACTCCCTATTGAATATTGGGGAGAGGTTGTAGCAACAGTTATTTATTTGATTAATAGAAGTCCAACAGAGGTGGTTTGTGACAAGATCCCTCAATAGGCATGGAAAAAATGCAAGTGGACAATTGAGCACTTGAGAGTGTTCGGGTGTGTAGCATATGCACACGTGCCTAAAGAAAAGAGGCAGAAATTGGATGACAAGGGTGAAAAGTGTATTTTCACGGGCTACAGTGAAGAGTCCAAAGCCTATCGGCTATACAATTAGGTCACCAAAAAGATAGTCATCTGTAAGGAAGTGGAGTTTCTTGAAAACAAGTCATGGGATGGAGTGGTAGATTCTGACAGCTCAAAACCGCTCCTAACAGCTCCTAAAGAAGCAGAAACAGAAGATGAAGTTCAGCAAGATGATTCTGCAGATGCTCCTGAAAGCGTCGGTCGAGCTCCTGAAAGCTCCCGATGGCTCCTGACGGCTCCTAAAGCCAGAAGATAGTCAGCAAGACAGTCAAGAAGATAGATATAGTTAGCTAGAGGATTGGCTCTTGAAGCTATCAGTCAAGCTCCTGAAAGCTCCCGACAGCTCCTGAAGTGAGCAGACAGAAAGGAAAGCTATCAAAGACAACCAGAAGATTGGCTCCCGAAAGCTTCAAAAGATCAGCTCTTGAAGAGCTTTTGAGAGCTCCTGAAAGCTCCAGAAGAGCTCTTGAAAGCACCGATAGAGCTCTTGAAAGCTCCTGACAGCTCTTGAACCTACCTGTTTAGCATAGCAATAGTAGTAGTGAAAGTTCAGAACCACCTCTAGCCTCCCTAATGCCCAAGAAGACCAAGATTCTAAGGGAGATCTACCAAAATGAAAGGTATGATGAAGATTTTGATGAGAGTGTGAATTTTGCATTGTTTTATCATGGTGATCCAGTTTATTTTGAGGAAGCTGTGAAAGAGGAGAAATGGTGTGAGGCCATGGATGAGGAGATAGATGCAATAGAGAGGAACAACACATGGGAGTTAACAGATTTTCCTCCCAACAAGCAAGTTATTGGGGTGACATGGGTCTACAAGACCAAGTGCAATGTCGAAGGAAGGATAGACCAGTACAAGGCAAGATTAGTTGTCAAGGTTACAAACAGCAGCTTGGAAGAGATTATAATGAGACATTTGCCCTTGTTGCAAGGATGGAAACCGTGCAGGGAGTCATAGCAGTTGCAGCCCAGCACATGTGGAAAGTATTTCAAATGGATGTGAAGTCCGCCTTCCTTAATGGAGTGTTGAAAGAAGAGGTTTATTTAGAGCATCCATTCGGATATGAAGTTCTGGGTCAATAACACAAGGTGTATAGACTAAAGAAGGCTCTTTATGCGCTGAATCAAGCTCCACAGGCATGGCACAGTAGGATTGACTCATGTTTGATGAGAAATGGCTTTAGCAAAAGCGATGGTGAGCCCACTCTTTACATTAAGGCAGCAAATGATAAAGTTTTAATTGTTGTCTTGTATGTTGATGATTTAGTTTTTATTGGGGATGATGATTTCCTCATTGCTGATTTTAAAGAGGCCATGAAAAGAGAGTTTGAGATGACAGACTTAGGTCTCTTGAGATATTTTCTAAGCATAGAAGTAAAACAAATGCATGATGGTATATTTATCTCTCAAGAAAAATATGCAAATGAGATCTTGAAGAGATTTAGAATGCTTGAAAAAGCCTGCCCCAACACCAACAGCCATAGGTCTAAAGTTGAGCAAGGAAGATTGCAGCAGCAATGTGGATCTGACCCTGTTTAAGAGTTTGGTTGGAAGCTTAATGTATTTAACAACTAGGCCTAATTTAATGCATAGTGTGAGTCTTATTTCTAAGTTTATGGAGACTCCACAAGACACCCATTGGTAAGCGGGTAAAAGAATCCTAAAGTATGTGAATGGAACCAAAGGATATGGCATTTTGTACACAATGACAAATGAATTTGGGCTGGTTGGATACACGGACAATGATTGGACAGGAAGTTTGGATGATAGGAAGAGCACATTGGGCTATGTGTTTCACTTGGGTTCGGGAGTCATTTCATGGGCTTCCAAGAAACAACCCATAGTTTCCCTATCTACAACAAAGGCCTTCATATATAGCAGCAAATGCAGCAGCATGTCAAGCTATTTGGCTGAGAAGAATCTTGGCAGATTTGAGAGAAGAACAAGAGGATGGAACAGTAATTTATTGTGACAATGTTTCATCGATAGCTTTGACGAAAAATCTTGTGTTTCATGGAAGAAGCAAGCACATTGAAATCAGGTATCATTTTATCAGAGAATTAGTTGAGAATGGTGAAATTAAAATGGCATTTTGCAGGTCTGAGCAGCAGCTAACAGACATTTTCACCAAGCCTTTGAGCAAGGACAGTTTCGAGCACCTGAGAACCAAATTGGGCGTTGTTGATTTGGATCAGGATTGATCCTATTTTGTCGGCCCAGGATCAAGGGGGAGTGTTGGAAAATTGAATACTCCTGAGCCTCTTGTTCTCACGTCAGATCCCCTATTTCACCTACCCGTCAGGAGCCCCCAATTTCAACAGCAGTTTTTGGGATCTTCATCCCTGCAGCTCCTGATAGCCACTGAAGTAAATGTGGTAGCTCATTTTGAATTCCCAGTTAATGCTGATAGGTAATTTTGAATTTGAGAGGGAATGAGTTGAAAGACAAAAGGAATGAAGACAGATTATTCTGTCATTTGTGAGAAGTTGGATTCCTAAGCAACATCAGTCTAAAGGGAATGTTCTTTGTTCTCTGTGTGATTTAGAGAATGTTTTCTGTGTGAGCTTCTGAAAGCTCCTAAACATCAGCAACTTTTTGTTTTGTGTGTGAGCAGAGATTACTCCTGAAGAGCTCTAGGTAGCTCATGCCAATGAGCTCCTAGTAGCTCTTGAAGTTGTTTTTTTTGGTTGAGCAGTTAATTGCTCCCAGCAGATAGTAATTTGTAGCTTAGAGTTAGCTTCCAGTAGTTTAAGTTTTATCTTTCCTGTATTGTTCATTTCTAGTTATTGAATAGAAAGCAAATTTGCATGTCTCCAAGTTTATTCCGCATTTTGATTTGTGTATTTCCAGTTTGACTAAAAAACTGGAAAACAGAGCAGCAGCTCTGTGGCTTTCATTTTGTTTAAAACTTTGACAATAGATCTATTGCTGCAGATAACAAAGTTGTTGTTTGCTTCTTCCTTATGTCTTCTACGCTGCCAAACACTCATATTTATAGTGAATACATTTCAAAACATAAATGGAGTCCTCTATTATTGAGTATTATTGAGTATGGGGCTACGTATGGGTCTCACTGCCAAATAATAAATGAAGGAAGATAAGGATAAGCTTTCAATAAAATCCTGTAATAGTAATTGAACTGCAGTTACGCCATGTTTAATTTCTAGCAGAGAGACATGTGAATGCACTTATTATTTTGGTTGGTGTGATTACATTTTCCAACACAGATCAAGAACCATGGAATGATCTTTTAGAATAATCGGTGTCACATTATGAAGAAAATATTTTCATTTCGAGTGGCATGATAGTAGAATGAAGGTCAAGGTGGTCTTATAAAATTTCAAGGAAGCTCGAGAAAGCACTTTAGAGCTTCGTTTAAATGAAGTATTGAGGCGTGGTACGGAAAGCATTATGTTATTCTCCCATTTCATCAAACCTGGTTACTCTTTGTAAGGATTCATGTGTGCCGACACTGATAGATATGACACGACTCTTATTATCGACAAATAGCAAAGTTGGTCATTGAATATTGTGATGTAAAGGGTCCTATCATAATTCTCAAGGAAGAAAGCCCTGAGGCACCCTCTTTCCTATCACTCATTGAAGGCGAAACAATGGTGCTAGTTAGCGGATATAATACACAGAGGCCAAAGCATGCAACAGGAAGTTGTGATAAGCTGAATGAACGACAATAGTCTCTATGATGGTTACACAGTCAAAAGGCGTTGCTTGACTAACAGAGAATGACAACGGATGGACCATTCGGCATATGCTTTCTTTGGACTCTTCTAATTAAAACAAGGTTCTCAGCTTGGATAACTCAATAAGATGTAAACCTTTTGATGAGTTTAACTCAATAGCACATGAGCATTTTCATACTGCTCTAATCTCTAGCACTCCGAGTGTCGAATCCGGTAATGGGTATCAACAAGGTAATATATGGGCTTCGAAGTAATTAAAATGAAGTAAGACTACACCATAATAATTTACTTCGGGTCAGTAGTACAGTTGCATTAGCAGAACATATTGGAGGAATGCCTTGATGTAAATGATCAGGTCCGGCAATCTGCTCTGAAGGTTGTGGAAATTGTGCTTCGACAAGGTCTGGTGCATCCGGTGACTTGCATACCATATCTCATAGCTTCTGTGGTAGATGAACAGGAGACAAACTCAAATATGGCTCACTCCTTATTGAGCTATATGAAAGAGAATACATGGTAAAGTGTTTGAAGATGGAAGTAATAATTTTGATGAAAGCATAGGTGCAAGTGTAAAAGGAGGAATATCACGGATCTACAATCTTATTAGGAGGAGCCACATTTCTAGAAACAAGTTTATTTCATCAATTTTGCATAAGTTTGATCATGGGAGCTTGGGGAATTCATCACTTCTTTTTCATGTTTATTGTACAGAAGTTCTTGCTTCCCTTCCATTTGTTAATCTAGATGAACCTTTATATCTGGTTCAAGCAATTAATCATACAGTACAACCTAGGGCTGGAAACTTAGAAGCTAGTATGAAGAAGCTGGCATCTGAAGGACCTTTCCAGAAAATAATGAAGAGAGCACTTAAAACGATAGAGGGGAACAAAGAAGTTGATAATTTCCACCTCATCAAGTTACAAACCAGTGGAGTCTTTAAAGCTCTTGATGAGATACAAGGAATTACAGTTGACTCTATTTAGAAAGTGAAGGCAAATTGTCATATCGCAATTGCCTTTTCACTACTATTAAGACTGAAAAGACACATGAAAATTGTGTATAGACTGTCTGATGCTCATGGGCATAGAATGTCAAATGGGAATAAAGCTCAAAATTCAGCCAAACAAGTGGTGAATTAAAAAGATATTCGATAAATAAGAATACAAATGTTTCCCATAATAAAAGAAAATCCAATCCAAAAAAATTAGTTACAAAACTGAAAAGGCGGAACCGGATGAGGAAATCGGAAAGTTTCTTTTTAACAAATAAATAAGTTATAATTTTCAAGAAACCATTAGATAACGATGGGAGTGAAATTATAAAAAGGAGGAAGCTCTCAAAACGAGGGGATCTTTTTTTAGCTATTCGGGGAATAAGGGAGCAGCAGATTTTTTCTTTCAAGCATACTTTGCTGTGCAGAGATGTGGAGTTTGTGAACTCACATTTTGTACTGGAGAAATAAGGAATATATTTTTGAATCTGTGAATTTATGAATTTCTTCCTTTGATTGCAAATGTCTTGTGTTCCTATGTGATCATTTTCCAATGCATTGTTTTGTCATATCAAATCATGTGGATGATTATTTCTGAGTCTTATGAATTCAAATCAACTCATCTATTGAAAAAGGGATCTACTGTTTATTCTTCTTCTAGTATCGTCTATGGGTGTAGGAGAGGTGAATTTTGTGTCATTTTTGTGCATTTACTTAATTCTGAATTTAATCTTTCGCATCTATTTCATGGCTATGGGTAGATGGTAGTGTGCCTTTTCTGCTTTCTGGTCAAATGCATACCCTAATTTCATTCATTGCATATCTTAAGAGGGAGTTGTGCCTCTAAAATTCAGAAGAAAGTTGTTGATCCAATGGCAACTTCTCTAACTGTTAGTGTTGTTTGTTCTTCTTTCTAGGCATCTTGAGTCATTTTCTACATTTATTTCCGAAAGACAAATCTATTAACTAACAACATGTTACCTAAATGACCCAAGCTGATTCCAACTCTCAAGAAAAATAATGAATATGTGGTTGTGTAGGCTAGAAATGAAATGAATGTTTATAAATAGGTGCCAAGAAGGAAGAGACAAGGTCAAATGTGTAGAAGTGTGCATATTTGAGAGTAGGTGTAGATGGATAGAGATCAAGAAGGGATCCAAATTTACCACAAAAATGTGCCAAATTTTTCTATGTAACCATATTAAGACATTCTCTCAAAATAGGCCCAAAACTCAATTATAATTATAATTATTTATTATATTGTAAATATAAATTTCACACATATTAATAATTGTATCAATTATTGATCATGGTATTTATTTAGTTGAAAGTCATTGTTATGGGTCTATTATTATATTTTGGGCAATAGTTTTTTGGTCTTAAATGTGCTTGTGGTGGATTTTGTAACTTCATTTAGGGCTATTTACTTTTGATATCATCTTTTATTGGTTCATTTTTTAAAGATAAATAAATGTTACTATTATCGCTTGGATTTGTACCCTTCTTGAACTTGACATTCAACAATCCAAGGATACAATGAGAATGATCTCAACGCGTGGGACCTTGTTGAGATAAAATCTCTAGAGAATGTTGATTATATTTTAAGCATACATGTGATGTGTTGATCCAAACCAACACAAATTACGCTAAAATATAACCCTAATTTAATGAATTTTAACAGAAAGGGGAGAAGAAAAATGCAAAAAGGGAAAGATGGTAATGCACCAAGACTAGATGATTTTCCTCCTTGCTTGCAACTACACACAAAACTAGTTAAAATTTCCTAAACTCACACATATCCCTATCTTTATCATCTTTTGCAAATAGATACGAATGTAAGATATTTTATAGATACCATGAGGGAATGAAATCCACAACTAATTCCTAAAAATTATGTATACATAACATACATATCTATAAAATAGTAAAATCATTCAAATATGAAGGTAAAAGGAATTAGACCACACACTAAAAGTGAGAGGAGGTGAAAAAAGGGCATTTTTTATTATTTCAAAGGTGTTGGGCTAGTTATAATATTAGAATGACAAGAGAAGAAATCTTCTTTTGTTGTCTCTCTTCTTTGAACTGGGAAGGAATCCCCCAAAAATGAAACTGAAGGTAAATATATACCACTATAGATTGCCCAAAATGGGAAATGTGTAGACTTCCATGTGGATCCTAAAAATCCATGATCTTCTACAATTGTAGGCAGCAACCATGCCTTCATGCCAAGGTTTTCTATCATTTTTTGTACTCAAATCAAGCCAAAACATTTTTTGACATACCTTTGGAGTATGGGCATTCATCTTCCACATGCAAGCATCCCCTCTAGTCATTCATGGTGCTCAGGGAAGGAGTAAGAGTAGGTGAGTGAGTAGTTGTAGGTAGTTGGGCAAGTAAATGCAGTGCCACTATGTTTGGTGTTCAAAACAGGATTTTCCCTTAGTAAATTATAGATTTACTATAGGAAATCCCCAATTCCTCAAAATTATGAGACCCCATCACTACATGAGTTGGGTTGCTATAATTATGCCAATAACATGACTTGGAGACTGCCACTCAACTATTGTATTCTAGAGGAGTGCAAAGATGTCCAATCTATCTCTTATGTAAGGCCCACAAAATATTTGGCTCATCCATCTCATCCAATAGCATTTAACACTTTGTACTCTTCTATTTTAATGAGGTCTTTGTGGTGTGTGAATCGTTGGATATCTTTTACTTGTAATCAACAGTCCAGAACCTTTGATGCCTCTTTGATAGAATATGGGGACCATTATCTTTTATTTGGCACCAAATAACCAATGCCGCAATAAGGTAAATGTGTCAAGATCGTCCCTTCTTAAAAGAATCATGGTCATGTCATGTGTCTCTTTTATATGCTCTCCTCAAATTATTTAATATAAATAAGTTAGACCCACCTACTCGTTGAGTCATCTATTTTGATGAATGGTGAAACACTTTATATGTGTCAACATTGCCATCTTCTATATTGTGTGCTAAGATTACACCTATCCCTGGGAAGAATTTTCATGCCTTGGCTTATCTTTCATTTGTCAAGGCCTGCTTATTGATAACTCATGTTTTCAACCAATGGTACAATGAGAAGAATGTGTCAATTATGTCATATTCACCACATTGGACCAAGTTGGTCCATGTGGATACTCTTCAAATTTGATTGGTAGCTTCATAATGTTTATTTTCCTACTAATCCTTAAGTCTGAAGGGCCCCTCCAAACTTTGGTTTGGACAAACTAACCAATATTAAAACATTTAGAACCAAGTACTTCTAAAAAAATTAGGAAGGATCGTCAGTCATTGGATGGAGACAATAGATCGATAGTTCAAAAAGAATCATCCACTTGATGACTCCTTCTACCAGGTCATAACCATGTGAACTAATGGCAGACTTCCTTTCTCATAATATGTTTCCCTACTTTCTCAAGGTGCACCATTGGTTGTTTGGAAGCTAATTGGCACTTAGGCATTGGAATTTGAACCAATTTTGAGAACCTTGTCAAAATCTAGTGAAGTTGTGAGAACCTTGTTAGGAGTTGACTAAGGCTTCAAAACCTCTAAAAACTTCCAAAAACTTTAAAAAAATTATTTCTTTGTTTGAGTTTCAACACTTTGAGTGGTTATTTGACTTTTTTTTATTTTCATTGGTTAAGAAAAGTGTGTCAGGTTTTGACAAGGTTGTGAGAACATTGTTGGGAGCTAACACTAGCTTTGAAACACATATTATAATATGTTGACAACCCTGATGCTTAGCCAATTTTCATTCTTCCTTTGGTTGCCAAAAAAATTATTGGTTCTTGAACTATTTTTTGGAACCTAGAAGATTTTGAAACCATATCAAACTGCCAATAAAAAGATCACTTGCCTTTTAACCTATATCTCATCCATCCCTTGCTTCCCCCTTTGTCAATGATTGTTGTTGGTGTTATCATTAGCCTTTGAACTGATTTCAAGAACCCTTTTGGGATCCAATGAAGGTTTCAAAACCTCTCTCAAATTTTGACACACATTGAGCCATAAGCCTTTTCTTTCTTTCTGGAGGATTTATAAACCTAACATCAAACTCCAACAATATTTTGAGAACCTTATCGAGATCCAACAGGGTTTCTAGAAACCTTTTTATGAGTCAATGTTGGTTACAAACCTTGTGTAGAACCCCAACAATCTTTGACACTTAGTTGTTTTTAAGATTTGGCATCTTAAGTAATTGACAAGCATTTAAGGGGGGGAAAACATAATAGCGAGACATATTTTGAGCATGATTAGCACATTTAAAATTTCTCAAATCGACTGTAATAAATGGGCAAGGAAGGTGGCATGAAATGGAAACAATTGCCTTATGTCTGGGTGTTTTGTTTATTTCATTTTCTTAATGTGGGTTGTACTTAGAAAATCAAATTACTCCTTTCAATAATGTTGTAAATAATTTCATTTTCTTAATGTGGGGTGTACTTAAACAATCAAATTACTCTTTTCAACAATGTTGTACTTAAACAATCAAATTACTATTTTCAATATTTTTGAGTCTTAAATGTGGTTGTGGTAAATTTTTTATCTTCATTTACTTGGTTATTTTCTTTCAATGTCATCTTTTTTGGTTCATTGTTTAAAGAAAAATAAATGTTACCTTATTTCTAGGAGTTTTGTTTTATTTTATTTTATTTTAATGTGAGATACACTTAAACTATCAAATTAATATGCAATGTTGGAACTTCTCTTTAAGTTCCCCTATGGTTTTTGAGGATATTTCTCATCTGATTAGTGCAACTCTGGCAAGTCCTACTCCTTTTGCTCCATCGACTCCTATTGGTGATTCCCACCCACCTTCTACTTTAGTTGCTTAGTTTTTTATTCCACTAGCTTTGGATCAACTTCAATCTAATCTCAATATGGTTATTCGATGTTTGGCTACTTTAGCTCAACATTCCTTTATTTTTGTTGCACCCATAGATAAGCCCTTTGTAGGGGAATCCTCCCACTTCTAGTGGATCTAAGGACTTGTAAGTTACTATTTCCTAGACAAATGTATAAAGGTAGAAGAAAGGTGTTCCCAAAATTGTCTCCCAATCTCATACTAGAGTTAAAGGTGTGAGATTAAATGGAGTTGTGTCTAGCATTGTTCAGGTTGGATTCTTGGTTTCTCTTTTATTACATGTTATTGTGTTTGTTTCAGTTTGGTAGCTTGGCTATAATTATGTCTTACTCTTTTCTAGGAGGCTTTTTTTGCTTTAAGCTTTTTTTTTTGTACCTACCTACAAGTTTGCTTTGTAATAGAGTCGAGACCCTTGTTTCCCACTTTATCTAATAAAAAACAATGTTGTAAGGAAATAAATGGTAACTTAAATCAATCTACACTAAATTTAATTACACTAGAGTTGTAAAAGAGACTATTTGAATGTGAGAAAATAGAAGAAAAAAATAATGCTGGAACCTCTAAAAATGGGGGTTATTAAGTGCTATCGTATGGTTTAAAACATAGAGCACACCCACTTCCAATGATTCCACTCAGGGATAACCCTAGAGATATCAATGCAAAAGAGAAAGAAATCTCACAATAGGGTTGTCCTAGGGGCTCAATGTAAACTAATAAGGGGTTCACCACCAAGTTTAGACTTGGAAAAGATAATGAAATGCAAAATGCAACACTAAACCCTAATTCAATGCAATAACCCATTAAATGACCTAGAAAAGCAAATGAAATGAAACAAAAAGCTACATAAAGGAAGGTGTGCACCTAGAAATTTGGAGATGGCTAGAAGGAGGTATGAAAAACTAAAAAACAATCTTTTATTGCTAACTGGGACTCATTCGCCAAGTTGGGAGAATCAGTCCAAAAACTGGGTTTCTGTGCGGGAACAAGAATCTGCCAAATGGGTATTCGAATTTGCAAAAATCTGAATTTTGACTAGAACTGGGACTCATTCACCAAAAGTGGTCAATCAGTCCAATTAGACTTTTCTGAAGCTTCAAAGTCTAATCTTTCTCTTCTCTATCTACTCTTCCCTTCCTAATTGATTTTTGGATCCAAAACCTTGATTTACAACTTGCAAGTCTTGTCCAATGTTCTTCAAGGATTGATGACAACTTTGACAACTTTGAATGATTTGAGAACTTTTCTCCAATATTTCTCCTTAGGAAATCTACAACCTAGACCTACGAATCACATACAAAGGAGAGGGGAAATTGTTGTTGGGTTAGTGAATAGGGGTTTGCCTTGGTCAAACCCCTTGTTGGTAATTAAACCTTGAAATAGAATGAAATATGAAGGGAGAATGATGAATGAACAAAATGATATGTTGCAACTCACAAAACCCTAGCAATAAAAGGCTACAAACATGTATGCAATGACTCTAATGGATGTAGATCTTGACTCTTGCTAGAATTGGATAGATCTTGAATGTAATGCTTGCTTGAATCACAAAATCCTACATCACAATTGATAGCTCAACAACAAACATGATGCATGAAATATTTGACATGATGATTAGTGCTTGAATGTTGCTCTAAAAATCTTGATAATCTACCCTTGAATGATCTTGAAAACACTTGAATGCACTTGTGAACTCAAACTTGCTATAAGGATGAATAATTAATGCTTGCGGTTAAAATGAGAGAAAGAACCTTGTATTTATACTCAATTATACAAGAATTCTCAAAATTACAACACTACAAGCTGACATCAGATCTAAGAGGATAATATCCCGCCAGAAATTTGAATTAATTTTGATTTTGGGTCAGACGAGACTCATTTTCCCAAGGTGGCGAATGAGTCCCACTAGGCCTAAATTTTGGGACCATTTTTAAAAATACTTATAAATATGTGGAACCAAGTTTGTGACCAAAAGATCTAGGTGGGACTCATTCGCCCAAGGTGGTGAATGAGTCCCAAATCACTAAATCTGGGTCATTCAAGCCTGAAACACTTGAATTATGATTGGGTATTGATTGGTGTGGGATTATCCTTGAAAAGATGCATTAAATGAGGCTTGTGGATGCAAATAGGGCCAATTAAAGCATAATAAAGTCCAATTATTAATGAAAATCCTAGAAAAGTGTGAAAGTGTGTTACAACACTTCACAACACTCCAAATATGGCTTGATTAAGGTTGAAAATAGGTTTAGTTATTTGATAAAACCTTAGAAAAGTGTGAAAGTGTGTTACAACACTTCACAACACTTTAGCAAGGTACCATTTAAATTCATTAGTTCACAAGGGCCCAAGATCTAATGTGAATGTGTAAAACACATTGCAACACTAAATCAAAGCACCATTAAGCCTAGTTCACAAGGAGGGCCTAAACAAGCAAGGAAAAGTAGAAGGGATACTTTTTTCGTTGCTTCATGACACAAGAAAAATTTTGTATGCTTAGAGCTCATGAACAAACAAGATGGATCTACAGGCATGCAAGTTTTGTTATGCAAGGTGGTTATATAACTGCATGAAATGCAACAATGAGAATCTTCAAGGGATTATTGCTTAGTTCATGCAAGGTCTTTAACTTAGAGAACATTGTGCCTAATGTCTCCAAGAGAGGACCAATCAAAGAATAGAAAATTCACAACTTAGGGGATGTAGTGTGCTGCATCAAGCCACTAAGAGGAATGTGATATGCTAAGAGAGATCACGCTCTTGGAAGACATCACACCCAATGTCATCCACAAAGCAAGAAACACATCGTATAAAGTAAGAAGACTGCACTATGATCCATGGAAAGAAAAATGAAAAAGAATAATGTCAATGTATGTCACCACTTTAAAGAAATTGCTAAACACCATGCTGTGAGCAATTACTTTAAAGTAGCAAATGATAAATGCAAACAAAGAATACATAAGAGCCAATTTAGAAAGCCCTATGCCAATTCATATGTTTCCAAGTAAAACCACATCATGTAAGAGAAAAAGAAAAGAGAGGGATTTCCCCCAAAACAAAAACACCAAACACATAAGGGATCTATGGATTTGGGGTCAGTATGTTCTTGCTATATTGTTTTTAAGAGAGCTTATAACTATCATCATTCCCCAAATACACATAGAACTGGAAGAATGACACAAAGAGAGAAAAAATAAAGAAAAATCCTTTTGGGTCAACATGGAAGAGACATGAATGTCTCAACGCCTTGCATCATCCCCAAAAGGAAAACACAAGAAAAATGAAAAAGATAAAGGAGAAGAAAATATTTTGGGTCAACATGGAAGAGACATGAATGTCTCAATACCTTGCATCATCCCCAAAAGGAAAACACAAGACAAATGAAAAGATAAAAAGTGAAAAGTAAAAGATTGACGACATAGAGAAGAATGAAGGTACAAATAGAGGAATGTCACAAAGAGATAGAGAACATCAAACAATATGGACCATGGGGGATCACATCATGTACATGCAAAAAATAAAAAGGAAATAATGTAAAAGACTAGTAAGGAATATGCGAGTCAACCTAAAGCAGGTCATCCACCTCCCAATCATGCTCATTGTATACCGAAGGTAGGAAACTAGCCAAAGGGACAATAGCAAGTGCCGAACTAAGATCATTACCAAGTTCAACACTTTTTATAGGAGAATTATCGTTTAAGCTAATGGAAGAGGAAAATAATGTATTCAATTCCTTATGCACCTCGTTTTCAATTTTAGCAACCTTGTCATCATCATCCAAATTAATCACAACAGGAGGTCGAATGATAATGTCCATGGAAGAGTTCAAATCTTGTTGTGGTTTTTGTATTGGATTATTTTCTTTTGGGGTAGGGGTAGATTCATCATGCATTTCTTCAATCAAGTTTGGATTTTGATTTTCTTTGTTTAATTCTTCATGTAACCTACGAGCAAGGGCAAGGCATCTACGCCTATGCTCTCTAGCACCTATGTTTCTTTTAGTTATGTTTTCAAGTTGCATTTTTGTAGGAGCGGATTGGTCAACTATAGGTTTCTTTTCTTCCTTAAGCGGAGAAATGGAAGGAACCATGGGAGGTTGTTCAACCACTTTCTCTTTGACTTTGTAAAAAAAAATTATTCTAGGAGGTGTGACGGGGTTGTTTTCATTGTCTCTTGGTCTTTTGTAGGAGGTAGGTGAGGTTTTTGTCTTAGCTTGATCTTGGTTGTTTAGAATTTCTTTAGGCTCAATCATGGTTTCATCTAGGATGGTAGGCTCAATGGTGGGCAGAGTCATGTTTTAGAGGGATAATTTTGCTATTTTCTTTGCCTTGAACTTTTGATAGGATAGGAAAAAGAAGTCTTGGCATGGTTTTATAGATTCCATAGGCTCAGCCCAAAAGAAATCTAAGGAAAAGTTTCCACGGGAGGACAAAGGGTTAAAGCCACTGTGATGGACGGTGAATATTTTATTTTCAAATGGAAACATTAAGCATTTATGTACAACCAAAGGGACAACTTTCATGTAGTAAAGCCATGGATAGCCTAGCTTCGTGCACAAAATTGGTCTGACTGCGAGATGATGGAGAATGAGACATCTAATGTTTTCGGTCCTATTTGTAAAGGAAGAGTGATCAATCCCATCATAGGGCAAGCAAAAAAATTGTGTTTCTTGATCCATTCTTTTGATTTATTGTATATATCTTGATAGATCTCATACAAAAGTAAGAATTCCTTGGTGATCACATTCTCTCCACGGGCGGGATCTATTAGTATCCCATTAGTGGGCTTGTCATAGATACGGTCAGCTATGTAAAGAGGACCATCAGGTGCATGTTGAAGTATATCCTTAGAGGAGAAAGCAATTTCAATAGTATTTTTAGTTTGGTCATTACAAGGAATGACATCTATCACTCCTACCATGTCATCCATAGGATCATCATCTAGAGGATCATGTTGAATAGAATCATTTTTATCATCATCTATGTCAACATTCATCACATCATTCTTTGTAGTTTTGATGGCTTTGACAAATGAAATACTATGTTTTGGCATGAGGTTGGTAAAGATTTTCAATTTTTGGTTAGGAGGGGCAACGGACTTATTTCCTTGATCACTAACATCTTCAACAAAAAGATGACCAGAATCAATGAGGTCTTGCACAAGATGTTTAAGATGGTTGCAATGTTCTGTGTCATGTCCGTTTTGTCGGTGATAATGGAAATAAGCATTTGATCTAAAGATCGGGGGTGAAGGATTATTAGGATCGGGTGTTTTGATGGGTGGCAAGGTAATCATTTGTTGTTCTAAAAGTTGGGATATTGTGTTATGAAGGGTATCATATAAGGGAGTGAATTTTATTTTCAAGTCCCCATAGCTAAAGGGTATCATGGCTTTAACAACAACTACTTGGTTATTGACATTTTGAGTTGTTTGTTGAGAGGGGTTAAATTGAAGGATCCATTTGTTTTGTTTTCTAAAAGGTTGGGAATTGTTTTGTTTTACGAGCTCGTATTTCTCAATTCAGCTAGAAGTGGATTTTGTATCTCAACTACTAACCGAATTTTGGTAATCATGGAGGATGGTACACAAGTGCATGAAGGACGGGAATTTCATCATGGTGAGCTTGTCTTGTATCTTTCTTTGCAAATTTTCTATAAACATCTTTTGAAGGTGAGGGTCAGGGACCTTGACATTGATTTGGGAAAAAGCAATTGATAGTGTGAGATAGATTTAGTTATCTTTTCGTCTTCTTCTTGCTTGCATCTCATCAAGTCATCCAAGGTCATCTTAGGGGTCATATTCACTTGGAAATGGTTAAAAAATGCCTCAACAAGTTCATTGAATGAACTAATTGAGTTTTTCAGTAAAGAGGAGAACCATTCCAAGGCAGTATCTTTCAAGGACCTAGGGAAAACCTTAGCTAAGATTTTATCATCAAGGAAAAAGTCACTACATAAGGTAGTATAAGCATTAACACATGGTTAGAAGGATCTCCCTTTCCTCCATATTTCTTGAATCTAGGCACCTCTACACCTTGTGGCATTAGTTTTTTCAATATCTCCAAGGAAAATGGGTTTCTTTTGACATAATATGTAGGTGGGCCATTTTGATTTTGGTTGATGGTGGAAACTTGCTTTTGAAGGGATGAAACAGTTTGGAAGAGTTGATTTATGAGAGGGTCATTACTTGTGTTATGAGATGGAAATGAAAAAGGTGAAGGTGTGTATGTGTTTGAAGGACAAGTGAATGGAATGCTTATAGGTGGTAAAGTGGTAGGAGATATGGCATGTGACGCCACATAGGAACTAGGGATGCTAGCGAAAATACTCATGGAAGGAATCACATTACTAGTTTGTTGCATTGTTGTTGTGACTTGAGGATTGGTATAGGTAGGTATTGAGGCAATTGTTGTGGGAGGAGGAATTTCAGTTCTTCCTTGGCTTGTGAAATTGCTTGTAGGTAAAGGACAACTAGTGGTTAGGGTGAGGTGTTTTCCAAAGATTTGAACTATTATTTTCACAAGGTCAAGCCCATCTTCACTTTCAAGAATGCGGTGAATGTTATCTATAGTAGGGATGGCAGTAGTTGTTCATGTTGTCATTTTTCACTTGATGTTGTAGATTAGATAGGTCCTCATGAATTTGAACTATGTTTTCTTGTGGGACATTATCAATCCTTGTTTCAACTTGCATACTACTTGAAGGCAAAGAGTTGTTAAGGGTGTTGTCCATACCTAGTGTACTAGTGTCAATACTAGGAGTGAAAGAGCTAGACAACCCAAGATCCACAACAATTGTGTTATCACGGGATGACATGAGTCTCAAACTTCGTCTCACTACAGTATTAGCAATAGGACACCAAATACTCATACAAGGATTACTAAATGCAAGATGAATGCAAATGCAATGTAAGCTAAAAAAAATGGAATGCCTATAACAAAAAATTTGGAAACTAAAATGGAAAGGCAATAATAGAAAAAAAAAACTCAAAAATAGAGCTTTAAATGCTAGAAAATGCAATGCAGAATCTACACTAGGATTGATTCACCCAAGGTGGCGAATGAGTCCCAATGAGATTTTTTTCAAAAATTTTAGAAATTTTCAATTAAATTTTATGATTTTTATGTTTTATGATCTGTATGTAAAATGCAAATGCAAATTTTGTTTAATTTTCAATGAAATGAGATACAAAAATGCTAGCTATATAAGCTTTCACTAATGCAAAATTAGAAACCCTAGAATTCCAATTAACTAATGAAAACCCTAATGCAATGTTAATGCAAGCAAGATCTAGGATGATAATTCATTCCAAATCATAATTTTAATGTTCTAAATGCAGGTTCGCCAAAATGGAACCTCTGAAAATGGGGGTTATTAAGTGTTATCGTATGGTTTAGAACATAGAGCACACCCACTTCCAATGATTCCACTCAAGGATAACCCTAGAGATCTAAATGCAAAAGAGAAAGAAATCTTACAATAGGGTTGTCCTAGGGGCTAAATGTAAACTAATAATGGGTGCACCACCAAGTTTAGACTTGGAAAAGATAATGAAATGCAAAATGAAAAACTAAACCCTAATTCAATGCAATAACCTATTAAATGACCTAGAAAAGAAAATGAAATGAAACAAAAAGCTACATAAATGAAGATGTGCACCTAGAAATCTGGAGATGGTTGGAAGGAGGTATGAAACACTAAAAATTCTACTTTTATTGCTGACTAGGACTCATTCGCAAAACTGGGAAAATCAATCCAAAAATTGGATTTTTTGTGTGGGAACATGAATCTACCAAATGGGTATCTGAATCTGCAAAAATCTAATTTTTGACAGGAACTGAGACTCATTTTCCAAAAGTGGTGAATCATTCCAATTAGGCTTTTTTGAAGCTTCAAAGTTTGATCCTGCTCTTCTCTATCTACTATGCCCTTCTTGATTGATTTATGGATCTGAAACCATGATTTGCAACCTAGGTAAACCCACAAAAGTAGTTTACAATTCGAGTGAGGAAGGAAAAGTTGCAAAAAATGACACCATGCAAAAAAATTTGGTTTTTCGGGTTCAAATAAACCCTTTGGTTCGATCAAACCAAAAAAGGGTTCGAATGAACCCTGGTTCGAGCAAACCAGTTAAATGAAAGGTCCCACCATTCCCACCAAAAAACACAAAGAAAACATTTTTTGAAAGGGGGTTCAAATGAACCCTAGTTCGAGCAAACCCCTGGTGGTTCGCTCAAACCCCCCTGGTTTTCTTGAACCCCCATTTTCCCACCTTCTCACCCTCCAGCACCAAAAAAGTCCAAAATTTTGCATTTCGAAGCTCGGGTTGAGAATGAAAATGGAGGAGACTTCATAGACCCAACTGGATGATGGTAGTCCTCAGCGAGCTATCCAATGAATATAATTTTAATATGTTTTTGTTTTATTATGTATTTTTTTTTTTAGTTTTATTAAACATAGTTTTTTCACCGAAAATCTAGCTCTTTGTTCTACACATGTGGAAAAATAGTAGATTATCAAAAAAAATTGAAAAATATGAGTGCACCAAATATTCAAGTCCTTGATCCAACAAAAAAAAAAGAATTTCGATACATACAAAAAATGTTAGACGTAATACAGTCTGCCTATGTCTGAATTGTATTTGGTTTGACTTCAAAACTTGATTAAGGAAAAAATATTCAATAAAACACTATTAAACCAATTGGAAGCACTAGATATCATAGTTACAAATCTAAATTCAAAAAAAATAGAATTTTATCCTTCATGGAAAAAAAATTATGCATTATACAATGAGTGTCACTCCTTAAAAATGTTGTTTACTGAAAAAAACTAGTTTTTGAAGGAGATGGAAAAAGAAGTGAAATTTGATCCCAAAAATTTTGAAAAAAAATATTAAGAATCTACAGACAAAATTTCACAAATCATTAGCTTGCATCATCTTCAAATTCCTCACAGTTTAGCCACTATAGGTTCCTGAAAGTGAAGATTTAGTTAGAAAAATTTATTTTAGTGTCCATTTTGCCCAAAAATTGTAAACAAGTATTTTGGGATCACCCACCTATACGTCTTCTCCAATGTTCTTCAAGGATTGATGACAACTTTGACAACTTTGAATGATTTGACAACTTTTCTCCAATCTTGCTCCTTAGGAAATCTATAACCTAGACCTACAAATCACACACAAAGGAGAAGGGAAAATGTTGTTGGGTTAGTGAATAGGGGTTTTCCTTGGTCAAACCCCTTATTGGTAATTAAACCTTGAAATAGAATGAAATATGAAAGGAGAATTATGAATGAACAAAATGAGATGTTTCAACTCACCAAACCCTAGCAATAAAAGGCTGCAAACATGTATGCAATGGCTCCAATGGATGTAGATCTTGAATCTTGCTAGAATTGGATAGATCTTGAATGTAATGCTTGCTTGAATAACAAAGTCCTTCATCACAATTGTTAGCTCAACAACAAACATGATGCATGAAATCTTTGACATGATGATTTATGCTTGAATTTTGCTCTAAAAAGCTTGATAATCTACCCTTGAATGCTTTGAAAACACTTGAATGCACTTGTGAACTCAAACTTGCTATAAGGATGAATACTTGAATGCTTGGGGTTAAAATAAGAGAAATAACCTTGCATTTATACTCAATTATGCAAGAATTCCCAAAATTACAACACTACAAGCCAACATGAGATCTAGGAGGATAAAATCCTTCTAGAAATTTGAATTAGTTTTGATTTTGGGCCACACGAGACTCATTCACCCAAGGTGGCGAATGAGTCCCACCAAGCCTAAATTTTGGGACCATTTTTAAAAATTCTTAGAAATGTGTGAAACCAAGTTCGGGACCAAAAGATCTAGGTGGAACTCATTCACCCAAGGTGGCGAATGAGTCCCATATCACTAAATCTGGGCCATTCAAGTCTGAAACACCTGAATTATGATTGGGTATTGATTGGTGTCAGGATTATCCTCGAAAAATACATTAAATGAGGCTTATAGATGCAAAATAGGGCCAATTAAAGCATAAGAAAGTCCAATTATTAATGAAAAGCCTAGAAAAGTGTGAAAGTGTATTAGAACACTTCACAACACTCTAAATAAGGCATGATTAAGGTTGAAAAGAGGATTATTAGGTTTAATTATTTGATAAAACCTTAGAAAAGCGTAAAAGTGTGTTACAACACTTCACAACACTTTAGCTAGGTACCATTTAAATTCATTAGTTCAAAAGGGCCCAAGATCTAATTGTGAATGTGTAAAACACATTGCAACACTAAATCAAGGCACCATTAAGCCTAGTTCACAAGGAGGGCCCAAACAAGCAAAGGAAAAGTAGAAGGGATACTTTTTTCGTTGCCACAAATGTATTAAAAACATGTATTTAAAACATAATTACTCTATCCTTGAGAAAAATTCTAATTGAGCATCACATGATGTGCTCATGATGTGGGTAATATATTGATGCTCTCATTCCATTAGCACAACATTAGCATTCCTTACATTTTAAAATTAACAAAATTATTTTGCATTAAAGATTCATGATCAATGATGAATAAGAGGTTGAATTTATCAAATTTCAAAGAAGAAAATGAATGGATGAGATTTTATCTTGGATCATCAGTTTGATCCATGATTGTGGAGCTAATGAGGAGAGGTGACAAACATAAGCGGGTTGAAGATAATTAAAAAAAAATATTATTCAACTCAATTTGACTAACTTGTTAACAAAATTGATTATTGAGTTAACTAATTACATGAAACAATTAAGTGAGTGCATGGTGAAATTTAGGAGTTAACTATTTGCATGAAATAGTTAACGAAGTACATGGGTGAGTCAACCGATTGGATGCACATGAATTAAGTGGTTTTGATTGATTAGTTAACTCATGAGGTGGATTTTATTTATTTCTTAATTTATTTAATGGATAATGTATGCATATAAGGTAGAATTTAATTTTATTTAAATATTTTGACAAATAATAGATGGAAATTACGAATTTAATTTTATTTATTTATTTGATGGATATTTAGCTCACTTTACTTAAATAATATAAATTATTTAATTAACTGATGTAATACTAAGGATAATGGATGATAATGAATAATGAAATGGTAACAGATATTGGCATGATATGGTGTTAATAATATAATAATGACTAAAGTGGAATTATTTTAGTGTCTAAATTTTTCCTTAGTGAGACAATGTTCAAAATAACATTATTTCAAAGAAAAGAAATCTAGCTAGGAAGAATGGATTGGAATCTAGATGAAGAAAATAACGATATGCATCAATCAAATAGAAGAAATAATAGAAAATTGGATGGTGGGATGATGCCTCCTTGAGAGGTTATATGTGCAAAGGTTGCACGAGTTTCCTCTTGAAAGAAGGATTAGGAATAAAAATTCATACAGAAGATGAAAAAAAAACAAAGGAGAAATGAAGAAATAGGTGTAAGAAAAGTGGAGAAAAAATGTAGGATGGGTAAATAGGTATATGATTATGGGTGGTTGATTATTTTTTTAGTTTTTTGTGATGCTAACATGTGAAGAGAAACCTTATCTTGATATATAAATTGATGTTATGCATTAAGGTATATAAGACCAAGGTGGTGTTATATCCAGTACATTGACTGGCTCACAAGTAAAATAGAAAACAAGAGGATAATCCAACACTCATAAGTAATTTTACGCTCTTGGTAGATCTATGATGAAACAATAGACAAAGAAGAGTTCCCATGACATCGCAATGTGTTTGACCTTGGTGGGTATTGTGAGGGAACAACCAACAAACATGGCACACATAAAAAATAGACCATGCCCCAATGTATACAATCAAGTGTACCATGATATATAACAATCACGTTGAACATGAGTAGGAATTGTATGGGTCAAGAGATTAATTAAAAGATAAAAAAATATAATCAAAGAAGCAAAATATAAACTATCAACTAACATATAACAATATTACCTCTTGTCAAGGTGCTAAAAGGATAAATGAATGAGGATTATGCTTGATTGGGGGAAGGATTCATCCCACAAATAAAAATGATGTATGAAGTCGAGAAGTTTCAATATGAAAAATGATGGGACAACTGCATGTTATCAAGGTTGATTTTGAGTTGTCGATTTTGTGTTGAAAGCATGATGTGTCAAACATGTAGTTTGTGGATCTGAAGCTTAGGCTTTTGTTTGATGTTTTATCAAATAGAGTATGGAAATTTATTTTTATTAATGAAAGTGGGAAATGCATAAAACTTGTGTATTATACAAGGCATCTTGATCACAAAGTGAACCAAAAGGAATGTATTAATATTTATTCCAAAGTAGGATGTAATTACATGCCCCTAATGTGAAACAATGATGCAAAGACAAACACAATGTTGCCTCTAGTCAAGTTGAAAACTAATTGATGATGATTATAATAGAATTGTTGACAAGAATAATGCAAGGATTAGAAATGGTATGTCTATTGATCTTATTTTGTTGAGGCTAAGAATAATGCCAAGATTGGGAACAAAATATCCTTTATGATAATATTTTTGTATAAAGTGGATCAAGAGTTATAGCAAGGCTAGGAACAAAACAGATGGACTTTTTTTTATGACATGCATGAAATTGTTGAGTAGGAATGCATAGATCAGGATTATTAGCATTTGAATGGATTATAGTTAGGATTATTTGGAGTGTGAGGGATTTTAGATAAGTGGATTAGATGGGAGTGCGTTGAGGTTGGTGATTGTTTGGAACCAATGACAAGAGAAAATCAAGGTTATGGACAAAGACAAAGAGGATGGTGGCATTGCTTTGATAGGATATGGGGGGTTGGAGGAGGGCTAAGTGTGTTTGCATGAAGGAAGCATGATGATAGAAAACATCATATGAAACAACTTCCATGACATGGATAGAGTTTTTAGAAGGGATTTAGGATGGGTCTCCAAGGACTATATCACATGAAAATAATATGGCCTATGCTAGTGTTAGGATTAGGTGCCATCCACCTTGTAAATACTATGTCATATATCATGGTTCCAACATCCTTGGAAAGTGTCTCTAGGCACTTAGGGTGTACTCAAAAAATATTTTGTAATATTAATTCTCACCATTATTTGTATTATACTCATAAGGGGTGATGGGTCCACTAGCAGCGGTAAAGGTGAGTTGTGGGCATAATTATTTAATATTTTTTCCCCACATGTGGATGCCTAGAATGGGATAATAAAAGATAAAGGAAATGATAAATAAGTGATTGTTGGGATTCTCCAAGTGGGTGCTTGGATAGAGGCAATAGGTGTCACGTGGTTTTCCATCATTTATTACATTTAATGTAATCTTTATCTTCTCAAGTTTGGGCACCCAAGTTGGAGGGAATTTTTTGGAGCCAAAGCCAGTGCCTTTTCGAATGTTGAGGAGGTAATCCAAAGTTTGGGGATGTTTGGAATGAAGGGTCATCTTTGGACGCCTTTTTTGGTGCATTAGATGCCTTCACAAATATATAAAATCATCCTCTTAGATGTAGAATTAAGAGAGGAACAACTGAATGTAGTGTCACTCTGCATAAACAAGGACAGGTGGTGGCATAAGGAAGTTGTTCATAGGTACATAGGTGTTCTCATGTTGAGGAAAAGAAGAGAATGGAAGTGGTTGTATTGTAATCTCATTTATTTGATGATAATGCATACTTGGCCTCTACTCTTGGTGGATTTTTTTACTTGCAAGGGTTTCTCCACGTAAATCATGTGTTATGTGTTGATCTTGTGTTGATTTGTGCCTTATTGCTAGTATCTTGTGGTGATGATATTCTTTATTTATTATTGTTATAAGTTCACATAAGATAGTTTTTATAAGCATGTTAAGTTGGTTGTTTTTTGGCATCATAAAGAAGATGGATCTAATCATGGTATTTTTTTTAATCCAGCAACTTCATTTTCAGATTTGCATATAAGTTTTAGATTTTCATGTTCTTATAGTCCAAGCCTTGTATCTCATCCTTTGAAGTCATATTTGGATAGAGATTGAATTTCCCAATAATCGGTATTGAACCTGCTTATTTCTCATCATTTGGTATCAGAGATTAAGGTTGACTAGGTTTTGGGTATTCCTTATTTTTTATTTATTAGCCTGGAAAGCTTGTGGAAATTTGTTAGAAGGAATTGGAGGTTGTTGGAAGGATTTTGGAGTAGAAATGGATTTTCTTTAGTTAACTTTGTTTTGTAGATTTGTGAAAATGGAAACCATGGATATTGTCAATGTGATCTATGTTAGGCATTGGAAGCTCATGATTATGGATCTTCATGGAGTTGGTTATGTTTTGGTAACTTGGAGCTCTTGTTTGAAAATATGTGTGTATCCTCTTGTTTGGTGGTTTTGTCCCTTTACCTTGTGGTCATGTGCAGTGAGAAGGTGTTCATGTTGGATGGGTAGAGGCATCCTAGTCACATGGAGAAGCACTTTCAATTTGGACTATAGAATGGAGTGATTTGTTGGGTTCATGGTTTTAGTCATTAGTTACATGAAAGCACTAGAAGATAAGCCACTAACCTCTTTGTGAGTTGTGGAGATGATATGTTTTGTGAAGTACTTTTTTCACCTCATTCATTTCTATTTTTTTGGATTGCATAAATGTCTTCAGCTTTACATGCACTCGCGCTCAAATAGAATCATCGGAAAGATGCAAAATGTGCCATGTGGTGGCTGTGCAGATTTCATCTTTTGTCTTCCTTTCAGGAGAGAGTTCGGGACACGTGTTGACTCGTTAGACATTTTTTGGGAGCTATATTCATGAGCTTGGGAGTTTCCACCTTGCTGACATGTCATCTCTTCACCCCAGGCTATTTGCACCTCCTACGAAGTAATCTGATTGAGGAGTTTATCGGAGTTGGATGGCCTTTTCTTTTCTTTTTCTTCATTTTTGGGATGGAAGTTTTGAGACGATGCCTAGGAGTGATGTGATCGGTCAACTGGGCCTTTTTTCAAGCTATTGTTTTTAGGATTTGATCGTTTATGAGCCTCTATCTTTGCTAAAATATCTAAAGGATATTAATGCAGTAGCTGAGAATTGATGTGCAAAGATCGTTGCAACCTAACCAAAGATCTATGATTGGATTGTGTGCTATTAACTGTCAACACCTGGTGGCAATTACTTTTGAGCTGAGGTGGTGTGTATCTTTTGTTCTGGCTATATAAGGAGGGCAACAACACAAAAGAAAAAAGGATTTTTCCAAGTGATATTTTCTTTGTTAAGAAAATTTTCTTTAGTTTTCTTAGGGTTTTAGAATTATTTTTAGAAGCAAGTTGCAGAACTACTTCACTTTGGCATGTTATATCTATTAAGGTTTAAACTATTGTTGGATTGGCATTCGACCTCTATTTCAAAGTTCATTTGATATTTAAAAGCATGAACTATTGAGGAGAAATTGTTGAGACTGTGCATGTATGGCATTTTTCAAGTTTTTTTTCTTTATATTATCGTTATGAATGAAACATGGTGTCTTGCAAGCTATATCTGGGTAGTTTAAGTAGTGAATTTCTATGCTTTGTGCTCATATTGTAGAGTAGTGACTTAAGAAAACTGGAGTATGTCATTGGACTTAGATCTGTTTTTCTGAAAGTTGTTATTTTGTTGTGTTATGTTGTATTAGGAGGAAGAGTTCATGTGATTTATGAAATATTGTTCTATTACCCATAAGAAATATTTATGTTTAATCAGACCTTAATGAACACTGCTTGCGGAAAGATTTGAAATTTTGCATTGTGCTTGAAGTTATCCTTTGATGTTCGTTCTCTTTCCAACAATGAAGGGTTGTGGCATTTTGTGTCTATTTATATCAATCGTAGGAATGATTTGGGTTTGAAATGTTGTAAAATCTTTGGCGCGTCACTTTTTATGTTTTATTTTTACGTTTCCTTCTCCCCTTATCTCAAAACCCTGAAGAAGAGTCGACTTTCTATAAAAAACCTGGAGGTATTCAATGAGACACAATTTGTCCCCCACTCGCTAAATTTCCCATAAGACTATCAGAGAGGTGCAAGCTTTGATGATCAACAGTTCTTTTTCTGGCATCCTCAATGGGATAGAAGTTTTCCAAAAGCCTGATTAGAAGTCAAAAATATTTCTTGAATCAAGCTAAGGAAACTCGAAGTTTCATACACAGAGTCCAAACAAGAGCATCCTTGAGAGGTCACTTCCAGTACTCTCAGTTACCTGCCTCAATCCCTAGAATTAGAAGACTTATAGGTTATGTATCACCTATAAGGAGTAATAGAGCAAGAAGTCAGAGCCCAGTATCTAGAGCTCTATCTACTCCACCTAGAGGCTTAAACTTCCAAATAAGATTACATGTATATTCGATTCATAGGAATCTTCTCTTTATGGCTCACGTACCTCCCCCTGCTCCTAGAAATTTCATAACATGGGATAGTGGTAGTCCGCTATAGCCACCCACACCACTAGATGTATGGTTTTCCATTCCTGCTAATGCCCTCAAGGCTATTCCAAGATTCTCCAGAGAAGATTTCAAAACCCCTTCTGAACACCTTCAAGATATAGCGGAGGTATGTAGGCTACATAACATATCGAAGGAAAACATCGCATTGAGGCTACTAGCTGCCTCTTTTAAGGGAAAGGCTCAAGATTGGTATCGATCTTTGGCTTCAAGCTCCATCCTCTCCTGGGACCAGCTTAGACAGCGCCTATTTGAATGCTTCTCAGAAAAAGGAGACCACTCCTTGTTGTTGCAATAACTCATTACCATCAAGAGGGCTCTACATGAAGCCATGAGCAACTTCAACACCAGGTTCCACAAGACCTAGAAAAGGATCCATGTGACTTCTCGACCCCAGACCGCCATGGCGTTCATGCTCTATCTGAAGGCCTTTAACTCAGATATCGCAATCATGATAACCTCCATGGGAGGGGATATCCTACCCAACGCATATGAGGTGGCGGTACGCATAGAGAATAATCTAATCGATGTTGAAAAGCTTTCACATCAGCCACCGATGTCAGTGTTTGCAGAAATCTCTTATGGTCGTCGAGAAGAAGCCACTCCAAGCACTCCTACAACACAATTAAATTTGTTCACCCCGCAGTCTACGAATGTGCATCCTACCGCTTAAGCAAGCACATCGGGTTGTTCGTTCATGGTGGCAGATAACGTCGATATGAAGGATCTCATGTGGACTTTTTCTAATGAATTGGTCATTATCCAATGACAACAACAGATGCCTCTGAAACCGACCACTCAAGCTTATGGTGGAGGAAAGTTGTCTTATCAACATAATTCATATCAAGGATCCTACAAATGAGGAGGTCAACAAATGTCATCAGCAAATCAAATAGTCCCGACCACCACGCCATTGGAGACAATCAAGGATAGCCCGAATAAAGAGCTAGTCCTAGGATAGAACAATTTGGCAGAAGACGAAAATTTTTGGTGCTTCTCGTGCAGTGATAGCCATATGCCCTAAAATTTCCCGAGGGGAAATATGCAACAGAAGGTGGCAAAACAAATAAGTAATGGCATGCTCCCAAATGTCGATGAGTATGGATCATCCAAAATGGAGAATGCTTGTTTTAGACCACAAATGTAAGGGATTTCCCTAGAGCAAGAGTTAGATATTGTGCCTAACCAAGCTCTTTTCTCATGGTTAGAAGATGACGAGGTTGTGTTCACAAATGAAACTCGGATGGCTGGAGTTCCACAAGTGCAGTCAGACTACAACACAAGATCAAATAGAAGGCTTATGAGAGAGTATGTGCAACAAGCTCCGCCACATCCACAGCTGCATCAACTATCCACCTCGGAGAAGTAGGCTTCATCACCCATTGTCTTACCTTTTTCGTAGCCACATAACATATCATTGGTATAGAAAGAGATGAACAAAACACTAAGCCTAGCCACAGAGGAATGTTTTCTTCCAAAAATGAGAGAAATACCATTGTTTAAGCCCAAGGCCCAAACGGTTGGGACGTTTAACATGGTGGAGCAATTGAAGAAGGCACCTGCCAATGTATCATTGTGGGACATCATATCAATTCCCAAAAAAAAAATGTTGCTTCAAGAAGTGTTAGAGGTGAACAAATCCCATAGGAAAATGCAACTCAGTCATGCAATCAAAGCAGAGATGAAAAACCCATGCTTCCCCCTCAAGCTTCGAAAACAACGGATTATGCAAATGATGTAGGAAACAAAAAAGAGAAAGAGGTAAGAGGAACAAAGCCTAGGCCTTTATTTTTAACACTTATAGTAGGAGACAAATTATTGCATAATAATATGATTGATTCGAGGGCTAGCACAACCATTATGCCAAAACAAGTGGTGGATGCTTTAAAGCTTAGGTATGAACCCCTTGAAAAAGGAATTATGCAACTGGAAAGGAAGAAGGTCCCGACTGTTGGTTAGATAAAGGATCTATCCCTGACCCTTTTCTCCTACCCAAGCCAAATAGTCATGTAGGAAGTGGTAGTAATAGACATTCCACTGGTCTTCAGAATTTGTCTATCAAGATATTTTACCACCAAACTTGGTGGATACCTAGCACTTGACTGGTCCCACCTGATATTGAGAACCAAAAATGGGGTGAAGATGAAGATCCTATCTGAATCCTTGCATCTTGAACACATTGTGGATGATGCAAATCTATGCTTTGGGGTAGCCCATGCCTCTATCTTTCAGCAGGAGAGATATTGTGTATAAATTCCTAGAGAAGAGGAAGACACAAGCGAACAGACTTCTGAAGAAGAAGTGTTGCTCAACTAGTTCATTGATTCAGATCCATTTGGAAACTTCCATTCTACAGGGGTAAGCACCTATGTAATTTTCGATGGGGATCAAGTCTTTCCAAAACTAATGAAGGATCAAGAGAAGCTGATAATTGTTTGCGGGCCTTATATTTTGATGGTGCCAAATGCAAGGTTGATACTAGAGTGGGTGTTCGGTTAGTGTCTCCAATAGGATCGAAAACCCCCAGAACCTACCATTTTCAGTATCCATGCTCCAGCGATGATACCGAATATGAAGATTTGTTTCATGGTTTGATTCTAGCAGAGAAAATGGGTGCAAGTAAGATACGAGCTTTCAAAAATTTAGAATTATTAGTAAGCCAAATTCATGGGTGAGCAACTGCAATAAATACAAGGCTAAGATCTTACATACATAAGGTATGGGATCTCATCGAGAGTTTTGAAGCTTTCAATATACAAGTGACTCCCCGACCACAAAATAGCATTGTTGATCGGATGTTTCCTATCGGACCACAGTTGGAATCAATTCCTGACCCAACAAAGCAGGACACGGTGTAGATCATTGCCTGACCTTCAATTTTTGAAAAAGGTCAAAATTTGAAAATTTTGGGTGATGATATTCAAATTGTTTCCTTCATACAGAAGTCAGGAATAGCTTCCAACTATCCACCACCAAGAACGGATCTTCTTAAAGATAAAGGGAATGGCAAGCAAAGATTTTTCGCAGTTCCAAAAGATTATGAAGATCTTGTTGTCAGAAGTAACAAAACACTGATAGTCGGCAAGGAAGTCTCTTGCAAGGACAAAAGAAAGCTAAAGGATCTATGCTTCAAGTATGATCTCAGAGATTATGACCCGGGTATAGTTCAATGTACAATTGACTTGGCTGTAGGACCCAAGTCCGTTTGACAAAGACAAAGGTTAGTCAACCTAAAGATTGAAGCTTTTATAGTACAAGAGCTCGTCAAGTGGTACAAATCAAAGGTCATATGCCCTATCAAATTTCTTGCCTGGGTATTGAATCTTATCCCAATTTGGAAAAGGAATGGCAATATCTGACTTTGTGTTGATTTTTGAGACTCAAGAAGGACTTCATTGAAAGACCATTACCCCTCACCACTAATGAAGTAGTTCTCACAAACTCTAACCAAATCAAGGAGTTTCTCCTTGATAGATGGTTCCCCAAGGTACAATCAAGACTACATAAAGGAATTTGACCAACACAGGATAACATTTACCACTAAGTGGGAAACATTTGCATATTCAAGAACACCGTTCAGACTCTCCAATGTTGGTGCAACTCTTCAAAGGGAAATCAACATTACTTTAGAAAGATGGGTCAACTAGATTATTTTCACATATCTAGGCAATCTAGTAGTAAAAGATGATCATTTTGATCATCAAAGAAATATTTTTCTAGAACACCAACGATTTGGGATTATTCTTAATCCAAAAAAATATTTCCTTGGAGTGCCCCGAAGAAAGCTTCTCAGCTTTATAGTACCATAGAAGGGAATAGTAATAGATCCCAAAAAGATCTGAACGATAAAGGGGCTGCAATCTTTTCTAGGGAAGATTAATTTTGTCTATAGATTCATATTAGATTTCATAAGCATTGTGCTCCTGATCACCCTAATGTTTAGAGAGAACCTATCTTTCTAGAAAACTTCCAAGGGCACAATAGTTTTCAAGCAACTAAAGATGGCCTTCTCTAAAGCCCCAACATTGATTATCCCAGATTATTCCAAAGGTTTTCTACTATGTTTGTATAATGGCCAACATGGTATAGTTTTTTTTCTCACTCAGAAGTATGAGGAAGAGAATGAAGAGCATCCTACTACATTCCCTTCAAGGACTTTGAATCAAAAGGGAGCCAATGTGCGAGAATACATCACAGGGGGAAAAATTGTCAAGTTTCTTGAGGAGCTAGTAGCCAAGCATTGCCTACTCAAGACCATTATACCTAATAATGCCCAAGGTCTGGTGGAATCACGAGGGTCAAATTTTGCTACCAGATACAATCTTTTTCTAAAAGTTTCATCAAATTATTACTTACAAGGGAGCAGGTTAACAAAATCAACCAATAAGAACCTAACTAGGTTAATCAAACGTATTGGGTCAGAACGAAAAAGATATTGGCACAATCACGAATGGGCTGCCCTGTTGGTGGACCAAATTACCCCCAAGTAGGTTCTGAAGGCTTCCCCATATGATTTGATGTATGGAAAATTGGCAGAAACCCTATGACTGGAAGAAGACAGAGAAAAGGCTCATGAAGCCACGATCAATCACCAGCAGACAATCAAGCGGCATTTTGGAAAAAAGACTTCTAATCCAAAATTCAAAGAAGGGATCTTAGTGCTAGAGTGTGACAAACATGCTGCAAAACTAGGGCAACATATGAAATTTAAAGCGTTGTGGAGAGAACCTTTCAAAAATAGCGTGTGCAAGGGAAAGAACGTGTATGAACTTGAAGAAATGGAGAACAACACTTTAGATATACCGATAAACGGTATTTATCTAAGAATTTTCCATTAAAATGCATAGTTCTTTTGAAAAAAATTAGCAATTATGTACCATATGTAAAAAATTTGTAATTATTTCAAAATTTTGAGAATAACAACCCAAGAATAACACAGAGGAGATAAAGGTTATATTATATTATGTTTATCGACAAAATTTACAATATAATGAACGGCCTGAGGCTCAGAATTGAACATGAGGCTCTCTCAAGTAAAACCCAAAAGAAGTGGCGAGCAAAAAGAAGCAAAAGGGAGGAAAGGAGCATAAAAATAGTAAACTTCAGCCTCCAGCTATTGACAACGAAGTAAAGGAAAATGGGCTCGTTATCGAGTTCCTCTTCTTCTCCCTCTTTTTCTTCTTCTTCTTCTTCTTCTTCTTTCCATCTGACGGGTTGACAGCAGGGAAAAAACACACAACACACGTGGGTCACACAATGAAGACCTAGGGTCTACTCGCCATGAATTTGCACCAAGAACCCAGAGTGTTTCCTCCAGGTGATCCCCGGAACCTGCTCCACGTCATACTCTCACAAGAGAAAATTGGTCGCTAGCTAAGAAGAACAGCAGTTCATCTCAATGTTCAAGGTGTGGAAATCAGTAAGGAAGGGCAACCAGGGTAAGTCTACTCCAAATTCCACATGCTTGCGAAGGTCCATAGTGCTTGGGATACCAACTCCAGGATGGCCACTTGCACTATCTCGCCAAGCCCTTCCATCAGAGAATTTTCAAACATCTTTTGGCACAACTCAATTATCATGGGCTTGGCCACATACAAGTCCAGCAATGACGCCACAAATTGGGAAAGCACGTTGCAATTGCTCTAAAGCTGGTTCTCATCAGTAATATAGTCCACGCCGACTACCCACTTGAATGATACCATGACAAGGGAGTCACAATTATTCACCAAACACTTGATTCGGTCAGCAGTGACCTCTTCCCCGAAGTAGTTCTGCAGTCTCATGGAAGGAGCCGAATAGGGGTGCCTAGAACAGCAGACATTCTGATCAAGCGGTGAATTATGGTGGAAAGAGAATAAGTGGAAGGCCAGCTAACTTAGGGGAATATATGTTCGAATGGATGCTATAAAAAGTGGCATAGCTCTATATATAGAAAAGGTCGATCGGAAAACTCAACCAACGGGATGTCTATTTTTGGTCAGACGGCAATGGAGAGTTTTAAGATAGAATAGAGCAAGGTGGATAAATCATACGAAGGATCTGATGGAATGCCCTAAGAAATAAATTCAGGCATTGGGAGTAAATGCTCTCATACGCCGATGGTTGACATGTGTCCTTCGCCATCATTAGTTCCAACTAGTTCACTAATGGGAAAAGACATGGATTAACATGCTAAAACTCTGACAAATTACTGGGGACGTCTTTTCAAGAGTACCTTGTGTCACCTCAGCACATTCCATATGACCAAAAAGCACACTTTTTGATGCAATAAATTTGGCAAGATGTTTGGATTCGGCATTATAGGTTGAAATTGAACATTGTTGTGGTTGGGAATCACATTGCTTTGGTTTAGGTAACTTTGATTTTTCATGGTGTTACCTTGACTTGGATCAATACATGGAGTCATTAACATATTTTTTGGACTTTGAACAAAATTTTTATGATTCACAAACATATCTATCCCAAAGTTTACCAAGTGTGGATTTGAAATTTTCATGTTTGGAAAACTTGTACTTGGTATATTTACATTTGGCATGTATGGATTTGGTGGGATAATGTTGTTTTGTTGAAAACTCATGCATTGATTGTTTGGTTGATAGATTTATGGTTTGGACTTTGATTTAAATCTACCATAGGTAAAGGTGTTCCAAAATTTAGATTGGGCATACTCACATTTGTTGTACCATTGAGGTTTGTAGGAGATAATGATCCCATGTATGGATTGTATACATGTGAGTTTTGATAATCAATTGGCATTGTAAGGCTTTGATAGTTTGGTTGATTTAGATTACTCGTGATGTATGAATCAAGTTTATATTCCATGTTCTTGTGTTTTGACCTTGTTGACCTCGAAGGAATTTAGGATCAATGATGAGATGAAGGATGATGGTGTGAATGATATGGGTGTTGAACTTTTAGGAACCTTGGATCGATACTAGACTCTAGTATTTTTTATTGGATTGGTTTGATTTGATTTGGATAATGGACTTATAAACCCCAAGATGTTGGATGTTATCTTGGAATAAACTTTTCCACAAGCATGATAATTTAAATAGACGTATTAGGAAGGATTCGTCCACACACACTTAGCCAAACAAGGAGATTTTGATGTTGATTTGAAGGATTTTACCAAAAGTCTAGTATGAATGATTTTTCCAATAGTTCAAAAGTGATTTGTGAGATGGGATTTGATTGATGTTTGAGATGGATTAAATGATTGATTTGATCCTAAATGAACCTAAGGAGAACCTTGTTTACAAGACCAAGATAGTGAAGAACATGCTTTACCCTATGAGTAGTTCAAACCAAAAGACCAATGTTTTGCTTGGAAGATCATAAGAAAAAAGATAACAAGCACATGTGTGGAGTTCAATTGATTTAATCTTCATTAATGAATTGCTTCTACCATATCCACACTTTCTTGCTTAGCTTTTCAAACCAAATATCTATGCTAAGGCCTTCTTTCATTCCACAAGGTCTATTATGTGAGAATCAAGAAGTCATAGCCATAGTTTCCTTGTGTTGTCTTTGGAGAAAACAAATTGAGAAATGGGTCCAAATACTTAGAAGCCTCTAAGGATAGAATCCCTAGGGATAAGCAGTAGTATATGGGCTCTTCAAAGATATTTGTTCTTCCAAAGGGTTTGAATTTTTGATGATTTTGTTGAATGTTTGTTTTCCAATGTCTTAGATGCAAGCAAAGTGTTTTGATTCCAAAATAATGCACAACCCTAGGATAGAAAAGACAATATTTGTTGACTTCCTACTTGGATTTATCCAGTTGTGCTTATTCTGAGCGGATGATTAGAAGCTTGACCATACTGGCTTCCCTCCACAACACTCACTTCTACGGGTCAGCCAAGCTTCGAGTTCTCATGAATCTCCCATGGAAAACTCTTCATATCTACTAAGAACCACAAGTATGTGGGACAACTTTAGAGGTTTGACTTCTTGTACCAACAAATAGTAGAGTTTTGGGATTTTACATAGATTGGTTCATAATCAAGGTACCTATTCAAACGGCCACACAAGAGGTAAGATCAACCCATACAAAGAGTATCACTTTCTTTTCCGTAGGATCTCCTGTAATGATGAGTTTCCTCAACATTCAAATTTATATACCGGTTGGGATTAGCTTGACATTTAGCTTCTTACCAGTTTGAGTCGTTCCCTTGGGGTGAGTACTTTTTCCCATCAAGGCAAGATCTCTAAAGGTAGACAATAGCAAAGAAGTACATTTATAGTTCGACCACCTAATGCACTTAGGATGGAACACACACAATTCCTTTTCTTCACACTCACATGATTTGTTCAATTTTAAACCCAAACTTGAAGTGTGGAAGCAATCTTTTGGACAACCTAATATCACAAAAATGATTTTGATTTTCAAGATCATCGTGATGCACGAGAGAAGTGCATATGCATTTGAATGGTATTATTTTGTAAAGAAGATTACAAAAACAAAGTAAGCACAAGTTCTTTTTAAATCCTCAAAGGCAATAATGAGTTCTTTTTAAAGCACTAAACTTGAGTGTGAAGTTGATTGTTCAATTTTAGTCCCAAATTGAAATTCTAGTAAGTGTCTAAGGTTCAATTTTAACCAACTTGACAAAGCTTGAGTTTTAGGTTAATTTTATGCCCAAAATAATTCTAGTTGGTCCTAAAGCATGAAAGGAAAATATATGATAGGTTATTTTCCCATGAGTGTTTAAAAACACTATTATAATGAGTATCAAATGTTTTTTCTTTCACTTCCATGCTCCATGATCCTTTAAAACCTATAATCCAAACTCCAAATGTTAGATGAAATCTAGAAACAAGAAGATATGAGGGTTAGATAAATGATTAAGCATAGAAACCCTAAAACTTAGACCAAGTTTCATTGTGATTTGACATTACGTAAAAATTTGAAAATTTTAACTCTATAAAAGTTAAGAAACGCCTACACCATTGCATAGCTTATGAATTCTACCCCATTTCAAAAAACAAATCTTTGAAAAATACCTTCATATGACCAAGATATGGTCATTTTAAGATTGACTATAAAAGCAAAACAAAACAATAGTGTTCACATTTGAACACAGAGGCAGCATCGCTATATAGCGATGTTGAAACAATTGCATCGTTGTTTGAGGATTTTAGCCTCGCTCTGCTAAATTCAGCATTGCTCTATGGAAAAACAGAGACCGTGTTTGCGTCGCTACTTCCTCCAGCGTCATTGTTTGTCTTTTCAGCGTCGCTACAACCTAGAAAGATAGAAAACAAAAAAATGATAGAAATAGAGAAAAAAAAGTGCTAATTTTGAGATTTTTGTCCTCCTAGCACCAAAATGTGAATGCTTTGCCTAGACCTGCTTAAACATGAACAAACAATCAAACATTAGTCCTTAAACAAGTGTAAACAAGCATTCCCTATGAAATTCATTTGAACACAAGAACATGAAAACAAAGTAAAATACCAAACAAATTACTAATGAAATACTATTCTAATGCTCAAACCAACATCCCATAGGGGGATTGTTGCTTCTTTGGTGTGGAAAGAATCCCTTTCCCAATCCCTTGATAAGCTTGATGATGGATGTGTGATTCTTGATGCAAAATGTTAATAACCTAGCTATGGATGATGAAATTCTATGCTAACTTGGATGAATTGTGGATGAAATCATGGATGCTTTGAACTTAAATGGCTATAATGGATTTGCATGAAGTTTTGTGCTCAAATCAATAGAGAAGGCCTCTATTTATAATGAAGAAGGATTGAAGAATGAAGAATGGGGAGAATGTGGGATTAAAGAAAGGACCATGGCATTGTTCCACTTGTCAACATGCTAATGAAGGGAGGTGGAGCACATTTTGAACAATGTGCATATTTAATGCATGTAGGTGAAATTTGAATTTCAAGAGGTGGCTTGTGCAAGAGGGGATGTAAGAGGAATTAATGCCAAGTTAGCTCAAAGAGAGGACATGTAAGAGCCTTCAATGCAAAGGTGGAGGACAAAAGTCCTTTGGGAGGTAAAAGTCAAGTAGGTGGAATATTCAAAAGAACATGTCATATTTGAATGAAAATAGAGGGAATTAGTAAATCAAATAAATTGATTTATAGGTGCAACTTGCAAAAGCTAGAGGAATGGAGGATTAGTGTTAGGAGTTAATTAATTTAGGATTAACTAACTTAGGTGGAATTAGTTGATTGTGACATTTAATTTAAATATTTGGGTTCATTTAAATCAAATGAGAGGATATTGGAACATTAGTAATTTAATTAAATAAAATGGTTTATTCAATTAAATGAAAAACATTAGGATTTAATTAAATAAAATTTATTTATTTAATTAAAGGAAGAATATTAGGATTTAATTAAATAAAGTTGATTTATTTAATTAAAGGAGGAATTTTGATGAATTAATTAAATAAATATTATTCAATTAATTGGATAGTGTAGAAATGATTAAGGAAGAATCGATGTTAGTGAATCAAGTGCATGATGTCGATCAAGATATTTTGAGTGTCTACAAAGGGATCTTGTGGAGGATTTGTAGGATGCTTGGATCTAGATATGGTAGTGGAACATGAGGTGGATTAGTAGGGACATTTGGCTCTTGAGATAGTAGGGGATCATGAGGTGCACTAGTGGGGACATTTGGTTCTTGAGGTAGTATGGGGTCATGAGGTGGATCAGTGGGGGGACATTTGGCTCATAAGATACTAGGGGATCATGAGGTGGATTAGTGTTGAAAAATGAGGTGTTTTCTTAGCTTAATACTTTGTAAAACTTTAATATTGTTGATCTAAGTAATCTTTTTCTTTGTTACATATATTCTTTGTGGGTGATTATCTTGATTAATTCATTTTACTATTGTAGAATGAAGAGAGAAGTTGATAGAAGAACTAGACAGGATATTAGAAAGATTACACAAGATATACCATGGAGAAACCCTTTCGGGAAAAAACTCCACCAAGAATTATTCTATTATTCAATCTCTGAATTACAATAGCTCCAATTCTTGCTTGAGAATGTTTCTTTTGTCTTCACCAATCTTCTTCACAACCTGCAATAAAAACTCTCACAACTCTATTCAACTTGCTTGAGATATATAGGCTTTAATCAGCTTTGTAAACTCAACATGAGTTACAATTACAATGCACAAGCCCTTATCCCTAAAAGTTATGCCATATCTCATGCAAATAGGGTTATCATGTGAAGAACAATGCTAAAACATGTGCTTCATCCATTTGGGCATCCCAAACTAAAGCTACAACTCATCCTTCACTTAGGTGATAATTCCAAAGCTCTTCCTCAAAGTTGGCACCCTTAAGTAATCCTAATTAACTGAGCCTTCAAAAATATCTTATCATGCATGAGAGGTAAATCCGAGAAAGTATCTTGGGTGCCCAAGTTGGCTCTAAGTTATTTCTAGTTAACTGAAACATTTACATAACACCATTCATGCAAGAATGGTCATCCCCTGTTAACTGGAGGTAGTCCTTGTTATCTGTCATACAACTCACGTTATTAGCCATGCATTCCAAGTTAACTAAAGCTAACTACATGCAACTCAAAATAACTAACATGCATGCAACATGCACTTGCATACAACTGAAGATAACTAAACCATAACTGAACTAAACTAAACTAAACTTCATGCATGCAAACATCAAATCCTAAATCCTAGGATCATTACATGCATTTAGAAGTGTTATCTCTTACTCTGAATAGTTAACTAAACTCAAGGTGAGTGTCACCTTACCATGTGTGCACCCACATGCTCCTATTATTTAGGAATAACTACAAATGTCAATTTCATGATTTATTTCATCCAAATAATTAATCCCATCCTAATCTTAGTGTTGTTGAACACATTCCAAGAACTTAGGAGATAAATGAAATAATTAATGTTTAGGATTTGCAATTAAATGGCATCCTATTTCCAACAATTAGTGGGGACATTTGGCTCATGAGATAGTAGGGGACCATGAGGTGAATTGATGGGGAGATTTGGTTTTTGAGGTAGTAGGGGATCATGAAGTTGGGGAAATTTGGCTCTTGAGATAGTAGGGTATTGTCCAACTTCCTCTAATGCCTGATTAACTTGGTGCTAATGGTTATGCACACAACTCAGTGGACCTAGAGATCCTTAAACTAAGTAGTTCATCATTCACAAGAGGGCTTCATTAAATCATCAACTAGGGAGTTGTAAAACTTTAGATAGTGTTGGCAATATATATGCAATCATGGACTTTACACATCCTACAACGACTCAGTATAGGTGAACAAATCACACAAATACAGTAAAAGATTTTAATTAAAATAAACTATTACTTCTCATTTAAATAGAGTAAAGGAATATAAATAACTACCTTTTGCTATAAGTACCTAATGCTTAAGACTATAACCAGTCAACCATTATGTTGCAGTATTTCCTAACTTAGTTAACCTCCGAAGTATGAAATAGAATATCAATCTACATATTTTAATTCAATTATTGTAACACATTTATTCTCAATCACATAAACTGGAAATTATCAATTAAACTCACAATACATAATCTAATCTAGTAATTTAAATTGAAGTGGTTCAGTAGTACCTCAAGTGGCCCTTGCTTGAGTTGTTGCTTCCACAAGATCTTGTTAATCACTCACTTACTCAACAAAACATGTTATCAAATTAATTCTCCTTTATTGCATTCTAAATATAGAGATGTTACACAAAATCTAATAGGAAATTTATTCAATAACACACATATGATCTCCTTCCATTATATTCCACTAGATCTCCTCCTCGACAAGGTACCCCATATATAGGATCTATGAAGGAGTCCAATTATCTATGAATTGAAACAAGCTTAAGAACATATGTAAACTCTTCCTTAAGAATAGGAAGAGGACTGAGTGTCAAAATAGAAAGTAATAACTATTGAAACAGGAGTATAAAAATCAAACAAGGACTCTATGCCCAACAAGTTTAACCGTTTATAATAGAAAATGTGCTCAACAAAACAACTCTGTTATAATTCATAGTCCTATTGAGAATCTAGACTTATTCTCCTAGTTTTCTTATTGAAAGATAAAAGTAATACTCGGTGATTCACGATCTGATCATTAAATGATCACCTCCATCTTCTAAAAGTGGTTGCACTACAATAGGTTGACTCCTTCGTAACAAATTGTAATCCTTATGCTACAGGTTGAGAATCTTGTTGTTGTGGATTGACAGATATCTTGTTGCAAATGTTAGACTTATTTCCTAAAGTATTTTCATTGTTAACAACCATAATTTAAACATAAAATCCAACTAAACTTCATGGACATTCATAAATCATGCATACACATATTAACATAACATGTTTCCATTCTAAATGCTTAAAACTACTCAAAGTTATATGAAAAGGTCTTGGTAATGTCTCTGAGTTTAGCAGAAAGTAAAGATAAAAAGTATGAAATAACAAGAAACTAGCCAATTCTATAGCCCATCAGGGATCATGAGGTGGATTAGTAGGGATGCTTGATTCTTGAGATGGTAGGGGATCATGGGAGGTATTAGTTTGTATGGTTGGATCCTGATTTAGGACAAGGTGCATTTGGCAAGTGTTTGGAGGATGTGGATTTATTTGGATGAAATGAGGGAGGGTTAACATTTTTTTGTTGCTAGTGATCAGTACATGGAAGGGATTTTTGAGTTGTGCACATGGATTGGATAATAATTTGTATGTTTATGGATTTTGGACTTAATGGATTGATGATTGTATGGTGCATGAGACATTTAAATGGCACAAGATTAGTGATGTTGCAAGATAGCATACCATCGTTTGTGGTTGGAGTATATGATTCTCATTGAAATATTTTTTCAAGTTTTGGTTTTTTGTTTTAATTTCTTTGAATTTTTTTTTTTTTAATTTTTGAATTTTATTATTATTTTTGTGGTTTTTGTGTTTTCTATTTTTTAAGTTTTTTAAAGTTCTTTTTGGAAGGATTTTCAATTTTTGAATTTATTTTTATGTTTTAGTGGTTCTTATTTTTTAATTTTTTCTTTAATAAATGTTTTTGTTATACAAATAAATTTCACTCTAGTGTCAATCTATGACACCCAAAAGAAAACTAAATTGAACACGCTAATTTTAATTGCTCAAACAAAAATGTCTTATAATAGACAAACCAAGTTTCCTTACAACTATGATTAGAGATACGTGCATTTACAAAGATCCAGCAACACTTGAGAGAAATTTTATCCCAGCTTCAGACAAAAGGACTAAAGTTAATTGAATTAGCTTATCAATAGCTAATCCTATTGAAACTTGTACAATGAGACAAGTATACCAATAGTTAATTTCAACATACTAAAAAATATTTGCACAATTACAGTCAAAAATGGCACTTGTCATTTTACTTACATTTGTGTTTCCTAACAAGCAAAGGGATGAACTTATCATTCCATAATAGAGGTGGTGTTTAAAAAATAACCAAAAACAATATGTTCGACTGTGAGAGAGAGAATGACAAATCTTCCATTTCCTAACTGATTTCTTGACAATCTGATCAATTAAATTTTTTAGGTAAGAATTGTTGTCTCTAATTATATCTAACAAATTGCATCCTAATTAATTCAAGTAGCATTTCTTTTGGAGATTGGATAAGAGATTGTCTTTAATTTTCTTGGCTTCACTTGATCACAAAAGATTAGCAATACTTTGCATCATAGTAGTGCCACAAGGATTTTGTCTCATGTCTATAACTTATCTTTTGTTTTTCGGCATGGGGTGAGGAGTGTAACTAACTTGATGAATGTGTATTATGTGTGCACTCCTCCTACTGTCTCACACCTAGATCTCCTTTGGTGAATATTTTCTCCTTGTCTAATGGTTTCTTCCCATCAAAGAGAATCTTGAACAACATTATCAAAATTGCCAAAAAAAGGTGTTGCAAGTATGAATGAGTATGGTGGTGGTGTTATTAATGTTTTCATTGATGTCAACACAATACAGGTTGTTGCAGAGAAAGGAATCAAGTGATTGTAGGTTGTGCATGTATAGTTGAGATACTATTGAGATGTTGTGAGTACATGGAGCTATCTTTATGGTGTTGCAGGTGTGTTGATATGATGAGTTTCCAAATGCTTTTGAGAAATAGTGAAGATAGAGTTGTGTGTATGTTTAGAATGTGCTTTGGTTTGTGCTCTACATTTCTTCTTTGTTGATCCTATGCTTGTGCAGATATGAATTTTTTTTTATGGACATCATTGGATGATATATCTTGGTTTTTAGTTTATGGTTTGATGAAGAGTGAAAGTTGTGTTCACTGGTGTGTGAATTGGTTTGGAAGAGTTGTTTATTTGTGGACTAGGAGAAATGTTCCTGCTCCACAATCCTTCATTGGTTTGTTTCTGGTCTTGTGGATCTAGAAGAAGGCTTGTAATGGTGTTATTTGTATCCCATCAAATTTTTTCATGGTTTGGTGCTCCAGAAGATGAGTTTCAAAGTTGTGTGTGTCTATGTAGTCTGGATGGACTGATGGAAGGTGTTATGTGTATGGAAGTTGTTGCATTTTTTGTGGATGAATCTGAAGGTATTTGAGATGTGTTCTAGTGTATGGTGAAGCATGTTATGTGGTCTACATGCTATCTTCTCGTTGCGGAAGCATGTACTTCAAATTTCATTGGTGTTTTCATTAGGTTTGGCTAACCTGGTGTCTACACGTCATGCAAAGGATAAGTATCAATTAAGGAAGTGTTTGATTGATTCGAGACATTGTTTTGGGTCTTGGTTAAGTGTTGGTTTGGTCTAATCTCATTCTCTTCCACCGCAGGAATGTTGAGTTGCTGACCTAATTTGCATTTGTAAAATGAAGCGTGTGCAGTTAACCTTGGAGAAAGTTTCTAAGGTTGAAGATGGTATAAATAAAAGTCAAGATGTTATGGATTGATGAATCAAGAATGCCACAAGTGTGAGAATCAGAGTGTGCGAAAGTGAATTCAGGAAGCAGTACTTTAATGTGTTAGACTCTTGAAAGAAGTGCGTTGATGGTGTCTGCAATCTTCTAATCAAGGTTGTGGATATGTGTAATCTATTGTGGTGGATTTTTTTGTTATCTTTTGTATTTGTAGGCGGTGAGCCTCCCTTCTAGATAGTGAGTTCTATCTGTAGGAAGTGAGCCTCATTTTCGGATAGTGAGTCCTTTTGGGAAGTGAGCCCTCTGGCAGTGAGCCTATTTGTAATCAGCTTTAAAATTACTTTATATTGTGAGTTAATCCTCACTGTGGTTTTTTCCTTATTGGGTTTTCCACATAAATTTGGTGTCTCTTGTGTTGATATTTATTTTTGTTATTTTCATTTCGTGTTCATACTTAATAACAGAATAAAATGGATGTGAAGTTGATAAGTGTTTAAGATTTGTAATTGTATTTGGTGACAACTGATTCACCCCCCCTCTCAGTTGTCTTGTGTATTTCAACAATTGGTATCAGAGCTTTGGTTCCTCGGAGAAGAGCTTAATCACTTGAGGTAGATACAATGGTGCAAAAATTGTCAATCCTGGTGTTTGATGGATCTGACTGTAGTGACTAGAAAGTGCAGATGAGAGGTTACTTGATCTCTATTGTTACAAGACTTGGAAAGTTGTTGAGAAAAAATATATTGCATCGGAAAGTGGTCCTTCTTCTGTTGATGAGATTTTTTCCTATGAGGAAAATGAAAAAACAAGGTATGTAATCTATAGTGCATTATCTAAGATTGATTGAACAAAAGTTATTTCTTTGGGCACTGCTTATTAAGTTTGGAAAAAGTTTGAAGATATCTATGAAGGAAATGATAGAGTGAAATTGTCAAAGAAGCTAACAGCTAAGCGCAGATATGAGAACTTGAAAATGGAAGAAGGTGAAGATATTGTAAGCTATTTTCAGAGAGTTGATATTGCAGTGAATGAAGTTAAAAATCAAGGTGGTACTCTGAAAGATGAAGATGTAATGGAGAAAATTTTGATGACCCTACCAGAGAGTTACAGTGACAAGGTTTCAGCTATTGAGGAAGTGTATGATCCTAAGCTCACTAAAGAACAGCTATTTGGCACCTTGACTGCATTTGACATGAGAAAGTTTGGAAAGGAAAAGGAGAAGACAAAATCAACCTTTAAAGCCACTAAGACAGAAGATGATTCGGGTAGTGATGGTTTAGAGGAGTTGGAAGCAAATTTCACAAGGAAGTTGAAGAAAGGTACCGGTAAGGACAAGGTATGTTACCTTTTAAATGTTTTAGTTGTGGAAATATTGGTCACTATGCTTCACTATGTATGAATAGAGCTACATACATAAGAAGAATAGAGACAATAAAGACAAAAAGGATAAGAAGTTCAAGAGACTGTATTATGTTATAGAAGATTTTGGAATTCCTAATGATGAATCTAATTTTGAGGGTCAAGAGTCTACTAACTCTGGAATATGTGCAAGGGAAAGTGGTCCAAAGAGCAAGAAGGAAGAGATGGAAAGTACTCCGGTTACTTCCTTTCATGCTAGACAAGATGAAGACTATTGGTTGATTGACAGTGGTTGTTCAAATCATATGACCGGAGACAAGTAAGTTTACTAAACTTGAAAAGTATGATGGTGGATTAGTCATGTTTGGAGATGATTCTGGTGCTAAGATTGTTGGGAAAGGAACAATTAGTTTTGATGGAAAACATAGTACTAATGATGTCTATTATGTTAAGGGCTTAAGGCATAATCTTTTGAGTGTTAGAAAAATGTGTAACAAAGGATTCAAGCTTATGTTTCAGGATAATACTTGTGAGATCAAAAAAGGGTCTGGAACTATGGTAGCTGCAAGAAGAACATATGGAAACATTTATCAGCTAAAGGGTTTTGATGGCCAGTGCCTTGTATCTCAAGTTAATGAAAGTTGGCTATGGCACCAGAGGATGGGGCATGTAAACTTTGATAATCTGATCAGATTAGTTCAAGAGAGGTTGTCTAGGATTTGCCTAAAATCACAAAGCCTGCCAATTCTGTTTGTAGAAGTTGTTAGTTGGGAAAGAAAACAAGATGCAGTTTTAAAGGAAAAGATCAATCAACTACCAGAATGCTGGAATTGGTTCATACAGACCTCTGTGGTCCCACAAGAATAGGATGTCTTAATGGTGACAGGTATTTCATGCTCCTAATTGATGATTATTCTAGAATGGCATGGGTTACATTTCTTAGGGAGAAAGCCCAAGCTCTAGATAGATTCAAAGTGTTCAAGGAAAGGATAGAGAATCAAGTGAACCTAAGAATCAAATGTTTAAGGTTAGACAGAGGTGAGAATTCACCTCCGGTGAGTTTAATTCATTTTGTGAAGAGCATGGCATAAAGAGACATTTTTCTTCTCCTAAAACTCGTCAACAAAATGGAGTTATTGAGAGGAAGAACTGGACTATGCAAGAGGCTGCAAGAACTATGATGAAAGAGGAAAATGTACCTGATGTATACTGGAGAGAGGCAATCCAGACTGCTATTTATATTCTAAACAAAGTTCAGATAAAAGGTAATAGCACAAAGACTCCTTATGAGTTGTGGACAGGCAAGATTCCTACTGTGAAGTACTTTAAGGTGTTTGGAAGCGAATGTTACATTAAAAGAGATGAAGAGAACCTTGGAAATTTTGATGCTAGATGTGATGAAGGTATTTTCCTTGGATATTCAACCAGTAGCAAGGCTTATAGATGCTTCAATAAAAAATTGAGGAAGATTGTTGAGAGTGAAAATGTGAAAGTTGATGAAGATATGCACAGACCAGTTGAAATAAGTGAAGTTGAACTTGATGAGCCTATTTGCATATAAGTACTAGAAGAGAATAAGGAAGAAGAAGAAGAACATATTGAAGAAGAAGAAGCTCCAGAACCTACTCCTAAGACCCCAAAGTATGTACAGAAGAATCATTCGGAAGACAGATAATTGGAGATAAAAGTGAAGGTGTAAAGACAAGAAGCAAAGTGGTGGTAGCTAAGGTAAATCTATGTCTACTTTCAAAGATAGAACCTAAATCAGTGTGTGAAGCATGCAAAGATGAAATTTTGGTTAGAGCAATGAAAGAGGAATTGCAACAGATAGAGAAGAATCAGACATGGGAACTGGTTCCTAGACCTATAAACAAGAATGCAATTGGTTCAAAGTGGGTGTTCAGGAATAACCTGAATGAGAATGGTGAAGTTGTAAGAAACAAAGCAAGGCTTGTATGCAAAGGTTATTCACAAGTTGAGGGACAGATTTTGAGGAGACATTATCTCCAGTGGCAAGAATGGAGGCCATTCAGATGTTTTTGGTATTCTTTGCTCACAAAGATTTCAAAGTATATCAAATGGATGTTAATTCTGCATTCCTGAATGGAGAATTGGAAGAAGAGGTGTACATGGAACAACCAGAGGGATTTCAGTTATCAGATAAACCGGATATGCTCTACAAGTTGAAAAAGGCATTATATGGAGTTGAACAAGCTCCCAAAGCATGGTATGCAAGGTTGGAAAGATATTTGACACAACAAAGATTCAGCAAAGGCTTCGTAGACAGTAATATATATTTCAAGGTGGAAGGAAACAAAATGTTGATAGTGGTTGTGTATGTTGATGATATCATTTTTGAAGGAAATGAAGGTATGTGCAAGAGATTTGCAGAGGAGATGCAAAAAGAGTTTGAAATGTCTATGATTGGTGAGTTGAATTCCTTTCTAGGACTTCAAGTAAATCAAACTGACAAGGGGATATTCATTTCACAATCAAAGTATGTCAAAGAGTTATTGAAGAAGTTTGGAATGGATGATTCCAAACTGATATGTACCCCTATGGTGACTAGATGCAAACTGAGCAAAAATGATGAATAACCTAAAGTTGATCAGAGCATGTACAGATCTATGATTGGTGGACTGTTGTATCTTACTGCTACTAGACCAGATATCATGCATGCAGTATGTTTGGTTTCCAAATTTCAAGCAGAACCTAAAGAAGCACATGTTATAGTTGTGAAAAGGATATTTAGATATCTAAAAGGCACTTCAGATTATGGATTGTGGTATCCTAAGGATATTGATTTTACTTTGAGTGCTTACACTAATGCAGATTGGGTTGGTTGTGTGGATGACTGGAAGAGTACAAGTAGTGGTGGTTTCTTTCTTGGAGGAAGATTGGTTTCATGGCTAAGCAAGAAACGGGATTCAATTTCTTTATCCACTACAGAAGCTAAGTACATTGCAGCAATATCGTGTTGCACACATGTTTTGTGGATGAAGCAAACATTGAAGGACATAGGAGTGATGTGTGATGAGCCTATCCATATCTTTTGTGATAATACAAGTGCTATAAAAAATTTAAAGAATCTGGTAATGCATTCAAGAAAAAAGCATATATCTATTAGATGTCATTTCTTAAGAGAGAAGGTATTGAAGAATGAAGTCAAACTGGAGTATGTGCCTACAAAGGGTCAAATTGTTTATATATTTACTAAGGCTCTTTTGAATGATACTTTTGAGTATCTCAGGGAGAAGTTAGGGGTTATTGCCCCTCTTTCTTTGAACTAGGTGCACATGGAGGTGCATCAGTCCAGTGGATCTATAGATTCTTCATTTATTTGGACTGATGACTGAGGTCTACTCCACAGGGGGAGTAGGAGGTTTCATTGTTGCAGTATGAGATGTATGGGTGTACTCCTAAGGGGGAGTGATCAAAGCTACATATGGCTGAAGAATTATGCAAATCTTTTTGTTCTTTTCCATTGATGTCAAAGGGGGAAAGAGAGTAATGTGAAAATTAATGAAAGAAAAAGGGAGAGTATTGAGAGTGTGGGAATGTTATGTAGGTTGTCTAATCTAAAAATAAAGGAGAGTGCAGGAATGGAATGGATGTTGTATTTGATGATTTTTCACATCATGTGTTGCCATCAATGACAAAGGGGGAGATCGTTGCAAGTATGAATGAGTATAGTGGTGTTGTCATTAATGTCGTCATTGATGTCAACATAGTATAGGTTGTTGCAGAGAAAGGAATCAAGTGATTGCAGGTTGTGCATGTATAGTTGAGATACTGTTGAGATGTTGTGAGTACATGGAGCTATCTTTATAGTGTTGCAAGTGTGTTGCTATGATGAGTTTCCAAGTGCTTTTGAGAAATAGTGAAGACAGAGTTGTGTGTATGTTCAGAATGTGCTCTGGTTTGTGCTCTGCATGTCTTCTATGTTGATCTTATGCTTGTGTAGATCTGAAGTGTTGTTTATGTACATCATTGGATGATATATCCTAGTTTTTAGTTTCTGGTTTGATGAAGAGTAAAATTTGTGTTCATCGGTGGGTGAATTGGTTTGGCAGAGTTGTTTGTCTATGGACTGGGAGAAATGTTTTTTCTTTGTAGTCCTCCATTGGTTTGTTTCTAGTCTTGCGGATCTAGAAGAAGGCTTGTAATGATGTTATATGTATCCCATCAAAGGTGTTCATGGTTTGGTGCTCCAGAAGATGAGTTTTAGAGTTGTGTGTGTCTTTGTAGTCCAGATGGACTGATGGAAGGTGTTCTATGTATGGAAGTTGTTGCATTTGTTGCAGATGAATCTGAAGGTATCTGAGATGTGTTCCAATGTATGGTGAAGCATGTTATGTGGTTTGCATGTTATCTTCTCGTTGCGGAAACATGTACTTCAAATTTCATTGGTGTTTTCATTAGGTTTGGCCGACCTAGTGTCTACATGCCATGCGAAGGATAAGTATCAATTAAGGAAATGTGTGATTGATCTGAGACATTGTTTTGGGTCTTGGTTAAGTGTTGGTTTGGTCCACTCTCATTCTCTTCCATTGCGGGAATGTTAAGTTGCCGACCTAATTTGAATTTGTAAAATGAAGCATGTGCAGTCGACCTTGGAGAAAGTTTCTAAGGTTGAAGATGGTATAAATACAAGTCAATATGTTATGGACTGATCAATCAAGAATGCCACAAGTGTGAGAAGTAGAGTGTGGGAAGGTGAATTGAGGCAGCAGTACTTTAATGTGTTAAAATCCTGAAAGAAGTGAGTTGATGGTGTTTGCAATCTTTTGATCAAGGCTTTGGATGTGTGTAATCTATTATGGTGGATTTTTCTGTTATCTTTTGTATATGTAGGCAATGAGCCTCCCTTCTAGACAATGAGTCCTATCTGTAGACAGTGAGCCTTGTATTCAGACAGTGAGTCCTTTTGGGCAGTGATCCTTTTTGTAATCGGTTTTGGAATTAATTTATATTGTGAGTTAATCCTCACCGTGGCTTTTCCCTTATTGGGTTTTTCACATAAATTTGGTGTCTCTTGTGTTGATATTGTTTTCTGTTATTTGCATTTCATGTTCATACTTAATAACAAAATAAAGTGGATGTGAAGTTGATAAGTGTTTAGGATATGTAATTGTATTTGGTGACAATTGATTCACCCCGCCCCCCCTCTCAGTTGTCTTGCACCTTTCAAAAAAATGGACACCAAAATTCCAATGGTCAAGTTTGGTTTATTTACACCTACATTGACATATTGAGATAATGTAGACAGGTTGAGTTTAAATATGATATGGTATTGCAATTGATAAAAAACCTAATCATATGCAACAACAAAGAAAAAAAACAATTAGTACATGTAGAATCCACAACTATTCAACTATGAATCGAGGTTGGGTTCAAAGATGGTATTTAATATCAAACCCACACTCATCTCCCCAAAAATGCTAGAAATTTGCAAGCAAAAATTAGAAGTTCTACCATGCACATGAAAAATATGTCAAAAAATATGTGAGATTTATGGAAATGAATGCAAGAAAACGAATAATGCATTAAAAATAGACAAATTTAAAACATAATTACTCTATCCAAGCAAACATGTAATTGAACATTGCATAATGTGCTCATGATGTGGGTGATATGTAGATGCTCTCATTCTTTCACCATAGCCTTAGCATTCCTTGGATGATAAAATTGATATTGATAGAATAATGTTGTATTAAAGATTGATGATCAAATAATAAATAAAAGGTTAAATTTATAGAATTTTATTGAGAGAAATGAATGGATGAGATTTGATATTAGATCACAAGTTTGATCCATGATTGGTGGAGTTGATGATGAGAGGTGGCAAACAAGAGGAAGTTGAAAACTATGTTAATTTTAATTAAAATCATGATTATTAATCAACTCAATTTGAATAACTTGTTAACAAAATTGATTGGTGAGTTAAATGCCTACATGAAGCAATTAAATGAGTGCATGAAGGAAGTTAGGAGTTAACTATTTACATAAAATAGTTAACTAAGTGTATGGGTGAGTCAACTAATTATATGCATGAGTTAGGTGATTTTGATTAATTAGTTAACTCATGAGGTGGATTTGATTTATTTATTAATTTATTTTAATGGATGATGAGTGCATATAAGATAGAATTTAATATTTTATTTAAATATTTAATGGTTAATAGATGGATATTAGGAATTTAATTTTTTATTTATTTGATGGATATTTAGCTCACTTTAATTAACTAATAGCAATTATTTAATTAAATAATAGAATACTAAGGATAATGTATGATAATGAAGCACTCTTGTCTTAGCTCCAAATGCTCATTCTACTATGGGGCACTCATCCTCTCCTAAGGCATAGTGACCCCCATTGACACTAGTGTCTTGCTTCTAATGATTTGCAACTTCTTGGGACTACTCACTTTAATTTTCCAAGCCCTATGATGCATGCAAGATTTTGACATGACATCTCTTAAGAAGATATATATCTCTCTAAAGTCTAAAACAAAGGGGGGAAATGAAGTTAGTTTTATTGAAAGACTATCTCAATCAATCCCCTAAATAACTTATTTCAACCTTCACATATAGCAAATAAGATTTGGCAATGTGTGATCCCTATGTGTGGGTGTTTGCAAGGCTTTATAGCTACCAATGAAAACCTATAAGGATTTCTAGTGCCATGGTGATGTGTGCTAGATCAATGGAGGAGATGGGAAGACAAAAATCTCAAGTGTGTCAAAGCACTAAATGAATCGAGATATTTTAATCTACAACAAAGGGTTTAAGGGAAGGATATTTCTACAACAATAAAGAACTTGTGTGGGAGACTTGAGAGAAATACCTAAGTGAGTGTGGAAGAGTATTTGGAGCATGTCATGGATTCTAGGATAACATGAAGGAATAGAGATCAAAGAAGAGCTTCGACAATGGAGAATTTGAAATCTTAAACCATGGAAGGGTGTTGGAAGGTGATGATAATTAGAAAACTTAGTATCAATCACCTTAGAGAGAGCTTGGAAGTTAATGTATGAGTGAGTGAGAATGAACTAGAGATATTTGAGATTAGAGTTTTCCTATATTCCCCAAGGACACATCCCCTACAAAATTTGACCCCACCACCTAGTGGATGCTTCAAGAATGCAAGGACATGTAGGAAACATCCCCACCTCATCCTTGATTTCAAAAGGAATTGAAAATGTTCGAGGATGACATGTTTTGGACAAGAAACACTAAAGGAATACCAAGGGACATTTGATCTATCCCAAGGACGACTGGCCATCCCCAATAGTTTAGTAAATATAAAATACAGTTTCAAAAAAAAAAACAACACAAAACTAAAAATAGATATGGGATGGGGCCTACAAGTACCCCTACACCCCTTTGCACCAATCCTAAACCTAAAAAAGTCACTAACTATAAAAATAAAATAATAAATAAATAAAACTCATTTTGTCATTTTTCATATTGTGAAGAAGACACAAAAGGAGAACAATGATTAAGAAAACAATAAATTATGAAAAATAGCATACATCTTGAGTGTTTGTGTGGTCCTAAAGGCTTTACTTTGGGCTTGCTAATGAGGCTCTACCCCTTTCCCTCACCCTTTATTGCAACATAGAGAAAGCTAGGGGTGTTGCCCCAAACCCCTACAAGGCCCCTTGACCCTGCTAGGGGTATTGTCTCCAAAACCTTGCCAAGGAGCACTACCCCTCAACCCCACTTACAACTTCATATAGTCGATCAAAAGGAATAGGCTTACCACTCAACAATTGAAGTTGGTGGTTGTGTTTGGTGGCTTATGAATTCAAGATCAACATAATCCCGAGTATCATTAGACTCTAACCATACGTTGGGATGTTGAGCTTGAAGATGACACACAAGTTGATGAAGAGAAGACACATGAGGGAAATGGTTGATGTTCCATTAAATGAGATAGTTCCTCATAGTAGCAATGAATTAGATTTAGGCCCTACTTTTGAGTCATTATTAGAGGAGATGTTGATTAGGGGCAATGGCACATTTTCTATGTTTTTCTCATGTTGTAGTTTTAACTTGTAGACTTTGGGAATTTTGTAATAGTTTTTATATTATATGCATGTACATTGGCAATGAAAGCAACTGAATTTTGTTAATTCATTTGTCAACTCTCTTGTGAAATCTCAATTCAACTCTAATGTTAAGTTTCTATAATATATATGATCAAAGCCTTGTCAATGTTATCATAAGAATGTTTAAAGTTTCCTATTTTTTGAATTTGTCCTATTCATTTAATAGCCGACCCCTATAAAATGGGCTCTCAAATAATTGTCCTAGAAATGTGTCCTCCCATCCCCCACCATCCCCATCCCAAAAACTTGGTGGAACATAGGGGTTTTCAAATGCATACATAGAGTGCCCTAGTTTCAAGGTATCCATTAGTGGGGAAACTTAGTAAGGCAAGGTTATAGGGTTTTGAAGAGAGCCAAATTTTAAATTTTAAATTGGACACTAGTGCCCAAGGGCATTGGTGTCCTTCAAGTACTAACACTTACACTTTCAAAGATGGGTTGGTGACAACTAGGTATGTTTGGTTCAGATTACATGACACACTAGAGATTGAGTTATTAGGCTAGGAAACAATCAAAATGAACCCTAAAACATGTCTAAGGATTGATCACCAAAATGAGCACAAAAACAAAAGGTTAAAAGTATGTGATATGCAATTTTCAACCTTACAATTTTGGGTCTCCACCTTCCACACAATAGCTTGTATGATATTTTGAATTATGCAACTATGTTCATGCTTTATCTAACTAACAAAAGCAAGAGAACCGAAGAACCCCTATTAACGAAGCAAAGAAAATCCATGAAAATCCACCACCCCTCTCCCTAACCCACATTCCCCAACACCCAAAATAACCCATAGTTGAGCTATTGACAATGAAAACATTCAAGAAAAATAAATTAACTAATTTTATTAATATATATTAAGTGGGATTAGTGAAAATGCAAAACAAACATGAATTATTAATCTAGGGTTAGAATTCAGAATACACAAATCAAGAAATGATCAAATTCCACTTACAAATGGAGTAAAATGCAAACAATGCTAGAAAATCAGCAACAATAATGAAATCCAAATCAAAACCTAAAACCAAACAAGTGCAAACCTATTATTCCATTTTGAAATTGGTGATGTTGTGTTGGATTGCTCTAATCATAGCTCCCATTTGATTACAAAAGCTTGAATGACCTAGATGAATGATGAAATGATGATATGATGATGCTCTCAATTGCTCAAAACTCAAAATGACATGATCTTGCTCACAAAAATTCAAGTGATTTGAATGAAGAAGAATGGTTGTTTTATAGATTTTCAAAATTGAAATCAACGGTTGAGAATAGATCTTGAGATCAATGGATGAGATTAGGTAAAAGAGGATGGAGGGTTGAGAGTAGTTTGAACTCAAAATATCTCCAATTTCAAGGAAATTAGTTGAGATGTTTTGAATTGGATGGTGGAGATCAAATCTTGATAAAACGAAAGATGGAGGATGAAAGAGGGAGTTGAGGCTGGCTAGGATATTTTGAAAAAGAATATTCTTTTGAAATATGCTATTGAGAGGGAAATTAAATAATTAAATAGTTCAAAATTATTTAATTTTGAAGGATTGGGATATTTCTTTTTTCAAAAAAATATTCCATGCAAATGGGATGAAAAGATTATTGAATTATGGGTGATGAGAGGAAAGGTTAATTATTCTAATTAAATAATGAAGAATGATGAATTAATTAAATAATTCAAAATTGTTTAATTAATAGAAGAAATTATGAGAAATGATGAAAAACGATGTTAAAGGGGGAATTAATGATATAAATGATAAAAATGATAAATTATGCAATATTAATGATGAAAATGATAAAAATGATGAAGATGATTCAAAAATGCAATGTCAAGGATGTGTGATACGCGATAGTCATTTTTGCATGTCTACAATATAAAATCATTTTAACGCATCAGAATTGACCATAGCTCCGATGACAAACTAAATACATTAAAATTTTGCCAAAGAATCAATCTATCAATCAATAACTCAAATTTATATTTTTTGCATTAATCATTGCCTTAATGTGAAACACCTGATGATGGCTATTTTCTTGTTACAGTGATAGTAAAAATTAGTTGTTTGGTACCTATCATTTATAACGAAGTGCTTGCTAAACAACTCAATAATCGTATAATTAAAACATGAACCAAAAATGTTTTGCATGGCCAATTCGTTTTTGAACATCCAACTCGGTAGACTGTTTAAAACGAAAATTAACTTAATGAGCATTGCTGTTGAAACCCCAAAATTTTATAAACATTCAATGCAAGGCTAGGCTTTTGGTCGCTCAATTAAGAACCGGGTCACACCATCTTAGGTGCGAGACTGGTAGGTGGGCTGTCCCCAAGGAGGCTTGGGAGCAAAGAACTTGTATTTTTTGCAACAAAGGGACTGTCGAGACTGAATGGCACTTCATGATTGATTGTGCTGCTTACGATGATATACGTATCCAATATGAAGACAATTTGAAGGTGGATAATCTAAATGAGCTTTTTAGGGAGACTAGGCTCCTCAAAACTGCTAGCTTTCTGATCAAGATCTATAATAGAAGGGCTGACATGGAAAAGAACTTGAAAATGGTTAAAGTTTCGGTGCTTGGTCCCATAGACTGATGGTCTCGTGGACGTCATTAAAAACCATTCATTCATTCATGCTCTAATATATAAAAGTTTTAGGATTTTTTTTTTTGTTCTTCGTTAGTTTTACTTTTGATAATATCGTAGACGTATGACAACTACCTTGCTCGTTAATGGGTAGCTTTTGCCTGATCTTCATCACGTAAGCCCTCGTCCAAAATTCAAAAAGTGTTTTTGGGATGAATATACTTCATTGATACAACTACAAATTCAGAAGAAATGTGACACCTAACGATATATGGCTCAACCAATTTAAATTAAGCATGATAAAGCTTCAAGTGACTGGATTACAAGCAATCTACTATACATCCTTTCTTATTAAACTGAACTCATTCACAAAGGTAAGTTATTATTAGGGAAGTTATGCGTGGTTTTCCGTCCTCTTGGAAAAAATATAGGAAAGCATAAAATATACAAACCAAACAACAATGTCTTTTACTCGCAATTGCTATTAGTACAAAATCATGTACATACGTGTTCGTCTTTTCTATTTTCAGAAATTCGTGCTTCATGATAAGTGGTATTTCTACTGCTCGTAATCTGCTTCACCCATGTTTTTAACAAAGTTGTGGAAAATAGCAGTACATCATAAACTTGATCTTCTTCAGAAAACATAATTCACTTTCTAAGATGGAGCATTCTGTTTCACCTCCATGAGTTTGAAATTATTACAAGCTGCTTCCCCCCTTTTTAGTATGTCTTCAAGGGTGTGCACCTTCTCCAATAGTTGTTCTAGTTCAACATGAGATGTTTGAACTAGCTTATCTGCTACTTTCAGTGCTGTACATACCTGCAAAGATCAAGACACTTGAAAGTTGAATGCACAGTTAAAGCAACTGAAAAATACAAGCGTTGCTTATCATTCTGTAAATAGTTGACTAACGTGGTGATCACCATCTCTACCCTAATTAAACCCATTGATGAAGCCATTTAACACTCAAAGTATCTTTACAGTATTCCATATGATACAATGGCAGAATTAACAAGCTGGAAACAAGCACAAGAAAAAAACACAAGACCACTACCTTCTGAGTCAAACTTGTCCACGAATGATCCGAATTCATCAATGCAACATTCAACTCCTTATAATTATTCTGCATACAAGCCATAAATTTCATTAATTCTTCAATATTTCTCGATAGTCCAAGAGGTATAATATGAGATCAGGATGTGATTGGAAAAATCTGTTACAGGGGAACTGAATACAACTTCAATTTTATATTATGTTTATAACAAAAGACATGCAGTTTACTATAAGATTCAAGAGGTCAATTCCAAACAGAAGTTTGAACATGATTATTTGGATCTCAGCAGAGAAACCCTACCTTCATGATAAATGAACATGAGACCATATTAACAATTTAGACTTCCTTGGCCAACACTGTTATGCTCTTAATTTTGAAAAACGATAATAAACATATATTTTAGCAGAAAATGAAAATTCTGGAACAGAAATATGAATCTGTTCCTTTTCCTTTTGAATCCTGGAAAATTCAAGTAATCTATTATTTTGAAGCCAATAAGGAAAATATAATAAACATTGAAACAAGGCCTTACAGTTAAAAATTATTGTCAAACAATATTTTCCTGAGAAAATATGTACACAGTCAGGCCTAGAGGATTTGCAGGAGCAGTACAATGCTCCACTTGGCCAAAGCCAACCTTCCCAGGCGCAACCTAACACTCACAAACAACACCATACTCAAAGACCAAAACTTGTTTTTAACTTTCTTTTCTCACATGTAGGGCAGTAGATTCTTGTAACCTCGTTGTGACAAGATTCATTGCCATTCCCTATGGCATCTAAGGACGCTTTGTAACTCCCTCGCTGTTTATTCAGATTTTCCAAGTACATCTGTCAAGACTATTCTAACACTTTCATTATGATCTCTATGACAAGATATTTGTACCTCTTTTGTCATTTTCATGGTACAAATGTCCTTGTCCTGTGACAAGCATTTGAACACACACAAATAAGCAAAAACTTTATATTCCACCCAAAATAAAACCTTGGTATCATAACAAACACAACCATTAAGTTATGAGCTATCCATGTTGACTTGGCCAACCACTATAAACACTAACCCAACATGTCGAATTCTCTCATATTAGAACTCACCAAATCTGTAGATATAGAATGGATTTGAATTTAGAAGATAGCACACTCTAACTGCAAAGGATGGAAAAATAGTTCTGAACTGAGATATAGACTCTAATTCAGTAAATATATTCATTCAGATAAGTTTTTCATCCTCAAGAGTACCAGTTTACCCTGCTGCATCTGAGAGGAATGATGAATTCAAGATTGAAAAAAGCAGAACATTTCATGGAAAGAAAATCCTTTGCAATACCCAGCTTTAGGCCCTCTAAATAGATGTGCATAACGCATGTGTATTTTACATGGTGTGCACCCTCTCATTTTAGGGCAACAAACTGAATTAACCATAGTAGAGGTTACCTATCACCTAAGGCTCAGGGAGAAAAGGGGTAAAATAGAATAAAGATCTGGTCTAAGATACTATAAAGTCACTCAACAATTGAAAAAGGAAAACAACCAGGACAATGTGAGCAAAAATTGTGACAAATGACATGATTTCATTCACTCTGACAGAAGCAGTGTTCCTTAAGGACACATCTAGGACATTTCAAAGACAAGTAGGGAACAGAACGTCACCCCTACTCTCCCCTTCCTACAAAACTGGGATGTCCACTTAGTTGGTGCAAGACATCAAGGCATCCCCCCATACCTGCAACTTCTTAGCAGCCAAAAAAGAGCATCCAATAAAAAGACGTGTAAGGTTTCCTGTGAACTTGTTGTGACTAATATCAAGCCCTCTCAAGTGGAGTAAAAAAGAGAGAGAAATCTAGGTGGCCTTCCAAATTTAGGAAGCTAAATTGATAGCGCTCACCGGCTGGAATTTGCCCCATCTGATTCCAATTCATTGGCACAAGAACTGAGACTCATTCCACAAAGCTAAATTGATAGCACTCAACCACTGGAATTTCCCCATGTGATTCCAGTTCATTGGCACAAGAACTGAGGAGACTCATTCCACAAAGCTGAATTGATAGTGCTCAGTGCTCACCCACAGGAATTTGCCCCATGCGCTTCCAGTTCATTGGCACAAGAATTGAGACTCATTCCACGAAGCTCACAAATTTTGTAATTCTTTGCCAAGTTTATTCTCTGATAAACACGGACACTTTTCCTTCCTCAGAAAAAATCACAATTGAATCAAAATGCATTCACAGAAAAAATGATTAAACATCAACTCCTTGGTATCCATTTTCTTTACAGAAGTAAGAACATAGACAGGAGGACATTGCTTGTTAGAAGCAAGGAATAAAACACACTTGTTGATGAAAGTTAGGGACCTGTTGAATGGAAAGAAAATTCATAATCTCATCTTATTGATGGTGGTCAAAGCTTTATTCAGATGCAAGCAAAGAGCCTTGTCATACAAGAGAGACCACTACTAAAGCATGCAAGGCCACCCACAAGAAAAAATCATTAATGAATCCATTTCAGACTGGCATTGACTCACATACCTATGTGGTTGCTCCCTTTCAATTGTAGAGAAATTGTCAAGACTTGTATACTTTGTGTGGGGGCATGTTTATAATTTTAGTAGATACATTTAAAGCTTCACATTTTTTTAAAATTTGTCTTCTTTTAGTTTGTTTAAGTTATTTTCACCTATTTTTAATTTATTTGTATCTTAAAAATTCATATATTGGTTACATATTATTCTATTTGCTTTCCCCCAATCCAAAAATATTTTGCCATCCCCAGAACTCTGTCCCCCTGTCCTCAAAATACAAAGAATCATTGGACATAATGGAGATAAAATAATCCAAAACTGCCCAAGGAAAGGTGCGAGGGTGTGCCACTTGAGACATCCTCATTCACTCCAAGAAAAGCTTGTTGAAGGCACGCTGGTAGACTTGAATGAAACAAGTTTTAGACTGCATTAAGCAAGATGATGACATATGTTGCCATCTTGCAGAATCTGGGAAGGTACTAAATAATAAAATAAATGTTTGACACCAGGGGAAAACAAATTGATCAACTTGAACACATAAGAGAGAAATAAATGGAATAAATAAAAGATTTAAAAATAGAACTCTGTAAAAGGGGAAAGGTTTACACAGAAAAATACAATGAAGTTGTGAAACAAGAAGCAAAAACATACATACCAACTTCTATTATCTTGTGTCTTACTCAAGTCCCCCACACACAACTCCATCGTACCAGAGCAAAACCCAAGGTACTCAAGCCTACTTTAAAGGGTTGCTGTCCAAGATCAAAGGAATAACATTGCACTATCCATCATGTGAATACCAACACCATAATAACACTACTTATAAAGTAATTTGGAACCAATTCCTTTTGTATAGTTGTCAAAGTTGCCAAGATGTAATGTCCCCTTTTTAATAAAATCCATGTTGTGGATCAAAAGCCCTTTTTCCCTTAATTTTGGTGAGCTAAGCCTAATCGACCCTAGCTTCCTTGACATCAATTTCTCTGAGTGTAGAGGATTTTGTGTCTAAACTCCTAGGTGTGGGCATTTTGTCAAGTTTTGGACTTTGACATCTTGAAATACCTTCCCATAAAATCCTGCTCTCTCCTTTATCCTTATCAAAGTTTTGGACTTTCCCCTCTGACATGCCTTACCCCAACTCCTTGACTCCCAACCTGTGGCATGCATCATGCAGTATCCCCAACCTACGAACAACAACATTCTTGCCTTTTTGCACTGTTCTCCTCACCCACCTCTCTACATGACACAAGGTGCCATTAGTTGCTAGTTTTGACTTAGCAACCACTCCAAAAGGGATTTTCCTACCCAAGAAAAGCATTGTTTATTATTTGTGTGTAGATTCTCATATACTTGCAGCACTAGAAAAAGGGAGCTGTTTTGTATGAGCACCATGACCAATCACCTATTCCTTGGGCATCATTAATGCGACGATTGCACCCTCAACTACCCATGGTCTTGGCATAGATCTTAGCTATTGGTTTTGGGCAGGAAATTTTATCTGTCGCCAATTTGAAGGATATCAAAACAGGGATACATTCAAACAAGGCATAATTGACTATTATACACATAGAAACCCTAGCCAGCGTTGCTCTAAACATCTATGTTTGAATGGTTAGATTTGAGGACAAAAACGCTCAGAGTTGGAGAAAACCAAAGGACGAAAACCCTTTCTTTCCCAAGCACAATGACAAAATCCCTTTTACCTGGCAAGACATTCTTACCCAAAGGTCGTGTGTGAGCTTCAAGCTTCACCTGCAACAGATTACATAATATGTTGTTTATTGTGGGTCTTGCGCCCGATAATCTCTACTGTTATACTTGTAGTTACAGGGCCATTGGATGTATTTCCAATGTTACTTGTTCTATTATCACACTATATTTTAGTGTATTATCTCAATTAATGTAAGGTTTCCACATTGTATTTATAAGCTATAGTTGTTCTAGCAGCATTTGGTTATTATCTCTCAATCTTATTTTAAAGAAGTAAATTTTTGTAGTTATCTTTCATTATGAGCCCGATTAGTAACCTAGATAACTCATGTTTTCTATAAATCGTGAAAGAGAATTCCAGACTTTGCCAGATTAGGGTAAAGGTGGTTGTTGCACCATGTGTGTATAAGCTACAATATTTTTTTGGTCCAAGCATAGGAGTTATGCTATCATATCTATTGCTATTACAACACATTGTAATGTTTTTCAAATATCAATAATATTAAGGAAGGCACGGGAATTTATTCACCTCTATTGGATTCATTTGAAATTTGGGTTTTACCAAATCTCGGTCAATGTATTATAGACCTAATTTATATAATAGATGCTCTATGATTTATCTCATATTCTTGTCAACTCGATTTGAATCATGATATCAATGAATGCAAAAGTAGTGAAGGGAAACTATGGTTTATTGGATTAGGGTTTTCATATTATTGTGTAAAGGTAAAAGAATAATTATGGGTTTTTCACTAATTTCAGGTTAAAGATCTAAACAAGAAATTTATAAACTCTAAAATAATTTGGTCTAGTCATTACAATGGTATTAGAGCTGGTTTTCCTGCCAAACTCTGAATCATGGGAGAATTGTGAAATTTCCTAATAATGGGGAACAATGCAAATCATTTTATGGATGCAAGGATACAAATACAGAAGACTCAATATGAAATACAAAGGGACCAAGACAGAATGAATAGGTTTGAAGAAGTTGCCAAGCTAATGGAGAAATATCAAAATCAATTTGAAGCTGTGAGAGCAGCTCTAACCTTTGAAAAGTATGTTGAGATGGTAAAGAAAAATCCATTCTATAGGAAGAAAGAAGATATTTTAGTAGTAGAGAACCAAATTTCATGGGAAGAAGACTTTGATGGATTGTTCAAAGGTTATCAAAAACAATTAGATGATTTCAAATTTGCACTACCTTTCGAAGGATTCTTAAAGGTGTTGGGAAAAAGAGATTTATGTAAATACATGAGAAGGTTGAAGAAGGAAGAAGAGAAGTCAAAACTAAAAAAATAATAGTAAAAACCAAATCATCAAGAAGCCACCAAATGAGCTACAAAACTAAGGAAGTTATTACCCCAAAACAAATTGCATTGTAAGGCACCTCTTTCTAGTCATGAATAGAAGAAGAGCTATCCTACTGCAAAAGAAGATGACAACAGAAATAAACTTAGAAGATAAAAATTCCATTTCTCATGCAAAGAATCTTGGGATCTGAGCCACAAATGCCAAAGCCATAAAGAGGTTAAATCAAATGAAGAATTAGAGAAATCTGATGAAGGTCCAAAAAAGGTGATGGATACCTCTCAGCCACCAGTTGAATAAGTAGATATTTATTTGACTTCTAACAATTATGATTCCCTACAAAACAGTAGTAAAATCAAGGAAGAGAAATCAGATTTGAAAGAGTCAGAAAGGAAGCAATCTGTGGAAAAATCCACAGTGCAGCTGGAAGGTATGAAGTTTGCAAATCAACCACAAATTCTTCTTAATGAAGTAAATGAGAAACATGAATGTAAAATGTCTATAATTTGGTCGGGTTATTACAAAGGTATTAGAGCCGGTTTTCCTACTAGCCTGTGAATCATGGGAGAATTATGAAGTTTCCTAATAAAGGGGAACAATGCAAGTCATTTTATGGATGCAAGGATACAAATGTATCAAACTCAATATGAAATACAAAGGGACTGAGACAAAATGAATAGGTTTGAAGAAGTGGCCAAGTTAATGGAGATATATCATAATCAATTTGAAGCTGTGAAGGCAGCTCAAACCTTTGAAAAGTATGTCGAGATGGTAAAGAGAAGTCCATTCTATAGGAAGAAAGAAGATATTTTAGTAGAAGAAAACCAGATTTCGTGAGAAGAAGAGTTTGACGGACTATTCAAAGGTTATCAAAAACAGTCATGCACTACCTTTTAAGGATTCTTAAGGGTGTTAGGAAAAAGAGATATGTGTAAATACATGAGAAGGTTGAAGAAGGAAGGAGAGATGACAAAATTAAAAAAATAACAGTAAAAACCAAATCATCAAGAAGCCATCAAACAAGCTACAGAACTAAGGAAGTTATTACCCCAAAACAAGTTTCATTGTAAGACACCTCCTCCTAGTCATAAATAGAAGAAGAGCTCCCCAATTGCAAAAGAAGATGACAACAGAAATAAACTTAGAAGACAAAGAAATTGCTTCTCTTGCAAAGAATCCTGGGATCCAAGCCACAAATGTCAAAGCCAAGAAGAGGTTAAGTCAAATGAAGAATTAGGGAAATCTGATGAAGGTCCAGAAAAGAAGGTGATGGATACCTTTAAGCCACTGGTTGAACAAGTGGATATTTATTTGACTTCTAACAAGTATGATTCCCTAAAAAACAGTAGTGAAATCAATGAAGAAAAAGCAGATTTGAAAGAATCTGAAAGGAAGCAATCTGTGGAAGAATCCACAATGCAGCTGGAAGGTATGAAGTTTGTGGATCAGCCACAGATTCTTCTTAATGAAGTTAAGGAGAAATAGACATTACAGATTGAATGTAAAATGTCTATAATTGAATAGAACCCTTTGAAGTTTGAACCACTACCCATAAAATAGAATTTCAAAATCACCATGGTGATAGGCATGTACGTGAAGGAACTATTTATGATTCTAACACTGAAATTCTTAATCACAAAGATGTTTGAATGGAAGTAAATTTCTCAGCTAAAGAAGGTAAGCTATCTAGCTACCCCTATGGTTTCTGCTTCAATTAGAGTACACATTTATTAGTCATTATATTATTGTCATCATGGAAGACATTCTAAGAAGGTGGAAAGAATGAAAAGCAGAACTCACCATGAAGGGGGAAAAGATCCTTTTGTTCAAATCTGGAAGCATGTATGCATAAGGATTTGGTACCCAAGTAATATTTTGCTCAGAGAAAATGCAGAAAGAGCAAACTGTTTCCTTTAAGATTGGTTATGTAGTATGGTATGGGATCCAGACAATATTTTAATGCAAGAAAAGATTCAAACTTTTAATAAGTTTAATTAATTATTGCTGATAAGTTTACCAAACTATGCACCTGGACAAGAGGAAGGTTCAAATTGATCATAGATGAGCATAAAAACACTGTGAATGATGACAGAATTCGGTGGTTGGAATGAATAAAGGGATGTCACCTCTTGTTTGACAGTGGTAATGAAACAGCTCAAAATTCAGGTAAGCAAATTCATATCATTCTAGATAAGCTCTATATCTGATATCCAAACTATGGCAAATGCATGTGACATGATGGTTGGTGATAAGTTGACAAACAACTGCCATCTACACAAAGTTGGTGATATGTTAAATAGAACAACAGCAGTTTTCTCTTCTTACATTGATTTTGATTCAATTGCTAGTATCACTAAAGTTGGCATAATATCCTCCACATGCAACTGGTTAAATTTATGCGGAAATGACAAGATTAAGAAAGAGAAGGGCAATGATAACTTGATGTATTTGCATCTTCACGATCTGCCATGTGTGGCCAAAGGTCAAGGAGATAATCCATTAGATGCTTAGTGGAACAATTCAAATGCTACACATGCCTATAAACATAAATACTCAAAGTCATGTTCTCATGGGAAATTAAATCTAATCTAGAAGATATATGAAAAACATATTGTGAATACTAGCAAAGGGGATGGATATTCAGTGTCTGTAGTTCATGGAGCTACACTCTACAATAAAAGACAAAGTGATGCTATTTGAAATAATCTATGATTTAATGGAAACATAGTTACAAAAAGGAGGATTTGCAATAATTATTTTTACTTATGGATGGGGCATTATAATTATTACTATTGTGGCACGGGTTTTTATTCTACTTTCTCTCCTAATTACACTTACTGCTTGGATTATTGGCATCTGTGTAAGCTCTTGTGAAAACCTGCCAACAACTTGCATTTTCTGCTGGGTTGCCATCTGTGTGAGTATTTGAGAAAACCTATTATCAGCTTACAGAATCTGCTGCTCGGCCTAAGAAGAATGGATGGTGATAGAGTCTACATTGAACCTAGTTCCTACAGTGAATTCTCCTCAGATGCCACCGTTTGGCATATCTGTTGTGAAGGTGGTGTTGCTCCCTTTCTGCAATGCCTTAAGGGACACGACGAGAGTCTGTCCATCTAGTTCACCTGTTCTTGGGACTCGCGTAAAGTTAAAGTTGGGGGTATTGCATTTGAGGTTGAAGATATGATTGCTCAAGCGACAGGGATGAGTACCAAAGGAAAAAAATGGAAGAAGCACAAGGAAACCCCAGATAATGACAATTTATCTATCTTCTTCAAAGATAGTGAAAAACCTATCAAACTTCAAGGTGGGTTCGACAAAGAAAAACTTCCTTCGCCTTGGGATAAGGTATGCCTTATGCATATGAAGTTTTTTACTCTTGAAGGTAGATTCAAGTCCTACTATTTTTACCATTCCCCACTCCTGAACCATTTCTGCCACAATTTGCTATTGAGTTTTCTCATTTACCTATTAACCTCCTTGGAAAGTTCGATTAAGGATGTCCTAGACTTGAACCAGCAATGCCCTAAAAAATCTCCTATTCCCATTCATCAAGGTCTGATCATGCACCTCTACCAATTCCATCTTGCCTTATGCCCTCCAAAGCAAATTAAAGCTATCGAATTGAGGAAACCCCTACTTCCCCTCATGCTGTGACCGCCTTGACCTCTCAAGGGAAAATGAAAAGTAAAAAGAAGCCCAATGTTGCTGAGCATACTCCCCATCCACCAAAGATTTTGGGTTTTTTATACCTCTGAGATTTTTATAGAAAGTAGGCTCTTCTTTGGGGGTTTGGAGAAAAGGGTAGAAGGAAATGTAAATATAAAACATAAAAAATGGTGATGTGCCAACGCTTTTACAACATTTCAAACCCAACCATTCCTATGATTGATATAATTAGACACGGAACACCACAACCCTTCATTGTTGGAAAGAGAACGAACAGCAAAGGCTAACAACAAACATAGTGCAGACTTTCAAATCTTTCTGCGGGCAGTGTTCATTAAGATCCGATCAAACATAAAGATTTATAAGGGAAACAGAAAAACATTCAGGAATTACATGAACTCTCCCTCCTACTACAGCATAATATAATAAAACAACCTTTCAAAAAAAAAAGAGAAGCCAATGACATAATCCAATTTTCACAAGGTATTATTCTACCACACGAGCATACAGCATGGAAATCAGCTATTTAAACTATCCGAATTCAGCTTGCAAGACACAATGTTTCATTCAGAATGATAATATAAAGAAAGAAAGCTTGAAAAAGGCCATACATGCACAGTCTCAAAACCTTTTCCTCAATAGTTCGTGCTTTAAATATCAAATGAACTTTAAAACAAAGGTCGGATGTCAATCCGATAATAGTTTAAACCTTAAAAGATATAACATGCTAAAGATAAGTAGTACTATAATTATGCTTCTGAAAATAGTTCAATATCCTAAGAAAACTAAAGAAACTTTTCCTTAGCCAAGGAAATTGAAACTTGGAATCCAACCTCCCATTGTGTCGTCGCCTCTCTTATATAGCTACAGAAAGAAGGAAACGCCACCTCAACACAAAAGTTAATATTGCCAGGTGTTGACAGTTGATAGCACACGATCTGATCATAGATCCTTGGTTAGGTCACAGCGATCTTTGCTCATCAATTTTCAGCTGCCGCATTAATGCTTTTCAGATATTTAGCAAAGATAGAGGCCCATAAACAATCAAATCCTAGAAAAAACAGCTTGGCAAAAGGTCCAGTTGACCGATCACATCACCCAAAAGCACCAACTCAAAGCATCCGTCCCGAAAACCAAGAAAGGAAAAAGGCCAGCAGGCTCCGACAAACTCCCAAAAGATAGCGCTTCATAGGAAGCTCAATCCACCCGCAGCGAAGAGGTGACGTGTCAAAAAGGCGGAAAACTCCCGAGCTCATGAATATAGCTCCTTAGAAAATTTCCAACGAGCCGACACGTGTCCCGAACTCTCCCGAAAGGAAGGCGAAAGATGAAAGTTGTGCAGCCACCATGTGGCACATTGCGCACCTTTCCAATAACCTTACTTGAGCGCGGGCGCACCCGAAACTGAAAACATGTACAAGCCAAAAATAAAATGATCAAGGCAAAAACACTTCACAGTTTTGGCGACTCACAGGGGGTCTTCGCTTGCAGAGGCACGAACCTAGGCCTCTGGTTGTTCTTGGAGTTTGACAAAAGTAGAGTGTTGTGCCTCCCAATCTGCATCAATTGGTAGAACGAGATTTCGGATCTATCTATATGCTTGCTCTAGCTTAAAAACCTCTTTAAAAGAGACAAATCCCCATCTGGAAGAAACTGCTCCCAGGTGATAATAGAGTCGAGAAAGAGGATAAATCTCACGCTCAACATCATCAACCAAGGGCGTTGTACTCGAACCCAGGAGTTCTACAGAGGTTCGGATCTTATGTCGGATTGCATCTGTGACCTGCTCAACTATCAATATGTCTTCATCTGGTGAAAGGAGAGGAGGCAACCCATAAGTAACCAAGACATTGAAGTCCTTCTTGATCTCGATGACCTACTTATTCAACACCATTTGGCACTCTTTACATTTTGTCGCAACCTTGTGACAGTTGATGATCTCATTAGCTTTGATGGAGGCGACCCATCGATCGGGAATCCCTACTGTTACTAGGGTATTGTCAGTGGCGATGCACAACTTAGAAATAAAGTTGTGGGATTCCACCACTCTGGGTGAGCATTTTTGCATAAAGTGATCAGCCATCAGGCTAACCTTGGCATTCAATTCCCGAACATCTCTTAAGAATTGTAGAGCGGGTCCAAGAATGACAACACCAGCTGCAATCCGCTCCCAATGCGTGGATATCAACTTCTTCATTATTGGGAGGGCTCCAGATCCTCGTGCAGCAACTAGCTCTTGGTTGAATTGAGCTTCTCTTGCTCTTGGGCTTTCCTCCATTTGACCTCTCTCTCGAATGACATTTGTCAATTCTGAGCTCAGCCTTCCAACTTCTTGCTTCGACTTTTCTGCTTCCGCTTGGGCCTTCTGAAAATTGTCGGCAATTCAAGATTGGGCATCATTCAGCTCTCTTTTCAAATCTTCAATTTCAGCACAAAGCTAAACCTGTTCACTCGGAGCTTCTGCAAGCAATTTAGACAAATCTCCTTGCTGGCCTTGAATTTTCCTTATACGGGTCACTTTAGCTTCTCTGGCTCGGATCTCATTTTGCAATCTGCTTACTGTTTCCTTTATATTTCCCAACTCTGCCTCGCACTTCTTCAATTTCATGTCTAGCCTCTCATAATCAGCATACAGCACCTTCTGAGTGGCTTTGGCTAAGACCACTTTGTCACGTGAGCGAGTTTCATTCAAATCCAGGCCTACGGCATGAATGTCATAGTCCTCCATGTGCATTTGCCCTTCTGGCTTGGAAACGAGCGGCTTCATGGTAGCAATAAGCAGAGAGTTCCGCTCTTCGTTGAAGCAAGCTTCAATCTTCTTGGTAGCAGGCATCTTGGCATTCTTCAACAATATTTTCTACTTTCTAGCCTGTCGGGCCTACTTGGTAGCGTCAAAATGATCCTAAAGAGTCTGAGGGACGTCGACACTCTGTGCTACAATGAAAGCACCAGCAAGCAGCCCAAAAAGGATGACGAAAGGGGAAACTTCGGATGTGTGAGCATGAGGGGACACAAAAGGCAGCATTATCATAGAAAAGGGTGGGACACCAAATTGAGTAGGGGAAAAACCAGTAGGGGTAAACACATAAACAAGCTGATGGAGAGGTGCCTTCCCGGAAGTAGATGGGCCGAGAGTGACGGGTAAAGCAGTGGTTTCAACCGTTTCGATGGGGACTCTGGACAGGGCAATTAAAGAGACAACAGTGGCCGCAACAGATGACGCTCCTTCGACACTCAGGGTAGTTTCAGCAGGTTCATTAAAAATGGTAGGGGGTGCATTCAAGATTATCAGCTCAGGGTCCAAGGACGAAGGATTCTTTTCCACGGGAGGAGGCAAAGGATTGACCAAAGATGCAAAAACAGGAAGAGGGGGAGCGAAACTTACCTGAACCACAGTAGTCAGAACATTTTGTAGGGCATACTCTGCTTCTTCTTCTTGTCAAACCGATACGTCAGGGGCACCTAGGTCCTAGACCCTTCTTCTTTTTGCATGACTGGAACTAGTATGTCCCAATCCTCGAGCATCCGATCCCTCTGAAACTTGGCCTTCAGCGACAGCAGCAGACCCCCTCTGGAAACTATCAGGTTCTTTTCCCTTTACTTCGGGCACTAGAAGAGGACGAAGCTTGTGAGTCCCTTCACCTCAAGTCTCTCCAACTGTCAGATTCCCGAGGCCAAGATGCTCGAGGCGAAACTTGTTCCTCGTCAATTTCATGGCTCGTCTCTGGATTACTGTTGTTGGAATCAACCTCTCTATCATATATGTCCTCGAATTCATCATCAAGTGGCTGAAAGTTACCGAACGGGGCACCCAGGCATCTCATCTCCTGTTGGAATCTCCAGAAGTTTGCCATTTTTCTTTCCGACCATCCCATGCACTTCAGCTGTGTGTTGAGGGATTTGCCCATCGAGAGGTTCCTCTGATATTCTGCTTGTGGCTCATAGAAACTTAACCATCTCGGCCGCTAGAATGGGATGCAAGCCAGATCAATGTATATCTTCGCGCTTTCTCGAGCCGATTCCTTCTCTCCAAGTACTCCCGAATCTCATGTTTCAAACTGTAAACCCTATTCGGGTTGTAATTCCACATGTCAGAAATGAGGATGAAGCCTAAGGCTGCCAGTAAATTTTTTATCTCGTCCTCGGCCTTCCACTTAGTCAGTATTACCCGACTCTTAGCAATTACGAGGGGAAGTCGATAAACCTTTGTTTTGTTCCTCCCGGTACCATAAATCTTGTCAACAACAGTGACCTAACGGCATGCCTCCAACGCAAAGACCCTGTCTAATATAAATTTGGGGAGTCAGAAAGGCTCCCCAGGAAAACCATGGAATCTGATAAATGTAAAATCCTCACCCAGGAAATAATCCAATGGGGTCGGCAGATCTTCTATCCATTCAATGACCTCTTGAGAGAAACAGCCAATGGGGCGAGGCAACAAATCTTGGAGCACTGGCCTTAGAAAGTTATTTGCAAACCAATAATAATCCCCTGTCCTCAAAAGTACATGGGTCCATACAGAAACTAGCTGAAGGCAGCCCCTTTCATCTAGCCTAGACACTAGTACATTCCTCCTTAACCACTCAAAATTCTGATGCAAAAGCAAATGAGCCAAGACAGAGGAATGCCTGAAATTAGACTCATTACCATAATTCTTCAGTTGTTCCTTCATGTTTCCAGCAATTACCTCAGCAAAATCATAGTACCTCTAGCTTCTTTCCCTTTTTAGCACGAAAGCTAGGACAAATTGGAAGGGATTGATCTCTTCATCATTGTCAAGGCCGAAAACTCAAGCAAGCATTGAGAACACGGACTGTGTGTCCTTGAATTTCTTGCGCGAAAGAGGAAAGAGAAGATGACCTCTCTTGGGCCTTTCCTTCGTCTCGTCCTCATAAAAATTTGTTTGCCTGATCATGTCCTCCCCGAGGGCATCCATCTATTCTTCGTCAAAATGTTCAACACCCTAGATGGTAGGGATACACAACATATCCCGTATGGCCTTGGCAGAAATGGTCACTTTAACCCCACGGCCCTCAATGGTTTATTTCCTTTTGTTAAACTTTTTTGCACATGCATCGACCAACTCCAGGGACAAATGTACAGCAGGCAGCATAAACTGTGGCAAGACACTATTCCAAAGCTGAAACGCAAAACTTTTTGACGGTTCATGCTCCAGCATTCTCTGAAATGCACCTTCCCTAAGGCTTTTAGGGTTAGCTAACAACTTAGGGTCAAAAACATTGTCGATGAGGTCTTGCACCACCTCTCTTGGGATGAGTTTATCAGGTAGCACCTTCTTATAGTGCTCAAATGGCCGCTCCTCTAATGCTGGAGCATTGGCGAAAAAGTTGTGCCCAAAAATATCAGCATAACTAGGCCTTTTGTTTGAAACTACGGCTTGCCTACCAGAGGTTGATACTTCCGCCATGGCTATACGAGGAAGTTGAAAAGAGTTTTTTGGCGATAACGGCCACTTGCTTTTTTTCTTTGAAGAAATCTACTTGAGTGCAATTAATTCTCTTACTCGTACATGCAGTTAAAGCTACACCATTACCGCCAGTCCATTAAATGCTGCCACCGAGGTGATACGTGTGGATTAGAGTTCTGTATCCTTTGAGAATGCCTAGAGTGACGTGAGAATGGAAATAGTACATTCCCTCTGCCGCCTTTTTAACAAATAAACTCATTGCATCGAAAAACATGTTTTTCGCTATGTGAAACGTGTTGAGGTGATGCAAGGTACTCTAAAAAGACATGCCCATTAATTTGTCATAGTTTTAGCGCGTTAATCCATGTCTTTTCCCATTAGTAAGCTGGCTGGCAATGATGATGGCAAAGGACACATGTCAACAATCGACATACAAAAGCATTTACTCCCAACACCCAAATTTGTTTCTCAAGGCATTCTGTCAAATTCTTTGTACGATTCATCTGCCCTTCCCCATTTTGCCTTAATATTTTCCGTTGCCGTTTGGCCAAAAATAGACCTTTCGTTGGCTGAGTTAGCCAGCTCACCTTTCTATATATAGCTATGCCACCTTTTGTAACATTCATTCGAAAATATAGTCTCTTTAAGTTTAGCAAGCTTGCCGCTGATTCTCATTCCGCCATAATTCGCTGCATATCAGAATGTCTGTTGGCTTAGGCACTCCCATTTGGCTCTTCCCATGGAGGCCACAATACCGTTTTGCGGGAGAGGTCACTAGTGACCGAATTAATCGCCTGGTGAAGAAATGTGACTACCTCATCATGGTTGCGTTCAGGTGGGTGGTTGGCCAGGACTTCATTGACGATGAAAACCAGCTTCGAAGCAACTGCAATGTCCTTTCCTGCTTCGTGGCCTCGCCGTTGGACCTGAATGTGTCCAAGCCCATGATAATTGAGCTATGCCACCAAATGTTCGACACTTCGCTGATGGAAGGGCTTGGCGAGGTAGTGCAAGTGGCTATCCCCGACGTTGGTATCCCGAGTGCCATGGATCTCCACAGGCACGTGGGCTTCGGGATAGATGTACCCTAGTTGCCCTTCCTTTCTGACTTCCGCACTATGGACCTTGAGATGCATCGCTGCTCTTCTCAACCAGCGGCCACTTTTCTGCTGCAAGAGTACAGAGTGGAGCGCGTTCCAAGACTCGCCTGGAGGAAGCACTTCGACTTTCTGGTGCAGAGTCGCGGTGAGTAGACCTTAGGTCTACGTTGTGGGTAGCCCGCATGCATTGTGTGTTCAACCCCTTTTTGCAACCCGTCAAATGAGAAGAACCCGATAACGAGCCCTTTTGCTTCGTCAACAACGGCTGGAGGCTTTACTGTTTTTTGCACATTGCCTCCTTTTTTACTTCTTTTTGCTCTGCTACTCTTTTGGGTCTGCTCGAGAGAGCCTCATGTTTAAATCAGAGCCTCGGGCCTTGCATTATATTGTAAATTTTTCGATGAATACACTATAATACAACTTTTCATTTCTTTAGTATTTTCTCGGATGGCTTATTCTCAAAATTTAGAACGTATTTACAAAAAATTTACATATGGTACATAAGTATTAAAAATTTTAAAGAACTGTGTATTTTAATGGAATAACTTCAGATAAATACCGTTCACCGGTATATCTAAAGTGTTGCTTTCCATGTCTTCAAGTTCGTACGCATTCCTTTCCTTGCACGCGCTAATTCGAAAAGGTCCCTTCCATAGCGCTTCAAATTTTGTGTGTTGCCCTGGTTTTGCAATACTCTCATCGTACTTTAGCACTAAGCTCCCTTCTTTGAATTCTGGGTTAGAATTATTTTTGTTGAACCACCGCTTTACTATTTGTTGACGGTTTATCATGGCGTCGTAGACTTTTTCTCTATCTTCTTCCAGCTTAAGGATCTCCGCTAGCCGCACTTCCATTCCGCCACTTTCTTCAATTTCCAGAGCTTTCAATAATTGTAAGGCATGGATTTCTATGGAGATAGGTAATACTACCTCTTTTCCGTATACCAATTCATAAGGGGAAGCCCTCAGAATTTGCTTGGGAGTAATCCGGTCCGCCCACAAGGCAGCTCACAAATGTTTGTGCAAATCCCTTTGTCGCTCCGACCCAATGCACTTGATTAACCTAATTAGGTTTTTGTTGGTTGATTCTGCTAACCCGTTCCCTTGTGGGTAGTAATTTGATGAAGTCTTAAGGAAAATCCTGTGTCTAATAGCAAAATCTGACATCCCTAATCCTACAAAGGCTCGAGCATTGTCGGTTATGATGGTCTTGGGCGGGCCAAATTTAGCTACTAGCTCTTCAAGGAAATTGACAATTTCCCCTTCTGTAGCACTTTTTAGGGCTACGGCCTCCGTCCACCTCATGAAGTAGTCAGTCGCCATGAGGATCCACTTATGGCTAGCACTAGAAATAGGATTTATCATTCCGATAAAATCCAAACCCCATTGAGCAAAGGGTTCCTCAGTTACGATTGGGCTTAGGGGCAAAGCGGCATTCTTTCTTTTGCCAACGAAATACTGGCACTGGGTACACTTTTGCACCAGGTGATGTGCTTCAGCAAACATAGAGGGCCAATAATATCCTGCTCGCATGATTTTTAAGGCAATAGTCTTGGTGTAGAAATGTCCGCCCTCAGGGCTATGATGGAATTCATTGAGAACTCTTTTCGCCTGCAGTTTGTCAAGACATCGGAGCAGTACACCATCATAATTCCTCTTAAATAATACGCCCTCAATTAATACATACCTAGCGCCTTGAAATCGGTAGTATCTCCTTTTATGAAGCGAAAGGCTAGTCGGGTAGTATCCCTTTTGCATATATTGTGTCCAGTCAGCCACCCAAGACTCTTCAGACTCAAATTGATTCGAGTAGATTTGATTGGTCTCCCTGTCAACTTCGGATTTTGATTCCTATGCAATGTACTCACACAAACCTCTTCCCCTAACCAGTTTGGTTGGTCTAATGTCCACATCATATTCTAGGATCTTGGTGATCCAATTTTCCCTTTTTTCTGTTATTTCCCCTTCTATGATGTATTCCTGCACACTGGGATGTCCTACGAGAATAGTGATCTTATTGGCCAACACCAAATGTCGAAATTTCTTTAAACTTTTGACAATGGCAAAAGCCTAGTTTTCTACAAAATTATACCTAGCTTCATAACCTTTCAAGGTCCTTGAATGAAATGCGATAGGATTCTTTCCATTGTCGTCTTCACACTTCTGGGTGATTACTAAAGCTATGCTATGTTGGCCACTGTACACATAGAGCAGAAAGTCTTTAGAAAAATCCGAGTTGACCAACACTGGGGCTTCAGAGAGGGCTATCTTTAGCTGCTCGAAAGTTGCCTTTCCTTCCAGAGTCCATTTGAAAAGAAGGTTCTTCTTAAGCATCAGCGTGATTGGTCTCGCAATGCCTACGAAATCGGATATGAATCTGTTGACAAAATTGATCTTCCCTAGAAAAGATTGCAGTCCCTTCTGGTTTACCGGCAGAGGTAATTCCATTTTCGGGGTCTATTGCTATTCCCTCCTTTGACACTACAAAGCCAAGGAGCTTACCTTGAGGTACTCCGAAGACACATTTTTTGGGATTCAAAGAGATCCCGAACTGTTGGCACTTCTAAAAAACCTTCTCTAGATGATCGAAATGATCATCTTTTTTATTTTGAAAAGACCGTTAGGTCATCCAGATATATGAGGATAATCAAGTTGATCAATCCCTCAAAAGCAATATCCATTGCTTGTTGAAAAGTTGCACCGGCATTAGAAAGTCCAAACATCATCTTTGAGTATGCAAACGTTCCCCACTTAGTGGTAAACGTTGTCTTGTGTTGGTCGGCTTCCTTCACATAGACTTGGTTATATCCTGAGAAACCATCCAGCAAGGAGAACATCTCGAATCCAACCACAGTCTGCAAAATTAGCTCCATTAGTGGCAAGGGGTAATGGTCTTTTAACGAGGCATTATTCAAGTCCCGAAAATCGACACAAAGCCGGATGTAGCCATTCTTTTTTCGAACTGGAACTAGATTCGACACCCAGGTAGAATGTTTGATAGGGTATATGATCTTTGATTCGACCAGCTTGGTGAGCTATTGTGCCATCAATGCTTTGTCCTTCGGGTTGACTAGCCTTTTCTTCTATCGAACGGGTTTGGACCCTTCCGCCAAGTCAATGGTATGCTGAATTATGGTCGAGTCATATCCTCTAAGATCATCATAGGTCTAGGCGATAACCCCGTCATACTTGAAGCAGAGGTCCTTCAGTCTTTTCTTGTCCTTGTGAGGTACTTTCCTTCCGACTTTCAACTTCCTTCCGCTTCTGACATTGAGCTCTTCGTAATCCCTTGCATCAACAGTAAACCTTTGCTTGCCATTTCTTGCATCCTCACAGTCAAAGAGATTTTAGAGAGATATTAATCCTCGGACAAGCGTGTTCCTTTTCAACTGGATGACTTGTTCCTCGGAAAATTCTGCTCCTGGTCGTGAATAGTCGGAAGTTGTCCCTAATTTCTGTATGAAGGAAGCAATTTGGATTTCGTCATCAAAGACTTGCCAATTCTAATCGTTGTCAGGAATTGAGGGTCGAACAATGACTCGCACCACACTCTGTTGCATCGGGTTGGAAACCAGTTCAAATTGTGAGCCGAAAGAAGCCATCTGATCAACAATGTTGTTTTGCGATCAAGGGATAACTTGTATGTTGAAAGCTCTAAAACTCTCGATAAGATCCCAAACTCAATGTCTGTAAGATCTCATCCTTGTGTTTTTTGCAGTTGCTTGTCCACAAACCTGGCTCACCACTAACTCTGAATCTCTGAAAGCTTGTATTCTTCTCGCGCCTATCTACTCTACAAGAATCAGCCCGTGAACCAAGGCTTCATATTTGACATCATTGTTGGAGCATGAGAACTGAAAATGGTAAGCTTTGAGGGTTTTCGATCCTATGGGAAACAATAGTCAGACACCCGCTCCAGAGTCGGTTTTGCACTTGACGCCATCAAAATATAGGGTCCATAGACGATTATCACCCAGATCTTCAGGTTCCTCTTGATTCTTCACTAATTTCGGAAAGACCTGGTCATCATCAAAAATCACATAGGTGCCTAACCCTATTGCATGGAAGTTCTTTGCAATAATTTTTGGCTTTGATTGTGTGAAAATTCTCACACAATCAGAGCCAGAAATTATTGCAAAGAACATTATGGATTGTGGAAACTTGATATCATGCATGGAAGTTGCCGAATGGATCGGAGTCAATGAATTGGTTGAGTAACACCTCTTCTTCAAGAATCCGATCACTTGTATCTTCTTCATCTTCTAGCATTTCCATGAAATATCTCTCTTGTTGAGAGATGGAAGTATGTGTTGCCTCAAAGCACGGGACTGCGTTGTCTACAATATGTTCAAGATGCAAAGATTCAAATAGAATCTTCATCTTCGCACCATGTTTGGTTCTCAATATTAGGTGGGACTAGTCAAGCACCAAGTATCTGCCAAGCTTTGCTGTGAAATCTCTTCAAAGACACATTCCGAAGACCGGGGGAATGTCTATCACTACCACTTCTTGCGTGACTGTTTGGCTTGGACATGAGAAGAGGGTCAGAGATAGATTCTTTATCCGACCAACGATCGGAACCTTCTTCCCGTCCAGTTGCATGATTCCTTTTTCCAGGGGCTCATACTTAAGTTTCAAGGCATCCACCACTTGTTTTGGCATGATAATCGTGCTAACCCCCGAATCAATCATATTATTATGCAAAAGCTTATCTCCCACAATAAGTGTTAAAAAGAAGGGTGTGGGCTTTGGCTTGCTTACCTCTTTCTCTTTTGCATTGCCTACATCATTCGTGTAAGCTGTTGCTTTCGAAGCTTGAGGGGGGACACAGACCCTTTCTATCCACTTTGGCTGCACGGCTGAGTTGTGTCCGCCTACGAGATTTGTTCTTCTTTCTTTAATGCTTCCCAAAGCAATGTCTTTTGTTCAGGAATGGATATGACGTCCCATAATGATACATTGGCAGGCGCCTTCTTCAGTTGTTCCACTACATTGAGCGTCCCAACCGATTGAGTCTTAGGCTTGTATGTTGGTATTTCTCTCATTTTCGGAAGGAAGTGTTCTGTTGTGATTGGGCTCAGTGTCTTATTCACCTCCTTCTCTACCAATGGCGGATTATGCAGCTGTGGAAAAGGTCGGATGTCGGGCGATGAAGCCTTCTTTTCCTACGGAGGTGGTTGTCGTGGCTGAGGACACGGCAGAGGTTGTTGCACGTATTCTCTCGTGAGCCTTCTTTTGGACCTCATGTTATAATCCGACTGCACTTGTGGAACACTAGTCGTCGGAGCTTCATTCACGAACACTGCATCTTCTTCTTACATCCAAGAAAAACAAAGCTTGGTCGGGCACAATATCCAGTTCTTGTTCCAAGGACATTCCTTGCATTTTTGCTCTGAAGCAAGCATTTTGCATTTCGAAAGACTCATATTCGTCTACATTCGGAAGCGCGCCCTTGCTTCTTTGTTCTACTATCCTCTATTGCACATTCCCTCTTGGGCAATTTCAGGGCATATGGCTATCGTTGCACAGAAAGCACCATACATTCTTGTCTTCCACCAAATTGTTCTAGCCCAGAATTAGCTCCTTGGGTTGTTTTTGACCATCTATAGCGGCATGGTGACTGGAACTATCTGGTTTGCGAACAACGTTTGTTGACCTACTCCTCTAGAGGATCCTTGGTATGGATTTTATTGATAAGACGGCTTTCCTTCGCCATACGTAGTCTGCTTCGAAGGCGTTGGTTGTTGTCATTTGATAAGGACCAACTCATTAGCGAAAGTCAGCATGAGATTCTTCATGTCAATGATGTCTACCGCGATTGAGGAAGAGCCTGACATGCTTGTTTGAGCGGCAGGATACACGAACATAGACTGCAGAGCGGCCGACATCAGTTGTGCAACAGAAGTGCTTGGAGTAACTTCTTCCCGAGGGGCATCAGAGATTTCCGCAAATGCGGAAGCTTCCCAGCGTCGATTAGACTATTCTCTGCGCACACCGCCACCTCATATGCGTTGGGAAAGATGTCCCCTTCCATGGAGGTTATCATAATTGCGATGTCCAGATTAAAAGCCTTCAAATAGAACATGAACGCCATCACAGCTTGGGGTTGAGCAATCACGGGTATCCTTTGCCAAGTCTTGTGAAATCTGGTGTTAAAGTCGCTCATGGCTTCTTGCGGAGCTCTCTTGATGGTTATTAGCTATTGTAGCAACGAAGAGCGGTCTCCTTTCTCTGAGAAACATTCAAACAGCTGTTCTCGAAGTTGATCCCAGGCGATGATGGAGCCCGAGGCCAAAGATTGATACCAATCTTGGGCCTTTCCTTTGAAAGAGGTAGCTAACAGCCTCAAGGCGATGTTCTCCTCTGATATGTTATGTACCCTACATACTTCCGCTATATCTTGAAGGTGTTCGGAAGGGGTTTTGGAGTCTTCTCCAGAGAATCTTAGAATAGCCTTGAGGGCGTTAGCGGGTATGTCAAGCCATACATTTGGGGGCGTGGGTGGTTGCAGTGGGCTGCCGCTATCCCATGTTACGAAATTTCTAGGAGCAAGGGGAGGTACGTGAGCCATAAAGAAAAGATTCCTATGAATCGAGTATACAAGTATTCTTATTTGGAAATTTGAGCCTTCGGGTGGAGTAGATAAGGCTCTTGCTTCTTTCTCTATTGCTCCTTACAGGTGATACAGAACCTGTAAATCTTCTTCTTCTAGGTACTGAGGCAAGTAACTGAGAATAATAGAAGTGACCTCTTGAAGATGCTCTTGTTTGGAATCTGGGCATGAAACTTCCAGTTTCCTTAGCCTAATTCAAGAAATATTTCTAACTTCTAATCAGGCATTTGGAAAACTTCTTGTCCCACCGGGCGTGCCAGAAAAAGAACTGTTGATCATCAAAGTTTGTGCCTCTTCAATAGTCTTATGGGAAATTCAATGAGTGAGGGACAAATTGCGCCTCACTGAATACGTCCGGGATTTTTATAGAAAGTCGGCTTTTTTTTGGGGGTTTGGAGAAAAGGGTAGAAGGAAATGTAAATATAAAACATAAAAATGGCGACGTGCCAACGCTTTTACAACATTTCAAACCCAACCATTCCTATGATTGATATAATTAGACACAAAACACCACAACCCTTCATTGTTGGAAAGAGAACGAACAGCAAAGGCTAACAACAAGAACAATGCAGACTTTGAAATCTTTCTGCAAGCAATGTTCATTAAGGTCCGATCAAACATAAAGATTTATAAGGGCAACAAAAAAACATTCTGAAATTACATGAACTCTCCCTCCTAATGCAGCATAATATAATAAAACAACCTTTTAGAAAAAACAGAGAAGTCCAATGACATAATCCAATTTTCACAAGTTATTATTCTACCATACGAGCATACAGCATGGAAATCAGCTATTTAAACTATCCAAATTCAGCTTGCAAGACACAGTGTTTCATTCAAAACAATAATATAAAGAAAGAAAGTTTGAAAAAAGCCATACATGCACAGTCTCAAAACCTTTTCCTTAATAGTTTGTGCTTTAAATATCAAATGAACTTTAAAACAAAGGTCGGATGCCAATCCGATAATAGTTTAAACCTTAAAAGATATAACATGCCAGAGATAAGTAGTACTGTAATTATGCTTCTAAAAATAGTTCTATATCCTAAGAAAACTAAAGAAACTTTTCCTTAGCCAAGGAAACTGAAACTTGGAATCCAACCCTCCATTGTGTCGTTGCCTCTCTTATATAGCTGCAGAAAGAAGGAAACGCCGCCTCAACACAAAAGTTAATCCTGCCAGGTGTTGACAGTTGAGAGCACATGAAACACCACCTCAACACAAAATTTAATACTGCCAGGTGTTGACAGTTGATCGTAGATCCTTAGTTAGGTCACAACGATCTTTGCTAATCAATTTTCAGCTGCCGCATTAATGCTTTTTAGATATTTAGCAAAGATAGAGGCCCATAAACAATCAAATCCTAGAAAAAACAACCTGGCAAAAGGTCCAGTTGACCAATCACATCACCCAAAAGCACCGACTCAAAGCATCCATCCCGAAAACCGAGAAAGGAAAAAGGCCAGCAAGCTCCGACAAACTCCCAAAAGATAGCGCTTCATAGGAAATGCAATCCGCCCGCAACGAAGAGGTGACATGTCAAAAAGGCAGAAACTCCCGAGCTCATGACTATAGCTCCTTAGAAAATCTTCGACGAGCCGACACGTGTCCCGAACTCTCTCCCGAAAGGAAGGCGAAAGATGAAAGTTGTGCAGCCACCACATGGCGCATTGCACACCTTTCCAATAACCTTACTTGAGCGCGGACGCACCTGAAACTGAAAACATGTACAAGCCGAAAATCAAAATGATTAAGGCAAAAACACTTCACACTTTCCATATCAAGTTGCAATTAAAATCTTTGCAATTGATCAAGCCGATTTTGTTTCAAGTACATATCAATGAATTGCAGGAGCAGATGTTATTGAGCAAAATGAAGACCACACGACTTTTGACACCTCTCAAAGAATACACTAGATGCTCTAAATTTATCATCAGTGACGTGGCTCGTAACAAGAGTGTTGCTATGATCAATCAGATTTAGCAAAGGGTAATGGAAGAATACATTGCAAAGATTAAAGAAATTTCTCTCCTTGAAAGAATGGAGGTTGGTACCACAACATCCATAAGATTCAAGGAAAGAAGAGCATGTCAAAGAAGGGGTTAGGAGCTCCAATTGCAGAAGACAAGTTCCAAGAGGAAGTTTGCAGCCATTCCCAAGCAAAGGATGTTCTTATGGTTGTCAACCAACAGTGGCTACATATTCACATTGCAAAATTGCAGATAAGAGCAGAACCTAAAGTGAAAACGGCCAAACTTGTTAGTAAACCAATGATTGATGTATGAAGGATCAAAGGAGATTAATGTATTGCTTTCCTCATTACTCACCATCAGAAAGTTTCAAGTAAAACATTTTCACTAACAATGACAACAGAGAGGTATGCAAATTTGTAGCTTATGTTGAGTCATACCTCAAGCATGATTATGGACATGATTCATACAGAGCTAAAAGATGAATAGAAATTATCTTCCTCGCTTCTCTTCATTCAAAGCCACCAGTTGCAGGTAACATTATGTCTTATGAAAGAATGAATTCAATTTTAAAAAAATTCATGGTGGTAGAAGTTTCTTCAAGTGCAAAATTTTCAGCTTCCATTATATCAAAGAAGTGCAGCAAAGGCATGGCAGCAAGAATATTTGGCACATAAAGCAGCGCAAGGAAAGATTAAGAGTTGCAAGGATAAAGGAAGCAACCAGGTTGAGGATATCTACAAGCGTTCCACATAGGACTATGAATCACCTAGCAAAACCATTTGAAAATGTGAAAGCAGATGCATCCTACAAAGAGATAAACAAGGCTCCCAAGGAACCATGAACTGACTTCCACTGGAATCATTCAACTAAACAAGGATTTAAGATTATGGATTTGTAAGTTCTCGAGGATGAATTGCGTTCTAAAATTTGCATTGCTTGAGGGCAAGCAATTTTGGAAAGGGCTGACTTATAATGTCCCCTTTTTAATAAAATTATATTGTGGACCAAAAGCCCTTTTTACCATAATTTGGGTGAGCTAAGCCTAATCAAACCCAGCTTACTTGGTCTCAATTTCTCTAAGTGTAGAGGGTTTTGTGTAATGTCCCCTAATTGGGAATGCCCTAAATTTTCCCTAAATCTTTAATTTTTAAATGATCAAATGGGTTAGAGAGCACCTTTCACTTGATTGAAGCCCTGCACACAAATTAGAAACCATTTACCACAAACACACTAATTAGCAAATTATAACCATTCACCACAATAATACTAATTAGCCAATTATCATAATTAAACATTAGTAAATTCAAGGCCAAATTACTAATCCAATCACAAAGCATTTAATATCCTAGGAGGGCTCAACCATAGGAGAGTATGGGAGAATGTGACCCAATAGGGTGCCTAGGACCCTTCTACCCTAGGCCCAAGAGCAAATATCTCTGCCTCATGTGGCCCATGCCATCCATATGAGGTGGTCTACCTAGGAGGTGTCCCCTTTCTGTTATCCCCTCATCTTGCCAACCATTTCCCTCTTTCTATGATTTGACCTCTTGTGTTGATTCACCATGATGAAGGGGTGAGATTACAACGGGTGCCCTGAAAATGCCATCTCTCCTAAGCCCAAAGAATTGTGCCATTGGTACCCCATTGGCCTCCTTGGGACTACTTGGTCCCCCATTATGGGACTCCTTGGTCCCCCATCTCAAGGTGTTGTACCTAGGAGAGTATCCCATCACTGTTCCCCTCTTGTAATCTCAACCTCCTTTGTCATGGCTAAAACATTCAAGACATATGGCAAACAAATATTAATCGTATTTACTGATATAAGGAAACAGTCATAACAGCAATGCATCATTAGTACCTTGATCTTCTAATCAAACAATCGCAATCACATATATTAAATGGTGCTGCAACTACATTATTGTAAATCAGATTTCATACCACCAATTCAAGAAATCAGACTGCTATGCACATGTCAATTTATCATTTATTTCCAATTTAGAGGGTGCAGTGCTCTATTTCCTTTTATTTTATTTTTCCCTGTAGATAATTGCTGGTCTGTATATCCTTCTCCTTCAATCGATATTCATATTGAAGAGTCATATTTACTAAGACTCAATAATTGCTGCAAGCATCATATATATATATATATATAATACTTACCTGTTATTCCTATTCCTTTTATATCTCTTTCCAATGTGTAATTACCTCTTCCAGATCTGTATATAACTCTTGGTTCTCATATCTTTCCTGCTGGTACCTCCCATACATATTTCTCTTGCTGATATCTGAATGCAGATTTATTTGTTTGTTCCTCTCTTCATCTATCTCTTCTTCAGCCAACTTCTTCTTCCCACATATTTCTTCTTCCAAATCTGAGTATACCATATATTAACGTATCAGCTGCTATGCTCAGGAAATACCTCTTCTATTTCTATCTCTATTCTCTGTTTATATATCTGTGTTAAATCTGATTATATTCCATTCTGTTGCCTTTCTGAGTGCAGATCATTATTTATTTTGAATGCTATTCCTTTTCCCTCAACTTATGTGATTAATCTTGGGCTGGGTGTCTGAATTGTCACTCTTGATTCGCAGCCTGGTTTAGAGTCTTAGATGGTCCCTAGGAGTAATCCTTATCTGCTGTTGCTAACCGAATTAATTCTCAAAACATCCTCCCTGCCTTTGCCTTGGAATGATTCTCCTTAAATACCCCGATTGGGCCTAAAGACACATCCTCTCATTGCAGCCTGTCCTTTTTAAAAGGTATGTCTCTAACATGATGACTAATCGCTATCTTCTCTTAAGGATAATTAATTTATATTAATATTATCCTTTCTTTAATCGCCAATTCTCCTTGAGATAATTAGTTCGATTCTCTTCTTGTCTGCTTCCTGCCACTGTTCATAAAGGACGACTTGTATTTACTTATTATCATAATGCTACGTTTGCTTCTTAATAGTTTTCCATGCAAGATCGAAGGGTTATGGTATGATTTTAATGTCAGATTTATTTTGTTTTGAAGGACGGGTCTATGACAACTTAGTATTACAATTGCGGGGGCATGACATTTTGTGTCCAAACTCCTAGGTGTGGGCATTTTATAAAGGTTTTGGACTTCGCCATCCCAGAGTACCTTCTTGTCCAGCCTTGTTCTCCCATTTTCCCTTATCAAAGTTTCAATTTCTTCCCCTCTAGCATGCCTTTTCCCGACTCCTTGACTCCTGACTTGGAATATCCCCAACCTCCAAACACTAACATTCTTTCCTTTTTGCCCTATTATCCTCACCTACCTCCCTACATGACACAATGTACCATTAATTGCCAATTTTGACTTAGCGACCACTCCAGAAGGGATTTTCTTGCCCAAGAAAAGCATTGTTTATTATTTGGACACAAATTCTCATGTACTTGTGATGCTAGATAAAGGGACCCATTTTGCATGAGCACCTACTCCTACAGCATCATTAATGTGATGGTTGCATCCCCAGCTACCCATGGTCTTGGTGTAGATCTTAGTCATTGATTTTGGGTGGGAGATTCTAACGGCATAATTGACTATTCTAAACACAAAAACCCTAGCTAACATTGCTTTGAATAGGGTCAGAAAATTTGGCGAGTACTTGCCGAATTGCAAAGTACTCACCAGTTTGAAGACCGTGTGAGTTAACTCACGCTTGTTAAACTCACCAAAACCCTCTAAAACTCATTGAAAACCCTCACAAAACTTACCGAAAACCCTCACAAAATTCACCGAAAACCCTCACAAAACAAGCTGAAAACACTCAAGCACTCATAGAAAACACAAAAAGGTGAAAACGTGAGATAAAAACGTAGAAAAAACATGATTTCGATGCAGGAAAAAAACGTGACACGGGTCAAACACGGCCCAAACGGATTTTGATGCGACGTTTTCACTATTAAAAGACTCATTCAACCTCTACTAACAACACAATAGGATTATTTCCTTCCCACCACGCATTTAGAAATTTCCAAGATTTATTGAACACATGGGATGAAATTGGGACCATTGTAGATTTTGTGAGGGTTTAGAATAAAGAAAAGGTGTACCAACTGATCGTATAAATTCAAGGTAAAAAAATAAAATAGAAATTTTCTCCCATTTAGAAAGTGATATTGGCCTAGTAAAGCAAAATTTACACAATGTTAATCTTGGCAAAAACCTGTTGATTTTAATTTGCTTTGGAAAAATCTTCGAGCAAAGTAATTGAAAACATGTTAGGTGTTATTTTTTCTATTGTTCTACATCATGATCCAATCGGCTTCTTTAGAAGATTTGTAAGTAAACACTCTCATTGCCATTTGATGGAGAATGGAACATAACTAATGTTGCTCTATTAAGAACATAACACATTCTTTTGTATTCACGTTTGACATGGTTGGAATCCAAGCCAAGCGGATCTTAAGTGCCAAAATTTGCTTCATAAGATAAGAACATTTGGTTCTTGATCGAAAAAAAACAAAACAGTTATATACCTTCATTCATGACATAGTTTTGACTGAATAGTTGAAAATTTTCTTTATGTCATAACTTTGAACTTAATCAATAGTTGTAGTGTTAGGGGTGTTAATGTGCTTTTGAGTATATTTATCCCACTAACAAATACTTAAGATAGTTTGACATTAGAGGTAGGAATGTTTTCTTGGCTTTATTTATTAATTTCATATTGAACAAGCTTTTTTGTTATGTGTATACAATTGATACTTTATTTCCTCATCATATCTCTCCTGTGGGAATGAACTTTTGTAAGGCTACACTTTTAGTTGCACTCCTGTAATGCTCATATTTTATCAATATTTGATCTTCGTTACCACTAGATTAATCTATAAGGAAACTTCATTTGGAAATATCAAATTTTGAATATGCATTATAGAATGCATTTCTAAACAAATATTAAAAATGTTTCCAACTTTGAGGATTGTAAGTAGTGATCAATATAATTATAGGCAGATTTTGGTAAAATATGCCAATATGATTTCTATGTGAACCTCCCATAGCTAAGTTACGAGAGTCCTTTCAAAAGAAGAAACTCTTTATTGTTACTGCTAGATATCTTCCTACAAGAATGGGCTATTATCAGGGAATAGAAAGTATCTGAAAGATTAAATATCCTCAAAAGGATACAATAGCATTGTCTGTGTACCTTGACTGACATGTTTAGGCAATTGAATTGAGGACCTCTTGTGAAAGTTTTTAAGGTTAATTTTGTATTAGTTGAATTTTTAGGTTAATTTTGTTTGAACTGAGTTTTTAAGTCCAAATAAACATGAATGCACATTTATAGTCTTTGCAGGCTCATAGCAGTGAAGAACCATTAGAAACCATATCACAATTTTATATATGCAATTTATTTTCAAATTTATTGATCTCTTTTCCTTTCCAAAGTTATACACCTATCAATATAAATTTGAAATTGATCTTGGAAATTTTGATTAAACAACAGTCAGTTTATGAATGATTTGTAATTTTTTTAATATGTTAAAAAAAAATTAATCACTATTTTTTGTTGCTATCAATATTGTAGGTTAATATTTAATCACAATGGCATCCAACTCTGCATCTAGTTTGGACTCAGCAAGAGCAAGTCAGCCTATTGGAAGGAGAACCCCTAGTAGCCATGACCTCACTTGGAAATATGGCATAATGGGACCAATACAAGGGAGCGTTATTTGTACCTAGTGCACGAAGAAGCTTGGTGGAGACATCAATCACCTCAAATACCATCTTGCAAGCATTTCTTGTCATGATACCAAGGAATGTCCAGCAGCCCCTGAAGAGGTGAAACAGGAGATGATAGCCCTTCTTGCAACACTAGATGAAAATAAATTAGAGAGGGCAAAGACACAAGCAGCCATACAAGAAGCCATTGCTCCTAATTTTTCAATAGAATCTGAGGTGGATATGCAAGGCATTGTGGGCTCTAGTCGCAGTCCATGTATATGTGTTCCATCCTCCTCATCCACTTTGAGCAAAGTCCAATTTTTTGTGCCTAGAAATGAATGAGGATCACAACCTTCTTGAGTATCTTGTCATTGATGTCAAGGTGCTTGAGCTGGTTGCCTACTTGCTTGAGTTGGTTGCCTACTTGCTTAAGCTGGTTGCTTGCTTGCTTGAGCTACTTGTTTGCCTGCTTGAGCTACATGTCTACTTACTTTGTCAGCAATCTTGCCAAGTCAGATTTCCAATCGGCATGTTTTGTCAACAGGTGAAAAGTCTATGATCAGTTTGTCAAGTATGATTTTCTTTGACTGCGTTGTTCGCACAATTTATTTGGATGCGACAGCAGGAGATTCTTTGTAACGCCTTGGTCCTTATTATTTCTGACATTTTTTGGAGGGCGACTTGGATTATATTCAGATTCTTTTAATTATTTGCAACGACTTCAGTATTTGTGTTTCCTATTTTGGCCAACGGCTTCCTTAAAACTGGTGACAGTTTCTGAAGACATAATATATGCAACAGCTAATGTTTATGAGCTATGTCTATCTCTAATTTGTCCATCTTTAGACCAACTTGGCCTTGTGCCTCGATAATGGAAAGGTGGACTACTATTTCAAGATGATGTTTGTCTGCCTTCTTTTAATGTTTGCATTCTTTCTTCTTGGTCATCGGGTTGATTCTTAACAGGAACATGTTTATTAAAAAGACTATCGATATCTTTTTATTGACTGAGTTTGGGCATGAATGAAAATATGGAGGAGTCAGGCTAAGTGCTTATAGTCTATGCTCTGTTGTTATCGACGGTTTGTGCTGGAATCGTGTGTTGGCTCTCTCACTAACATCTGAGGCAGCTTTAATATTTGTCACGAAATTTAATTGTTGTGGCAGCTGTTCAAAAAGTATATCACATTCATTAAAAATTGAAATCACATTTTTTCTTTTAGTGACGATCAGAGCCAAGTTATATATATACTAAGGGAATATTGTGTGCTATGTGGATTTTATATAAGGCAAACTTTATGTTTGAAAAATGTTGGACTTGAGATTGTTTGGAGCGTAAATGGAGTCGAGTTACTTTGTACTGGAAATAGAGTGGGTGATTTAAGTGAGATGGAACGGGTAGACTAAGTCTTGTATGCATGGTATTCCATCCTGGTCGGCAGTTTTGAGTTTTATATTTTTTGTTATGTGCTTGCACCCATCTCTTTCACTTGGCATTTACAAGAAGGCGTGGTATGAAGTGACTGAATCGTTGTAGCAACGTGATGAAGGCTTGCGTGAAAGTTTTGAATACTTCTAATATTTTCTATTAGTCGACTATGAAGGAGGATTTCTAAGTATGTTATTGTGGTCTAGATAGGTTGAACTGAGCAATCAACTACAACAGTCTTGGGGATATTAGAATATGGAGTTGAGAATTTGAGTAAAGGTTTTCAGTGCTTGAACAGTGGACTTGAAAGTATGTGTTTTGTTTCAAGGTTTTTATGAGTCTGAAGTTGGTGCTTCAATCATTTCGGAGTTGGTGCTTCGGGAGAGTTGGTGCTCTCAAAGAGTTGGTGCTCACTTGTAATCTAGGTCGGTGCCCTTTGAAGATAATAAAAGCAATATTTTGCCGTGGTTTTTTACCCGAAACAGTTTTCCACTTAATATCGGTGTTCATGGTGTCTAATGTTTGATCTTACTATTTTGATTTCTTATTTATATAGTTTTAAGTTTTAAAGTTTGAAATACTAATTCACTGCCGCCCCCTCCCACCTCTCAGTATTTCTTGTGTGCTCTTCAATTGGTATTAGAGTGGGGTTCCTCGGATTGAAAGCTTAATCGCTTGGAGGTAGATACTGATTGCACACATGGGTTCTCATGAAGGTCTTGCTATGAACAAAGCTCCTTTATTTGATGGCTCTAACTATGCATTCTGGAGTGTTTGAATGCGTACTTATCTGATGTCACTAGGTTTTGATGTTTGGAGAAGTGTTGTAACTAGTTATACTATTCCATCTTATGCAAATGGAAAGAAAGCTTTTGAAAATAATGCAAAAGCTATGAATGCTATCTTGTGTGGCTTGTCAGAAACAGAATTTGTGAAGGTTATGCATTGTGATACAGCTCAAGAAATTTGGGATAAACTTCGGAAAACTTATGAAGGAGAGGATAAAGTGAAGAAGGTGAAGCTTCTAACACATAGGAGACAATTTGAGAGTCTTAAGATGCAAGAAGATGAGAACGTTGTTGCATACTTTCTTCGTGTATATGAAATTGTTAACACTATAAAGGGTCTAGGTGAGAAGATTGAAGAGTCTACAGTCGTTCAAAAGATTTTGAGATCTCTTCCTTTGCACTTTGATGCAAAGGTTTCAGCGATTGAAGAGATGAAGGATCTTGACAAGTTGACCATTGATGAGCTTCATCGTATCCTTACAACCTATGAGATGAGGACTATTCCTGATCAATTAGTTAAAAAGGAGGTAGCCTCTAAAGTTTCAAGAAAGGGAAAAAACAAGGAGCTTACAACTAGCGATAGTTCTGATTCAGATTTTGATGAGGCACATTTCATGAGGAAGTTGAGAGGGGTTCAGGTAGATACAAAGGCAAGTTGCCTTTCAAATGCTTCAACTACGGAAAGGTGGGACACTTTGCAACCAAATGCCCTTATGAGAGGAATGAGGACAGTGATTGTGTAAAGAAATCAAAACATTTCAAGGAGTATCAAGTTAAGAAGAATAAATTTAAGAAATCTACTAAAAGTTTTATCCAAAAGATCACAATAGTTCAACAAAAGTTAGTGATGTTTCTTCAGTAGAAGAAATTTTATTTATGGCTGAAGGAGTAAACTTACCTGAGAATAAAGATGAAGATATAGATGATGAGCAATATGATGAAGGAGGAGAAGTAGATCTTGAAGCAGAACTTATAAGTGAGTTAAGTGAAATCAAAAAACTTAGAAAGAAAAATCACAATTTGAAGTTACAGCTACAAGAAGAGAATGAATCAAAAACTAAGACATCTCATGCACTTGAAGAAGCTGAAAAACTAATTATTGATTTAAAGGTTCAGATTGAAGAAGCTAGAAAGATTGAAGAAGATGTCAGAAATCTGCTCAAAATGAAGGAAGACAACTGTGAGAAGCTTGAATCATAAATTGTTTTTCTGAGAAAACAACCTGACAAGACTATGTCTCAGCTAAATAGAGAAATCAAAAATGAAGAGAGTGTTGTCCTGTTAAACAAATTTATTAGTTCACAGAAACTTTTAGCTGATAAGAGTGGAGTTGGTTTTGAAAAAGGTCAATGTTCCATGTCTACAAATGATGAACAACAAAAAGGCAATGTTGATTGCTCAAAGGATTCGCATTCAAAGTTCAGAAACAACACTATCAAAAGACCTCCTATTCCAAAGCAAGATTACATGACCAGGTTTAACAATTCTTTCTTTTATGGATATTGTTATTCATGAAATCATTTTGGAAACAAGGCAGCGAAGTGTAGAGTTTATGCAAGAAATGATTTCAGATATGTGAATAGGAATTCTTTTGCTCCTTTGATGAACTACAATGTTATATGTAACAAATGCAATAATTTTGGCCATACTGCAAAGACTAGTAGAAGCAATTTTGTAGATTCATTCAAGCAAGGTAAAAAGAAAGAGCAACAAGTGACTGAAAATGAAGTTACTAAGAAGATTTGGAGGAAGAAGAAAGAGGTAGAAAAAGTTGAATCTAGTGGAGCTGCTACTAATCTTTATGAACTTGATGATTTCAAAAGAAAGAAGTTGGAAGTGGTTTCACTCCATCCTTGAGAAGGTGTTTAGACTCAGGGAGAGCTTTCATTGTTTTATTTTATCAGCCTCATTTCAATTATGCAGGTTATTTCAACATTACAGGTTACTTTTCTTGTGTTTGTGGAATTCTAGAAAAGAGAATTGGAAAGAGTTATTAGAGTACTTCTTAGCTTGTAAAGCTGCTGATTATTCATCAGATCTTCATTATCTTTTAAGATGTCTTTCATGTGCTAAGTCAGATTTTAATGACATAAGGTCAGCAAATTCGTTCTTTTTGCCATGTCATTGATGTCAAAGGAGAGCAGCATTGTTTCAGAGCAGTTTGGTTTCAGTATTTGTTTCAGATCATATCAGGCTTTAGGAGGTGTTGACAAGTGCAGTATTAGTTTCGGTTTCAAGAGATGTTGCCATCAATGACAAAGTGGGAGATTGTTTAGTATTTTGTCATTGATGTTAAGGTGCTTGAGCTGGTTGCCTACTTGCTTGAGCTGGTTGCCTACTTCCTTAAGTTGGTTGCTTGCTTGCTTGAGCTACTTGTTTGCCTACTTGAGCTACCTGCCTGTGTACTTAAGCTACTTGTCTACTTACTTTGTCAACAATCTTGCCAAGTCAGATTTCCAATTAGGATGTTTTGTCAGTAGGTGAAAAGTCTATAATCGGTTTGCCAAGTATGATTTTCTTTGACTGCATTGTTGGCACGAGTTCTTTGAATGCAACGGCTGGAGATTCTTTGTAATGCCTTGGTCATTATTTCTGACGTTTTTTGGAGGGCAGCTTGGATATTATATTCAGATTCTTCTAATTTATTTGCAAAGACTTCAGTATTTGTGTTTCCTATTCTGGCCGACAACTCCCTTAAAACTAGCAACGGTTTCTGAAGACATAATATATGTGACGGCTCCTTTGGCCTTGTGCCTCGATAATGGAAAGGTGGACTACTATTTTGAGATGATGTTTGTCTGCCTTCTTTTAATGTTTGTGTTCTTTCTTCTTGGTCATCGGGTTGATTCTTCACAGGAACGTGTTTATTAAAAAGACTATCGATATCTTTTTATTGACTGAGTTTGGGCATGAATGAAAATATGGAGTAGTCGGGCTAAGTGTTTATGGTCTATGCTCTGTTGTTATCGACGGTTTGTGTTGGAATCGTGTGTTGGCTCTCTCACTGCCATCTAGGGTGGCTTTAATATTTGTCACGAAATTTAATTGTTGTGGTGGTTATTCAAAAAGTTTATTGCATTCATTAAAAATTGAAATCGCATTTTTTCTTTTAGTGACAATCAAAGCTGAGTTATATATATTATTATATACTAAGGGAATATGGTGTGCTCTATAGATTTTATATTAAGCGGACTTTATGTTTGAAAAATGTTGGACTTGAGATTGTTTGGAGCATAAATGGAGTCAAGTTACTTTGTACTGGAAATGGAGTGTGTGATTTAAGTGAGATGGCACAAGTAGTCTGAGTCTTGTATGCATGGTATTCCATCCTAGTCGGCAGTTCTAAGTTTTATATTTTCTAGTATGTGCTTGCACCCATCTCTTTCACTTGGCATTTACAAGAAGACGTGGCATGAAGTGACTAAATCGTTGTAGAAGCATGATGAAGGCTTGCGTGAAAGTTTTGAATACCTCTAACATTTTCTATTAGTCAACTGTGAAGGAAGATTTTTGAGTATGTTACAGTGGTCTAGATAGGTTGAACTGAGCAATCAGCTACAGCAGTCTTGGGGATATCAGAATATGGAGTTTGAGAATTTGAGTAAAGGTTTCCAGTGCTTGAACAATGGACTTGAAAGTATGTGTTATGTTTCAAGTTTTTTATGAGTCTGAAGTTGGTGCTTCAATCGTTTCGGAGTTGGTGCTTAGGGAGAATCGATGCTCTCAGTGAGTTGGTGCTCACTTGTAATCTAGGTTGGTGCCTTTGAAGATAATAAAAGCAATATTTTGTCGTTGTTTTTTACCCGAAAGGGTTTTCCACGTAATATCGGTGTTCATGGTGTCTAATGTTTGGTATTACTATTTTGATTTCTGATTTATATGGTTTTAAGTTTTAAAGTTTGAAATACTGATTCACTCTCGCCCCCCCCTCTCCCTCAGTATTTACTATGTTCTCTTCAAACCTTAATTGGAAGCTACAAATTGGAATAGGGAAGTGCACAAAGAAGAAGATAAGGCTTGTGCAAATTTTTGGTATTATAACAACCTTCCCTTCAACATGACAAGGAGTCCATATTGGGAGTGTTTGGTGACAGCATTGACAGTTGCAAGGAAAGGGTACAAGGCCCCCACTCCAAAAGATTTAAGTGGCAAGTTGCTCAAAGATGCTATTGTAGATACAAAACAAATTGTGGAAGATGAAAAGAAGCAATGGAAAAAGTTTGGATTTTTAGTGGCTTCAAATGCTGAGTTGGTTTTTCCAGAGTCAATTGATGCCTCCAATATAATGAAGAATGCAAAAAAATTGAGCTATGTTGGAGGAGGTTGTTTTAGAGGTGGACATAGAAAATGTTGTCCAAGTTGTTATTAACAATGCAGCAACATATGTGACTTCTGAAAGATTGCTTCAAGAGAGGCATCAAACACTTTTTTGGACCCCTTGTGCAGCTCATTGCTTTGACCTTCTTTTGGAGGACATCAGCAAAATTGATTGGGTGAGACCAATTGAAAGCAAGAGACATAACAAAATATATATAATTACCCATGGGTTCTTCAATTGATGAGAGATCACATCAAGGCGAAAGAGTTTGTGCGATCGGGTGCTACAAGGTTTGCAACTAATTTTCTAACGTTGCAAAGTATTACTAGTTTATTGACTCCTTTGAGACATGAGTCAACCATGTGTAGACTCAACTTAATCAAAGAAGGATGATGGAGAAAGGATCGCAAAAATAGTTTTTGATGGTGATTTTGCAACTAGAGCTATAGAGACTGTCAAGGTAACTTCAAACTTAATTTAATTTTCAAATTGAATCCTTTATTTATAAACTCTAAAAGTATTTTGTTTCATTGTAAGTTGTAATTTAAATTTGCTTCTACTTTGTACTTTGTAGATAATTGAGTCGTTTGTGAGGGTTTTGTGCTTGGTGGATAGTGAGAAAAATGCAGTGGGATATATTTATGAGGCCATCCAAAACTATTACAAGGGGGATGGAAATAGATTTGCCCCTATTTGGGAGATCATTGATTGAAGGTGGAATAGTCAGCTCCATCAACCCATTTATGCAGTTGGGAACCATCTCAACCCAAAGTTCTTCTCTAATAGCTTCACGGATGCTAACGAGGAGGTTATGGAGGGCCTATCCACATGTATTGAGAAGATGACATCTACGGATGTGGTGAGACAACTCATCATTTTAGAGTTGCAGAATTATAAGGCAGCCAGGTGGAGGTTGTTTTCTTTGCACTTTGCAATACGAGGAAGAGACACCCAAACACAAAGTAAGAAAAAGTGAATCCTTATATCTTGCAAGTTATTAATTAAAATTATTAATAGAATATTGTTTATTTACAAAAACTTAAATATTTTATTAGCAGGTTCTTGGTGGGAAGATTGGGGTGGAAATACCCCAAATTTGCAAAGGCTTGCCCTCTAAATTTTGTCTCAACCTTGTAGTGCTTTTGGTTGTGAGTGCAAGTGGAGTTTGTTTGATGCCATTCACATGAAAAAGCGTAATAAGTTGACTCAACAACACCACAATGATCTCGTTTTTGTGCAATAAAACCTTTGTCTTTGCACAAGAAAGGTGCAAGACCTACAAGAGGAACTTATTGATTTGGATGAGATTAATCCCTGCAGTGACTGGACTGTGCAAGATGATGAGGCCTCCATGTTTATAGAGGATGAGATTGTTGATTTTGAGAAGCAAGCTATGGAGGATGTGGCTGCAGCAAAGAAGGGGAGATTGGATTGGATGACATTGATATGGTGGAGTAGTCACTGCCATATACAGGAGGGTGGAGCCATAGGCACAATCTTCTATGCTAAGCATGGAGCCACAATCAAGCATGAGGACCATACACTCTATCCCCCAGTTTTTCACTAGGTTGGGAAGAGGAAATTGCAATTGCCTAGATATGAAATTTATGATGATGATTTCAAAGTCAATCATCATAAATTCATAATAGTTATTAGTTAGTAGCTAGATAGTGTATCCAACATTCACAATCTGACTTCGCACGATGATGCCATTTTGTAATCCATATGTATTCAAGAATAAAATATAATAGAAAACAATTCCTCATGGTTTTTTAGACTCATTTGATACATTTTGCAATTGAATTTTGCAAAAAAAAAAGTGCTTTTATAGAAAACTTTAGTACTTTTTAAGTTGTTGAGTTTTTGCTGAGTCAAAAATTTTGGGCTTGCCAAGTACTCTCCAAGTCCAAGTTTGCAAACTATGGCTCTAAACACTTGTGTTCAAAGTTTCAAACAGTCAAATATGAGGACAAAAACCCTTAGATTCGCAAAAAACCAAAGGATGGAAACCCTTTGGTTTCCCAAGCACAAGGACAAAAACCCTTTTACCTAGTAGGATGATCTTACTTGGAGATCATGTGTGAGCTTCAAGGTCACAATCTTCAACTGCAATGAATTACATAATCTGCTATTTATCGTGGGGATTGAGCCATATAATCTTTGTTGTTATACTTGTCATAGTTGCAAGGTCATTTGATGCATTTCCAATGTTATTTCCACTGTTATTTTAATATAAGGATTCTACACTGTATTTACAAGCCATAGTTGTTGCTGTAACAACGTTTGGGTATTACCTCTTAGTCTTATTTAATAGAAGTAAAGGTTTTGTAGTTATCCTTCATTATGGGCCCAAGTCAAATCTAGGTTAACATATCAAAAATCAGAAATTAAGTTCTAGTTAGCAATGTACCAGCTAAATAACAATGTAACCAGAAAATCTAAATTTGCTATTTTGGGCCCACGATCAAAAAAAATGATAACATGGATATTAGAAAATATCACTTATATTGATAGTTGAAAAATACACACAATCTTTTATCATTTACATATTTTGGGATGTGCATTTGAAACTCGTAGTAGACTGCGGAAAACACATACAACAGTTCTTACTATGTGGGTAGTGAAACAAAAATCAATATTTAAAACCAATATAACAGACGCTATGGAAAACTCAGGTAACTTAGGCTACAGAAACATAACAGCACAGTTCTTACTACAAGGGCAGTTAAACAAAAATCAATTATTAAAAACATAAGTTCTTAATGCTCAATAACAATGGAATTCTAAACTTATGCCCTGCAAGGAATGACAAACTTGCTACTCATCATTTTATGTCTGCAAATTCTCTATTATTTAGAGCACAAGGAATGACATCAATAAGCATCCTGATGTATTGTCCTTTACTCATAAGGAAGATGTTAAATTCAAAAACATATGCCCTTTACAAAGGCAGGAATTTTCTATGAATTGATATCAAATCTACTCCTTGACATGGCATTCAATGAACAAGAGACGTAAGCAAATGACAAAGAGCAAAATGGAAAAAATCAGTACCCCAGCTTCAAACCCTGGCAGGCATGCCTCAGAATCTTGGGCCAGAAAGTTTTAATAGAAAGAAACAAAAAAGCAAGATGTCTAGGATAATGCAGATGATATTTTCACAGTCCATTAGATTGTAAGTAAGAGCTTCTCAAGAAAACTGTGTGATTTTTGTTTTACATCTATCTTTGAATCACACTCCATGATCCATCATCAAGATGAAAATAAAAATCACACAGTTTTTCTCCAGAAGCTCTTATTTACAATGTCTTCAGTGTCAAGTAAGCAAGCTATCAGTGAATACAGATTTATCATATTGAAGATTTCACTAGCTATTCCTAACCTGAATGAAAATCTTGTTGTAGTTACTTCTTGATGGCAAGCAAAGAATTTTGCTAGGATGACATATCATGGTCCAAGAAGGCAAAAGATTTTATGCCTAGCATATTATATGCAATTGTTTGACTTTGGGATATGGTCGTTGTTTTTAATTTAATCAAATAAAGGAACAGCAACACAAGAATCACAAATTTATAGAATTTGATTGACTCAAAAGAAATCTATACCAGAAATCTGGAGCTTTGTAAACCGGACAGGTGAATGGAACTCCCTAATCAGAAGATTATTACTCATAACTCAACCTCTCTTCACGAATGAAGCAAAGTTCAAGTGAAATTTGTGCTCTTCCCTCTAGGCCTTGGATTTTTTCCTGACAAGATTATCACGTGCCCATGTATATATAATTTCCCTCCTGGATTGAATGTTAGTGAGAAAACATGACAATACATTTAACGATGGAAGCTAGATAAGAGGTTAATTAACAGGTAGGTTTTATGAATAAATACCACACATATTTGTATAAAAGGTAGAAAGTAAAACAAAATGGCATTCTTTCTTCTTATTGTTATAGCACTTTCCTCTAGTCCCAATATTGCCCTGGTATATCCATTTCTTAGATGAATATAATCCCATTAGATTGTACATTTCAACACTTCTAATTAAACAAATAGAAGATTTGAAATAGTTCATTCTACGTTGTTTTCTTATGATCATTCACCAGGTGCTATCATCATTTGATCTGCATATTGTGTCTCCTTACCATGGACTGAGCCACTGGTATTCTAAATCTAACGTGGGATTCTGCTCCACCTAATTTGCATCTAATGAATAACAATTGTGTGTACTCAAATTCACTAAAATAATTCAAATTCACTCCCTAAGAAAGAGCATCTTTGATGGTTTTGTCCTTGAACTCTATTAAAGCTATTACATCCTCCCTTTAACTGAGTTATTGGCCCCTTAACCAGCTTATTGGTCTTTACTTATTTGAAAAATTTGACTGCTCCAGAGGACTCGTCCTCCTATTTGAAACCACCTACCAGGGTCCCATCTACTCCAAACAGAAAGATTTTCATTTTTCCTCCACTCTGATGCCACCACTGAAGATCAACCTTCCTTGTGTCTGGAAAACCTTGGATGAACAAGATTTTAACAGCCATTAGAGGCTGATTTTCATTAAAGATATTGTTACTGCCAAATGAGGGGAACAGGGAATCTGATCTTCCGCTGAACAAGGATGAGGCAGAAAATAGCAAATGCAACAGTAGGGTCAATTTTTGGAGCAGAAATTTTACCATAATGCTCTGAAGCGAGTCACTGCCAATGCAAATCACTAAAAAGGCCGCTGCTTCATCATCCCCTTGACAACATTCTGAACATCCTCTTTTACAGCAAAAGATTGATTTCTTATAAACACAACTCTCATCAAGAAAACTTGCACCAATTTTTGAAGATGAAATAAAGAAAAAAATAAGAGATGTATATGTTTCATTTTGTACGGGTGGTAACCATTCATCAACACTGCCGGAGATGCCTCCAACTCCAATGAGGAAGGATGCCTTCCTGACATTGCCAGGGCAACATTACTGTGACTTCTTTATGGATGGTTATTCGTTTGTAGTCGATGAAATGGCTAGGCAGTCAAGGCAGGCTTCTTCTCAAGCGAACATAACACTCTTTAGAACCCGCAATCCACAGGAAAAAATTCATCCACGTCTCCCGGTGCTATATTTAAGGATTCGGGGGTACTTGTATGTGTTCTCTTTTCATACTCCCAGATTTCTCCGTTCCCCACTTCCGCTCACCTCCTCCAACAAAAAGGGGACTTGGTGGAAAATTGCGAGTCTTTTCTCTCTCAGCTTTCAAAAATTAACTCGATTGCTGTGTTAATAAGAGTTTCCTTGTGGTAAATGAAGCTGTTACATCTATTTGATATTTCTTCATAAAAAAAGGTATCAAATCTATGCTTAAGCAAACAATAATTCTAAAGATTCTTCTGAGTAGTCGGGGTATCTTAGGCTGTAAGTAAACTAATTTTAATGATTGATGCAGCATACTTGTTGTAGTCATGCCTTTTTTTAATTCAACAGTAGCTCACAATCCGCAATGAAATGCATCCAAAAAATACAACTTTGCAACAATGGGGGTAAGCAATCCTGTGGTACAGAATTGAAAGCGAAGCACGTGAATCTCATGCTTGCCATTGGTAAAGGGACAAAATTTTATTTTTATCTTTTTAGGAAATTCAATATGTAACAGCAGAGCAAGATGAGGTGCAGAGTTACTCTTCACCAACTTAAAACAGAACTTCCTTCCCTAAATCTTTATCCTACTCTCATCTCTGAAATCTTCGGTTCAATTTCAAAGATGCCACTGTAATAATTAAATGCAATCAATTGTTTTTAATCAATAAGCAGGCAACCCGGAGGAGGATTTATAACAGTAGGGCAATAGCCATTTTAATTACAGAGGATCCTCCTGATCAGTTGATCTTTGTTTCTCAAAATCGTGCATAAAACCTGAACTCAATGAATCAAGAAAAAAGGTCTCAAAAGAAAACAGTGCTGTTACCTCAAAAATTTCATGTAAGGTTTGTTGTGATTGTGGAAAGGTTGAAGAAGAGCATTTTTGGGAATCGTTGTAATTGTTATCATCGTCTTGGAGGGAGAGATCAGACAACAAATCTCCCACACACAGCAGAGGACCTCCCAAATGTCTCGCCATCGCTCTCCCAATTACATAAATAAACTAGCAATTACTCCCCATACTAGACAATTTCGTGGAGTTTTAATGGTGAATTTTGATGAATTGGTGTTTTATATATTATTTGGTTTAAAGTTTTATATTATATCATTTTTATTATAAAAAAGAAAATTAGATGGAAAAAAGAGAAACAAGTGTCACCTATGGCTAGTACTTGTTTTATAGTATTATAATTATAATTTTAGATATAATAAAAAATAAATATAAGTTTTATTAATGGAAATAAAATTAAATGTAAGTTTTGTTAATTAAGTTGAGAGGTGTTATACACTAAAAGCAAAAGCAGTGAAGGAATATTCTTCGTAAAATTTTTGAACCTACATTGAAAATGACATGTAGGTGGAAGTATTAAATTTATTGAATAGATTGTTTACTACACATTTTTTTATATTAAAATGGTTGTAATTTTTTTTCTACTAAAAATTAGGTGAATGAAACAAATTAATAAATGCTAATTTAGTTTTTTTATGATTAAAATTAAATTACTTATAATTTACTTCAATTTAAATTTATAAGATTTAAAATATAAATTATTTTTAACATTTTGTATTAACATATATTAGTAAATAGTGTATTTTTATGTAGGATGTAGTTCTTTTTCCTTTGTCTTATAGTTTTAGTAATGTTGCTTTTTAAAAATAATGATCATCTAATATTTAAGTCAAACATTTATTTATTATTAATTTTCATGTGTTATTTGCATTGGATTAAATATTTTAAAAATATTTTTTCAAATAGAAATATAAATTTATAAGATTTAAAATATAAATAGAAATAGAAATATAAATATAAATATAAATTTATAAGATATATTAAAATGGTTGTAATTTTTTTCCACTAAAAATTAGGTGAATGAAGCAAATTAACAAATGCTAAATTTAGATTTTTTAAGATTAAAATTAAATTACTTATAATTTACTTGAATTTAAATTTATAAGATTTAAAATACAAATTATTAATTTTATAAGATTTAAAATATAAATTATTTTTAACATTTTGTATTAGTATATATTAGTAAATAGTGTATTTTTATGTAGGATGTAGTTCTTTTTCCTTTGTCTTATAATTTTAGTAATGTTGTTTTTTAAAAATAATTGAAATGATCATCCAATATTTAAGTCAAACATTTACTTATTATTAATTTTCATGTGTTACTTGCATTGGATTAAATATTTTAAAAATATTTTTTCAAAGAGAAATATAAATTTATAAAATTAGAAATATAAATAGAAATATAAATTTATAAGATTTAAAATATAAATTTATAAGATATATTAAAATGGTTGTAATTTTTTTTCCACTAAAAATTAGGTGAATTAAGCAAATTAACAAATGCTAAATTTAATTTTTTTTAAGATTAAAATTAAATTACTTATAATTTAATTGAATTTAAATTTATAAAATTTAAAATATAAATTATTAAATTTATAAGATTTAAAATATAATTTTTTTAACATTTTGTATTAGTATATATTAGTAAATAGTGTATTTTTATGTAGGATGCGGTTCTTTTTCCTTTGTCTTATAGTTTTAGTAATGTTGCTTTTTTAAAATAATTTAAATGAGCATCCAATATTTAAGTCAAACATTTACTTATTATTAATTTTCATGTGTTATTTGCATTGGATTAAATATTTTTTCAAATAGAAATATAAATTTGTAAGATTAGAATAAGATTAGAAATAGAAATAGAAATAGAAATAGAAATTTATAAGATGCTAAATTTAAGAGCACACAATAAGTCACAATTTTTTTAGGATCCAAGTAAAAAAGTAACATCATTGTAAATACTCTAAAACCTATATCCATATGTGATCTGTAAGGGCCAAGAAAACACATCCACACAACCATCACATGTTTAATTAGCATCTCAATCACAAAGTTTACGGTGTTCTTGAAATATATAAATGCTCATCCACTAAACCTAAATGGCTACATACACAAAGAACACAAGCAAAGCTTATATTGTTATGATATATTCGAGAGTGCTTCATTATTTCAAATATTATGAGAACATCCTTGCAAAATCCATTTTGTGCATATCCTGCAAACGACACCACATTTCTTTGATGCACTTTTTTAAACAGTTCACAAGCCTCGTCTATGCTTTACATTTTCCATACATGTCTATCAAAGCATTTCCAACTATATTATTTGACAACATTCCCCCTTCCATCAAATCTATACCGTGTTCCAAAACTCCCATTTTGGGATAGGCGGGGACAATGTTGGCTTTACAACTACTGATTTGATTTTCTTGAAAATTTCTTAATCTTTGTCAACAAATCCATTTTGTTCATGTCTTGCAATCATAGCATTCAATGTGACCAAATTTCTTTTGAGGCACATTGTCAAACAGTTCGCATGCATTATTTATGCTTGCACATTTTGCACACATGTTTACCACTCTGGTTGTAACTACATCTGACCAAATTCCTCTATCTTTCATGCAAGAGCATCTAGTGGTGTAAGGGCAATCTTGCATCACCCAAAAAATATGCATGCCATTCATGTTTCATTTGGTTAGCTTTTTGTAGATGTATTTGCATTTTTGGATACCCTTTTCATCATAATGTAATTCCCCACTTTCACTTTTGCTTTTCTGGTCAACTGTTATTTTTAGTAGGTATTCAAATTTGAAGATGTTTGGAGACAAAACTTATATGGGAGGATTCAGAACAGAAAAATAAGAAGATTGGTGAAAGAATCAGGCCGAGAGCATTCTCAGTTTGAAAGATATTGCAGTTTCAGTATCCCAAAAATGCACCTGAAAACCTTCCAAATCATATTTGAGGCATTAAACGGCCCTGAAAAGCTTGAAAACTTGCCAAAATTGACATAGTGATTTTGAGCATGTTCTTAACTCTGAGACCTTTATAACAATTCAAACGGTTCAAAAAACGGAGTCCTGAATCAAAAGTTATGGCTCCCGGAAGTTGGTACACTTTCAAAATGTGCTAATTTTTGAATGATGTTTTAAATTTTGAATTTCAAATTGTAATTTGTGGCACTAAACTACCAAAATATGATAATTCAAATATTGTTTGGCTCCAAAATAGAAAAGGGAGCTATTTATGGGGGGGATTTTCTGATTTTTGCAACTTTTTGGGGAAAAAGAGTTTGCATGCTGCGAAAGGGAAACTTTGTAGTGATTGTAATTTTCTGTAGCTTGCATGTATTGCAGAGCTTGAGGATTTTTGATCCTCTACATGTAAGAAGTTAATTCTTCTGAATAATAAAATTATTCTCTAGTTTGTACGTAAATTTTTGTCTTGGGTTACTCCCTCATCAATCCTTTAGATGCTTTGATGGATGTCCATACCCTGTTCCAAAGCTCCCATTTAGCACAAGTTGCAAGGATGTTGGCAAAGGTTGTAGAGTGTGGCTTTAATCCCATTAGCCACATATGCCTAAAATTTTCTAAAGCCTTTTCAACAAATCCATTTTGTGAATATCCTGTAATTAGGGCATTCCACGAGAACTCATTTCTTTAAGGCATTAACTCAAACAGTTTGCTGCCTTGTCTGTCCATCAGCATTTTGCATACATGTCTACCAGGGAAGTTGCAAATACATCATCTTACGAAACCCCTCTATCTTTTATCTTGTGAATGGTGTGCATAGCCTATTTCAAAGCTCCCATTTCAGCATAGACAGGGAGGATGCTGGCAATGGTTGAGGACTTGGCTTTACACTTGCCAATTGCATTTGTTTGAAAGATTCTAAAACCTTTTCAACATACCCATTTTGTGCATTTTCTATTTTTTTGCATATAGTGAAATAGTGTGACAAGCTTTGGAAACCCATGTCTTCTTATCCTGCAGTAGCTAACTTCTACAGTGTGGGAATTTAAGTTGTGTGTGGGTGGGCGAGCGACACCATTAAGCCGCCAAAAAATAGTGGAAAACTAATAAGATCGACGTGCACTTGTTTTCAATCGTTGGCCAGGTGTTGTGGAAAGAGGTCAACCGTTGATTTCAAATTTTAGGTTGATCTCTCTCAAATTGGATACGCCTTCGATGTAAAATATATAGGAATATGTGTGGACATGAGTGTAATAGAAAGCTAATTATAGTAAATATATGATAATGAGAATGTATGGATAAAGTGGAGTTAAATGGATAGAAATGAGTGAGTGGAGGATTGGATGGTGGAAGAAGGGATTGAAAAATGTGCCCACCTTACATGGGAGTGCTTTTGTCAATATGTATGTTTATTAAAATTGTTCTAAAATTAAATTGGAATTAGCATGGGTATTCAAATTTCATTATTAAAATAGATAAAAATAATTATAATTTTTTTTTTTAATAAATGTATAAAAAATAAAAATATATGGATACTTGATTACTGCTTTTTAAACAAGGTTGTGTAGAAGGATTTTTTTAAATGTTATTTAGTGATTTTTTTTCATTATTAAGTGAAAAAGTCCCTAGGTTGAATGCCTATGGGATAGGTTCATGTTGGGACCTATTTTTGGAGATTTGGATAAGCTTTGTCCCTCCTAAAGTTCATATGAAGAAATTTTACAAGATTTAACTTGGCTATGAAGCAACTTGACTTTAAGTCATCAAATCTCTTTTACCTAGGTTCATACATCCATCTTGGTATATTTTATTATAAAACTCTTGAAGTTTGTGGGAGTTACATTCAAAGTTAGGGCTAGAGTTCAATTAGAGATACCTGGTTATGGGACAATTAGGTAATGTTCAACCAAGATTCAATTAGGCTTAAGATTTAATTAGGGTAAGGGTTAAGGTTAGGGTTGGGGGTAGGGTTAAATTAGGCTAAGGGTTAGTATTAGCATTAGGGTTAGGGTTTAAGTAGAGTTTTGATTCAATTAGAGTTATGATTCAATTATAGTTATGACTAAATCAAGATTATGATTTAATAAAAAATCAATATTCCACTCTTTCACTCTGAGTTTTATGAATTTGAACTTTCTGTTGAATATGCACATCTTAGTGTGATGATCAACTATTTGGGTGAGTCAAGAGTCAGTGACAACTAATTTAAAGTTTGGGTTTTCCATCTGCACTTTTTCAAACTTGAAAGACACTCTTCTAGGGAATTTGTCCTTGTCTATATGAGCCAGCAATCCAAACCAAGTTCAAATAGGGTTCCAATTAGGGTTCAAATAGCTTTATGGTTAGAGTTAAGCTTCAATTTGGGTTAAGGTTCAATTGATTAAAAATAGACGTCTTGAGAAGGATATCTCTTGGCGTACTTTACATATATCTTTAAAATGTAGGTATGCTAGTTATAGTATTAACATAATCATTTTGAAAATTTCATTAATGTTAATTTTTATTAAAATTATTTACATAATCATTTGAAAATGTCATTAATGTTAATTTTTATTAAAATTATGTAAATAATATATTAATCATTATAATTTAAATTGTAGGATAATGCATTTATATTAATATTAATAATTATTAATTTTAGTTGAATTATACTATATAAAAATAATTACATATTAAAATTTTAAATATCAAACAAAATAAAAATCAAATGGATAGAATAATATAATTAGAAGAGAAAAAAATGGTAATTATATAAATATAAAATTTATGTAATAATTAAGTTACATAATAATATGAATAATATAATATAAATTTATTATATTATATTGAAGAATATTTATTGATTATATAATATAAATTTAAATAATATTTTTTTAAATTATTTTATATTAAATAAAATATAAATAAAATAAAATAATCATATAATCTATAAATTCTTCCCCTTCACATAAGCACCTTCACCAAAAACCAAAAACGTGTCATGTATATGAGAAGAAACCATCAACCAACACCTCCACAAGTGGTTTCAATGGCACCCATTGGCAGAATGATTCAAAATTTTGTTTGAAGAATAAATGATTGTTTTTAAATCTTCTCCAACGACAATGTAGCATTTAAGGAAAATTATGTTAGTTGGGTTGAATTGAAATTTTGGCAGAGGGAAGTTAGCTAGAAGAATTCAAATGTAAAAATTTATCTCTGAATTGCTCTTTGTAAAATTCACTCTTTAAAAATAGGAAAAATAATAGTTCACTTTGCTAAAAAAAATAGGCAAAATAATAGTTGATTTTCTTAAAAATAGGCATAATAATAGTTCAACTTTCTGAAAAATAGGCAAAATAATAGTTAATTTTCACTTTTCCTAGAAATTCGTCAATAACACACAAAACCTTTTAGCCAATCATATTCACGAAAAATACTTTTTAAAAAAAATTATTGTTTTTGATTGGTTGAAAGGTAACTTATTAATAACTAATTAGGGGAGAGGGGCCCAAAGTAGGGTGGTTCAACTTTGCGGGTCCATGTGGCAATCCACGTGGACCTAAAAAAATAAAAAAATGGCCTGCCACATCACCCTGCCACTTGTGCATTGGCCCATATTATTTTATTTTTTTTAAATCAATCACCTTGCCACCTGTCAAGCACATTTTACGCTAATGTGTCCAAAACTGGCCGATTTTGCCCTCCGCCTGAAAGTGGAGCCCATCAGCCTCCTTAATTAGCGAGCACATCTACATACACTGGATCAGACGGTCGCATGTACACGTCAACCTCGCCACCCTGAACCAGCAGTTTAGAGCATTAAACGCTTGCCGCCTCCGTCGATTCCTCCACTAACCAACTTTCCTTATGTGTCACTTCACATTTACTTTTTCTGTCGAGCTCATTATTCAGAGATCAAGGTTCATTCAATGCTTCACATTCTCGCATATCCCACTAAGTCTCATTCATTTTGTTTGCAAACATTCTCAACTGTTCATCTCCTTTCGCACTGAAACTTGTTCAACTCTCCATGCTTCATTGTTGGGCTCTTCGCGCTTCTTCATTCGGCTCTAAACTCTCAGAAGCTCCCTTTCTCATTTAGGTGAGGTTTAATACCTCACTCAGCCTCTACCAGTCTTAATGATTACAATGGTATTCTGCCATGCACTTAGTTTTAAAAAATATATATTTGCAAAAAAAATTCTTTCAATCTAATGCATAAATGAAATGTGGGGAGGGTTTCAGTGGTTTTCTTTTCCTTTATACCTATCCATGCACTCTTACCATTTTGTTCTTCATTGCATGACATTTACTCTGCATTTTGTTTTTCATATTTGCTTCCTTATAAGAAATATGAAATGGGTTTTACTAGTTTAAAATGGTTTTTCATTACTATTAGACTTGTTTCACGTAATATGGAAAGGGTTTGACTAGTTTTTAGACATGCACTTGTTTTCGTGTGTTCGTCATTGCTCGAACACTAAATCTGCAATTTTCTTTTCACATTTTTTTGTTATTCCAAAATAAGGAAATGGATACAATATATTTGCTTGTTACTATGAGATATTCATACAGTTGTAATGTTTATCATTTCGAGGGTTTCTGCCATGCACTTGCATTCGTGTCTTCCTCACTACACATACTTTAACTCCACAATTTTCTTATAATATTCTCATGTTATTCCGAAATACAAAAATAGTATGACTGGTTTTCATTTCAAAGATATTCTGGCATGTTTATGTATTATTTTGTTCTTCCATGCACAATAGTTATGTCTACGAAATACTTTTTTCATTTCATTGTTACTACCAAACATGGAAAGGGTTTCACTCATTCAAAATCAAAGGGTTTTCGCTTTCACAATGCACAAACTTTAACTCTACAATTTCCCTTTAACATTTGTTTATTATTCCCAAATATCAAAATGGATACAATATATTTGCTTGTCACTAGGAAATATTCATACGGTTTCAATGTATATCATTTTGAGGGTTTCTGCCATGCACTTGCATTCGTGTTTAACTCTGCAATTTCCTTATAATATTCTTATGTTATTTTGATATATGAAAATGGTATGATTGGTTTTCATTTCAAAGATATTCTGGCATGTTTATGTATTATTTTGTTCTTCCATGCACAATAGTAATGTCTGTGAAATGCCTTTTTCATTTCATTATTACTACCAAACATTGGAAAGGGTTTCACTAGTTCAAAATTACAGTGTTTTCTGCCATGCACTTGTATTCATCTCTTTCACAATGCACAAACTTTAACTTTGCAATTTTCCTTTAATATTTGTTTGTTATTCCTAAATATGAAAATGGATTCACTTGTTTTCATTCTGAAGTTAATCTGCCATGCAAATATATTATTATGTTCTTATATATGTATTTGTCTTTCCATACATATATATACATATTGTGCATGGAAGAACAGAATAATACATAAACATGGATAGTGTTTGACTAGTTCACAATTACAGGGTTTTCTACTATGCACTTCCATTCCTATGTTTGACATTGCACAAACTTTAACTCTGCAAATTGTCTTTGATCCCAAATATGAAAATGGGTTTACTTGTTTTTATTTCAAATATTTTATGCCATTTCAAATATATATATATATATATATTAGCCCGCCACGTCACCCTTCCATTTGTGCATCGACCCATATTGTTTTTTTTTTTAAATCGATCACCCTAGCACCTATCAAGCACCATTTCAAAATTAGCCCATCACATCACCATCTGCCTATATATATATATATATATATATAATTACATATATATATAAACTATATATATATATAACATATATAAGAATAGATATATATATAACATATATAAGAATAGATATATATAATAACATATATAAGAAGATATATATATATAATAACATATAAGAATATATATATATATATATATATATATATGTATGTATGTATGTATGTATGTATGTATGTATGTATGTATGTATGTATGTGTGTATGTATGTATGTATGTATATGTTATTATATATTTATAGATATAGTGCACATATGCAATTATATATATATATATACACATATATATATATGTGTGTGTGTGTATGTAATTATATGTATATATGTATGTATGTATATGTATGTATGTATATATATATATAATTATATATATGTATATATATATATATATATATATATATATAAAATTAGATATACATATGTATATGTTATTATATTTATACATATATATACATATAATGACAAGAGGAGTGAGCTTGATGCCCAAAGGCTTCATGAAATAATTGATGTGATTAAGGAGGAAGGGGTCAAGAGTGCAAAAATTTTCATGAAGCCTATGTGCATCAAGCTCATGCCTCTTGTCATGTTGTCTTTTGTCTTTAATATCCACAATATGCTACTGCTGCTCATTGACCTTCAATGGACATATATATATGTATGTATGTGTGAGTGTAATTATATATATATAATTACATATATATATATATATAATTATATATATATATATATATATATATGTAATTATATATATATATATATATATATATATATATATGTAATTATATATATATATATGTAATTATATATATATATATATGTAATTATATATATGTATATGTTATTATATGAGTATGGTATCAATCGTTTTCATTTCAAAGATATTTTGCCATGCAATTGTATTATTATGTTCTTCCATGCACAATTATTTTGTCTGGTAGATGCTTTTTTTCATTTCATTCATACTACCAAACATGGAAAGGGTTTGATTGGTTCACAATTAGAGGTTTATCTACCATGCACTTGTATTCGCTTGTTCGACAATGCACAATCTTTCACTCTGCAATTTTCCTTTGCTATTTTTTTGGTATATACAAATATGAAAATGAGTTAATTTGTTTTTATTTGAAGATATTCTGCCATGCAATTAAAGACTCCATACCAAACCAGCATTGAACATATAAAGAGATTTACAAATTTAAAAATGCATATCTCCATATTTTCCAATTTTCATTTACCACGACTCACTTCCATATTTATATCTACATGGAACTGCAGGCATTCAACTCCCCAAACAAAAAACTGAAGTTGTTCAATTCCATGGAGACTATAACGAATGGAATGAATGATGCATTACCAAATGATATGCACTGCATACTTTTAATGTGGGGTGGACGCCAAACCATAAGCACGAGCACCGTTACACTCTCCATGGAAAAGAATAACTTTACTTTTTTATTAATTCTTTATGCCTTTGAATACCACTTAGCAATTTTATTTGTATGTTCTTCCATGCACAACAATTTTGTCTATGAAATGCTTTCTTTATTTCATTGTTACTACCAAACATGGAAATGAAAACAACTTAACCCATTATCATATTTGGGTATAATAAAAAAATATTAAAGGAAAATTGCAGAGTTAAAGATTGTGCATAACAACAAAATATTAAAGGCAATGGCAAATTATATATATATATATATATATATCACATATTACATATATATTAAAGGCAGTGGAAAATTACACACACACACACATATATATGTGTGTGTGTGTGTGTATGTCTATACATATTGTATATGTCCCATTTTCCCATGAACACAACACTCTTGGAAAATCAATCGTTCACATGTATTCCACTAGTTGGATTACAGCACAAAACTATAGTTGTCTTCTCCTCTTTTGCCACATGCAACCACCAAAAAACAATGTGTTAATTGGTCGAGAAGCAAACAAGGATTGCATGCCATGAATACATACAATCTCTGCAATTAAAGACATCCAAACAAGTTTTTAAATTTCAAAAGGACACAAAGTAAAGACTCCATAACAAACCACCATTAGAGATTTACAAATTCAAAAATGCATTTCTCAATCTTTTCCAATTTCCATTTACTGAAGCCTCACTTCCATATTTATATGTACATGGAACTGCATACATTCAACTCCCCAAATTAAAAAGTGAATTTGTTCTTGTAGATGGAGAGTCTAACAAATGGAATGAACTATGCATAGCGAAGGGATATGCTCAGACTAATTTTAATGTAGGGTGGTCGCAAGACCATAAGCTACAACACTGTTACACTTTCCATCTCAGAAGAACAACTTCACTTTTTTATTAATTCTTTGAGCCTTTGAATGTCAATTTGTTGTATGCTATGCAAAGTGGGATAGGGGGTGGGTTCAATTGGATTTGGTGGTGGGACAGTCTTGGCTCTTTCTTGTTCTGGTGCCATTGGATGTATGAAAATATTGGCGGCGATGTAATTTGCAAGTGGTGATATTATAGGGGAGTGTGGGTTAGACTAATTTTATATTTTGGCTACATGTTTTAATGCTACAAGCCATTAACAAGCAATATGGATTGTATGTTTGTGGTATCATATGTGCTTTGAATATTCTATGACATGTAAGACTGCAAGTAACTATTTGTGTTTGGAACAAATATAAATCGATTATATTACAAGTTTGCTGCTATAGTGATTTGAGTACGCTTGTTAACTTTGTGAGTGAAAACTATTTTACAATTGCATATTAAGGGGGTCCTATACACCCTATGTTTGGAGGTCCACATGTTTCTACATGATACTGTTTACAATTGCTTACATGAATTATTTTGCTTACCAAGAATATAGAATTGCTAGAATTGATGAGGCAGAATATGTATATATGTATGTATGTATGTATGTATGTATGTATGTATGTATGTATGTGTATGTATGTATGTATATATGTATACATATATATAAATATATATATGTATGTATCTATATATGTATATATGTATGTATACATATATATATGTAATATATATATATATACATACATACATACATACATTATATATATATATATGTATGTATATATATATGTATGTATATATATATATGTATGTATGTATGTATGTATATATGTATATATGTATGTCTATATATCATAGAGATTATATGGTATATTTGGCTGACACCTTGTCATTTTGTGTCTTGTTCACTCTGTTTCATCGGTGTGCAAAGAAATACATGTTCATCCCAGCCCATTGTTCCTTCAAAGCTTTGTTGATGGTCAGTTGCAATTGAAAGGTATACAATTTTGTAATAGTATTTGTGTAATATTCTTTGTGTAATCTTCTTGATGTAGTGATTGATCCCTCCTTTCATTTATTCTTGTAGCAAGTAGGATAAAGGTGAGTGCAACAAGACACGACATCGGGAAAATCCATACTATATAGGTGAGGTTTCTAACCTCACTAAGGCTCTACCACTTTCTCCTACTAGTAAATGGTTTTTTGTTTTCTCGCTGATTTTGATCATATGTTTTTGGTGTTTCTTAATTAGAAGGATTTTTATGGCTTTCTCGGTGCATGCAGAATGTGCTTGATGAAGTGTATGGCATCTAGGGGATTTATGAACACTTCAAAATTTTGTGTTCTTAAACACACTTTATTTTTCAAGGAGAATAATGCTTCTTTCTAGCATCACTCTGTCTTTAATGGGTTACTATTTCTTATGTTTCTTTCCTCTCATGGTTAGCCAAAAGTTGTCATCATTGAATTGCCCTCCATGTGACCATGCCACCTATGCTTTTAATATGTATATGCACATATATTTGTAGATGCATATATGTACATACGTTTATATATGTATATGCATATATGTACTTTTATGTTTATGCATAATTGTACATATATATATATATATATATATATGCATATATATATATAACAATATATGTACGAAATTATGCACATACATTTATATGTAATACAAGTTAATAAACAATTGCACTAAAGAATAGAATAATACAAGTGCATGGCACACAACCTTCCAAACTAAACTACAAAGTTATTATGCACATACATATATATGAACTAAGGTATGAATGTTCATAGATTAGTGCATGTACATACATATGGAGATCTACTATGTTTGTACATGCAGTAATCTATGCACATACATATATATGTATCTGCACAATGATTGATTGTGCAATGAGGAACAAATGAATAGAAGTAGGGTAGGTCAACTTTGAACATACATACATACATATATAGCTATATATATATATATATATATGTATGTATGTATACATATATGTATATATGTATGTATATATACATATATCAACCTTCCTTCTCCTCCTTCCTTTCCCTTCCTCTTTTATATATATTTATGTCTATATATATGTATGTATATATACATATATATATATATATATATGTATATATACATATGTATATGTATATATATGTATATATATATCTATATCTATATCTACACACACATATATATACATACATACATGCATACATACATATATATATATATATATATATATATATGTATACATACATATATATATATATATATATATATATATATATTGTCTCATCAATTATAGCAATTCTATATTCTTGGTAAGAAAAATAATTCATGTAAGAAATTGTAAACAATATCATGTAGAAACATGTGGACCTCCAAACATAGGGTGTATAGGACCCCCTTAATATGCAATTGTAAAACAACTTTCACCCAAAAAGTCAACAAGGGTACTCGAATCACTGTACCGCCAAAATTGTATTATAATCGGTTTATATTTGTCCCAAACACAAATAGTTATTCGCAATCTTACATGTCATAGAATATTCAAAGCACATTTGATACTACAAACATACAAGCCATATTGATTGTTAATGGCCCGTAGCATTAAAACATGCAGCCAAAATGTTAAATTAGTATAACCAACACTCCCCTAATATATCACCACTTGCATTACATCACTGCCAATATTTTCATACATCCAATGGCACTAGAACAACAAAGAACCAAGACTGTTTCATCACCAATTCCATTATATTATACAGAAGAGGTTGTTGCACTTTATACATTATATATCATGTAAATGATGTTGCAAGTGTTGTGTACATGACTATATGAAGATTCAAGTGATATTGTTAGTGGTTGTTAATGCATAATGTTGTATACATGAAATAGTTATGTGAAGTGTGTTGTACATTTCAGCCCAATCAAGCAATCACCATAAACAAAGTTTGAGTATAATTAAGTAGACTTCCATTAACAAGCAATTGCACTACACTGCCAACATGGGCATCATATTGCTAATTAGGCCCATAAAAAAATCCATTTAATAAACCAATAAACAGATCCATTTGATATCAAATCTTAAATATAGGCATGTGCATAATGGTGGCAACAATACTTACATATTATAGGACAAAAATTTGTAGTGACATTGGAGGTTATAGCATTGAGGAGACTTCTTTTTTAGAAGAGCATTTAAGTATTAAACTATGTATCATTATACTTTAAAAATTATCAGTGTATGCAACATGGTTTAATACTAAAAATTCTCTGGTGAAAAGAAGCCTCCCCAATGCATTGATGAACAAGTTTCGATGCGAAACCAAATGAATAGTTGAGAATGTTTGCAAACAAAAGGAATGAGAATGAGCGGGATATGTGAGAATTTGGAGCATTGAATGAACCTTGATCTTTGATTTACTTGCTCGACAGACCGAGTAAATGCGAAGGGACACATAAGGAAAGATGGTCAGTTGAGGTAACGAAGGAGGCGATGAGCAATTAATTCTCTGAATTGTTCGTTTAGGGTGGCAAGGCTATCCTGGACACGCGGTCATCTAATCCACTGTACGTAGATGTGTTCGCCGATTAAGGAGGCAAATGGGCTCCACTTTGGGGTGGAGGGAAAAATGGGCCCATTTTGGACATGTTGGTGTAAATGGTGCTTGACAGGAGGCATGGTGCTCAATTTTTTCAAAATAAAATATTGGGTCTGATGCACAAGTGGCAGGGTGACGTGGTGGGAAAAAAATTCTACTTAATATCAGGGTATTACAATCCCCAACAACAAAATTAAATAGACAAAAATTGAACTATATATTGCACCCCGGAATACACAACAAAAAAGTAGCCAATCAGTCATATAGTTGTAGTGATGGACCCTCCCAACATCAATCAAGCATGCCAAGATAAAACATTTGGAGATGTGTTCTCATCTCTTGCTTGTGTGTTCTGAGTTTCCCTTACATGATTTTCATTTGCATTTGTAAATTGAGTGTTAATTAGATGCAATGATGTTGAAAGACTATTTGCAATAGAGAGTGGAGTGCAACCTACATTTGGATTGACACTCAAATTGACATTCAACTCCCCAAACAGAGGGATGTATATGTTCAATATATCCCGAAACAAGGCATGGTTGTGTGCAAACGAGTTTGTAGGACTTCTTATATGTCTTTCTCGCTACAATGACCTATGGGACCAGTTGATTTCTCTTTCCTTCCTATCTTGTTTCTTTTGAACCCTCTGTTGCTCCATCTTGTCCTGCCTTTCCTTCTTATCTTGTTTCTTTTCAACTCGATCTTAGTCCCTCTTTTGCTCTCTTTCCTTCCTATCTTATATCCTTTGAACTATCTCTTGCTCCTTCTACTCTCTCTCCTTCCTATCTTGTTGCTTTCTAGCTTTGTCTTCCTCCTTCTGCTTTATTTCCTTGCTCAAATCTGCATAGTAATCTAGCAACTGTGGTATGGAAAAAGTGTTAGGTGGATAAGGCAATGAATAAGTTCCTTGCTCTTCTTCACACTGCAAGACAATACCCAATTTTTTGGCTCCATCAACCAACCAAGATGGTTGGGTAGGGGCCAAGGGAAGGCTTAAACCATCATAACCCTCATTAGTAGCTCCTTCTACCAACCAAGAGGGTTGGGTAGGGGGTGATGGAAGACTTGGACTATCATTATCCATATTCATAGATCCATTTGTCAACCAAAACAATGGGGTAGGGGCTAAGGGAAGAGTCATGTCGTTGTTATGTTCCTCACGTTGGTTGTCCACCATCTCATTTGTTTGAAGATTAACTGTTTCATTCATTGTCAATTCCCAATGTCATGATGTTGTTGTCCACCTGCCTGATGGAGCAGTAACTACGACAACTCTCTCAGCTTCTACATTTTGTTCTTCTTCAGGGGGAATGAAACCCCTCTTTGACTTGCAAGCCACCTTGTTGTGGCTCTCTTCTTCATTGTCTTGGACTCATATCAACTTTATATTGAACCTACACACATTATTGAGACATGTTTGAAACAATGATAAGAAACACCATTGAACACCCTTAAAGACAGAGTGATGCATGTTTGTTTTTTAATTCCTTTATTGTGTTAGTTGATAGTTTATAATGGTAAATTCGGTAAGTGTTGAAGTTTTATTTGATCATATTATTTTGTTTGAATTGCACATGTTTAAAACTTTTTTGATTGAAATGAAAGCAATATGTGTAATGTCATAAAGCCGATTGGAACTAACAATGTAGATAACTGAAATTCATTGTCATTCATCAAGAGGCATCAAGCATGAAATAGCGTGATATTGAGTTACAAGTTTCTGATATATGAGAATGTTGGAATTGAACATTCATACACAATCATAAATAATATTAGTCAAAACCCTAGATAGTGAGTTAGAAAGAATCTGTTGCAACAATGGCATTGCCATGCAAAAAGGTGGCCTGGCCTTGTGCAACAATCACATAGGGTTTAACAATCACAATCTAAGGAACTGGAAAGCATTTACATCCATAAACAGTGTTAAGTTGAAACCCTGGATATTGAGTCAACATGTAGTGGGTGAGAAACATTTATAGTGCAAATAATTGATTTATATACCTAGGCATATAGAACATAACAAAAATACTAGGAATTGAACTAAAATTACTTGACATTCATAAATAAATAAAGTTGAAACACTTGATATAATTGTCACTTTCATATACTCGAAAAAAGTTAGAGTACGTAGAACTGATCTATATTGGCAACCATATTGAAAAGTCCAGCAAACAAACTTAAATGACTTGACATACATAAACTCTATAAGTTGAAACCCTAGATATTGAGTTATAGGTTTGTGGGTCACATAACTTTTACAATGAATATAACACATCTATATTGGGAAACAGTAAGAACTTAAGAACAACCTAGAAAATGAAAACAACTTCTTGGACATTCAAAAATAGTGTAAGTTGAAACCCCAGATGTTGAGTAAAATGTTTTTTTGAGAAACGTTACCATCGCATACAACATATTGTCATAGGGACGTGAATAGTTAATATGAAAAAGCAATGATATGTATTGTATGGTGAAAATCACTTGCATTGTGCATTGAATAGATTGGCATTCATAGGCATAAACAAGAAGTTTGAGATTGGCATTCATAGGCATAAACAGTGTGTTTGTGTAGAGTACATGAATGTTGATGTGTGTTGTTGGTGTTGCTTCTTCTCCTCTTTGTTTGTTTGCCTCTAGTAAAACGGTGCACTAAATATGAAAGTGAGATGTGGTTAATGGAAATGCAATTTTGAATTTGAAAATCTCTTTATATGTTTAATGTTGTTTGGTATGGAGTCTTTAATTTCGGTCCTCCTTTTTCAAATTTGAAATTTTGTTTGGGTGCCTTCAATTGCATAGTTTGTATGTATTTATGGTGTGTAGTTTTTGTTTGTTGGTCAAGCAAATGTGGTGGCCTTATTTCCATTTTTTTGGTGGTTGCAAGTGGAAAAAGAGGAGTTTGAACCAATTATCGTGCGAATGGAGTTGACAAATGGGACAGTTGGGTGAAGCCACAATAGTGGTTTACAATTCAAGTGAGGAAGGAAAACTCACAAAAAATAAATACATGGTAAAAAAATTGTTTTTAGGGGTTCGTACAAACCAGGGTTTGAGTGAACCCTTTTAATTATTTCCCGTCCAAAAACCCAACAAAATCCCTTATGGAATGGTGGTTCGCTGGAACCAAGGTTTGTTCGAACCCCCCTTATCCCTCATCCCCCCCTAAGACACAAAAAAAATCTAAATTTTGGCACTTCGGAGCTCGGGTTGAAGACAAAAATGGTGGAGACTTCACAAACCCAACTGTAATCAGGTAGTCCTCAGAACAAGCTATCCAACGAATATAATTTTAATATGTTTTGGTTTCATTATTTATTTGCTTTTTTAGTTTTATTAAACATAGGTTTTTCACGAAAAATCAAGCTCTTTGTTCTGCACATGTGGAAAAATAGCATATTATAATTTTTTTTTTGAAAAATATGAGTTCACCAGATATTGAAGTCCTTGATCCAACAAAAAAAAAACTGCATTTTGATGTACATACAAAAAAAGTTACATGTTATACGGTCGCGCTATGTCTAAATTGTAATTGGTTTGACTTTGAAACTTGATTAAAGAAAAAATATTTAATAAAAAACTATCTAACCAAGTGGAAGCACTAGATATCAGAGTTATGAATCTAAATTTGAAAGAATTGGAATTTTATCCTTCATGGAAAAAAAGTTATGTGTTATATAGTGAGCGTCACTTTTTAAAAATATTGCTTTTTGAAAAAAACTAGTTTTTGAGGGAGATGGAAAAAGAAGTGCAAAATGATTCCAAAAATTTTGAAAAAATATATTTAGAATCTACAGACAAAATGTCACAAAACTCTAGTTTGCATCATCTTCAAATTCCTCATGGTTTAGTCGCTATAGATGCCCGAAAGTGAAAATTTAGTTAAAAATACATATTTCAGTGTCCAATTTGGCCAAAAATTGTAAACCACTATGTGGGATCACCCCAGTTATGAATGATTTCTTTTCATTTCAGTGTTGTATTGATGGCACAATGGGATAGGGGGTGGGTTGGATTGGATTTGGCCAATGGGACAGTCTTAGCTCGTAGTTGTTCTCCTCGTGCCACTTGTATTAAAATAGTGGTCGTGAGCTAATGCAAGTGGTGATATTAAAGGGGAGCGTGGGTTATACTAAATTTTTATTACGGGTGCAAGTTGCAAAGCTACAGGCCATTAAGAATCAATATGGCTTGTATGTTTGAGGTGCTAGATGTGCTTTGAATATTCTTTGACATGTAAGATTGCGATATATTATTTGTGTTAAGGACAAATATAAACTAATTATAATACAATTTTGATGGTATAGTGAATCATGTACCTTTGTTGACTTTGTGGGTGAAAACTGATTTACATTTGCATTTTAAGGCGGTCTACTATGGGGCCCACCTGGGACTATTTTCCGTCCCCAATATAGGCTCCCTCCCTAATTTGGGCCCCTCTCCCCTAACTAAGAAAAACAATAGTATTGTCTAACGATGAGTACTAACATGTGACACTTAGTACTTGTCTTTATAGTATTGTTATTATTGTTTTTTAGATTTGATAAAAAATAAATGTAAGTTTTGTTAAATATAGTGTTTTAGTTTTGTTAATTAGAGTGATTTAATATTGTTAATTAGTTAGGGTTAAAATTTATTGTTAGGATCAAGGTTAGGTTTATAGTTCTGGATAGTGTTACAACCATAGTTATGGTTAGAGATTGGTCTAGGATTAGGATGATGGTTTAGAATTTATTATTAAGGTTAAATTTTATTCGTAGTAGACACAAATGCAACTAAATATCTTCATTCAAATCAATATTAGTTAAATATTAATGAACCAATGATTATAGATGGTATGATTTTTTCAAAGTCCATGAATGATAGAGAAAACACTTCTAGAATAAATTGTGTATGCTATTTTGAATTGACGTTTCAAACAACACTCAATGATTCATCATAGGAAGAGGATAATGAACAAGAGTTGTAGAGCAGCGAAGTTCCTATCAAAAAGTGCAAGAATAGTCCTATTTTTATTTGTTGTAATATATAAAATTGTATTAGGGTTATGGTTATTGTTAGGTCTAGGATTAGGGTTAGGGTTAAGGTTAGGAGTTAAGATTAGGGTTATGGTTAGGGTTAGGGTTAAAGATAGCAATAGGGCTAAGGTTAGGGTTATGGTTAGGAGTAGGGTTATGATAACTCATTTAAATACAAATATAACATTGTGAGTAAGTTTTAATTGTGATAGTTGGGAATATTAATTGACTTAACTCAGTATAGAATATTTTAATGATGAATTAGTGTGAATGTTTGTTTTAAAGTTTTTTTTTTTATATTTCATTGCTATGTTTCGTGGTATATTAAGTTAGACAATAGAGGTTGTAAGGAAAGTTGTTGAATGAATGAAAATGTTTGTGCGTAAGTTTCATGTTAACATTATTTTTCAAATTTAAAATATTTTTTAAAAAAGTCTTCAAATTAATTTCCTTAAAAATTTATAAAATGCAATTATTTTGTCATAAGATGCCTGGAATTTTTTTGTCATTTTCCTCCATTGTATGACCTCTTCTTGTAATTATTTGAAATGGATCTTGCAATTTTTTTCAATATCATTTTCATTAAATCCATTTGAATTTAAAAAACATTTAATAATAATCAACTTGTGATAGACACTTCTAAATCAGTACTTGAATAAAAATTATTTCAATTTGTTGCAAAAGATTTTTCAAAAAAATATTTTACTTAATATCAGTTTACAGGATTAAAAATATATATATTGAACATGTCAAATACATACATATATATATATATATTACAAAATCCTATAAAACTATAAAAATCAAACAATATTTAATAAGTGTTAGCATTGTCCATACAAAAAATAACTTTATTTTTTTTTACATAGTATTACAAATAAACAAATATTTAAATTTTGAAAACCTATACAAATATTAAAAAGATTCCCTAACAATCTATAAACAAAATTATATTTTATAATTTAAAATATGTTGTATGTAAATATCCCTCACTTTTCAAAAGGTAAAGTCAACTTAGAAAATTATATTTTATAATTTAAAATATGTTGTATGTAAATATCCCTCACTTTTCAAAAGGTAAAGTCAACTTAGTTCATAATTGATTGTAGTGCAAATGTAGTTTTACCAAAATAATGAATGGTAGATTCATATACGTTGGATACTCCTATTTTACCCCTTAAAAAAAATAGTAAAATAGGCATTTAGAGATGGTTAAATTTTTCTTCCTAATCATATTATAAAATATTTCTTAGATAATATTTAAATTTAAAATATTCCCTAACAGTCTATAGAGAAAACGATAGTTATTGTAAATATAACAAAAACATTCTACACTTTTAATACATTTGTTTCTTTAAGCCTATAGTAGAAAATTATACATGATAATTATACGTGATATGAAAATGAAGTAGTAATTGAGAGCAATTAGAACTAAATTTTTTATTAAGACTAAAATTACTTATTTTAAATAAATAGCAATGAAAAAAATAAATCACTATATAACAAGATTAATTTAATATATTAGATATTAATTTAATATAATATAATATATTATAAAAATATTTAATAATATAATATATTACAAATATATTAAATTATTTAAAAGATAATATATTACATAATTTAAAATTAAAATATAAAATTATAATATTATTATTTAATATATTATATTATATATTAATGTTATATATGTTACATATTATATTGTATATATATTATAATATTATATTACAATGTTCAAAATATATATTATAAATTATATATGTTAGATATAGTATATATATTATAATATTATAATATTTTCTTAAATTAATAATATAATATATTAAAAATACATTATTTATTTGAATTTGTTACTAGATTATTTTATGTATTTGAATTTATTTTTTGAATTATATTTTATTTAAGATATGACAAGTAAATAAATAAGTAGAATGAAAAATATAACAAGTATTAGCTAAATTATTTTTTCATTATAGCCTTTGTGACAAAAAAACCTAAAAAACTGCCATAAAAAGTTTATGCTCCCTAAAATCCACCCTTATCACTCAAAACTTTTCTGCCAATAGAAAATTAATTTTGGATAAATGTTTTGTTATATATTTTGCAAGTTTACTTTAATAATATACAATTTTTTGTCAAATAAGAAAACAAGTTGAATTCTCATTTTTTTTAAACAAAGTTATTAATAACTTGTTAACAACAGTAGAACTCCCTTGGAGGAACTAATAATATGATTGTAGAAATGACCCTAAGAAGAGTTAAGTGGTGGGAGAGGGTAGGGAGGGAGGAGATTGGAAAACAAAGTAAAAGTGAAAATAAGAAGAAAAAAATGATGAAAACATGGCAGAAGAATGAATAATACAGTAATATGAAATATAACAAATAATTTGATCAAAAAAAGGTTAAAGGTTAAATAATTCAAACAATGAATAAATAAGTCTAAGAGAATTATATAGATGAATTATATAACAAAAAGATTGATGAAGAATTGCCAAATTATTAAAAGAAATAAAAGAAGATATAAAGAAAAATATACAACTTAAAACAATAATAATTTAACTAAAGTAAAAAGAAAAATATGACATTCTATATAAAACATAAATTGGAAAACTAAATAAATGATTCAATTAAAATAAAAAAATAGATGGTTAAAATATAAAATGTTATATTATATATTAATATAAATAGATAAAATATTAATATAGGTTAATTTATTTACTTACAAAATATTACTTGCATAATATAAGATATAAATAGAAATAATATATATAAATTCTACATTAATACACTTTTTTATATACAAACTAATATTACCTACATTAAAAGAGGTTATACATTATATATAATAAAGACCTAAAATAAGAGAGAAAATAAAGATCGATCGTATGCAGATGGATGCAAAAAATGCAGAGTTGGAAAAGATAGATGCCGGCAAGGGAGACAAGAGCAATGGAGATAAGGCATTGGAGGTCCTGTTGCTGGAAGCATAAACAAGGCATGAAGTTCCTAGTAAAACTTGGATCGCGGCTAGCAATGTCAATCTTCAAGTTTCTGATGACATCCCAGTTGTTGCCATTCCTAACGTGCTCCTGAACTCCAAGGTAGAGAAGCTCAAGAAGAATGCGGTCATTGCAAAATTTATAGGTATTTGGCCTCCTATGAAAAAAATTAAGGAATGGATCGATAGTAAATGGCTGGGGGTGAAAGCTAAGGTGTGCTTCCTTGCCCTGCGGTTCTTGCAGATTGAATTTGAATCGGAGTTCCAGAGAGACAACATTCTGAAGGGAGGATTGTGGTATATGGGGAATTTGGGGCTTTACATTAGGGATTGGATGCCAGGTTTTGATCCACATAAAGAGCTGATTCGACAAGCCTCCATATGGATTAGGATGTATAGGCTACCATTGGAGCTTTGGACAGAGGAGATCTTCAAGCTCATAGGTAATGCATTGGGTTCCTTCATCTCCTACTCTGAGGCACCACAACATGGCAAGGTGGCTCCCTATGCAAGGATTTGTGTGTATCTAGATTTAATTCAACCTCTTAAACATTCCATCATGTTGTCCTCGACAATCGGTTTATGGCTTCAAGAGTTGGAATATGAATGTCTTCTAATTCAGTGCTTCAAATGTCGAAAGATAGGGCACCTTGCGTGATCTTGCAATAAAGTTAAGTAGTCGGAAGTAAGTAATTCCTCATAAGAAAATGGTGAATCCGTTCTTCATAAGGTTCTCGAATCTCCTGCGAGATTCGAGCTTCCAGCGTTGGACAAGTCGACTCCTAGGTCCCTGACTTTGGTTGATCAATTTATCTCTTCGCCAAAGAATATTGTTAAGGAGCTTTTGGCTCCTCCAACCAAGCCCTCTGGGGAGGATAATATCATTGGGAGAGAGATTCTCACGGAGTCCAATTTTTCCCTATCACAAATACCTTATTTGGAAACTAAGAGTGAATTTATCTCCTTGCCCCCTGGTGGGACAAAAGTTTCAAAAGAAGAAGTGGATTCAGAGGATAAGGAAAATGAATGGAAAATTCAAACCAGAAGTGGGAAGAGAGGCAAACAAAATATCTTGATGGATGTTGGGGGTCCCTCCCTAAGGGGTAGGAAGATGGATGCTTGCAAGGAAAAAAATGTTGTCCTGGTTGATATAGGGAAAGGGACGTAGGAAACAATGAACAAATTTGTGAAGAAAGGGGGCAAGCACTCCCTAGCTCCCCTTAAGAAATGAAGATTTTGAGCTAGAATGTATGTGGCCTGAATGGCTTGAAGAAGTATCATTTGGTCAAATGGCTCATTGAGAAGGAAGCGCCCTATGTGTTTATGATGCAAGAAACTAAGCTAGGAAAGGAAGACATGTTCAAGGTTTTGAATAGAATCTAGAAATTGGTTGATGGTTGTGCGATTGGCATAGCTAGTTCGATTGGTGGTCTTGTGACTGCCTAGAATAAATCAAGGTTTGTTGGTACTGAGATCTCGGGCGATGATAACGAAATCATGGTGGAATTAAGGCATGTGCAGGTCACTGAAAGGTTTTTAATTACAAATGTTTATGGGAAAAATCAGGAAGGTGAAAAGATTAGATGCTGGAACCACTTGGTAGACCTTAGGGCCCATCATCCAGAGGAGAATTGGATTGTGGGTGAAGACTTCAATGCTATTTTAGCCGTCGAGGACAAAAAAGGAGGCAGAGTTCTGGGAAGCCTAGGTTTGAATGGATTTCAAAAATTTTGTGATGAGCTTTCGCTGATAGATATGCAACCTAAGGTGGGCTGGTTTACTTGGTCCAATAGAAGGAGTGGGGATGCCAACATCTTGTGTAGATTGGATAGATTCTTAATAAACTCAGAGTGGATCTTGTAGCTAGTTAACTTCTTCTCTGAAGTGTGCAATTTTGGCAGTTCTAATCATTAGCCTATAAGATTGGTCAGTTTGGTTGGTCATAAGAAAAAAGGAATCCCTTCCAAGATGGAGGCTTTCTGGTATGAGCATCTGAACTTCTATGGAGCTTTGAAAGGTTGGTGGCAGAAGGAATTCAAAGGGAATAAGTGATTTATCCTTTATCAAAAACTTTTAGAAGTCCAAAAGCAGGCCAAGGATTGGAATAGAAATGTTATGGGTAATCTTTTTGCTACAAAAATCAAAGTGGAAGAGGACTTGGCCAAGGCTGAACAAGATTGTGCCAGCTCTGGTTTCTCCCTCCTACCAAGGAAAGGGAAAAATATAAGCTAGAAGAATTGAACAAGATTCTGCGTATGGAGGAATTATTTTGGCTTCAAAAATCCAAGATTAAGTGGTTGAAGGAAGCTGACAATAATACCATGTTCTTTCATATTTCCATCGTTATTAGGAGAAATCACAACAAAATATTGAAAATCGAGTTTCCGGAAGGTTCGACTTTTGAATATATAGAAGCAATAAGGCAAGAAGGTAGGAGTTTTTTTCAGAACATGCTTGGTGCCATAGATGATGTCAACCTTGAAGCCCAATCCAAATTTCTGGCCAATATTCCAAATTTAGTAAATGAGGAGATGAATGCGAAGTTGATGGCGTCATTCTCCAAGGAGGAAGTTAAATCTGTTGCCTTTTCTCTGGGAGCTATAAAGGCTCTAAGGCCTGATGGTTTTCAAGCTAGCTTCTTCCACAAGTTTGGGGATCTCATGGGTGATGATGTTTGGCTTGCAGTGGAAGAGTGTAGATTGAGGAAATATATGATGAGTGGTTGGAATTCAACATATATCACCCTTATTCCCAAAGTTAAGAGCCCCAAATAATTTGATGAGTATAAACCTATATCTCTGTGTAACTCAATTTACAAGATTGTTTCCAAGGTGATGGCCACAAGGCTTAAAGTCTGCCTAGAAATTTTTATCACTGAAGAGTAGAGTGGCTTCTGAAGGGAAGGTAGATTTTAGATGGTGTTGTTCTTGCTCATGAAGTGGTTCACTCCATCAAAGGAAAAAAGAAGGAAAGTATGGTTATCAAATTGGATATGAACAAGGCATTTGATAGGGTTTTGTGGGCTTTTCTACTTGTTGTTATGAAGAAAATGGGGTTTGGAGAAGCTTGGTGCAGCTGGATTCTTAGTTGTGTTTCCCCAGTTCAATATGATGTTTTGATCAATGGTAGAGCAACTAATTTTTTCCAGGAAAGCGTGGTTTGAGTCAGGGGGATCCCCTTTCACCGTTCCTCTTCTTGATTATGGCAGAAGCTTTGAGTTATGCTCTAAGGACAACAAAGGTCAAAGGAAAAATTAAGGGGTTGCAGATTTCTAGTGGATGCTCCAATCTCACCCATCTACAATTTGTGGATGACACCCTTCTTTTCTATGAAGTTTCAGTCAGGGAAGCCTTAGGGCTAAAGAGAATTTTATCTGATTACAAGAAGGAATTCAGTCAGAAAATCAATCAAAACAAATCTTGTATCTTCTTCCTTAAAGAGGATTGTCAAGATGCTCTTGAGGTTTAAAGAATCTTAGGGTTCAATATTGGTCTTCTTCATAGCAAATATTTAGGCTTACTATTGGTCAGTAGTAGGGCATCTGAGGAAGAATGTAGAAAGGTAGTTGATAAGGTCCAAGGTAAGCTCACCTCTTGGAAAGGAAAATGGTTGACTTTTGCCAATTGTGCTTTCCTAATCAAGGCTTATTTGGCTATTGTCCCCATATATACAATGTCAGTTTTCAAAATCCCTAGAAAAATTGCTAAAACCTTAGAGAAAACGCAAAGAAATTTCCTTTGGAGGGGCTCAGAAGATAAATTCAAATTCAATCTGGTTAATTGGATGAAGGTTGCAAACCCAAGAAGTTGGGTGGTCTTGGGTTCCACAATCGCAAAGCTATGAACAGAGCCTTGGGTGTGAAGCTGGGCTGGAGAATGTATGAGGAAAGGGACAGGCTATGGAGTAGAGTAATTCAAGAAAAATATCTTCAAAATTATTTGAAGCATCTTTTTGATGTGGACTTGGTCTTGCCTTGTGGGTCAAGCATCTAGAATCTTGTCAGAATCAGCTCTAGAATTCTTTTTCTTGACTTAGTTTGGCAAGTTAGGCTGGGGTCCAAGGTCAGGTTTTGGAGGGACTTGTGGGTTGCAAGAAAGCCACTAGTTAATAAGTCAGTTTTCTCTAGCTTGGCTACTTTGGTTGAGCCCAATATGGGCATTCTAATTAGGGACTACAAGGAAAATGTTGATGGTAGATGGGCTTGGAAGATCTCGAAAGGGCTGGAAGGGGAATATTGGAGGCATTGGCAATAATTTTTGTGAAGATGAAAACCACCTTTTCCTTTTATGTGACGATGTTCAAGTGCTCTAGGGAAGGTTTCTAAGTCAATGGAAGCTTAGTTGGGAAAATCCTAGGGATGTGAAGATGTCACTCAAGGGCTAGGACCTCAAAATAAAAAGAAAAGTTCTTAGGCTCGTGTGGGATGTCCTCCCAACTCTTTTGATTTGGAATGTCTGGTTGGAACACAACAAAAAAGTTTTTTGTGATTAGGAAAGAGGCATTGATAAAGTGTGGGATCAAATAGAAAGTCTTATTGGTGAATTAGGGGATATCAGGAAAAGTAAAGATTGGCATATTAGTGACTAGGAATTGGATTGGACTGATGAGTGGCCAAGATTTAGGTGGTTGAATTTGAAGGATGCTCAGAGGTTGAAAGTCAAAGATGAGAATGAGTTTAGATGGCTCCCCCCAGACCATGGATGGATAAAACTTAACTTCGATGGCGCAACCCGTGGCAATCTTGGTAAGGCTGGCGGGGGTGGGATCTTTAGAGATGAGCATGGGTAGCCACTAGGTTACTTTTCAGTCAACTTAGGAGTGGACACCAATAACATTGTTGAAGCCTATGCAGTACAGGAAGGCCTTAGGATAGCTAAAGAGAAAATTTGGTCCAATCTTTGGATTGAAGGTGATTCAAAATTGGTAATTGATCTTGTCGAGAAAAAGGATTCAAAAAATTGGAGACTAGAGCAGGTTTTGTGTGAGATCAAGCTCTTGTCGAAGGTGTTCTCTGGTTTCAAATTGTCCCATATAAAGAGAAAAGGAAACATGGCAACAAATTGGGCTACCAATCAAGGCATCGATGCAATGAATAGTTGTAGGGCTGGCATTGGGAAGCTCCATTTCTTTTATTTTTTCGATCTTCTTAAGTTGATCCATACTGATATGATGGAGCAACCGCCTGATTTGGGGCTTGCTCTCTAAGTTTCCTGGGGGTGTTTCTTTTGTGGTGGCATTGTGTGGTTGCCTGTGGGTCTTTGTGCTTTCTGCGGTGGTCATTGGGTGTCTAATTGTGGGCGTTGGGTGTTTTCCCTGTTGTCCTCGATTCCTCTCTATGGTTTTTCTCTCTATTGTTATGATTTGTCTTGATGGCTCTACAGTGTTTTTGATCGGGTCCCTAGTCCCTTACCAGGGTATATACAACAAAAAAAGACCTAAAATAGTATAGGTTATCTTATATACTATATATTACAGGTTATAATTTTCTTTTCGGAGAACCTATATATATTAATATAAATTGATATAAAAATATACATGAGGAAAAAACTTATTAATAATAAGGACATATAATAATCAAATTATAATATTAAAAACATAGATAACAAATATATTAATTGTATGGAATTGGGTATGAACTATATGGAATTGGGTAGTAGTAATTTTGTATAGGTGTATGAAAAGTACTGAAATGGGTAGTAATATTTTGTATAGGAACTAAATAGTTTGTGTATGATTTTGGCCAGTGGGTTGATCAAATTTTATATGGTTCTCCTACCAAACAGTTGATATACTTTATGTATTATATATATAGTCTATTAATTTAATTTTAGGCTTCTTGCCATTTGCCTAAAAAAAAGATATTAATCTAATGGAAAGAATAATATAATTTTTATTTTATTTTTTATTTTAATATTGTCAATCCAAATCTCTAAAAAATAGTTAATTGATTTTTGTAAGATTAAAAAATAACAATTACATACATAAAAAAAAATCATTATGTAGAATAAGTAACATTTATTTATTTTTATATCATGAAAGAATAATACAATTTTTTTATTATTATTTTAATAGTGTGAATCCAAATCTCTATAAAATAGTTAATTGATTTTTGTTAGATTTTATTTAATAAAAAATAACAATTAAATACATACAAAAAATCATTCTTAAAAAATATCAAAATAAGTAACATTTGCTTATTTTAGAAAGATTTAATGAAATGACTTTATAAAGCAAAAAATGAAAAATCAATCTTTAAAAAAATGTTTGCATTGCTTTCCCTACATTTCCGTCAATAACACACATAACTTTTTAACCAATCATATGCACAAAAAATAATTTTTATAATTTGTAAAGTTAAATATTTTACAAGTTGATTTTACAAAATTTATTTAAAAATAAAAAATAAAAATATTGTTTTGATTGGTTGAAAACTAAATTATTAATAACTAGTTAGTAAAACTCATTACAATAGTACTATGCCTCATGCCAAGTACTAAAAATAAGTAGTAAAGTTGTTAAGTAAGGATTTAGTGGTGAGAGGAGTCAATGAATCACACTTATCAAGTTTATCCCAATGATTAGGAATGTGTTGGTCAATTAGAATAAACTCCCAACTTGTAAGAGCACCTTCATCATTAGCTTGCTCACCATCTAAAGGTTGAGTATCATTCTTCATAAAAGAAATAACAAAGCAAGGTGAGGAAACTTCTTGTTATTCGGTCAACTATGGGAACCTCTATCACAAGGCTAAGAAAAAACTAAGGGTTGATATGAATGTTAGGACCGACCATGAGCACTATGGTTGTGGGATCTATGTTGAGAAAGTTAAGAAGCGTGAAAATTATACCCATGAGCATTATGACTACATCCACACTGATTCCCTCAAGAAAGGGATGACATGTCCCCTTTTCATAATTAAGTCCATTGGAAGACCCCATAGTTTGTTTCTTCATTTCTCATAAGCTAAGGGATAAAATGAGGAAAATGACTAATAATAATATTTGAAGTTGGCTCTGTCATTTATTTAAAAAGGGTAACTTAAAATTATTATCATTTTATTTTTAAAAATATTTTTAAATAATTTGGAGAGAAGAGGGAAATTCAAATTGAGGGCCCAAAAATAATTTATAAAAAGAGGGTGAATTGGTCAAATGGATCATCACATTGTCATTGTTATCATTTATATTTTAAAAAAAACGCACTTAAGGATGAAAACTCTCTTATCCAAGTGAAGTGATTTCATCCAAAAATCACATTTATGTTGATTATTAAGATTTACCTAGAGATTTTAATTGTGGAAGATTGGATCGATTAAGTATATGCAAGCAAATCAATTTGCTTATTTTTTGGATATATATTATTATCAATTTTCAAGGATGTGCATTGTTATACACCATTTATTATTGGTCATTTAAGCATTATTGTTGTTATCGCAACACTATTTTGTTGTGATTTAAGTTTTTTGTTACACAATCATTATCATACACCTTTGAGGAGAGTGTCATACAATTTTGAGTTGCCATATTACTTCCTAAGCAAAGCTTGTAATATGATTTGGATCTTTCAATCATACTAACTGGTGACTTGGGTGTTATACATTTCTATTTCTATGTAGAGGGAATCCTAGTATTTTATGATGTTGTGTAGCATCCTTCCTCTTTGTGATTAGGCTATTTAGTCGGTAAACCTTATCATGACCCTTTGTACATGTTGTCGCTCCACTTCAACAAGTTGTTATGCATATTTGATGCCTAATCCTCATCCATTCAACCTAACCATAAGATATTATGTGAGTTTGATTGTTGATTTTGCCTTAAATAATTTGTATGAGGGCTTCGATAGTTGTTGCAGCTCATATTAGTATATTGTAAGTGTTAGAATGCTATAATATTAGCTATATCACTAGATTTGTAAGGGTTTCACTATTTGTCACTTTCATATAAGTATTTATGTTGTTTGCATCTATTGTTACATTATATCAATATTATTTATTTTTGGATTGTCTACAATATCCATGATGTTTTTTTTTTTTTTTAGACTGTAGGAATCGGGTAGCACGACCCCATATAAACTGCAGTGCGCCTGGTAAACTTTTTAACGTGACTGGCAGCGTTGGCGCAACACGCCCTCTGATGCCACGGGGGTGGGGGAGACTAGACCTCGTGACCAACCTCCTACAACAGGAAAGATTTAGCCAACCGAGCTAGGGCCCCAACCCCCAATATCCATGATGTTTAATGTATGAGGATTTCTCCTATTTATTTCTGCTATTGTATATTGTTGATTAGAATTTAGATATTGGGGTTTGGCATCTATATTTTATATTTCATATTTATTTTAGTTTGCACAAATTAAATTTTTTGCATATGTTATCAAATTGCTAGCCAGGGTCATTAGAGGCTTTTGACCCCTATTGGAAGGAGAGGTTGGTAAAACTAGCAGCCATACAAGGTGCATTTTTTTGATTGTCAAGAAACATCCATAGATGAGCCACTTAAAATACAACATTATTATCTTTCATTCATGTCTACATGAAAACATTAGAGAAAACCATAGACTTAATAGACAAAATAAATGAATATCAACAAAACATCCTGAAAAGATATCAAAATTTCTCTTTTAAAATGTTGAATATGATTTCCACTCTAAAAATGTGTCATATTAGTTAGGATAGTAGGATATTTAATGTCAATCTTAATGTACTAAGGTAGGATCTCCAAACATATTTGAATGGGTACTTGGACACCCATATAGGTGATTGAGAATGTTAATATTTTATTATTCTCTTTCTAAATTACAATTATTAGTTGTAGTTGCATTAAGAAGGGAGGTGGAGCATGATGGAAAACGTACAAATTGAGTTGACTTCATTTATATCACTTTCCTATTCCTAAGAATTGGTAAGAGAGTAATGAATCGTTGCATGTCATGTGGGATCTATAAAGTGTAATAGATTGTAAAATAGAGCACTACTTTTAGGAATGTGTGCCCACACTTCACATTCATTAAAGATTATTGGGAATTACATTTTCTATTCATGGATGTGCATTTATTAGTCACATGGGACATTGAGATTTTTCCATACCATAGCTTTGGGGTGTTATGGTTTCAAGGATCTACTTGTAGTTTCCTTTCAACTCTTCTCTATATGTTGTATACATTGGATAGAGGTTTTATGGGTAATTATAAGTACACAAGTACTCCTAGAACGATGGTAGATTAAAGGAAGAAGATTGTTGATTATGTATTATTTATTCAAAGATTAATATAGGCTTGTTATCTCATTGGTGGTGGAGTTTTTTTTAAAGGGTATCTTCACATACATCTAATGTTGTGCTGAAATATTATGATTTGTTATTTGTTGATTTGTACTTTCACACATTACTTAAAGGGTCAATAAAATGTTATATTTGTATACTTTATTAAGAAGCTTTCATTTATAGAATTTTACCCTATTTTACAATATTTGGTATCAAATTCTTGGTTATGTTGAGAAGGGGATATCTTTCTTGAAGTGTTGTAAGAACTTTTGACTTGAGTGGTTTTGTAAATTTGTAAGTGATTGAAATCATGGCCTCTAACTTGTGTTCAAAAATTGACAAGTTCAATGATGTTAAAGTAAATAGATATTTTTCTAATTAATTATTTAATTACTTAGGTCCCTTTTGGCACTAAATACTTTACTTAGGTCATACATTTTTTGTCTCAAGTCATAAGATTGGGACAAATGTCATGATCTATTTTTATCCTCACCTAGGGTTTCATCTAGGGTTGTTTTCTTCTTTTCTTTATTATAAGAATTCATTTTTATTTTATTCATTAATGTATTGTATTACACATTCATAATGATTCATGCTTTTTTGAATCAATAGTCTATTTGGCCTCCATGAAAATTCCTATTTATTTTTCTCTCTTTTTGTGACAAGTGTTTGATTGTAGGTGATTCCTGGGAGTTGTAGGGTTGAGGAATCAACAAACAAAATGGTATCAGAGCTCTAGATTTATAATGCCCTATCATTTTTGAGAGTTTTGGTCTTGATCAATCAAATGGTGCATTCTAAATAAAATCAAACTCCATTGTTATCTTCAAACATCCAAAAACCCTAAGATTGCATGTCCAAATATTAAGAATAGAGTTCAAAAAACTTAGGGAAAAATTATTTTGGATCTTTAGATTTGCATTTAAAAAAATCCATATGGTTGTATGTCATTGTACCCCTATTCCACCATTAAAGCCTATGACACCATCTATTATGATGTTTTGAAAGAAAAAAAATAGAACAAAATCAATTAGGGTTTTCAATGAATTTAATAATTTTGCAATGAGTCTTAAAAAATAGGTTTTTTTTTATCGACAACAATAGTCTTATCCAACAACCTTTTACCCACCAATGACATTTGTGAGTTATTGTAGATTCCCCAATGAGGTTTTGTTGGTTGTGATTTGCACCACTAGTGGCCAATCCAATTAGTGACACCTATAAAATCACCCCAAAGGCCCTACCACTAAGGTGAAGACCCTTTGGTAGCTCCACCTCAACAGCCCCATAAAAAAACCTATCAATAAATTATTCTTTGTTCACCATAAAATAACCCTCTAGCTCAAAAGCAATTCCTTGCTTCAGAGAACCACTTTTCATGATCATAGAGGTAGTTTCTCAACCTATTTTGGAAGTTTCAAACCTACAACATGGTTCCCCCCTTGGCAAGCGGTCTTGTGACTTTGGCAATGCTTTCAAGCACGATTCAATTATTCTTGACAATGCCAACATTTTTTTTAATCTCACCAAGGAATATTCTAACTGGATCTTAGTTTATATTTTGGTGCCAACTTTTACCGATGTCAATTGTATGGCTATATCCTAGTCTACCCCCTAGCCCCAATTTTCCCTAAAGGAGCTATTTTTTCTTTTTGGCATAACTTAGGCACACAATGTCAAAATTTGGCAAACAATATATCATCGAAAAGTTAGTTTTGAGCACTTTCTAGTAGTGCAAGTATTTTTATCAGATTGTTATGATGGTACATTTTATCACTTGTCAAAGTTAGATATTCTTTCTAGATCTCGAGCTCATAACTTTTTACTTGGGTTTTCATTTTTTATTCTTATGGTATTGAAAAGGTATTTTAGAGCTCTTCACAACTATCCATGCACTTATTCTATAATTTTTTCCAATTTTCTTTTATTTAATTTATCATTATTTCACATTTTGGTTGATTGCTTAGATATTTTAGCACTTGTAAAACTTCTCTTTGCATGAGATTACTCCATTTGAGATGATCTATAAGTATTTTTTGTATTTGGTCCTTTTTTTTATCATTGTAAGCATCTATTGAATGCACTTTTTAATTGTAAATGTATTGATATAAAGTGCTAGTGTAAAACCCTGTCCCACAACCTAGAGGATGATGCACATTGTGGAAGCACAACTAATTTTTTTTCTTAAAAGGTAAAACAAGATGAGTTACTCACAGAACAGATAAACAATATACAAAGGTTGCATTGTTAGTTATCCACCGCGGTAAACGCCCTATGTGATCTACCAACATCACCTACTGTCAGCTCCGAAGCCGCTGGCCTCTAAGTATATCAAGATGTGTCCTTATTGGGACACTGTCACGCTATGTGACCCTACTGGCCACAAGCAAAACAACCAGTACCTCTACTGAAGTCTCTATCACCTGAAGGTACACTAGACTGTGGGAAAATACCTCCAAATGGTGCACTGGACTGTTGAACACTACCCATATAGGTAGACTGAGTACTCTGTGCTGCCTATGCATCACTAAAGCGTTTGGCACGCCTCCAGTCCCTGTCACCCCCTGATTGATAACCGTCACTCTATCTAGGTGGAAAATCCTTTCATTTTCCTTGAGAGTTCTGGTACTATCCACTATGTGTTGGTGTCTGTTGTGCCCTGGGTGGTCCAGCTCCCTACGGCTGTCCACTGCGTGCACTAGTCCCTGCAGCTGAAGTGCTGCCAACCTGTACTCCAACATGACCACCTAAGGCCATTGCCAAATTCTCCTCAATGAGTCTGGCCTTATCCACTGCTGCCTCCATGGTCTTGGGTTTGAAAACCCGCACACCTCCACTGATTTGGGCATTTAAGCCCCTAAGAAAGTGCTGCACCAACATGCCCTCATCGTCACCTATGTCTGCGTACTGTTTGAGCTCGTAAAAACGACGCTCGTACAACTCCACTGACAGTCATCTGCCGTAGAGTGTGGAACTCATTCCCACGATGCTGTCGCTAATGATCTGAGAGAAATATGGCATGGAACCTCTCAAGAAACATCTCCCAAGACATGGTACTAATATCAATATGGAGCTTTTTCTCCTCCAATCTCCACCATGTGGAGTAAAATCCTCTCAGGTACATAATCACACATCTGGCTCTAGTATTGCTACCATAAGGGTGCATAGAAAAGCATCGGTTTAGGTCAATCAGCTAGGTCTCTGCCTCTAAACTGCTGCCTGATCCATCGAATATGGGAGGTCGAGCCCTAAGTAAGTCCCTCATATGTGCAACTACAACTACATCTGACTGAGCTGGTACATCTCTCTCTCTAACAATAATCTGATCTACCTCCTACCTTGGCCCAAGACGAGCAAGAGTCTCCTCTAGTAACTGACGCAACTATGCGCCCTCGATCCCTGGTGGAGATTGGAGGAGCAAAAGCTCCATATTGATATTGGTACCGTGTCTTGGGAGATGTTTCTTGAGAGGTTTCATGCCATATTTCTCTCAGATCATTTATGACAGCGCCGTGGGGATGAGTTCCACACTCTACAGTAGATGACTATGTCAATGGAGTTGTATGAGCATCATTTTAATGAGCTCAAATAATACACAGGCATAGGTGACGATGAGGGCATGTTGGTGCAACACTTTCTTAGTGGCTTAAATGCCCGAATCAGTGGAGGTGTGCGGGTTTTTGAACCCAAGACCCTGGAGGTGGTAGTAGATAAGGCCAGACTCATTGAGGAGAATTTAGCGATGGCCTTAGGTGGTCATGTTGGAGTATAGGTTGGCAGCACTTCAACTGTAGGGACTAGTGCACGTAGTGGATAGTCGCAAGGAGCTGGACCACCCAGGGCACAACAAACACCAACACAGAGTGGACAGTACCAGAACTCTCAAGGAAAATGAAAGGATTTTCCACCTAGACATAGTGACGGTTATCAGTCAGAGGGTGACAGGGACTGGAGGCATGCCAAACACTTTAGTGATGCACAGGCAGCACAAAGTACTTAGTCTACCTATAGGGTTAGTGTTCAACAATCCAGTGCACCATTTGGAGGTAGTTTCCCACAGTCTAGTGTACCTTCAGGTGATAGAGACTTCAGTAGAGGTACTGGTTGTTTCGCTTATGGCTAGTAGGGTCACATAGCGCGACATTGTCCCAATAAGGACACATCTGGATATACTTAGAGGCCAATGGCTTCAGAGCTGACAGTAGGTGATGCTGGTAGATCACATAGGGCATTTACCACAGTGGATAACTGCCAAGCTGAGCACCAAGGTGTTGTTTGTGAGGTTTCTAGTGGAGGATATGCATCGTTCTTTGGGAACCGTGCACATCCTTTAGTGTCGGGAGTTGATCCTCAGGGGTCGAGATATTGAGTAGGTGAGGGTCCAGTGGGATCCTAGGGATGACACTTCTACTACATGGGAGGATGCTACCAAGATGAGGGAGCTCTACCCTTACTTGTTTGCAGGCTTCCAGGAGTAAGCCTAATCCTAGGGGGGAGGATGTGACACCCCTATGATTTGTTATGTTTTCTTGACAGCTCAGATACTTTGTTAGACTTTATTTTATGTTATGGATATTCTATTGCTGACAGTGGAGCGATGATAGACTATATTGATGTGATGACACATTATATGCATGGTGATTATGTTTAATATGCTTTATGTTTGCATAGATGCTTAGTTGTGATGACATTGCTATATTTTATTATTGTATTTTAATTGATATATTATCTCATCAGTTGATGTGACATTGTATGGGTGAAGAGAACGGTATTGCATCACTCGCTTGTGAGTGCCCTGTGATTTCTGTGATTCTCTCTTCATGGTGTGTATGAATTACTATCTGTATACATGTACGACATTTGCTTGTTTGCAGGAATGCAGGTACATGACATTAGCTTCACCTGGTTTCACAAGTCTAAGCGTGTCCACTACTCAATAGTAATATTGGGAGATAGTAACGGGCTACCTAGTCATACCTTTACCCTAGTACATGTGTTGTCAGTTTGAGTTTTGGTCTTAGCCTTATCATTGTTGTTCTGGGTATTTTATTATTATGCAAATTTAATTTGGTAGATTAAATGTGTATTTTATTTAAATATTTAATTAATTGAATTATTGTGGTGAAGGCTTTAGAATAAATAAATAAATAAATTTAATTTAGTTATGTTGTTGAGTAATTTTTATTATTAAAAATAAATGGTAATTAAATGAATAAGAGTATTTAAATTGGTTGCAATTAGTAAATTGTTTTATTTTATTTAAATGAATGTGGATGGAAAATATCTGGGTTGTTGAGGGAAAAGATATTTTGTTGGGATAATTGTGAGTAAGAAATTTGTTATCTAATTGTTGGAAATTCATTCTCGGGAGAGATATTTGGGGAAAAAAAAATAGTTGTGCTTCTACAGTGTGCATTGTCCTCTAGGTTGCGGGACGGGGTTTTACAGCCACCATCGTACATACTTTTTTGGGGATATTGCACATCATATTATGTATTTTTCACTCACACTACTTTATATAGTGTCATGCAGTGATACCACAATAGTGTGTCTCACTTTTGGGATATGTTATTTTTTACTGAAATCACTTATTTTTAGAAAAAATAATGATTTAAGCCTTGAGAGGTTCCTTCTAAAGGTTTTAAATTGAATATGGTTAGATAAGAAACCCTTAGATAAAACCCCCTTGGATAGAAACCCTCTAGTATTAAGTCATACCCACAATGGAGTATCCTTTGCACTTATCAAAATGCTAGAAAAATTACTTTTTGTTTACCTTTCGAGGGAATAAATAAAGTCATTTAGATATTATATTTTGCAAGATCGTATCCTTCAAAATAGTCTTTCTAACAAGTATAGTTTTGATATGTTTTTATTTTATCATGTATTTAATTTTTAATTTTTACTGAACATAGGTTTTTCATCGAACATCAAGTTCTTCATTCTATAGAGGTGGAAAAATAGTAAACCATTGTGAAAAAATCCAAAAAATACCTTTGCCCTAGGTATTGATGTCCTTGTTTCACCAAAAAAAGGATTTCAATATATACACAACAAGTTATGTTGGAAAACATACACCTATGTCCAAATTATAGTTACAGTGACTTCAAAAATTAATTAAAAATATATATATGAAACAAAAAATTTATGAAAATATATCCTTTCCCTAGATATTGATGTTAAAAATCTATACTTTAAAAATTCAAATTTTATCCTTTATATAAAATAAGCTATGTTGGACGACATAAACATTACTTTCTGAAAATGTTGTTTTCTATTTAAAACTAGTTACTAAAGGAGATGTTGAAAGATTCACAATTTATTTCATATTTTTTTAAAAATATATATTTAAAATCTACACATAAATTGCCACAAATCACTAGTTTGCATCATCTTCAAATTTGTAATAGTGTATCTGCTATAGGTCTCAAAAGGTGAATATTTAGTTAAAAATGTTGATATAAATGCCCATCTTGGAAAAAAAGCAAGACATATTATTGTGATTTCACCCCATGAGGGGTTTTTTGTGTGCTTTTTTTTTGCAATCATGACCTTATCTTTCTTCATGTGTGTTATTTTGCACACCCTTTTTCAATTGCAAGTACTCTCTTGTGCATGTTTTGATGATTTCTCTTCCCTTTCATACACCACATTGTGAGATGAATTCATTTGAGTTGATCTATATGTATTTTTCACACTTGGTCTGTTATGAGCATTATGAGCATCTATTTAATGCACTTTTTCATTTGTAAATACACTGAGATAAAATGCCACCATTATACACACTTTTTTAGGGGTCTTGCACATCATGTTGTCTTTTTGCACTACCACTACTTTATAAAGTGTCATGGTGGTTTAATGTGTGCACTTTTTTATTTACCATCACAACCTTATCTACCTTTATGCATTTGTGCCTTATTTTACACACCCTTTTTTAGTTGCAAGAAATCTCTTGTGCATGTGTTGATGATGTCTCATCTCCTTCATGCACTGCATTATGATACACAATTTTAGTGGACCTATCATCCCTCTCTCTTATCAAATTATGGGGGGTGTCATACTATTGGCACTAATGCTTCATTGGTTTCAATTCAGAGTGAACTAAGTACCTAGTTTTTGTTCCTATGTACTAGGTGGATGCAACAACTGGTTACCCATGCATTTTGGCGAGATGAAACACGTACCATATAAACACTCTTATATTCTTGTTTTATGGAGGAAACCTTCCATCCTTAGTTGACCAATTTCTTTAGATTATCTGTACCTATTTTTTGAATTGGAGTATAATTTTTATTGGTTGAGTAGTGCCATTAGGGTCACTCATGCATATTTTCTTCTTCTTGGTCCTAATCATCGTCCTAATTTTAAAGGATGTTCTTTAGTTTCAACACTATAGAAGTCATATTTTGATAGTTGTTTGTAGCTTCTTCATGCTTTAGTAGTTTTCTTCATGTTCCTAATCATTTTGGGATTATTTTGATAAGATAAGAAAAATTTACAAGGTGTTGTACCCTTTACACGATGATCCTCAAGGGCCAAAAAGGATCAAGTCCAAAAAATAGAAACCACTAACCAAAAAACACACACAGACACAACAGACTAACAACCGACAAGAACACCCTACAAATAAAGTGGCAGTAGACTAACTAGCATTCTCCCAATATTGAGAGAGGAGGTTAACAACATCCTCCTCGACCCATTCGAGGCCTTCTTCCTCAACCTTCTTATCCATCTCGTCCTTAAGCATAGTAGAGAGGGTGTTAGTCACATAGTGGACCAACTTGACAGTGAATTGGGTCAAGCCACTAAGCTTCTTCTCTAGCTTCTCCATCCGCTCCAACAACATACGATGATCCTCCCCTTTATCCACATTCTTCGCAATGTATGCACGCTCCACATCTTGAGGGTCATAGGACTAGGAAGTTGAGTTCTCCTTAAACATTTTGTTGAAATTAGAAAAGTGGCTAGGCCCTTCAACAAACTCTTCCTCCTCTTCCTCTGACTCTTCCTAATTCCTATTACCTTTGCCATCATATTGCTCCTCATTGGTAGAAATTTCATTAATCTTCACTTTCTTTTTATTTTTCACAAACCTACTAGATCTCCTAATGTTGGTATTTTCAACCCCAGTCTCCATCGTAGCAAAAACCATAGTATCCCCCTTGGAATATCTTCCCACCACATTCTTCCCTATGCTGTCAGTGATCGGCGGCTCCACCAAACCCTTCCCCTCATCTTTCACTTTCCTCTTAGCAATAGGTTTGCTATCAGTCTTGGTAGGGGCAGACTTAAGCTCGCAAAGACCAGCCACAACATTAGACTGCACAATCCCACACTCCCCTTTTTCTTTTTGGTGGTTGGTTTAGGCTTAAGGGTTTTGGAAATCATCGAAGGGGTTTTTCTTTTGGGACCCTTAGACTTAGCTGGGAAGATATTGGTCTGAACAGGGGGTTCAATTTCCTTAAAGTCAATAGTGGAAATGGGTTTGGGCGAGTAGAGCATGAGATGAAAATGATAAAGCCTCGAGATGAGACCTTGGTGGAGCGGCATGGAAGAGAATCCTTAGGGTTTTGGGCAATAGATTCAATGCACTTCTCAATAGATCTTTCCAAGTCAATGAATAAGGAAAACGAGAAGGTCAACAATATTTTATGGCGAAGATGATTCAAAAGAGGTAAAAGATAGAAATAGAAAGTTTTATATCTACCCTCTAAGGTGACATACTTTATAAGAGCGAGATAGACTTGGTCCCATGGCCGTAGGAGAGCTTCTCTTTCAAATCCATACTAAGAGTGAATGAGTTTTTCATTACCCACAAAGAAGGCATTAAGGCTTTTAATGTCTTGAGCCTTGGTGTGCTTAGGGTACTTCTTTTGAGTAAATGATAGCCCCGTCGCTTGAGCAATTACCTCCTTTTTCACCTTGAAAGAGATACCACTGATGGTAACCCTTATTTCTTTCCAGGAACTCTCAAATTGCGCAGACAGCTTTGGATCATGACCCACCAAGCTTTCCATTAAAGGTGCCAACCCACCTTCAACACAATTGTGCCAAACTAGCGGGTCCTTGTGAAATTCCCCACAATTTTCTAGCTCTATCCTCACCCTATCGCCACCCATATCACCAATTTGCACACTAAAAAAATAGGAAACCTGTGAGAGCAAAAGGTTAGAATTTTTGACAAAGTGAGAGGTCACCCAAACACTATAATTTTTAAGCCAAACAAGAATTCCTTAGGAAATCAAGACCGTGTATAGGATACACGCTTGAAGAGTTAAATCCCAAAAGGCAATCTTCATGATCTAATTAATGAAAATCTTTTAACACTTGTGGCCATGCTTGCATAAAATGATGAAATTGGAAGGTTTTCCTTCCATGCTACCTTTGCACAAGTATCAATGAAGGTTGGCCGCGGGGCCAAATTTAGATTTCCCTAAAGTCATGCCTTTTATCAATAGAAGCTTTTTTAGCTGAGTTGATAAAACAAATCAAAAGTTTTGCATCATAATTATTTTTCACATCAAATTTGAGTTTAAAAATCTGCAAGGATATGTGAATGCTGAGATAAGACCCCAAAAAAAGATTGCATAAGGCCTAACCCAACTTGGTCATAACCCTAATGTACTCCCTATTACTCATAATTATATCTTTAATTTCGATCTCCACCCCTTTATTCAAAATTTTCCACATGTTTGACACCTCAACAATCAACTCCATCCACAACACCCAATAGACAAGAATGTGGACCCCCTAGAAGGCCATAGCAATTGTAGAATTAGGTATCATCATGACAAATACACGTGCCCTGCTCCTTAAGGATTAAACCTTGTATACCCAATGATAGGTCCCCCACATTCCTCCAACACTTAGAATTTCTCCAATGGGAGCTGAGATTAGCCAAAGCATCAACAACTTGGTTACCCTCCTGAAAAATGTGGGTAGCAATCTTCAAGTTCAACTTAGACACCAAATGATTTATATCTAACAATATGTCCCTAGTACTCCATCTTATTAATCTTCCTAGATTAACAGCGTCAATCATAGACTTAGAATCCCATTCAATATGTAGATTATTTATCCCCATAGTGACAGCTAATTGGACGCCCTTTAGCAACACCCTTTCTTCCATAATCATGGAGGACTGAATCCCTATCCCCCCTAAGTAACTGACCACAAATTTACCCCTATAGTATCTGATTATACCTCCTATGCTTTCCTTTCCTAGGTTTCCTTTAACAACACCATCAAAATTGAGTTTATGTCATCCACAGTCTAGGGGTTTCCAAACTGTGTCCCGTCTAGCCTGGGCCTTGGAGTTCTTATAGGAATTAGCCTCTAGATTTTGGTGCCAAGCTTTAGCCATTTTAATTTCCCACTCAACAAGAACTTTGTCCAATATTTTCCCCTTGAGAATCGAAATGTTTTCAAAAATTAGCCTTAACCCTATACCAAAAACCTCCTTAGGGCTCATCTCAATATTCCTGATTATCCTGTTGTTCCTCTCTTTCCATCAACACCAATAGATAATGGCAGGAACTTGGTTCCAGATCTCATGAGGTAAGGGGTGAAGGAAGGGCCCATACTAGCCCAAGATACATGATGTAATGTCCTTGCTCATAGTCCAATGAGTTCCCAACTGCTCCAAAGCTAGCTCCCACACACTAGTAGCAAATGAGCAGTGCAAAAGTGATCCACGGATTCTTCATTGCATTTGCATAACAAGCACCTGTTAGGGATTTGGAACCCCTTTTCCTCAGATTATCCTGAGTAAGGATCCTATTGTGGCAGGCTATCCATCGGAAAAAAAGTTTATTTTTGGAATCATGTGTTTGTTCCAAACCTATTTTCAGGGTTCGTGTTCAACACCCTGGTCCGACAGTAGATTGTAAGTCATTTTAACAAAAAGATTACCCTGTCGATCATTAGTCCAGTAGAAATCATCCTCCATGTTGGTTAGTCTTCTTATTCTTTTATTTTTCTTTCTCTTTTTTGCAGAGAACTTTTTCAATTATATTTTCTCATTTTTCTCTAACTTTCTAAGAGATCAATTCCATTTGTACATGGGTACCTCATCAAGCCTAGTTGTTAGGACCCATGGCTTATTTTAATGCATTAATCATTAGAGTTTTTAGTTTTACCATAAGCTGCATTTAAGGGGGGGTGTTAGAATAAAAGAGTATTTTCCTAATTAATTATTTAATTACTTAGGTCCCTTTTCACACTAGCTACTTAAGCTTACTTAGGTCATGTGTTTTTTTATCAATTCATAGGATTGGGACACATGCCATGATCTATTTTTATCCTCACCTAAGGTTTCATATAGGTTTTTTTACTTTTTATTTATTATAAGGATTCATTATTTTATTATTACTTAATGCACTTTATTGCACAATCATAACGATTCATGCTTTTTTGGATCAATAGTCTTGTTGGTCTCCATAATAGCTTCTACTATTTTTTCTCTCTTTCTACGATAGGAGTTTGATTGCAAGTGATCCTTGAGATATCTAGGGTTAAGAAGGAAACTCCAACCAATGACACCATGTATAAGTTGTGGGAGTTGAAGATGGGGGATTTCTTGGAAGAGAAGGATCAATGAATTCTTTTGTAAAGGAATGAAAGCCCAATGTAATGTGATGATGATTATAAAAGTTTAGACAAGAAGGTATGAAGAATTATTTAGTTGTGTATTACAAATTTAGTACTCTTAAATGTCTTAGAGGAGACAACCACACTTTCACTATGGAAGAGGATAGGTGATATTTACTAAACTAAAATTTTAACAAATAAATTATCTCCAAATATGTTTGCTATATTTTAAAATAAAGGATGGTGATTTTGTTACAAAATATTTAAATGTTTTAACTTGATTTTGAGTCAAATAGCTTCAATAGATGTGAAGCTTGAGGAAGAAGATAAATGCATTTTACTACTTTATTCTTTAACTAAATCTTGAGAAAACTTAATTGTTTCTATGAGTGATAGTTATATAGTGACAAATATGGATGGTCTTATTGTTACATTTATTTTAGAGGAGATGAGAATAAAATATTTGGATGATCAAGCTTGAAGGATGCTACTTGTTCAATGAAGACCCAAGAAAAGAGGTGGGTCTAAAAGGGGTCAAAAGATAGATCCAAGTCAAAATGATGCTTTGAACCCTTGGAAATAGTAAAGTACTAGAATTGTGGGAAGAGGGCATGTGAAGAAGGAATGTAGAAAAAAAAATCCTTGATGATTCCTCCACAAAAAGAATCTTCTAATGATAATTATAATGAATGATGCATTGCATATATTTTCTAACACTATTGATGATGATGTGTTTCTCATTGACTTAGACTAATCATATCATGTGACTCCTCACAAGGAGTATTCTCATTATATGGAGCTTATGATATACAATTTTTCCTTGATGACAATAATACACATTGATTTCTAGTAAGGGAAAGATATGAGTGTGTTTCAATGATGGAAGGGTGAAAATCCTTCATAATATTTTACATATTTTATGACTTGCAAGAAACTTACTTTTTGTATCCAAGTTGAATGATTCTAGAGTGCATGTGACATTTGATAAATGTGGGCACAATTTAGTGAAATAAAATTTGGTGGTAGCTAGGGGATCTTATTGTGGGAATTTGTGTAACAACGACAACCTTATAACAAGGAATTTACTTGGAAATTTTAACCCAAAATTAAAAATTACTCATTCCATAAAAATATGACATAACATTTTCCTTTCAATAATTGAAATTACAACTTTCTTTCTTTTTGTCTCCCAATACTTGGCATGTCATCTACAAGAGGGGGAGCATCGCCTAGGTGCTTTACCTCTAATCATGGACCAATGGTCCCCTACATACCTTCCTAACTGGAAGTGGCCCTATCCTTAAACAAAGGGAATAGTTAAGAACCCTCTAGTAATTTCCATCTGAGCTCTAGTGTTATACCCTACTTAACCAATACCATCAAACAACTATGGAGACCTTCCAACTATGAATGAAACTCTGATTGCATTAAGTATTCATAACACAATGAACCGACAAGTGAAAAAAGAGACTATTACACTCACTTTGGCCAAAGTATTGTAATATATATAATCACTACTTTCTTTGAGTGAAGTCGTTCGTTCACCCACCCTACACAACGTGGAGAACTTCATATGACCTATGGTTAAAAAATACTATAGACCATTGGTTAAAATTTCATACATATTTTCATTTTAAAAGTAATGTGTTCATCTAAGTCATACTCCTAAACACTTGTCAATCTCAAGAATAGTACTGCTCCTTGACTATTGTCCATCTTGAGTATAGTACTTCCCCTAGACTCCTGTCAATCTCAAGCATAGTACTGCTCCTTGTTAAGTCATAATTTATTTAAATTAGTTAAGTCTTCCTAACTTTAGAATACCCATGTTGCGTTCATGTAATGTCTTGGACCTTGGCAATTTCCTCTTGTTCAATGTTCTTACCTACTAATTTGATAAATGACTTGACTAGTTATACTTTACTGACCTTGAATACCCAAGTTACATTCTCATAACTTCTTAGGACTTGGAAACTACTACTTATTCAAGTCCTTCATATTAACCATGAGAGTATTTGATCTCCCATTGTAAGCACAAGTAGTTGATACTGATGACCCACTGTATTTGACTAGACTCTCTCTAGGTCACAACTAAAAGTATTGAAAAAATGATCAAAATGTATAAATAACAATTATTAATCTTAAACTAAAGATTCCTTCTTCGTATGATAGTCTCGTATGTCCAGTATTTAGTTTTACTATAGAACCCAAGTTTCTCAAAATGTGAAGACTCACTAAGTAAACAACTCATCTGGTTTGTTAGTAATTTTAGACTCAAACACTCAAGTTACTTTCACGTAACTATTTGGGTCTTGGATACAACCACTTGTTTGAATCTTTACCATAACCCTTGAGAGAAACTACTCTCGAGATATAATCTTTAACTAAATCTTGACCTATTTGGTCATAATATGGTATATTGATTACATCTACTAATTCCCCATAGTGATGGCTATTTTTCCTTGAAGAATATAACTTTCTTTAGGTTTTAGATTATCTTGGCAAACATTGTAGTCTTGTTTACTAAGGATAAATTTAACTACAAACCAACTAGTTCTACTATCATAAGACTTATATTCATACTTGTGCATACCCACTAAGGTGGTCAAAATAATTGGATTGATATAACATCATGGATATTGGATTCCCCTGTTATGTTCTGGTAACATCTAGGGTCTAGGCTACTGCCTATCATAACCCATAAGGTTTACCATTCACCTACTCTTAGGATTTTTAGATAGATAATGATGACACTATGCCACCATCTTGTTATACACATGGTCATTCAGATAATATTGATATTATGTCATATAATCATGGAAATATCATTGTTTGAGCTAAATAGAGGATTGCTTCCTCTTACTCATATTTTTAAACTCTCATTTACGAGTCATAAGGTTAGGTTCATAATTCAACACAAAATATGTTGGGGGTTTATGATTAGTAGTAATATCAAGATAATGAGCAACTAATTTATGTGTTCAATCCCCAAATTCTCATACTTAAGCAACAAAACATACTTTTATTTCTTATTTAACACTTTTCAAAAAAATACATAGTAAAGTTGTTATTAACCTAGCAAATGAACCATATTTCTAGTTATAACCCATATACAATAGATTACTTACGTAAAAAGTATCTTTCCTTTCATATTTTCAGAAATAGTATTATTAAAATATCATCATTTAACCTCCTATTTCCAGACTATATATGCTCATTCTTGTAAAAATTCATATCAATCTCTTTCTTTTATCATACACAACATTATTATTCCAAACTTATAGAAAATATAATAACTAGTTTAGGAAACAAATAAAACGTGCTTGAAGTTCCAATTATTGACTGTAACAAGTTGTCTCTTGAAATCTCTAGCTTTCTAGTGCTCTATCTTCCACTTTTCGTACAACTATCCAATCACTTAGAAAAGATTATATAACCTCTTCTATTTTGCTATTATTATTTTAAAAACTGATATTCAAACTTTAAAAGCTTAAGAACAATAAACACAAACACTACACTTCTTTACTATGCTTGATAACCAACAAAACAAAATATAAGCTTCTAGTTTTTATAGACAAAACTACTCCACTTTCATGCTTCCCACTACTTCCAATTATGGCATCACATTTATGCAACATTAAAAACCAAGTTCAATTTGGTAAATGCCTCTTGAAGAAGCTAAAACTACTCTCCAAAAAACTCCAATTTATTTACAGTTTAGAATCATTTAAAATTTAGATTTATGGGACTTAATGAATCTGCTCCCCACGCCTGTAGAAGGTTCTTAAAACATTTAAAAACACTCTCTAAAAATTGTTTAAACTCCCAAATTGAAATTATGCCTCTATTGACTCAATGGAGTCTGCTTATATTTGCAAATATTTGCCACTAGGTGGCTGGAAAATCTCACAAACAAGTCAATAAAATTGCCTCAAGAATAGGCACTTAAAACCTCTTTTAACTACCTACTTTAATTTTTCTAGCAAAACATTCAACAGGTTTACTTAGTCGCCCATTTTAAAGGGGTCAAACAAAGACTTTACAATGCTATTTTAAATACTTCAAAACTACAGCCCATGTGCCACTTTGTGGATTTTTTTATTAATTATTATTTGTTGTTCAAACTACCTATTATTTGGCATGTGAGACATGCACATGTTGCTATTAAAATGCAGATTTAAAGGATTGCTTAAATCAATTGTTACCATTAAGGCTCACACCTCATACCATGCTCAAGTCGATAGACTTTTTTAAGACCTTAATAGAGGCTTTTGTTACAGCCACTACGTGGCTTATTAATTTGCAATTAATTGGTATTTCAAATAATTATCATCAAGCTATCATGTGGCCTTCTAGAAAGGTCTATAATTATGGATTTTCAAGCCTCAAGAGTATGTCAAATATTATTAGCCTTTGATTGAGTCTTTTCCTCTCAAAGAGCTGTAATACATATTACCTTATTACCTTAATGCATATATGATCATTTGCACATACAAATATCATAACAAAAAAATTGATACTAATTCAATTTTTATAATAATTTAATATCTAATGATTAAAATATTAATAATTAAACTTATAACCCTATAGCTTTTTATAAGGAAACCAAGCTTGACTCGACTTAGGTTAATGTAACCAAAAGACACAACTTAAGATCAAACTTACTCATTTTTTAAAGTATCCAAAACTTGACCTATGTACAAACAATGAACTCAAATGGCTTTACTATTCAGTGCTTGTCCATACCCTTCTCATGGGTGATACCCTCCTCTTCCATTGGAGGACATGAAAACCTTATTGCATATCCACTTGGAAAACAAACACGTAGTTAGCCATAACATTTACATCACATCTATATCATTTCATATTCATCAATATTTACATTAAATGCATATAACCACTATATCACATATAATTCATTGTAACTTTTATCTTTCAAAGTTTCATAATCACATAAATCATCCATGTTTTTAAAATCTTAAGGTGAAAAGTAAATTGTAATTCAAAGATGGGGTGTAATAAAAAAAATTTAATAGTTAAGTGAGCGAAGGGCCCTGATCCCATGGTTACAAGCCAAAACTCAAAAAAAGAAACAAGCTACGGAGAACAACACCAACTAGTAGTAAGAAATAACAAGTCCAGGGTGGCACACAACCCTATTAACAAAACAATAACCATAGAACCACAACACTTAATCAAAAATTGAATACTACTACTAAAGTAGTTAATACTATGAAGACTATTAATAAGGTCTACTAGAGTTTAGAAAGTTCTCAACCATAACAAAGCTCTATTAAAATAGCAGTCTGGAATGTTAAAACAGAACAAAAAAAGCAAAGCAACCATAACTAGAAGAAAGAAAAAAAGCCATTACTTTGCTTTAGAAATCAGGTCCTAGTATTCTCCTAAATGGGAGACATAGTCTCTCCAATTAGGTCCCGCATCCTCAGCCAAGTCCTTCAAATCATCTATCTTTCCCATCTTCTTCAGCTTTCTAGTAATCTTGGTTTGGCCTGAGACTGCACCAACCATTGCCCTACGCATGAGGCCATTTTTCACCTTCATTAGAGTGATAATGGATTTTTCCATGTCATCCATTTGGACCTGCATGTAGGTCAACCTACTTTTCAAATAGTCAGTATTAGAATCATCAACAGTATTAGTGTCATTAGCAATGTTATCGGTTTCAGGAGCTGTCAGAATTTCATTCTTTAACTCTTCTTCAATTTTGACCTCTTCCTCATTTTCTTCTTTCTCCTCCTCCATATCCTCCTCTCACATATCATAGGCTATCTCTTCAAATTCCATTCCATCATTGTCTTCATCGACCTATGCCTCAAACTCTTCCACCTCCAAATATTCCTCCTCTTGAAATGTGGCTTTTTGTTTCCCCTTCTTGTCTTGGGAAGCAACCTTTGCAAGGTGAGAAAATCTACAGCCTCTGTTGCCTAGACTCAACTTCCTATCCTCCAAATCCTCAATTTTAATACCCTCTTTTTCTTCACTTATAGTGATGACCTTATTCTAGTTTTTTAGCTCTTTTTTTAATTTCTTTGGCTTAGGTAGATCTAGGAGAAGTGGAGAATTTTTTCATTTCTCAGGGGTTGCTTTAACCAACTCAAGCTTGAGGGATATTTTAGCAAGATTATTCTTACCCATAGGGGTATAATATTTGGATATTTTAGTAGCAGAGGAAGAGCTTTTAGCAGGGATATTCACATTTCTTTCAACAATAAGGGGAGGGGGTCTAGGGTTAGGCTCTTGAATGGGTTAGCCTCTGCTAAAGGTTCCACATTTTTCCCAATATTTTGATTCTCAATTTCTCGTCTAGCAACCAAAGGATTACCATGTGGGACCAAAGCTAAGGCATGCTTATAAAGAGCAGGCATTAAACCTTGATGCAAGGGAGGATTCACGCTCTTTTCTATGTTAAGTTGCAGAGAGGAGAGTAGATAAAAAGTAAAATTTATATGCTCATTGTGACAGATATGATTCAATAGAGGAAAGTGATATGCATGAACAATCATATGTCTACCTTCAAGGGTAAAATACCGCATCACAAACATACTGACTAGAGCATAGGGAGTCAAGAGTTCGAGCCGCACATACCCATTTTGAAACCTAGTAAGATTTTCACCATCATGGAGGAAATTGTCAACAAAAGACTAGTAACCAGCTCCGCTCTTCTTCGCCACCTTAATTCCCTGGTTTTGCAGTCTAGTAGCCTCTGCTATGAACTGATTCATCACCTTGAATCTAACCACTCCAATATCCACATTCCCCTTTCTCTATGAGTTGGTGAATTTCATTGTTAGGATTTCGTTGTAACCTTTCATAGCTTCAAAAAAAGGAACCATTCCTACTCTACTAAAAATCCTCCAAAGATCCACATTTTGTCTTAGAGCTTGGAAATTTAGTGGTTTAGTTTTCTTTCTAGGCCCACCCATTTTTTAGCATTGTAAGCTTTTAGGATTTTATGAGCTTTTCTTCATAACGCCACTCCACCCTGACAACCTTCCAAACTTGCAAGACACACTATTGCTTGCATTTTGAAAATAATCGCTTTTTGAAATGAAGTTAGAGAACTTTCTTAATGAGATAACCAATATCACATTTCCCTGGGCTAATACTTCATTATTATTATTACATATAATAAATGACTCTTGATTGTTCGTAACAAGCTAATCTTCATGATGGAAAATAGATTTGACATAAGACACCTCACTACACTTGGATTTGACACTGTCCTTTGAATTTATTAAATCCATGTGATCCATTATAATCTCAAGAATGAAATAATAATTTCCTTTTTTCTCTAGAGGAGATCTTCATACTCAATATTGTACCACTTTTATCATTATTATTCAAAGAACCCTTTATTACACAAGATTGCATACACCTCCTATGCCAATCCTTTTTCTCAACTTTATTGCTTAGAAGTTTACCTTTCCAACCTGCCAGCTTCTTTTGAAATCTCTTAATTAGATGGTTTTGTAGACACTAAAAAATGTCTCAAACGATATCATACACTCGAATCAGGCATACTAACATTATTTCATCTTGAAACCCATCCTCTTTTTACTTAATTAACTAAATTAGCCTAGCTATTTAATTAATTTATATCATTTGCATATATTAACCTAATTAATTTAATCATGTTAATTCATCCCCTTTCATGCTAACATTTTGTCTCATTAAATTAAATAAATCAAATTATTTAATTTAATCCCTAAAGTCCTCTTATTTAATTAAATAACCCTAAGTTATTTAATTAAATGTCATCACCTTTTCCCTTTTACATTAAATCATTTTATTTAATAAATATCATCTAATTCTTCTAATTCCCCTAATTGCATAATTAATATTGTTTAATTATCAATTAAATATAATTCCCCCACTTGCAAGGGAGTATTCCAAGGGAATATTCCTCCTTTGCACATTTCTCAAAAAGGAATACTCCTTCCCCTTTTGCATAATTTAATTTAGTTTTAATTAACTAAATTATCCTTTTCCCTCACCCATGAGAATATTCCAAAGAATATTCTCTCTCCTCACTCATTTGAAAAAGGGAATATTATTACAAGACTTCATGTGCAAGTTAGCTTGTGACCTCTTGTGCAAGTTAATTTGTGACCTCTTATATAGGTCAAAAGTGTGTTTGTTTGAAGGAATATTAACCCTTAATAAAATCTCATCTTCCATTCTCATTCATCGGCATGAACCATGTTTCATCCTTCCTCCATCCTTGACCATTGATTAGAATTTTTCATCTCAACCCTCCATTTCTCATTTGCTTTCCTCTAAATACGTCACCATTTGGAGACAAATAGATCCATCTTTTAACATCAAAGTTATGTTGTTAAAATCACTCACACTCACACTCATATTTAGCACACATTTAACATATTTTTTTAAGTTTATTTTAATTTCATTAATTAGCTTTAAGCTTCCATTAATGTCTTCCATGATCACATAATGCATCCATTTAGCTTGTTTATGAATTAGGGTTTGAATCTTTTAGTTTTGATTGCATCTAGATTAGCTTAGCATTTGTATATCTTCGTAATTTTAGCATAAAATCATGTTAAATTAGTTTACATCATGCTCATTTAGATTAAAATTATATTTTCATACACATCTCACAATTGCTCCATCAGTATTCTTCAATAAAACTGATTGGAACAAGTTCATTTATCCACAGGATTGGGAAAGGGTCGTCATTCCACATCAATGCGACACTACTCCCCCAATTGGATAATTTTCAGATGGATTAGAGTAGGCATTTTTGAAGTTTTTGTAGTTTAATATGCTTATTTTTGATAAATATTTAGTTTAATTTACACTTGATTGATCTCGTTGAGATTGACATTAGTGGCTTAATTATGCTTTGATTCTTCATGGATCAAGTATAATTGGCCCATGTTAATCTATCGGTCATAGGTTCCAATAATTGTTTTCCAACTTTCTAGATGTCAGAGGTAGCCCAAGGTAGGTTGTAGGTAAAACAACTTCCTGACATCCCAATATCCTCACCACTCTTTCCTTCACTAATTGTTCAACATTGAAGAAGTGTATCTTGCTTTTATCATAGTTAATATGCTGACCAGAGATAGAAGAATAGTATTTATTTTTCCCAAAGGCTAGCTCCCCTACCGAGGCTTCACCAAACAAGATGGTGTCATCAACAAACTATTGGTGAGAGTTAGGAAAGAGTGACGAAGAAACTTTAAATCCTCTATAGGCCTTAGAGTCAATTAGTTTTTGGATATTCCTACCAAGGACCTTAGCAACTATTATAAAAAGATAGGGGGAGAGGCGATCTCCTTTTCTTAGGCCACAACCACATGAGAAGAAACCCTAGGGGACACCATTAACTAGAATCGAGCACATAGGGGAGGTAACATAAGCAGTGAGTAGCTTAGGGAATCTACCCTCAATCCTAAATTTCCTAAGAACAATAAAGAGAAACGACCAAGAAACTATGTCATAAGCCTTAGAGATATCAATTTTCAAGGCCATCCTGGGGTTTTTACTGAGATCCATAGAGTGAATGGTTTCATGGATAGAAGTAACATCTAAAATGTTTCTTCCTTGACAAATCCTTTCTAGTTTGGGGCTATCATTTTGCATAAAATAACTTTAATTTTGTACACAAGGAACCTTGAAAAAATTTATAGACAGTGTTGTAGAGGCTAATGGGTCTAAAATACTTGATAGAAGAGGCTTCATCTTTCTTGGGGATAAGGGAACTAAAGGTGGCATTCAATTGGTTTAGAAGCCTACTCAATCTAAAGAAATCTCTAGCAACATTGAATAAGTCAGTTTTAACAATGTCCTAGTAAGTCTAAAATAAGGCAGGAGGGAACCCATCATGTTTCAAGGCTTTGTAAGCCCCAAAGGAGAAAACAACCTATTTAACTTCCTTCATAGAAACAACATTAGACATAATATTTAAGTCTTGTTTAGATATAACTTTAGGAATCGCTTCAAGGAAATCATCATCTACCTAATTAGCATCACCTTGGGTATTCTGGAAGGAGGAAAATAAGTTAACAACTTCCTTAGCAATTTTTTTCAGTCAAAACTATGGATCCATCTTCTTTCTTGAGCAATCTAATCATGTTCCTCCTTTTTTGTTTCAAGGTAGATTGATGGAAGAATTTAGTGTTAGGGTCTCCTTCAGTAAGCCATTGGACCCGAGACTTTTGTTTCTAGAAAATCTCCTCCTTTTTGTTGATCTTAAACCATTGAGTTCTTAGACCATGTTCCTTAATGAAAATCTCATCATCCATAAGGCCAACTTCCATTTTATCTTGCACTTCCTTTAAGCTATTTCCCAATGATTTTTTAATTTCAAATATATTACCAAAGGTAACTTTATTCCATCCTTTCACTCTTTGCTTGATTCTTCTTAGCTTCTCCACCAAGCAAAACATGGGGATGCCTCCCATGGGTTCATCCCACCAATTTTTTATTAAGATAGTGAAATTTGGATGAAGGCTCCACATTATTTCAAATCTAAAAGGGAAAGGGCCCTTATTGTGATCAACATTTCTTTTAAGCACAATAGCATTATGGTCAGATCTAGATCTTGGGAGAGCAGAGAGAGATATTGGGAGATGTTCCAATTAGAAGAGATGAGAAACCTATCCAAATTTACTTGAATCAATTGGTTACCTAGCCTTCTATTAGACCATGTGAATTTGGAGCCCTATAGAGGAATATCAAAAAGTCTAGCAAAATTAAAGAATCTGGCCAACTCCATCATACTATCAGTATAGTCATCCAAACCACCCCCTTGACTTTTTAGAGGGTAAAAGAGGGGAGTTGAAGTCACCTCCCAACATCCAACAGTCATCATGTTTACTTTTAATTACATCATTCAGATAATCCCATAGCTACAATCTGTCCCAGATCAAATTGGGGGCATATATATTGATTAAGTTCCATTTCTCCTGAGAAGAAAGATCTTCTAGAGAAACCATTAGACTGTTCCTTCCAACAAAGCCCAAAGTTTCTTTGAATTTTGAAGGATTCCACAGAGTAACAATGCCCCCCTAAGGCTCCTTTAGCCTCACTAACATAGTAATTCACACCAGGACAAATTTTCAAAATCACTTGTCAAAGGTCTCCTTCATTTTGTTTTCTTGAAGAAGCAAAACATCCACTTTATTGTCCAGAATATAGGTTTTAACCAAAAATTATTTGTATGGGCTATTAAGGCCCCTAATATTCTAAGAGAGAAACTTCATTAAGGAAACTAAACAGGTACAACAATACCAAAAGGCCAAAAATGAGCAACCAAGACTACTTTTTGGACTTCGATCCTGTAATCAAGTCCAAGGTTCTTTGTTTATGAGAAGCCACATCTCTCACAGTATCTTTGTTCCTAGATTCCTTTTGGGAAGGTCTTATAACTTTTTTTCCCCCACCAACATCTAGCTTCTTTTTCTTTTTAGACTTATTTGGAGCTTGTAACCAATCATCCTCATCTTCTCTATCATTGGGATAAGGGGGAAAACCCAACATGGCCAGGGATTCACTTAGGTTTCCAGCCTCCTTTTGAGAGAGAAATGACATATCCCCCAAGGAAAAAGCAGGGGCTAAAGACACAATTTCTTCTTCTTCCATCTCTACCCCTTCATTAGCAACAAGAACATCTTCCTTAGGAGTCAAAATATTTTCCTCCTTATGGAGAATTCCCTTTTCTTCAACCAGATTAACTATTGGCATTTCCTCCTCCACTTTTGGGTTCCAATATTTTTGGAAACCCGAGGTTGAGATGATTTCATTTGGGGCTATATCCATGAAGTTCATGTACTATCCGTAGCTCTGGAAACAACAAGAGGCTTGACAGGAATAACAACCAAGCCACTAGAAGGATCAACCTTTATGGGGAGGGAAACTTCCACTTGGACAGGAGATACCTTAGGAGGTAAATCAATAGATACAACCTTAGAGATCTTAGGCACCTACACAAAAAGAGATTGCAAGACATCATTGGGAACCTCAGTAGACCTTTTACCACAATAATCAATAAGGTGACCAATTTTTTTGCAAAGCTAGCAGAATTGATGAGCATTTTCATATTCAAGGGGTTGGGTCTAGTTGCCAAATTTTGACTTAAGAACAAAGGTTGGCAGAACTGTGTTAACAACAATATTAACAAAAAATGGGCATAAACTAGTCTAGACTTTTCTTGAATAATCTTGTTTATAGCTAAGAAGCTACCAAAGAATTAGTTATTCCCTTTCAAGATGCCCATCTCCCAAAACTTAAGGGGTAACCCAGGGAGGTAAACCCAAGTTGGTGTCGTAGCCCCCAGGTTAGTAGAAGGGTCAAAACCTGGTTTTCATTTACACAGGGAAATAAAGTTCTTAAAGCCAACATTGAAGGCCTAGGGTCCACCCGTTAACACCTTTAACATGTCTTCATAAAACACAAAGGAGAAAAGGAAGATACCGTTTGACATAACATTAATAGAGACATTACCTTTTAGGTTCCATGTTGAAGCAACCCAGAGATGTACATGTTCAATATTTGATCGATAGGCCATAAACTTGCCAACTAACACTAGCTTAAGGCCATCCATTGCCTTCAACATTAATGCTTCACGGATGTCGACTTCCCAACCAGTAATAAAGCGGGAAGAAAACTCCAAAAACCTTTTACCCATAGTTGGCGAGCTGACATCCACCATTTTTTCTACGAAAGAGATCCGTTCTTCTTGAGAGAAGAAAGAGTCTAACCCAAGATGTAGGGATAGAGGTGACTTGTTAGAAATACCCCCAGTCCCTCCCCTAGGAGAAAGGACAAAGGTATGAGGAGGAGAATTCACATGGGGAACAATAACATTGGTAGTTGCCAAAGTAGACACAATGCCATACAAAGAGATAACATCCCTAGAAAGGGGAGCCTTCTTAGGCCCCCCACTCGATTGACCCATGAGGCAGTTAAATCAGATCAGGAACAGAAAGATTCAAAACAACAAGAGCATGAAAGTTGCAAAGCGAGAACCGTAACAATTTTTTTAGGATTTGATGTATCCACATTTTATAATTCTTCCAAAGTAACTATAAATTCTACAAATATAATTATATTGTGGCTAGAGAAAAAAGTCTTTAGATACTTTTTAATAAAAATACGGTTGACAATTTTGATGTTTACTTTGATGAGCAATTTGATTTCAATGAAAATTGTGTTTGAAAAATATAAAAGAGTACCTTTTCCTTTTAGAATTTATAAATATGACTAAAAATCATTAATTCAAATGTGTTTGGTCCAGTGGATGTGGGTTCTATGGGTAAATCTATGTATTATGTCACTTTTATTAATGATTTCTTCATTTTAAATTTAAAGTTTTCTAAAATTTTAAGGAACTTATGAAACCTGTAGAGAAGCAAATATATAAGAAAATAAAGATGTTGAGATCTAAAAATGGTGGTAAATATTATTCTAGATAATTTTATAATTTCTATAAATATGCAATTATTGTTTAGCGTAATTCTATCCTTGCATGCACAAGCAAAATATGGTTACACAAAGAATGAATCAAACCTTAATGAAAATATCCATAAATATATTAAGTGGTACATAGCTAGATCAGTTCTTTTGACAAAGACTGATTATTTCTTGTTACTTGGTAAATTGATCTCCTTGTTCAACTCTTGTTGATAAAACTCCTTTTGAAGTGGGGATAGGTAAGAAACTTTATATTTCACATTTAATGGTATTTTTTTGTAGGGTTTTTATTCACATACCTAAGAAAGGAAATCTAAACTAGATTTAAAAGAACAAATATATATTTGTTGGTTATATTAAGAATGTAAAAGATTATAAGCTTTGGAAATTGCTAACTCAAAAAATAGTTTATTCTAGAATTGTGATTTTTAAGGATATAGAGTATTTTCAAGTCTTTTACAACCAAAGAAAAAATATGTAATAACCCTAAAAAATATTTTAACAAATATATTTCATATTTTAATATTTTATCCAAATATAACACAAATCCAAAATCTTCCTTCATGATTTATAAAAAAATAGTGATTATCCAAATTATAAATTGTCCCCATAAATGAAAGATAGCTAAAATAACTTTGCTTAAATAATAAAAAGGTTTGACATACAATACATGATGAGGCCAATTATTAGCTAGTTTTTTATTGTTTAGTACATACTTTTAGACATTTCCAGATACTCATTTCATACATATTCCTGAACTTTACTCTTTTTATGATCATCATACAACTTGAACTTGGTTTTAGTATATGGAAATATGATTATAGAATGTTAGTAATTGCATGGTTAATGTGTGAATATCTATGGAATGCAGTGTAGGTCTATGTTTAAACTATGGTTATTAGTATTGTGTATACGTTTAGGTGAACTAACTCTTTATAGTCAAGAAGCCAAAGCAAGCAGATTGTAGCCCGCAACAACTAGGAAGTGTAGCCTACAACCAAAGGAGTTTCAGAAAGTGATGCAGGGGCAGTTCAGAAATAAGAAGGATGCACCAGTTATAAAATTGGAGGAATTTATTTATAAGGATGATTGTGAGTCACCATGTCATTTAATAAGACTACTAAAGGAGAGAAAACCTACTATCATTGGGTAGTCCTGACAGGAAGTTCTCTTCTTTATTGCTCATTTCTATTGAGGTGGAACTAGTGTGTGCAAGAGAGTGTTGGATTTGGTAGAAAGGGTTCTTATTTCTTCCTCTCCATTGGAGGGGATCCCTCTCCTATTAAGGAGGAGTTTGGGTTGGATTTTTAGGAGGGATGGAGCTACAAGAAAGTAGATGGTTAGCAATGTTTCTCACCTTATTACTCCCTTATTGAGGTAGGGAGTAGGGTTGGGTTGTTAGTTTTGAAAGAGAGTTCCTACTGCCCTCTTTGTTTTGGATCAATGTTGTCATTGAGCGTCTGGTTTGTTGTGGTCTGTGGTTGCATATTTTTGGGTTTTTGGTCCCTAAAAAAACCTAATCCTATTTTTGGGTTCAAGGTCCCTATAAAAACCTAGTTGTAAAGGGTTTTTGGTTCTCTTCAAAACCAGTTTTTGCAGCCTAGGTAGTCCTGTGTTCTTTTGGTTGGCTATTGTTGTTTTGGCTGCTGATGGTTTGTGTTTCTATCTTCTTGCAGCTGTCTTTGGGTGGGGTTTCAAGTCTCTTTAATTTCTATTTGTAAGGGATTTTAGGTCCCCCTCGAAACCTATTTTCCCATAATAAAAAACCTACTATGATTGGGAATCCAACATGATTGTTTCCACAGTCCAAGATTTTATTCTATCATTGCAATCCTAATCAACTTATTCTACCTTTTCAGTTATGTTTTTTTATTTATGTAGACTTTTTCAAACTCAATTTTATGGGAGAGTGGCGATTTGCATTTATATTTCTATTTTGTGTCTGTGTTTTAATAAGACTCCCTGCACCTATGTATATATATGGTTTGGTGGTCGAGGAGAATACCAAGCATAGTAGATATAACAATTAGATATGTTCAAATACTTTTCTTCTATTTACATAGACAATACTTGTTTCCAGTCATGTTTTTATGAATAAGATATCCTTAAAGATTCTTATTGAATTGTGAAATCTTGTGTCATGCAATGAAAGAGTTTTCAATTTAATAGCATTATGTTTAATTGATTTGAGAAGATATATTTGAGTTTATCTTGTGGACATAGTCACTTGAGAAAGGGCCACTCAAGGTAACTGTTCCCCACTTTAATTTATGCACATTTATTTATGTTGTTACAATAGTTACCTTCATTATTGCATTTTCCTTAATCAAATTCTTCATGTTGTGAATGAAATCATGAATAAAATATTGTCTTGTATTTCATGCTTTGTTTGTCTCAATGCATTATCCTCTGGATTGAGTCAAAGTTAGCAGCATTAGTTAGTTACAAATTTTAGTTTTGACAGTGAATTAGTCACAATCTTTAGTTGTAAGTAATCATAGCAATAGTTCTAGATTCAATTCTTTTCACTGGTACATAGTTTATGCTTTTCCTACATATGTAAACACCTATACTAGGATGATATAGGTAATGTAGAGTCTTTTTATGCATATACAGTGCCAACATCATCACAAGCTTACATTAGCTCTAGTTGATAATTAAATGGAGTCTTTACAAGGGTTTAGTGAACTGTTCAGTTAGGTACCCCCTTTGAATTGTGTGAATATCACCAAGTTTATTGAAAATTAGTTGGGTGACTAGGTTTCCTAAGGTAGTATGGGCCTATAGGACAACTTGGAAGATTAAAATATGATTTACACCACATGAGTTGGTGTATGGAAAAACAATTGTACTGCCCATTGAATTTAAATACAAAACACTCGGGACAAGAGTTGAATTGGATATGGACTTGACAGTAGCACAAAAAGAAAGATTACACAATTTGAATGGATTAGATGAGATAAGGATGGAAGCTATGAAATACAAGAAGTTTTCCCAAATGGAGCATTCAAGTTGCACACAATTGATGCAGTTAGGATTTTATTATTAGTTAATGGTCATAGATTGAAAAATTATAAAAAGCCAGCATAGAAGGATGACTTCCTTCTTTCATTGATACAACAGTATGGAAAAGATAGTGATTTTGATAATAACATTGTGCAAAGCATGAAAGATCCAACAACAAATACTATAGGTTCTACAAGTGCCTTAATAGATGAGCTACACAACTCACGTATTGAGATCACTCAATTATAATTCAATATCACCCTTCACATGCACACACTGCACAGGTGAAACAATAATAATCCTTTTCAATTACACTCCATGTTGTAGTAGGGACCTGTAGCTTCATCAATAAAAGGGTTGATAAAATTTAGAGGGACTGGTTGTTGAAGGTACCCACAACACTTGCCTATCAGAAATTTCAAATTTTTCTACCAACTTAATTGCATGTCATCCACATACACTTTATTTTTTTGTACATGAAACCATATAGCTATCATTTTATTACACGTAGCATAACCCATCATATCCCACGTTGCATTCATCAATTTCCACGCATTAAGCATATCATTTCATATCCCATAAGATGTACATTTTGTAGCCTTTCAATTACCACATGCCAAGTTGTCATTTCATATATCAACAATTGTAATTAAGCAACGGTCAAATCATAATCATATTATGGACACTCCTAATAAGCTTCACACAAGCTAAGTTTAGTTCACTTGACTTTAACAAGTACACATATCTACTTTTCCATAATTATCATAGATTGTAATTGTTTTTGACATGTTTACATTTTTAATTTTGTATGCTTTGTATTCATTATCATATTTCCATTACATGTAATAACACCCTCAGCCTCTAAAAGTATAATTAAGTGAGGTCACTTAATAGCTTAAGTTGGGGGGAGAGTACATTTTCTTGGTTTTGAAAATTTTCTTTAGTTTCAAACCAAAATCACATCACCAAAAACCTTTATGCAACCTTTTGTCATTTGTGTCATTTTTTTCTCTCATTTTCAAGCTATAATTCAATCTATTTCAAGCTTAGAGGGAAAAAAGTAGTTGAATTTGAATAACATAAGTATACAAATATAAAGGATTGGTGTGGTTGAAGTTGTAAGAAAAAAGTTTGAGTAAAAACAAAATAATTTACCATCATGGGTGGAGATATAGTTTAGAGAGAATCATCTACAGATGAACAGTTATTGGAAGATAGGTTGGTTCTACCTATTTTCAGACAGGAAGGATGGTTGGATTATTTCTTGAAGCTGATAGAATATATAAAAAGGACATGACATGTAACAATGTGCAAAAACACTTCAAAATGATGAATCTATTGTTCAAGGGTTAAGGGTTGATGCTTCAAAAGCTACAATTGTAGAAGTTTTTGGATTTCCAAGAGAAGGAGTTGAATTCCCAATCAAGGCAAATGTTGTAGCCGCTAGAGATGAATTTAGAGAACATGGAGAGAACCTTGACTCAACATCCCAAGGTATTAAAAGGTTATCATTACCGTGAATTTAGGCTTCTATTGCTACATATATTGTTAAATACCTTACATGTGATGGTAGGTAGTCTCTTTTGTACATAGTGCATTTCAAGATTTTGAGCCATCTTTGTCATAATAGGAGGGTTAATGTTCCCAATTTTCTATATAACCTATTAAAAATATTGGGTTCTAAATATAAAAGAAAGAGAAATAATACAACATTATCACATTATTGCTTAGTTACCCTATTGGTAAAAATAATTTTAAGGGTTCAACATCCAAATGTTTCATCATAAAGCTTCTTAATTTGTAATCATATCAGTAACATTCTTGAAGAACCAGTTATCTCAAAAAATTTGGGATCACCTGCTGAATCAGTGAGGGAAATTATCTTTGGCTCACCTGTTGCTTCACCTACCTATAGTAGAGGAGATCCAGAGGAGCAGAGTCTACAAAATTCACGACCGATAACCTCTAAGAAAGCCACAATAGAGAATAAAACCCCACTTCTTCCAAAACACCAAGAATCAGAAAGAGGAAAGGTGGATTTTCCTTTGCACCCAGAAAAGTGCAGAAAAAGAAATCTACCTAGCTAAGGCATTCACACCACCTAAAAAAGAAGGGTGTTATGAGGGGTTCAATCAAGAAGCAAGAGAAAGAAAATACTATGATAGTAGAAATAGATTCAAAATTGAAGGAAAATATTTTTGGGAATGTTCATACACTAGTTAAAAGATAATGGTATATCTCAACCACCTCTAAGTCTGATTCAAATGATGTTTTTATTTCTAAAAAGATGAGGAGAACCCGACAAAGCCCTAATAGTGAGGGTTGTGATTATACTGTGGATGATGATCAATTTTTAAAGAAGGATGAATTTTTTTTTTAGAAAAGAGGAATGTCAATAAAGAGTTGTAGGAAGCATTGGACATAATCAAACAATTAGAGGAATTGGTAAAGTTTTATGAATAGGGAGACAAAAAAAAAGACTTAAAAAATAAGGAGTTGGAGGAGAAGCTTCACACATATGGGCATAACTAGACTAATTGTAGAGCTTGCTATAGTGAAGGTAGGAAATACATAAATTTTAGCTAAAAGTAGAAGATCCCCTTTCATAAGAACTCCAACTTATCACACTACAATGTCTCTAGGATATTGGTTATGGAAAATAACTCAAGAATTATCCTAGAAAAGAGGGGAGTGGGAGGAGAAAAAGGAAAGGGTGATTTTAGACCATAACAAATTATTGGAAAACAAGGAAGTTGAATTGAAAAATATGACAATTAAAATTGAGGAGATAGAAGACAAGGATGCACAAATCATCAAGTTCATACCTCCTAGAATTTATGCTTTGTTTTTATAGGAGAAATTCTTGAGTTTCCAATTCAGTCAACTGATCAGTAACTTGTCAATTATCATGAGCAGGAAATTTGACTTTTTACATAATGCTACACCTGATATGCAGGATCAGTTATGTGAATTGTATTTGCATAACTATACTATTCCAAATAATATAGAATGGAACCCATTGATATAGATGGGTAATTTACAGACCAAGGCATTGGATCCCTACTTCATAAATGAGACACAGAGGGGTGAAATCATGCAGGATTATGTTGAGAGAGAGAAATCAATTGCTCTCTAGGTTAGAAAAGAATCCAAGAACCCTAATGTAATAATAGAAGAATGGAAAAAAAAATTGAAGTATAAGGATGTAGAAAAGAAAATTATAAATTAAAGAATAAATGATTATGATAGGATGCAAAGACTAATTGTAGGTAGATTATCCATCATTCTTTTCATTTTGTAAAAGAAAGATGAGAGAGTTTGGCCCCTAAATTATAGAAAAAGGAACCCCACTCTACATACAACTTCATAGCCATACTTGAAAGGACCCATAGGTACATGGACATTTCCAAAGAAAAGGGACTTGTATGGGTACCTCCTACCTTCCAACCAGCTATGCTTATCTACCCAATGCCACATTGGATAGGAGAAAAGAATGTAAAATGGGAGGAAGCTAAGAATGTCAGATGGGAAAGAATTTCATGCTATGGAGGTTTTTATTTGAAGTAGCTAAAAGGAGTGGATGTGATTATAGATCTCAAGGAGATGACCTTGCAGTATAACATCCGGTCTTAAATTATTTTGCTCGAGGACAAGAAAATGTCTAGTTGGGGGAATGATGAGGCCAATTATTAGCTAGTTTTTTGTTGTTTAGTACATACTTTTAGACATTTCCATATACTCATTTCATACATATTCCTAAACTTTACTATCTTTTTATGATCATCATGCAACTTGAACCTAGCTTTAGTATATGGAAATATAATTATGGTATGTTAGTAGTTGCATGGTTAATGTGTGAATATGTATGGAATGTAGTGTAGATCTATGTTTAAACTATGACTATTAGTATTGTGCATATGTTTAGGTGAACTAACTCTTTGTAGCTAAGAAGCCGAAGCAACCAAACTGTAGTCCAAAACAAATAGGAAGCACAACCCACAACCAAAGGAGTTTTAGATAGTGATGTAAGGGAAGTTCTAGAATAAGAAGAACACAACAGTTGTAGAAGCGTAAGTATGATTGCAAGTCACCATTTCATTTAATAAGACTATTGAAGGAGAGGAAACATGCAATGATTGGGAATCCAACGTGACTGTTACCACAATCCACATTTCCATTTTACCATTGTAGCAGAGTTGTAACTTCCTAATCAATTTCTTCTACCATTTCAGTTATGTTTTTTAGTTATGCAGACTTTGTCACACTCTATTTTATAGGAAAGTGGTGATTCACATTTAGATTTATTTTTTGATTCCTTGTTTTAATAAGACTCCCGAAACCTATGTATATATGGTTCGATGGTCAAGGAGAATAACAAGCATAGTAGATATAGCAATTAGATATGTTCATATAGTTTTCTTCTATTTACATAGACAATACTTGTTTCTAGTCATGTTTTTATGAATAAGATATCCCTGAAGATTCTTATTGAATTGTGAAATCTTGTTTTATGTAATGAAGGAGTTTTCAATTTACCGCTATGTTTAATTGATTTAAGAAGCTATATTTGAGTTTATCCTATGGAGATAGTCACTTGAGCAAGGGCCACTCAAGGTAACTGTTCCCCACTTTAATTTCTACACATTTTTTTTTTTGCTATAGTAGTTACCTTCATTATTTCATTTGTCTTAATCGGATTCATGTTATGAATGAAATCATGAATAATATATTGTCTTGTATTTCATGCTTTGTTTGTCTCAATGCATTTTCCTCTAGAGTGAGTCAAATTTAGCAACATTAGTTAGTTATAGAGTTTAGTTTTGATAATGAATTAGTCATAGTCTTTAGTTGTAAGTACCTATAACAATAGTTCTAGATTCAATTCTTTTCATTGTTATGTAGTATATGTTTTTCCCGCATGTGTAAACACCTATACTAGGATGATATAGGTAGTGTAGAGTCTCTAGATGCAAATATAGTGCCAACATCATCACAAGCTTACATTAGCCCTCATTGATAATTAAATGGAGTCTTTTCAAGGGTTTAGTGGACTATTTAGTTAGTTACTCCCTCCGAATTGTGGGAATATCACCAAGTTTATTGAACATTAGTTGGGCCTTACACTACATATCACTATTATATCAGTAACTATATGTTCATGCAAATATAATGTTTAACCCTTAAATAAATGATTCCATAATACATTACAATGCACTACAATAATAACATAAATAACATTGTTAGTACACGAGCAATACATAGTATAATTACAATAAGTATAACTGCATCAACTATTGTGAATGAAATTGCAATACACATACACACACAAAAAATTATATAAATTTAATTTAGTTGGAATCTAGGAACATGAAGCTCAATCATGACCTCAAGGTGAGATCATATGATTGGGCCAAAGGGGTTTCATTCTCTAACTCAAAACCAAAAGTGTTTTTCATCCTTTAGTTTCCTATAAATCAAATTATTTTCATCCTTAGAGTTGAAAATTCAAACATATGTACTCAAAGAAAAAAATTGCAAAGTTTTTCCAATGTAATATAATCAATGATTCATTGACTAAATGCATCCACCTTTACAATATTGAAACCAAGGACCAATATCAGATCTTGCCTAAAGTAATCATTGAGATCTATATGGATCAAGGGTCACTAAGGATGCAACCACCATAATTAATGAAGCATCTTCATCTTCCTTTTCCTACGCTACACATGCATGTGAATCTATGTTAAAACTATAAACGATGGTTCCCTAAGTGGGAAAATCCCTTTTTGATTTTTTGTAACTTAAAAAAAGGCCATTAATGATACTCTTTGTTGTGTGAAGAGGTAGGTAGGATTTAAAGAGAAAAAGGTGGGAATGTTGGATTTTGGGGGTTGAGGATACCTCATAATAGGTACTTGAGGAGTGGGAAGGACAAGGAAAGCCATCATGACTCCAATGTTGACAAGATATTTAGTGAAAATGATTGGGGAGTGAAGGTGTGAGAGATCAAAGAGATCATAAAAGGGTACCTAGGTAAGGTAAGGTCCAAAACACTAACAAGGATACAAAAACAGTGGAGAATGAGGCTTTGGAGCTTGGGGGTGATAGGGGAATGGTAATTAGGGAAGCAATAGCTTAAAAATATGGTGTAGAAAAGAACCTAAGGAAAAAAAGGTTAAGGTTTTGAGAGGAAAGGTACAATAGGAGGGTAAACTCCAAAATTCCAACAATGTACATACACTAAGGAGTTTGAAAACAAAGATCTCCATAATTAAGAATATTTGGAACCAATGAGGTTGGGCTCCATTAGGCTTAGCTTGTTGTTTAGGTAGGAAATAAAATTTTATGTTACACCCCATTTTTAAATTACCAAATTACTTTTACCTTTATGAGTAAATATGTTTTTAATACATAATTATGTCTTGATGATGTTCAATGGATTAATGAGATGCACGAATATGCATTGTGATGAATTAATTTTTAAATGATTTAATGATGCTTATAATATATGACGAATATGATTTATATGTTATCAACTAACTTTGAACATGTTGCTCCAAGTTGGATGCAAGAAAGGTTCGAACCATCTAGTGGGGGAGGGAGAGTATCACCCGAGAGAGGAGATTGGTATTGGAACAACTGGTATATCTATCTGAGTTGATGCACACACTCACTTGCATAGGTTAGAGGAACCTTATTGAGTCAGTCTGTGTATCATTTCAATAAGTTCTAAACTTGAATTGATAGGCTTTTGGTTGATAGGAAAAGATAGGTTTGGTTATCTTTGATCCTCCTTGATTGTTTAATCAAATTGAATTAAAATAATGAAACTCATGTAAAAAGCATATATTGCATATAATGTGTATTTAAATATATATATATCTCTCTCTCTCTCTATATATATATATGAAATATGTGTGTGTGAGGGAGTATATATATGTATGAATGTAGGTATAAATATATGTAGATAATAGTATCTACATATATACATAATATATATAATCGATTAAATGAGATCTATATATATATGTATATATATTATCGTATAAATAAATTAATATATGTATATACTATTATATCTAAATAATTAACGTATATAAATATATAAATATATATTATTATATATATTAGTATATATTATAATATATATATTATTATGGTTAATAGCTATGGCAGCCATAATAAAGGCAGATAAGCCATGCGAATAAGGAAGCTAATGGCAATGTTTAAAAGCAGCCATAACATATGGCAAGAATGCCATGTGAAAGAGGTCATGGTGGCAGTCATGCCACGCCAAGGCAACACTTATAACTATTTTTATATAGTTGTTCTCCTAGCCATGAATAGTGGTGTTTGACTAAGTAAAACACAACACATAACTATTTTAGAGAGCTATTGCAAGCCGTGAAGGTTAGGCACCATATCATGCTTTGAGTAAATGTAGCACACCAAGTTTTAAGTCGTTTGACTGAGTAAAATGGGCATGAAATCTGCTATCTAATTAATAATGTGTACGCCAATGTGGACATGAGAAGAAGCATTTGTTTTGGACTTTCTAAACGTGTCAATTGAGAGACTATTCTAAAACCATTAACTGCCTGCAAACAAAGAATAAGTCACCCAACATGCTAGCTGTGGTAATGAGAGATAGAAGTTGCATTTCATTGGAATTCAACGTGCCAATAATAAGACTTGTTTTGCTTTGTTCAAAATGCCAACCACATGGAGAGGCTGCACCTAGCTAGCCATGGAAAGTAGAAAAGATATTTGATTTGGTTTTGATATCTTTGCAACTGAATCTACATTATCATTATGATGCAACCTCAACATGGATTAGTGGCAATATATACTAAGTCAAAAATGCAAAATGTGGCATTCAAATAAAGTTGAGTCAATTTGATAAATTCCCACGCCTGGTAGAAGTTTGAGAGGTGGCATCATTAGAGCAAAATAAGCTTCCTATTTGCAACAAATTTTACTATTCATTTTTCAATATAAAAGAGAGTAGCTACTCATCATTTTGTTATTCATTCTTTTCATTAATCTGAATATAGTGCAATTGTGAGATTACGAGGAGGGTAGTTTTGAGTGCAAAGAGTATTAAAATTTTGTACTTCAATTCGTCAAAAGATTAAGGGAAGGTTGTTTGTTTTAGTTGTGCATTGCTTGGTAGCTATAGTTATCAGTCTAGAAGCAAGGGAGAGTTGCAAGAGTAGAGTGAATAGCTATAAATTGAGAAGGCAATAGATTAGAGTTGAGCCATTGAGAAAATTTGAAGCAAGGAGTTACAGGAATTTGATTCAAGCTATTTTAATCCAGACATGATTAAAATATCTATTCCTCCTCATTTTAATTCTGAATCTAAGCTTTTATTTGTTTGAAGATGCTCATGTCATTGTTATGTTGTAGTACCCCTCCGTTTATGTATATGCTTTCTGCTGTTATGTTTTCACACTGTTAGACTATGATACTTTGTTTGGATATTTTGATCACTGGTTTTGAGTGACAGTGGATTTACTCTGTGACATGATGATACATTGTTTGGTGATTATTGATTTCAGACATGATTTGATATAGTGTAGATGTTTACTTTTAGCTGTTTATTGCTATGTACATGTTTATGATGGACTAACAGCTATTTATTTCGTCAGTCTGATGTGACATGTATTGGTGTGGAGAACAGAATCGCATCACTCGCTTGCGAGTGCCCTGTGATATCCGTGATTTTCTCCGCACGGTGTGTCTGTTTAATGCTTTATTTATATATATATGTATGGTCGTTATTTGCTGGGTTGTAGGAAATTGCAGGTACATGACACCGACTCCACCTGGGTACTCAGGTCTGAGCGTGTCAAGACTCAAGGGATACGTTGATTGGGAGATAGTAGTTTGGTTCACCCTAGTCTAATCTTTAATCCCGGTCTTAGTACATTGTCTGTTTTGGTTCAGAGTCATATGATTGTTTTGTCATTTTCTGTTTGGATAAATTGCTTAAAAGTTGAATTTGGTTAATATTTTATGATAGTTTATTGTGCTTTAAATTATTGTTATTTAAAATTAATTTTTAAATGTTGAAGAAATTGGTTACTTATTATTTAATTAATTAATTAGCTTATTTGGTTAAATGGTTTGATCTTAAAAAGATTAAACTTATTTAATTAAATAAATAAATTAATTAAATTAAATTATTAAGTGTGTAAATAGTTTTATTTGAAAATTAAATAATTATTTGTGAAAATAGTATTTGGGTTATTAAATAAATGGTAGTATATTGGAAATTGGAAATTTAAATTAAATAAAAATAAATTCATGCAATTGAAATTTGATTTTTGAATTTAAAATAAAATAATTAAATACATGCAAAAAAGAAATTGGCAAGATTGCCGAGAAGTGGTGGAGAAGATATTTTGCAACCACTTCTCGACATGTGTGCCAGTGTAATTATTATGTTTGTTGAGGAAATTTGTTATGGAGGTAATATTGGATCTGAAAAAAATTACAGAGGTAGTCCTTTTCATTCACGGGAAAATTATTTTTGTGCTCTGTAAAAATTCTTGGTATATGCCTTTTGGTACTTCTGTTGCAAATTTGTGGAAGATCTCTGGCTTTTGGTTGTTTTGGAATTGGTTCTCGGGAAAGAAAATTGGAAGTTTCAGGCAACAGAGGCTATAGAGGCATTCTTCATCAGATAGCAAAGGAAATCAGGTAATCTTCTCGTGAATGTACTTTGTTGTTTTGGAAAGGAAAATATGTGAAGAGAAATTAAGTGTAATTTAAATTTCTGTGTTTCACGCAAAAGAGTTATTTGCTGTACTTGTCTTGTGAGGCTTTGATATGATAAGAAGAAAACTTTTGTAGTTTATTTTCTGTAGATAGCTTTTAAGTTTTCTGTAGGGAAATATTCGTTGAAATAGGAAAATTGAAATCCTCCGTGAGTTATTTAAGTTTTGTATTGGATATACTGAATAAGTTCTTTTGTAAACCCCAGAAGAAATTTTTAATTTCCACTATTTCCCTTGAAAACCCCGTTGAACTTCTGTAGAATTCTCTAATTATTTTTGTTTAAAAAAAAAAACTGTTGAAACATATATATATATTGGATTATGAAAGGGGTTTTATTTATTTATATTTTTTTGGGTTAAATCGTCGTATAGGCGAAATTTCTTGTTATCCATTTTCTTTTAGAAAATTTTGGAAAATGTATATGTTGGTCGCCGTACGGCGAATATAATTTTTTTTTTTTTTAAAATAAATAGAATTTTGGGGGAGGGCCGAACCCTCCCCATTTTTTGTTTAGAAAGGGCGCAGGGCGCAGCTACCACAGCTACGCACAACAGCCACCATGGCTGCTGGGCGCAGCCTTGGTAAGGGCCGCGACCTCCCCATAGGGAGGTCGCGAGCTGCGCCACGACCTCCCCACAGGGAGGTCGCGAGCTGCGCCACGACCTTAGGGTCGTATTTTGTTAAAACATTTTTCATGCAAATTTTAATTAAAAGTTAAATGCGAATTTCTTATAATATGTATTAAATTCAATTGTTTTATATTATAATCTTATATATTATATTTTATATTTTATATTTATATATATATATCCTTATATATATATATTTATATAATGTGGAATTAAATATGATTATGTTAGAAAAAAATAATTTTGGAAAATTTATTTCTAAAATAAATTTATATTTTCTTTAAATTATGATGTATGTGAAAATATATAGTGTATTTGAGAAAAAAAAAATAGATTAAATGAAGCAGATATTTTTATTGATTTTAAAATAGATCTTTTATGAAGATGATTTACATATATATGTTGTTTTCAAACTGTTGCATGTGGATTTAGTAAATCCGAAAATTAGACATGTATAATATCTGATTTGCTATTTTAAAATCATGTTTTTCTTCTGTTGGAAAAATGGGGAATTTTAATGTGTTAATAAGTCTTTCAGATGTGGTCATTCCTTGGGAAATAAGATTTTACTATGATTTCATATGTATGAACAAACTAGGGTAGTGCACTGGATTTTTGTGAATGAAATTGTGACATTTAATGTGGTATTTTTGGTATTAAGTGTTGATCTCTTTGTGCACTTTGTCTACCCTAGATAGAAAACTAGTATACCTATGTTATGTTTAGGGGAGTGGCTTTTTGAAAGGGCCGACACACAAAGCAGTTTCAGGGTAACTTACAAAGAGTTAGTAAGTCAGTGGTAATTAAAGAACACAGTAGTTAGAATTAAAAACTCTTAACAAGATATTTTTCCTCACTTATGACTCTTGAGCTACTTCAGTCTTGAGTATAAGATGAGAAGGCCTGGAATGGCAAATCGGTGTCTTGTTTCTTTAAAAGACATTTGATTCCACAATAGTGTGCAATAGGGGCCGAGTTTCGTAAGAGGTTACAAGGTAACCCAAGGATTGGGGGCCGGAACCTAGGAAGAAACACCAGGGTAACCTTTGCAACGTTGTGATGACACTCCACCTAGAATAACAGTTAACCTTGTATTTGTAATACATTCAATTGTCAAAATCTGGAAGCAATGTAACCATTAGTTTGTTATGTGCTAGTGTCTAGGGTTAGTAGATTAGGTCTAGGTAACCTTATTACTATCTCCTAGCACGGGGGGTGGACCTACGGGTACCACATGGTTGAGTGGAACGTGCACCTTATTCCGTTGGGTCCCCACTTTATGATCATGGCATCGAGAGCTTCATGGATGGAAAGCTCGTGCTTGGAAAATTTTGTGTATTTCACCATTGTATATTGTAAATCATGTATTTGAAAGCATCCCTCAATTGTATATGAGGTGAACCTTGTAAATGTAATTGTAATTATTATTGAACTACCTCATCAGATGGATGAGTATTGTATAATTTATCAAATGCAATGTATGGAAACATGTTTGTACCTTATATTATCTTTAATGGAGTATTAAATGAAATTCAATGTTGTGTAATGTTTATCTTAAATGATTATGTTATTAAATAATATGTGCAATGCGAAATACTTAAGTCACTTATGGAAAACTCAAAGTAGTGTAACGTCGCATAGCTTAACGAATGTATGCAATTAATTAACTTAATAATTAAACTTTAAAAAAAAATTATTACCCCTTTATACACTATTGCAACATTCTTAGGTTATTAAGACGGGGCGTTACAAATTGGTATGAGAGCCAAGGTTACAAACACTGGACGCTCTGGGTAATCACGAGCCCATTAGGTTGACCTAGTACGTAGTGTCGCAACTGTTAGCCTTGGTTGAATAGTATCTAAGACTCGTTATTGTTATGTGTAGGAACATGCCTAGGCGATGAGGAAGAGGTCGTGGTAGAGGTCGAGGTGGAGGCTGAGGGTCGATCCCTCAGGTTACTCCCCCTCCGAGCCCTCATCACAGTGATCAGGCAGAACAGTTCGGTCAGAGAAATGAGGGACATAATCCTGAACAGTCAGCAGTAGAGGGTTCTCAGATGCGTCCACTATTAGAGGAGGTCCTAGCTCATCTTGGACCTAGACAGGTAGATGAGCAGGAGGTTGTCAGAGAGAGATAGATCTCCTAGGAGAGTAGAGGACACAACACATCAGGATACTATCACTGCAGGTCATATGAGAGATTTACTGAGGGCACGTCCTCCTACCTTTGATGGTACAAGAGGAGGCTTAGAGGCTAAGACCTGGCTACTGGATTTGGGTAGATGCTTCGCCATGCACCCTTATGGTAGCAATACCCGTGCCAGATGCACTATTATGCACTTGAGGGGATTCACCTCTACTTGGTGGCGCTTAGAGGAGCAGAAGCTCCACTTGGATATTGGTTCTGTGTCTTGGGAGATGTTTCTCGAGAGGTTTAGAGCTCGGTTCCTATCGGAACACTAGAGGCAGCGTACGGCTGATGAGTTCCATGATCTACGTCAGTTGGCTCTTTCTGTAGAGCAATATGAACGTAGGTTCTATGAACTTAAGTAGTATGCTGGTATTGGCGATGATGAGCCTATGCTAGTACAACATTTCATCAGGGGTTTAAACGCCCGCATCAGTGGTGGTGTCCGAGTCTTTGAGCCAAAGACTATGGAAGTTGTGGTGGAGAAGGATCGCATTGTAGAGGAGAACCTTGTTATGGCTTTAGGTGGGCACACAGGAGTGCAGATTAGTAGTGCTCCTGCAGCAGGTTTTAGTCCACGGGGTGGACAGGCACAGACAGGTGGTTCCTCTAGGAACCAGTAGACACCCACAAAGGGTGGGCAACAACAACAACAACGAACACCTCAAAAGAACAATAACTCTCAACCACAACAACAAAATAGTCCTCAAACAGGAAAGGGTCGCAACTGGTGGCGCAATAAGCGCAATAGGCAGGATCAGCTTGCGTAGAGTGCTCAATCTACCATCAGTAGGGGTAGTTTTCAGCAATCCAATGCACCTTCGGGTGGCAGAGGATTCGGCAGAGGCACAGGTTGTTATTCATGTGGGCAGCAGGAACACATAGCTAGGCAGTGTCCGATGAGAGGTTCTACTGGTTCGATGTTTCAGAGCCTACGGTGGGAGATATGAGCCGTGGTTAATGACCGCCAAGCCGATCACCAGAACACAGTGGTCGAGACTTCAGGTAAGTTACATGGTGTTAGTGTTTCTATACTTTTTGATTCTGGAGCCACTGACTCCTTTATTTCACCGACCATTGTAGACCGTTGTGGTCTTATGGCGGTAAAGCAAGGTGGTAAGTGGCAAGTTGAATTCGCCTCAGGGGTGAAAGTAGCAGTAGAAAACTTAGTACATAATTGTGAACTTAAAATTGGTACGTTAACTACCTTAGTAGATTTATATGTTACACCCTTGGGATCGTATGATATAGTTTTAGGTATGGATTGGTTAGCATCTTATCATGCTGTAATTGTCGACTTAAGACAGTTAGTTGCATCAATGATACAGTAAAGTGAAATCGTAGGTATTCAAAGACCTATCTCTTTGCGGATGATATCTGCTATGCAATTAAAGAGATGTCTTCATCAGGGATGTCAACTGTTTGCAACAACAGTTACTGATTTGGAAGAAGGTGAAAGTCGAGAGGTATCTCTTGATGATCATCCTATTCTTAGGGAATTCGCGGATGTGTTTCCTGATGACATTCCTGGAATGCCACTGAAGAGGGATATTGACTTTAGAGTTGACCTAGTTCCTAGAGCTGAGCCTATATCTAGAGCTCCTTATAGAATGACGACTCAGGAGTTAGAGGAACTTCGTATTCAGTTAGAGGAACTATTAGAAAAGGGTTTCATTCGTCCAAGTGTTTCCCCTTGGGGAGCACCTGTTATCTTCGTAAAGAAGAAGGATGGATCTCTTAGGCTATGCATTGACTATCGTCAATTAAACAAGGTTACAATTAAGAATCATTATCCTTTGCCTAGAATCGATGATCTTTTTGATCAAATTAAGGGAGCTAATGTGTTCTCTAAAATTGATTTGAAATTTGGCTATCATCAATTATGTATAGCCGAAGCAGACATCCATAAAACTGCTTTTCGAACTCGTTATGGGCATTATGAATTCACAGTGGTACCATTTGGGTTAACGAATGCACCATCAGTATTCATGAGTTTAATGAATGGTGTTTTTCGTACATACCTTGATCGCTTTGTCCTGGTATTTCTCGATGATATTTTAGTTTATTCGAGAAACATGAAGGAACATGAAGAACACTTGAGATAGGTATTGCAATGTTTAAGGGAAAATCAATTGTATGCATTGAACATGAAGAAGTGTGACTTCTTTCAAACTGAAATAAAATACCTTGGACATGTGATATCTGGAAAAGGTATCATTGTGGATCCTTCAAAGATCCGAGCTATTGTAGATTGGCCCGCACCTACAAATGTAGGTGAAGTTCATAGTTTTATGGGTCTAGCTGGTTACTATAGGCAGTTTGTAGAGGGATTTTCTAGAATCGGTTATCCTATTACTTCTCTTCAAAGGAAAGGGAAGAAGTTTGTTTGGATAGAGCAATGTCAGTTGGCTTTTCAGACACTTAAAGAAAAGTTAACTAATGCGCCTATACTCATTGTTCCTGATCCTACTAAGGATTTCGTAGTGTGTACGGATGCATCTTTAGAGGGTTTGGGAGCAGTTTTGATGCAAGATGGTCGTGTGATTGCTTATGAGTCTCGCAAACTCAAAGATCACAAACTAAACTATCCCACTCATGATCTAGAACTAGCTGCAGTTGTGCATGCATTAGTTCGATGGAGGCATTTCCTATTAGGTCATCGTTTCGAACTTCATACTGATCACTGTAGTTTGCAATACATCTTTACCCAACCTAACTTGAATGCTAGGCAGAGACGGTGGATGGAGTTCTTGTGTGAGTACGATTTTGAAGTGAAATATGTTCAAGGAAAAGAGAATGTAGTGGCTGATGCTCTTAGTCATTGTCATCATGAGATCTCTGCTACTACTCTTGAAGTAGATTTGAGAGGTCAAATAGTCACAGTACTTCCTACTGATAGATTATATCAGGAAGTGAGGTCGGAGATTGAATCTGGTAGACCTTTAGAAGGTTGATTTGTAGGGTATGTCCTAGAATCGGATGGTATATTACGGCATTTAGGTCGTATTTATGTACCACATGTTGAGAGTCTTCGTACATTAATTATGACTGAAGCTCATCGAGCTCCGTATTCAACTCATCCAGGTGTTAAGAAAATGCATGCCGATCTTCGGCAATTGTATTTCTGGCCTGGTATGAAATGTGATATTGCTGACTATGTATCGAGATGTCTTGAATGCTAGCGAGTTAAAGCTAAGCATCAACATCCCGCTGGATTATTGCAGCCACATCTCATTCCTGAATGGAAATGGGATATTATATCCATTGACTTTGTTGTAGGGTTACCTACGTCATCACGTCGACATGATGCCATTATGGTAACTGTTGACCGTTTGACTAAAGTAGCTCACTTCTCACCAGTACGTTCATCATATAATGCTTCATCCATAGCTAGGATATTCATGGAGGACATTGTTAGATTACATGGGATTCCTCGTAGGATTATATCGGATAGAGATCCTGTATTTACTTCAGCCCTATGGACTTCATTATAACATGCTCTAGGTACACAGTTGAACTCTAGTTCAGCGTATCATCCTCAAACTGATGGTCAAACGGAAAGAGTTAACCAAATATTAGAAGATATGCTTAGGATGTACGTAATGGACCAAAAATCACGTTGGGAGGATTATTTGTACTTAGTAGAATTCGCTTACAATAACGGATATTAGAGTTCTATAGGTATGCCACCATTTCAGGCATTATACAGTCGTCCTTGTCTAACTCCTCTGAGTTGGGATCGACTTGAGGATAGAGTGTTACTTGGACCTGAGATGCTTCGTGACATGGAGCAACAGGTTGACCGTATTAGAGAACATTTGATAGCAGCTCAGGATAGGCAAAAGAAATATGCCGATGCGCATAGAATAGACCGACAGTTTGCTGTTGGCGATAGAGTGTTTCTTCGAGTGCGACCGCAAAAGAGTCCAATCTGTTATGGAAAAGGCTCTAAGCTTGCACCTCGTTTTGTTGGACCATTCGAGATTTTAGAGAGAATTGGTCCCGTGGCGTATCGACTCGCCTTACCACCCAGTTTGTCTCGTATTCATGATGTTTTTCATGTATTAGTTCTTAGACCATATCATCCTGACATATCTCATGTACTTGATTGGAATGCGTTACAGGTAGAGGACGGGTAGCTGGCTTTGGAGCCCGTGGCCATTCTACAACACCAGACGCTCGGTCTTAGGGGTCGAGACGTTGATCAGGTGAGGGTCCAATGGGATCCTAGCTATGAGGCTTCTGCTACTTGGGAGGATGCGACACGCATGAGGGAACTTTATCCCTATCTGTTCACAGGCTTTCAGGAGCAAGCCTGATCCTAGGGGGGAGGATGTAGTACCCCTCTGTTTATGTATATGCTTTCTGCTGTTATGTTTTCACATTGTTAGACTATGATACTTTGTTTGGATATTTTGATCACTGGTTTTGAGCGACAGTGGATTTACTCTGTGACATGATGATACATTGTTTGGTGATTATTGATTTCAGACATGATTTGATATAGCGTAGATGTTTACTTTCAGCTGTTTATTGCTATGTACATGTTTATGATGGACTAAAAACTATTTATTTCGTCAGTCTGATGTGATGTGTATTGGTGTGGAGAACGAAATCGCATCACTCGCTTGCGAGTGCCCTGTGATATCCGTGACTTTCTCCGCACGGTGTGTCTATTTAATGCTTTATTTATATATATATGTATGCTCGTTATTTGCTGGGTTGCAGGAAATTGCAGGTACATGACACCGACTCCACCTGGGTACTCAGGTCTGAGCGTGTCAAGACTCAAGGGATACGTTGATTGGGAGATAGTAGTTTGGTTCACCCTAGTCTAATCTTTAATCCCGGTCTTAGTACATTGTCTGTTTTGGTTCAGAGTCATAGGATTGTTTTGTCATTTTCTGTTTGGATAAATTGCTTGAAAGTTGAATTTGGTTAATATTTTATGATAGTTTATTGTGCTTTAAATTATTGTTATTTAAAATTAATTTTTAAATGTTGAAGAAATTGGTTACTTATTATTTAATTAATTAATTAGCTTATTTGGTTAAATGGTTTGATCTTAAAAAGATTAAACTTATTTAATTAAATAAATAAATTAATTAAATTAAATTATTAAGTGTGTAAATAGTTTTATTTGAAAATTAAATAATTATTTGTGAAAATGGTATTTTGGTTATTAAATAAATGGTAGTATATTGGAAATTGGAAATTTAAATTAAATAAAAATAAATTCATGCAATTGAAATTTGATTTTTGAATTTAAAATAAAATAATTAAATACATGCAAAAAGGAAATTGGCAAGATTGCCGAGAAGTGGTGGAGAAGATATTTTGCAACCACTTCTCGACATGTGTGTTAGTGTAATTATTATGTTTGTTGAGGAAATTTGTTACGGAGGTAATATTGGATCTGGAAAAAATTACAGAGGTAGTCCTTTTCATTCACGGAAAAATTATTTTTGTGCTCTGTAAAAATTCTTGGTATATGCCTTTTGGTACTTCTGTTGCAAATTTGTGGAAGATCTCTAGCTTTTGGTTGTCTTGGAATTGGTTCTCGGGAAAGAAAATTGGAAGTTTCAGGCAACAAAGGCTACAGAGGCATTCTTCATCAGATAGCAAAGGAAATCAGGTAATCTTCTCGTGAATGTACTTTGTTGTTTTGGAAAGGAAAATATGTGAAGAGAAATTAAGTGTAATTTAAATTTCTATGTTTCACGCAAAAGAGTTATTTGCTGTACTTGTCTTGTGAGGCTTTGATATGATAAGAAGAAAACTTCTGTAGTTTATTTTCTGTAGATAGCTTTTAAATTTTCTGTAGGGAAATATTCGTTGAAATAGGAAAATTGAAATCCTCCGTGAGTTATTTAAGTTTTGTATTGGATATACTGAATAAGTTCTTTTGTAAACCCCAAAAGAAATTTTTAATTTCCCCTATTTCCCTTGAAAACCCCGTTGAACTTTGTAGAATTCTCTTATTATTTTTGTTTAAAAAAAAAAACTGTTGAAACATATATATATATATATATATATATATATATATATATATAAATTGGATTATGAAAGGGGTTTTATTTATTTATATTGTTTTGGGTTAAATCGCCGTTCAGGCGAAATTTCTTGTTATCCATTTTCTTTTAGAAAATGTTGGAAAATGTATATGTTGGTCGCCGTACGGCGACTATAATTTTTTTTTTTTTAAAAAAAATAAATAGAATTTTGGGGGAGGGTCGAACCCTCCCCATTCTTTGTTTAGATGGGGCGCAGGGCGCAGCTACCACGGCTGCGCACAGCAGCCACCATGGCTGCTGGGCGCAGCCCTAGTAAGGGCCGCGACCTCCCCTCAGGGAGGTCGCGAGCTGCGCCACGACCTTAGGGTCGTATTTTGTTAAAACATTTTTCATGCGAATTTTAATTAAAAGTTAAATGCAAATTTCTTATAATATTTATTAATTTCGATTGTTTTATATTATAATCTTATATTTTATATTTTATATTTTATATTTATATATATATATATCCTTATATATATATTCATATATATATATATATTCATATATATATATATATTCATATATATATAAATATTTATATAATGTGGAATTAAATATGATTATGTTAGAAAAAAATAATTTTGAAAAATTTATTTCTAAAATAAATTTATATTTTCTTTAAATTATGATGTATGTGAAAATATATAGTGTATTTGAGAAAAAAAAAATAGATTAAATGAAGCAGATATTTTTATTGATTTTAAAATAGATCTTTTATGAAGATGATTTATATATATATGTTGTTTTCAAATTGTTGCATGTGGATTTAGTAAATCCGAAAATTAGACATGTATAATATCTGATTTGCTATTTTAAAATCATGGTTTTCTTCTTTTGGGCAAATGGGGAATTTTAATGTGTTAATAAGTCTTCCAGATGTGGTCATTCCTTGGGAAATAAGATTTTACTATGATTTCATATGTATGAACAAACTAGGGTAGTGCACTGGATTTTTGTGAACGAAATTGTGACATTTAATGTGGTATTTTTGGTATTAAGTGTTGATCTCTTTGTGCACTTTGTCTACCCTAGATAGAAAACTAGTATACCTATGTTATGTTTAGGGGAGTGGCTTTTTGTAAGGGTCGACACACAAAGCGGTGTCAGGGTAACTTACAAAGAGTTAGTAAGTCAGTGGTAATTAAAGAACACAGTAGTTAGAATTAAAAACTCTTAACAAGATATTTTGTCTCACTTATGACTCTTGAGCTACTTCAGTCTTGAGTATAAGATGAGAAGGCCTGGAATGGAAAATCAGTGTCTTGTTTCTTTAAAAGACATTCGATTCCACAATAGTGTGCAATAGGGGCCGGGTTTCGTAAGAGGTTACCAGGGTAACCCAAGGATTGGGGGCCAGAACCTAGGAAGAAACACCAGGGTAACCTTTGCAACGTTGTGATGACACTCCACCTAGAATAAAAGTTAACCTTGTATTTGTAATACATTCAATTGTCAAAATCTGGAAGCAATGTAACCATTAGTTTGTTATGTGCTAGTGTCTAGGGTTAGTAGATTAGGTCTAGGTAACCTTATTACTATCTCCTAGCATGGGGGGTGGACCTACGGGTACCACATGGTTGGGTGGAACGTGCACCTTATTCCGTTGGGTCCCCACTTTATGATCATGGCATCGAGAGCTTCATGGATGGAGAGCTCATGCTTGGAAACTTATGTGTATTTCACCATTGTATATTGTAAATCATGTATTTGAAAGCATCCCTCAATTGTATATGAGGTGAAGCATGTAAATGTAATTGTAATTATTATTGAACTACCTCATCGGATGGATGAGTATTGTATTCTTTGTCAAATGCAATGTATGGAAACATGTTTGTACCTTATATTATCTTTAATGGAGTATTAAATGAAATTCAATGTTGTGTAATGTTTATCTTAAATGATTATGTTATTAAATAATATGTGCAATGCGAAATACTTAAGTCACTTATGGAAAACTCAAAGTAGTGTAACGTCGCATAGCTTAACGAATGTATGCAATTAATTAACTTAATAATTAAACTTTAAAAAAATAAAATTATTACCCCTTTATACACTATTGCAACATTCTTAGGTTATTAAGATGGGGCATTACATATGTGCAAATTATTTCTATTAGCAAAGTATTTGGTTGCATGTACAAATAGCTTGATTATTTATGCATAGAGCTAATTTAGAAATACAAATAGATAAGATGGATTAGGGAATCAGATGGGTATATAAGTAGTTATATTAAATTACATTGTTAGATTATGATGCATTACATGAATCTAAGCATTATTTATAAATGTACTTGAGAGAAAAAAAGTTTCATTGAAAGGATAAATCTCTCTACAATTGTGTTTAACCCAAACAACCAACTTGTTAGATTAACATATCAAAGAGAAGCTAAGTAGGATAATATGATATTATCCCTATAAAACAATGTTTGATAATCATAATGTGATGAGCAAGAGGGTTTGAAAATGTATTAGAAGTGTATACATCCTTATTATCTTTTGAATGGTATTATATTATATTTTGACCAAGAGTCTATATTATTACCTAATCATGGTAATTTAATCTTAAGAAGACAACTTCACATTCTTGACAAAACCAAAGCCATAATGTGAGGAGATCTTAAGGTGCAGAAGCACAAATATCTCTCAAGGAGAAAATATTCTTTTGTGTTTCTATATAAACCTATTATACATTTGTATATGAGAATATATGTGTAAATATTAAATCTATATAGAGACAAATATAAGTATTTTATATACAAAGGATAACATTGGAGAAAACTGTAAAGAATCTAGAGATTAGTCAAATGTTTCTCAATCAAGTTATCAAAGGTAAATAGATTATTATATACTAAGTCATTAATGAAAAATACTATGAATATAATATTTTATATCAAATCAAACTAATTGATATTTACTTCATGATCGGTTATGGTGTTCTAGAAGGACGAAGCCATACTTGGTATGACAATGAAGAGTCTGAACCAGATGTCATTTAAGAAGAAGATGATTGTCTAATAGTGTCCACTTCAAGATTAATTGTATTAAGTGTGGATTTATTAAGGGACATATCCATAAGAGTCAATGATGGACATTTGAAAATTTAATACGAAGAAGTAATCTTCAATTCAAGTTTAATACTAGATTATTATATATATCAACATATTGTCAGTACTTTAGATTAAGACTAGGTATGTCTAGGTGATGATATTGTGTCATCTATATTAACTAATTATGCATAAATAGGAGAGTAGTTACTCCCATAATTAAAAATAAGAACTTGAGTAAGAGGCAAATGCCTAGACCCTAAATGTTGCAAGAGAATAACTTGGGTATTCTAGTCAGAAGAAGATAACCAGTCAAGTTGTTTACCGACTTAGTAATAGAGAACTCGAATAAGAGGCAGTTTCCTAGACATAGATTGTTACAATTATGTAATAGGGTATTTGAGATAAATGATTCAAATCTATTTGGTCAAATACTTGACATTAGTGTGCCATCACTTTTGAAAAGAAATTTTGCTTATGATAGTTAACCTTTGGGGTCAAACCAAGAGAAGTGTTAACCACATGTCAGTAGGGTTTCCAAGTTGAGTTAGAGGTGAGTGAACTTACGACATTGCTTCCTTAGAAAGTGGATTGATTATATATATTAAAACTTTGGCCAAAGTAAGTACAAAAGTCACTGCTTTCACTTTTTCGGTTCATTGTGCTCCATGTTTGCATAGCTTGTTAGTAACGTCATGCATATTTAGAATGAATCCATAGTTGTATGACTATACATGTTTTGTAGGACACAACACTAGATATACTAGATGTTTCCATACCAAACTATTCGTCAAAGGGTAGGGCCACTTCTAGTTAGGAAGATGTGTGGGGGACCGCTAAGTTTATGGTTGGAGGAAAAGCACTTGGGTGATGCTCTCACTCTTGCAAATGGCAGTCGAGACTTGTGAAATAGAAGAAGTGTGATCCAGATGAGGACACCTTGACCTTTAACTCTTGTAAGTTATGAATTTGAATTTATGATCATGATTCTATTGTAATCTATATTTGAAAATATGAGTTTCATTTACTTGGAATTGTGTAATGTTTTTTTATTTATGCAATGACATGTGGGAATTATTTATGCAATGTGCAACTATGTTATTGGAAAAATAAAATTTCATTTCTCTATTTTTAGAAACTTGAGTTATTCACTTTCTGAGTTAAAAAATTAGGTGAAAACTATTGAGTAAACATTGGGTATGTTACATTTTATTCCACAAACATAAATTGATTGAAAAGGGGAAATTACAAGTTTATCCTTCCCAAATATTGTTTTCCCTCAAGCAATGCAAATCTAAGGCTCCATCTCCTCTTGTTTGAAACTCTAAAAAAAAAATTGTATTCCCTAATTCTTCCCTAGTGGCATCCCTTGTAATTAGGTTCCTTTAATGAACCAAACACTTTGTGATGGCTCCACTTCTTATTTGTTATCCCAAGGGATATATTTTTGTTGGTGTTGAAACAACATAAGTTCCCAAGTGCAACCACTATATTTGTACTAATTTTTGTTATAAAATATATTCCCTCAAGCATCCGTCTACCCACTCATTTACTATTTTTATTTGTACAACTATTGGTGGTTGATATCCTATGCTAGGAGTGAGTTTTGAACCTATCAAGTGGAATGATTCTTTCCATGAGTGACTAGAAAAAATTCTATCTCTATCACTATAAATAATTTTAGGCAACCCATGTAGCCCAATCGCCTCTTTGGGAAATAATTCTACCACATGTTATGCTCTGAAAGATGAATAAATAAAAAGTAAGTGTATATACTTATTTAATCTAGCGACGAAAATACAAATATGATCCTTACCATTTATTGTGGGAAGTCTCATGATGAATCCATTAGTCTTATTTTCCCATTTTTGTTTAGCAATAAGTAATGGTTGTAGTAATCCTACAAAAATGACTCTCCTTCCCTTGGATGGTAAGTATTTCACACCCTGATATGCTCAAAAACATCTTCTTTTAAGTGCCACCAATTGCTTCTTTCTCTTACTTTCCAACAAGTCTTGTAGGATCAAGAGTGTCTCACATTGGGTATATCATACTTGAGGCCTTAAAAATCCCCTGTTTCATCTTAAAATGAAGTACACAAATATTTATTCTTTTGTACCCAATGAGACTATTTTCTCTTCCAGTCACCAAAAATGATAGAAATTGAATAAAGAATGAGAACTCTGAGAAAGATATCAATAGTTACCTTCCCCTTCTCCTTATTAAAAATCATCTTGGTCTTTCATTACCCATTTATGTTGTATATATTCTAAGTCATGATTATCTAAGAAGAGATTCAAGCCATTATAACTTGTCTTAGCCACATAACTACCATAAACCAGGTGGTATCTTTTTTTTTTGCAAAACACATTTGATGGAAAGGATCTTCTTGTCATAAATAGAGAACCCGTTTTTACATCTTTTGACTTCAAGCCCTCAATTTCATGGAATCCTATTTTTGCATTGATATGATCTCAATACCTTCTCTTATAGCACCTAGATGTGAGAAATTTGGAATGAAGAACACAAAACATGAGATAATTACCTTCTCAAGTAGATTAGAATCTTCTTGTGCTCTATCCATTGATACAACAGGTTCTTTACTTTTATTGTTGGTTAATGGTGCTTTTGTATATGAAAATCCCTTAACAACCCTTCTACCATTGTTGTCTGAACTCCAAAATCTTCTCAATAGACTTAGTGTGATAGGGAAAACCCACACAAGAGAAAAATGAATTCTTTTGATTCACTAGCGTTCCTTGAGAAACAATGACATGGTTCAATTATAAAATATCTATGGAACCAAACTCATATTTAGACACTCTTACAATTAGAGTAATTTTCTATAGAATCCCCATGATCAATTTTAGGTTCCTTAGATGATTCTTCCTTGCTTTTTTACATATCAATATCATCAAAAGAAATCAAAATCAATTATCTCATTTTACCAATAAAAATGTGTTTCATTGTGAAATTGAGAATATTTGGTATATTAACTCCATTGAATGGCATGACCAACAACTCAATGTGTATAAAAAGGCATCTAAAAGTTTCCCATATTCCTTGAAAACTAATATTTGTTGGTAGTCAAATCTCAAGTAACTCTAATGCATGTTGGAAATCTCTATAGGGTAGTAATCCTAGAAGCATATCATTGAGTACCATGTTGTTGATTTAAAATGGTTTTAATATCAAAATGATGATTATGTTGCTTTCCAAAAGATGAAATAATGTACATACCTACCATCCATGAGCAATTTCCTACCCAAGAACCTTGTTTTGAACAAATAGAAATAGGGTTCCTAATTTTGGGGAGATGGAACCTGGACCAATTTCACACTTTAGTTCATTAGGAACCTAGATCCCTCAACCAAGTGACTCGATTGAGGGATGGAATAGAGGGTTCCTTGTGTGATTGGATGGGGGTTCACCATGAAATGAAGATTCAAAGGAGAAATGCAAACACTTATGCACAAAACCCTAGAAACTTGAAAGCATGAAATCAAATTGATAAATAGAATGAAAGCGAAAAGTATCTAGAGGAGTGAAGAGGCCAAAACAAGGTCTGTAAACCCTGAAAAACTATTGTTTCAAATTACATAGGGACTAATACACCAATTTAGATGATTTAGTCCCACTCTAGGGTTTTTGGGCAGAATCTAGAATCTTCTGATGGCTTAGCAAGATCTATAGAAAGATGGAAAAAAGGCTTTACTGGGACTCATATGCCAAGTAGGGTTATTTAGTTCTATTTCTAAGGTTTTACTGATATTTTTGTAGCCTTTATTGATCTTTTGTAGCTTCCTTCTTATCCGATCTTAGGTCTGAAAGTTTGAATTTTGGCCTATAGGTGAGTTTTCGTGAAGATGACAATTTCTTGACAACTTTGACAACTTTTGCAACTTTGTCTTCAAAGGATCTTCAAGCTCCAATTCACCTAGATCTACAAACACACATCAAGGGAGAAAAATGTTATTTTATTAGGGAATGGGGGTTTGCCTTAGTTAAACCCCGTTTTGGTAATTAAGCCTTGAAATGAAATAGAAAAGCATGAAGGAATGATGAATGAACAAATGTAATGTTGCAACGCACCAAACCATTGAAATGAAGGTTGCAAACTTGTGCAAAATGGCTTCAGTGGACATGGATCTTGACTCTTGATTGAATTCTTGAAACTTTGACTTGAATGCTTACTTGAATTATGAAACCTACATCACAAATGTTAGCTCACAAACACACATGGTGCATGAAGACTTTGACATGATGCTTGAATCTTGAATGTAGCTCCAAATGCTTGATGATTTGCTCTTGAATGCTCTTATAAACTCTTGTATGAATACTTGAAGGCTCTTAGAGTGCTTGCTTAGATAAAATTAATGAAATGGCCTTGTATTTATACTTGTTTATGCCTAATTTCCAGAGATTACAACACTACAAGCCAAAATTTAGAATTTGAATTTAAGGTTAATAAAATATCGCCAAGAAATTGATTTAAAATAGGTCCTAGGTTAAAGTGAGACTCATACACCAAGTTGGGTGTATGAGTCCCAGAGGCCTAAACCTAGGATACAAACTTTGAGAAGTGTTATGTTCAATGTGTCATTTGAAATAAAGTTTCGAGACCTAGGGAGGACCCATGTGCCCCATTGAGCGTATGAGTCCCAAATCCCTAAATCTAGAATACATAGCCAAAAACATTAAATTATGATTTTTCATTTGTTAAATGTTGGGATTATCCTTAAAAAATGCATTTAATTAGGCTTGTGGATGCAAAATAGGACCAATTAGGGCATAAATAAGCCATGTTTTAATAGGAAGGACCCAAACAAGTGTGAAAATTTAAAGGGATACATTTTTCTACACTACAATATTATATAAGAAATCCCCATATTTGTAACTATTCCTACGGTTCTGTTAGGGACCCTTCTAGTACCATATATTTTTCTTCAAATATAAATGTAAACACCTTATTTTGATGAATTTATAGAAAATCACCAATAGAATACACCCATAACTATTTCAATTCTCGTAACATGTAATGCATTACATACCTTATAATTATCCATGGCTAAATCGAGTGGTTAGCTTATCCAAGTGTATGGTATGATGAATTTATAGAAAATCACCAATAGAATACACCCATAACTATTTCAATTCTCGTAACATGTAATGCATTACATACCTTATAATTATCCATGGCTAAATCGAGTGGTTAGCTTATCCAAGTGTATGGTATGATGAATTTATAGAAAATCACCAATAGAATACACCCATAACTATTTCAATTCTCGTAACATGTAATGCATTACATACCTTATAATTATCCATGGCTAAATCGAGTGGTTAGCTTATCCAAGTGTATGGTATGATAAATATATTAGGAACAATGATGTTGACCCCATCAAAAACTTCACCCTTCATGTGCATCACCAATTTTTATGTTTGGAGTTATTTTTCCATAACACTTGTATCCAACATCATCATGATCGAGCAATCCTAAAATAGAGAGAAAGATTACATTTCTATTGTATACCCTTCGCACTTTCATCCTTGTTAGAATTCTTCTCAAAATAAAAGGGATTTTGAAATGATATGCTATGAATTTGATGCAATAAATATTTTCTTAAACTATCCCTTATTGATTTTGAAATTTCTAAAGGATTCAAAACATTATTCTTCTTATGACCCAAAATTTTAAAATTAGTGGTACCAACTAGGTTATTCTTCTTACTTGCATGTCCATAAAATTTCTTATTTTGGAAATCACCCCTATATGGAACTAACTCAAGCTTTGGAAGATAATTGGGTGTTGCTTAAATTGGCATGCCTATTTCAATTAGTCTTTCAACCACTAATATTTTTTCCTCTTTAAGTACATCAACTTTGGTATTTTTCTAACATCCAAATTTAGAAATAACTAATATATCAATTTCTAAACAAATATCCATACCTTCCATTTGCTTCATGGAATCCTCCATGGTTTTCTTCTTCTCACTTTCTTGTGCCTATGATTGTTCCTCTTTCTTTGGTTCATGATCCACAATTTCTCCTTGGATTCTTTATTGAATCTCATGTATACTCATTACCTTTTATGGTTCCATGATCTTCTTTTCTAATTATTCCTCCTCTTTTTATTTGTGCTTGCATCCACTCATCACAAATTCAAGTTCTGTCATCTATTTTTCTCTCTTTGTTATATTTCTTTGACTCTTTTGACACATCATTTAATCTTTACCTTTGTATTTGTGGCTTAATTCCCAAGGTTATTTACAAGAGAAGCAAACTTTCTTTCTTCTTAGTTCATTTCTAGTATATTCATTTTTTCTTTGTAATAGCTAGATATGTGGTCCTTTGAGGAGGTGCACAATGTCACTTTTTGTATGATCATTCTTTTGAGTTGCTCCCAAATGATGTCTTTAAAATTATCTATACTTTAGTGTTCATTGTGGCTTTGGATTTAAGTGTTCTTTATCATACAATAATATTTTATCTTCCTTGTGCTCATTGATCTCTTTCTTATCATATTTTTACTTTCCCCTTCTCGTGATGTTTTAGCTAGAATAAGGTTTTTATTGCTACTTTATGGATACAAATTTTTCTCTAAAATATTTTATCTAGTTGTACCTTTGTCTCCCTTCATTTTCATGAAATTTGAGAAATTTTTTTTTTGGATCTCTAGTGGAATTTTTTGCATTCAAAATAACATGCTCTAATATCTTCCTTCATTGAACTTGGAACTTCTAACATAAGAATGTCTTCTTTTGGTTGTAGAAAGGTGGATAGGAGAGGTCTATAAGTAGACCCAATCACTATTCTCCAAGTGTTGTTATTTTTGATAAAATAAGGTGGGGAAATGGTCACACACCCAAAGAGTTCATATAAACAACAAAGAAACTAAATAACAAAATAACAAAAAAAGGTTGCAACAATAATCACAACTAAGCACATAAACCCAACTAAGCTGGGAAGTGGTGCTTAGGTTGTAGAGGCTTATTAGGGAATCCCAATCATCAACTAAAAGGTTCAAATTTTTATTCCATGCTTCCATGTCTGCCTCCTTGTTGTCCTTATTTACTTCCCTAATTTTCTTTAGCTTCTTCTTGGCTTTGTATCTTTTTCCTTCCAACTTTCTCTTTCTTCTCTTGTTTTCTTCCTACAAAATATCCATGGTAGTAGTTGAGAACTCCATCATCTCCTTGGTAACCATCAAGATCCTACCCACCATTTCCTTTAGTTATCTAATTATTTTATCCGTCTTTTCCTATTTTTTTTATCTTAAATCTCCTATTTATCATTGGTTCTTTTTTCGTTATCTTTATTTCCCCTTGTAATCTATGCATGTTTATTTTCCTTTTGATATTTGTTAATCCCTTGCTTATCCTTCTACTCTGAGTGTTGTTATTAGCTTTGGAAGAACTTTATTCCCCATTATGAGTATTGGGAGTGTTCATATTGTTGTTCATTTGCTAAAGCATTTGTGCCATCATTTTGAGAAACACATTAATCTTCCTTTCTATCATAACTTCTTCTCTAGTTGAGCCTTTATTATCATTACTAATAGCTCTTGAAGAGCTTGTTCTACCATATATTAGGGACTAAAATAATCCCCCCATGATTCATAGGTTGGAAAGAAAACTACCTCTGATACCACTAGAATAACCCTAATAGTTATTTTAACAATTATATTTTATTTTTTAATATTTTACCCAAATGTAACACAAAACCAACATTTTCATTCATGATTTATATAAAAATAATTATTACCCATATTACAAATTGGGCCCATAAATGGAAGATAAACATAGAGCATTTTCTTATAATAAATAAGTCTGAAATATAGTGCAAAATGTTACAGCAACAACTATAGGTTGTAAATACAATGCTTAACCCTTGTATTAAATGAGTTGATGATACATTATAGTGTGTTTCAATAACAAAAAAAATAACACTATGAATATAATTAATAGATATTGTAACTACAATACGTACGACAACACTATTATGCTCAAACCCATAACACACATAAAACAAATTGTATAAATTTGATCCAAGTAACATTTGAGAACATAAAGCTCACTCATGACCTCAAGGTGGTATCATTAAATTGGTCTAAATGGGTTTCTTTCTCTAACTTGTGAAACAAAAATGCTTTAAATCCTCTGGTTTCCTACAAATTCAATGGTTTTTATCCTCAAAACTGACAACTCAAACATGCATGTTTAGAGAAATACTATGCAAGGGTTTTTCAGTGTAGAATAATCAATGGTTCCTTCAATAAATTCATCCACCTTTTGATAATATTGAAACCAATCACCACTATGAGATCCTACCCAAAATCACGGTTGATATATGGAAGGATCATGGGTAGCTAAGGATGCAACCATCATTATTAATGGAGTATTGTCATCTTCCTCTTCCTATGTGGCATGTTGTAATGAAACAACTTGCACAAGAAGAATATAATATGAAATATGATGAAAATTCTTGATAATAATATGTCACTTCAAAGGGGCAACCTCCTAATCCACTTCAAGGAGGATACCTCCAATTGTCTTCAATAAGAACATAATACTCAACATGATGACCAAATAAGACTCACAACCTCCTATATATACTTATATATGCCTAGAAAACCACCCAAGCTGACTTAGATAACCCTATATAAGCCCTAGACCGACCTAACTATCTAAATAATAATATAATAATGATAACATGACTTAATTAAGAGTTAAGATAGCCACAATCCGACTATTCATAACTTGATACATACTATATGGGTAAGTGCATAACATTTCCCTCCTCTTTACAAAAGCATTGTCCTTAATGCTAACTTTTTTCTTTTTTTCTTCATCTTCTTTTTTACTTTCGCTTCTTTTTCTATCATTGCTTCTTATTCCCACTCTTGTATTTCTCTTGTTCTTGTTCTTGTTCTTGTTCTTTATCTTCCTCCTTTTTACTCCTACTTCTTCTTCTCTTGCTTCTTCTTGTTCTTCTTCTTGTTCCCACTCATGTCTTTCTCTTGCTCTTGCTCTTGTTCTTGTTCTTGTTCTTGATCTTTCTCCTTTTTACTCTTGCTTCTTCTTCTTCTGCTTCTTCTTGTTCCTACTCTTTCCTTGCTCTTGTTCTTGTTCTTGATCTTTCTCTTTCTCTTTACCTTTCTATTCCTCTTACTCTTATTATTTCTCTTTCTCTTCCTCTTGCTCTTTTCCTTGTTCTGCTTCTTGTTCTTTTTCTTTTTCTTCTTTTTTGTGGCTACTTTTTGTTATGAAGAAGGTCTAGAAAGATAATTTTGCAATAAGTCACACAAAGAAATTCAAAATTTAATTTGATTTTTTTTGTAACTTACCAAGGCCTAGGTCGCACTCCAATACAAAAATCATCTAAAAATCAGGTTATTTGCAACCTTGAGAGCAAATTTGTTAGAAACCCTAGTTTTCAAAAATAACTTATTTATGCTTCAAATTATTTGAATTTTGGACTATAGTATCCTCTATTAGTTCTTCAAGTTCCCACAAAAATGAGGAAATAATTTTGCAAAATTTGGGAGATATGCACTTTCCAAATAATTTGGGAAGAAACCCTAATTCTATAATAAATCTCTCAATTCGGCTCCAATTCCTCTAAAATATGGAATGTAGCTTCTTTAATATGTCCTTCAAAAACCCTTTAAAAATCAAAAAAATATTCACCAAAATATAGGAGATATGGCTTTCAAAAAATGACCCCCAAAATTGAAAAATGCTTTTTTGTGACGGTGCCAAGAGCATGCTCTGATACCACTTGTAATGAAAAAACTTGCATAAGAAGAATATAATATGAAATATTCTAAAAATATTTGATAATAATATGCCACTTAAAGGGGGAAAACCGCCTAATCAACTTCGAAGGGGATACCTCCAATAGTATTTAATAAGAACACAATACTCAATATGATGATCAAATAAGACTCACAACCTCCTATATACACCTATTTATGCCTAGGATATCACCCAAGTTGACTTATATAACCCTATATAAGCCCTAGGCTGACCTAACTAACTAAATAATAATATAGTAATGATAACATGACTTAATTAAGAGTTAAGATAGCCACAAGATGGCTATTCATAACCTAATACACACTATAGGGGTAAGGGCATAACACACGACATGTGAATCTATACAAAAAAATATAAAAAATGGTTCCCTAGTTGGGAAAATACCTTATGGAGTGGTTGCGGCTTTAAAATTGGTCATTAATTATACTCTATGTTGTGTAAGGAAGTAGGGGGTATGCAAAGAAAAAAGGTGGGAATGACAAATTTTGGAGGTTAGGGATACCCCATGACAAGTACTTGAGGATGGGAAAGATTGGGGCTTTGACTCTGACAAGATAATTAGTGCAAGGGATCAAGGATTTAGGGTGTTGGAGATTGAGGAGATCATAAAAAGAGTGATTGGGTAAGGGAAGGTCTAAAACACTAACAAGGATAGAGAGAAAGAGAAAAGAATATGGTTTGAGGCTCGAGATGATAGGGGAATAATACCTATGGAAGTGAAAGATCAAAAATCTAGAAAAGAAAGGAACCTAAGAAAAAAGGTTGGGGTTTTGGGGAAAATACATGTTGGGAGGGTAAACCTTGAAAGTCTAACAGCTAACATGCACTTAAGAGCTTGAAAACAAACTCTCCATACTTGGAATATTTGGGACTTATGAGGTCGATCTCTTTTAATCTTAGCTTGATGAAGATAGGAAATGAATTTTGGTTCCACAAACATAAATTGATTAAAAAGGGAACATTACAAAAGAAGAAAAAATCCATATTAAGACTAAGGTTGAAAATTAGGAAGATATACATATTAAAGAGTAAAATGATTTATTGGATGATGGAGAGAAAGAAGAGCATTCAAGTGAGAGTTATAAACAATATGAGTATGCAAAGGAACATGAATAAATATTTATTCCATTCTTGAGATGGTCCACAAAGACAACTAACCTAGTTGATAGGTACATATCACTAATTTTTTATCATATTTTTTTTTTGTTATATATTGATGATGAACCAATATCTTTCAAGGAGGCTCTCTCTCCAAATCGTGGTGAGTTTTGGATGCATATCATGTAAAAGAATTTTTTGTTTCTAGTTTAAAATAATCACCTTAGATGTGATATAAAAAATTGATACAAATTATTTGAAGTTGGGTTTTGTTAGAAGTGAAGAGGGTCACTGTATTTACATCGTGTATTGTTGATTATATTCTAATTATTGTCTTGTATGTGGATGATTTTTTTATTGGTAACATAAAATCAATGATTAGGGAGCTTGAAACTTAGACTTTTGGAGCAATCAATATGAAGGATCTAGTGGTGAAAACTTAACTTTGGGAATACAAGTTAACAAGGACCAAGCTCACTAAAAGCTTTAATTTAGTTAGAGTAAGTATGTTGACATAATTTTGAAGAGATTTTCTATGCATGCTAGGAACTAATCTTTAATTTGATATTTTTCATAATTTATTAAAATGATGTAGAGGATAGGTATAGTGTGCCTTATTCTAGTGTTGTTGGTAACCTATTGTATACACTGGTTTCAGTTAGATTGGATATTGCTCAAGCAATTGGAGTTCTTAGTAGGTTTTATGTTGATTGATAGTAAATAAAAATATAATAATGTTAAGAGGGTATTTAGATATTTGTGAGGAACTCACTATTTATTATCTTACCAGGGCTCTAATTATGTAAGAAAATTACTAGGCATACATGGCTATGTTGATGTAGATTGAGTAGCCAACTTGGATATTCAAAGGTCCACTAGTGGTTATGTGATTTCTATATTTGGTGGTGATATCAACTGGATGATTGAGAGGTATCCAAAATTTATTTATCTACTAATAAATAAAATCATATAGTTTCTACATGTGTGTATAAAGAGACAATATAGTTGTAGAGACCATTTTTGAGAGATTATTTTTTATTGCAAGATGTTCTATATTAGATGCATGATAGTAAAAGTGTTATCTATTTGAATATAAATTCTATGTATCATTATTCTACTAAACATGTTGATGTATAGTGTCATTTTGTTCACGATATGATAGAGAATGGTAAGTTTAGGTCATAAAAGGTTTCAACACTTGAAATAATGTTATAAATTCACTTAAAAATCCAATGAGCACAAATAAGTTATCTTGGTATAAGGAAGCCATAGGCCTTGTAAGTCCTTTCTAATTCTCAATCAACTTGGTGCTACACACACACAAATCAGAGGAGAAGTTCCTAGCTAAACAGTTAACTAAACCCTCGTAAAGAATTCAGTCAATTATCAATCATGGCTTCATAAACTTTTGATGACATTGGCACTACATGTGCATTCACCAACTCTACACGGCCTATATCAACGAGTATAGGTGGTTTACATCCATACAATAAAACATTAAAGGTTGGAGAAGTAAATAAAGTGTTAACTTGCAAAACAGGGGAAATAACTTAATCTGGTACTATTGCTATGGGTACCTTCAACTTAACACTATAATTATTATCTATTAAACCTAAACTCTACAATTTACTAACGATATTGACTCTTACTTCTAAATTCTTGACCTCTCCTAAGAACAACTCAAAGACACATTATAGAGCATAATGCATAATACAAGATATGATTCATGTACATGTAATTAAGAAACTACTTGAAATGAATGCAACAATGTAATCTCCTAATTTAATAACAAAAATTAAGGTGGGTGAATAGTACCTCGAGTGGCCCTTTCTTGAGTTGTACCCATAGGAGAAATCAAATATGTACTACTTGAATCAACTAATCATAACAATAAACTAAAACATCTTTATTGCATACAACTTAACTCTCACAACATGACAAGAATTTTCACAAATCTCTCATTCATGAGTGCATATCCATTATTACTAAATAACAAAAAACAAAAAATGAAGTATTGTCTATGAAACAAAACTGGAACTATCAAAGCATATATCTTCTAACTAGATCTACTCCTCAACCATTGATCCAAATATAGGCTCAGGAGGAGTTTTATTTTCATAAGGACTAAAAACAAAAAAATAAATGAAAATGTCCACTCTCCTTAGAATAGGGAGAGGACCTAGTCTTTTACAACTGAAACCATAACTGAAAAAGATAGAAGAATACAAATAGAATTGAAATTTACCCTAATGGTTTGATAGAGACATGCTTTGTGAAAATTTTCATGTTGGCTTCCTTATCAATATAGACTTCTTCCTCCTTTCAATTTAGTGAATGATCTAGCGACTCACGATTGACCACTTCAACTATCTCCTTCATTATTTCTTAGAATTATCGTTTCCTTAGCATTCTAGGCTCTCCCTTGCAATTTTCTTAGAATCCTTTGGTTGTGGGTTGGTCAACCCAGTTGCTATGGGCTTCGATTCTTCTGGCTATAAGAGGTTAGTTTCATCTAAGTATAAACATCATTAATCAACCATGAATTAACACATAATCATATTGAATTACATAAAAAATCACACATTTATCCATGCAAACATCATCATATCATAATTATATTTACACATGGTAAAGTTTGGTTTAGGATGCATAAAAGACATAAAATATATATAAGGTCCATGATTGTCTATGAAATAAGCAGCTTGAAATGTTTAAAAGATACAAACTGAAACGAAGAGAACTAGCTATTTCCTAGGCCCATCAGGCCTCACATCCCATACTTGACTTATTGTATGGTTCCTTTTATGTCATTGCAATGTATATTATCAAGTTAAATAATATTAAAATGGAGTGATGTATAATTGCAATCCTAATGTACTAATGTTAGATCTCCAAAATTTGGGAATGGCCTGTATTTGAACATCCATGTAGGTGGTTGAGGGATATTAATATTTGGTTATTATCATTATATAACATGCAAATATTAGTTATAATGGAATTAAAAAGAGAGATGGATCATAATAGTGGTTACCATAAATTGATTTAACATTCATTTACACCACTTTTTCATTCCTAGGTTCTAAGAGTTCGTGGAGAATCTTTACATGTTGGGAGGTTTCCACAATATGTAAAATATTTAAAAATGGAGTGCTAGTTTTCAGGATGTGCTCTACTCTTCCCATGGGTCAAAGATGCTTAGGCGTTACATTTTCTATTCATGGATGCATTTATTAGTCACATGAGGAGTTGGGTTTTTGTCATACCATGGTTTTGAGGTGTTATGATTTTCTCTCAACTCTTCTCTATATATTATATGCATTAGATAGATGTTTTATGGTTTATTTATAGGTATATGGGTGCTATCAAAATGCTAGTATATTGAAGGGAGAAGTTTGTTGATTATGTACTCTTGGTTCAAAAATTAATACACACTTGTGCTTTTCTTGGTGGACTTTTTTCTAGAAAGGATTTCTCCAGACATATAATGTTACGTGTTCAATATTATGGTTTATTGATTTTTATTTGTTGATTTATACTTTTACACACTTTAATAGTTAATCAAATGATTAAATAGTTAGATTTTAGATTTGCATACTTTACTAGGAAGATTTTATTTTTAATAATTTATCTTATTTTATAATACTATTTAGTTAAACTTTCTAGGAATTATAGTTCAAACCCTTAAAATAATCATATGTTAGGAAAAAGGCTAGGGTTTAAAAGGCTTTAAAAAATCATGAATCTAATTCCAAGTAATCTAGGCTCTAAAGCAAAACTAGAAAAGATGATTGAGAGTCTCTCAGTGTCCATAAAAAGGGTAATGAGGATTAAAAAATCCCAAATGAATCAATCTAGAGCCCATAACCTTGGTAGAGAATACACCATGTAAATTGAGCAAGATTTGACTCAAGAATGGCCAGATAAATAATCTAGAATCTATGCTACCATGATTTGAAAATGAAGACTATATAGCCCATTTATCATTAATGTTTTACATAATGTGCAAATGAAAATAGTGTTACAAGTATGTGCAAATGGTGTTGGCATTGATGTCAACAAGATTTGGTGTTGTCATTGGTGTCAACTATATGGGAAAGATATTGTTGCAAGAGTGTGAGTAGTTGCAGTTGGTATTGAGTTGTTGTTGTTATCTTTGATGATGTTTTGATTAGTTTCATTATGTTGTCATTAGTAAGCTATTGATGTCAACCTCTAGTGTTACTTTGATAAGATTTTGTCTATGGATGTATGGTTGAGTTGCTATGGTGTAGGTTGCTTGGTGGTGATGAGGAAGTGCTAAATAAGTTGAGGATGTGTCTCTAGTGCTTGGTTTCCAAGTGCTTTTGGAAAAATTGAATAAAAAGAGGAAACAGTGTGTTGTAGTGGTGTTCTGTGTTGCAGAATAATGTTCTAGTTTTGCTCTACAATTCTCTTAGGTTGAATATTTTCTTGTGCAATTTGGACATGTTGATCAGAGGCTTTCAATGATGTTATATTCAAAATTTGGTGTGCTAGATAGTTATGCAAATGAAGTTGTGTTCACCAGTGTGTGAATTGTATATTGCAGAGGTGTCTAGGAGAAATGTTTTTGCTTTTCATTTCTCCATATAGTGGTTTCAGGTTTTACAAATTTGGAAAGGTGTTGATAATGTTCATATATTTCTTCAGTTGAAGTTGTTTGAGGTTTGGTGCTTTGGAAGTTAGTTTCTTGAGTTGTAGTGTTTGGCTCAGTTGTTTGAGTGTATTGGTGTGTGCATTCTTCAAGTGAAAGTTGTTGTAAAGGAATTTGTTGGTTTCCAAGGTGTTTGTGGAATATTTAAGATCATGTTCAAGTGTTATGTGGTGTACATGAGTCATATTTGGATTTGAGGAAGCATGTATTTAAGTGTTAATGGTGTTAACATAGGTTCGGTTGACCTTGGGTGTTTACACTAGTTGTGAAGATTCTTTGATGTTTTTGGAAGCATGGTGTGGCATGTATGAGTGGATTTAGGTCCTATCTAAGGTGTGTGGTTGTCTTCCTTCATTCATTTCCATTGCGGGAATGATTTGGTGCCTATTTGTGCAGCGCAGTGTGAGCTTTCATGTGTTAGATTACTGAATGCATTGAGCATAGGGTGTCTACAATTCTTCAGAAAGAGTGCAAAGGTGTTAATGATGTTGTGGTGGATTTTTCCATTGCATTGAGATGGATTTCTCATTGTAACACTCTTTTGTATATTCCTTTCTATTCTGGTAGTGAGCCCTCCGACAATGAGCCCTATTGTATTCAGTGTTGATATTACTTTATATTGTGATTTAATCCTCACAATGGTTTTTCCCATCTTGGATTTTCCACATAAATTTGGTGTCTCTTTGTGCATGGTGTTGATTTGATTCAATTTCTATTATATTCCTTCATGATTAATCATCCTGTAAGATTAAGGGTTAACTGAATTAATGTGGATTTGAATATTTTTGAGGGTTTGAAAGTTTTAAGATACAACTAATTCACCCCCTTCTTAGTTGTCTTGTGAATTCAATAATTGGTATTAGAGCAAGGTTCCTTGCAAGAAAGCTTAACCGCTTGAGGTAGATCTAGAATGGTGTACCAGAAGGATGTTCCTATGTTTGATGGATCAGATTATGCATTCTAGAAGACAAGGATGGAAGGTTTTCCAGTTTCTCTTGGATTTGAAATCTGGAAGTCTGTTGAGAAAGGATTTACTATTCCTGTAAATGGTACGGGCATTGATGATGAGATCAAGGCCTATGAAAATAATGGAAAAGAAAGGTATGCTCTCTTAAGTGTCCTTTCTAATTTTGAATTGGTGAAAGTTATGAATCTAAAAACTCTTAGAGAAATTTGGGTAAAGTTAGGAAGCATTTATGAAGGATATGATAAGATCAAACAAGCTAACATGCATAATTTGAAGATCATGTCTAAGACCCTGCAAATGTCTGAAGATGAAAACATCACAAGCTACTTTTAGAATTTGGATGAAGTTGTCAATGGTATTAAAGGTCTTGGTGGAGAACTAAAAGAAGAACAAGTGGTAAAGAAGGTACTCAAAACCCTTCCTAAAGCTTATAGTCATAAAGTTTATGCTATTGAAGAATTACAAAATTTGAATCAATATACCAGAGATAAATTGTATGGTTCTTTAACTACGTTTTTAGATGAGAGAATTTGGAACAAGTAGTGCAAAATTTTAGACTACTTTTAAGGCTGGAAAATCAAGGAAGACTATGGAATTAGATTAAGAGGATCTTGATAATGTGTAAGCTAACTTTGTGAGAAGAATGAAAAAGGGTACTAGAAAATATAGTGGTAAGTTTCCTTTCAAATGTTTTAGTTGTGTAAAGATAGGCTATTATGCTTCAAGATGTCCAAATAGAGCTTTGAATAATAAAAGTAAGGAGAACAAAGGTAAGATGATTAAGAAAAGTTATTATGTTAGAGAAGATGCAAGTATATTTGCTGATGAATTTGATTATGGGGATGATGATGATGGTGAATGCTTGTTCATGGATTTAAAAGATAAAACTAATTCTACTAACTCTGAGAGATGTGTGAATGAAAGGGCTCCGGAAGAAAGTGCTAAAAATGAAGGCAACTTGGTGTTAGCTTTTCATGCCTGATAGGAGAAGAACCATTGGATCATTGACAATGGATGCTCTAATCATATGACCGGCGATAAGAGTAATTTTGTTAAACTTGATAAATATGAAGGAGGACTTATTAGGTTTGGCGATGATACATTTTCTAAGATAAGATAGATGTGAGAGATGCAAATAATGTGAAGTGTAGAGTTGTAGGGTGCAAATTTGTGCAGTGCAATGTGAGCTTTCATGTGTTAGATTACTGAATGTAGTGAGCATAAGGTGTCTACAATTATTCAGAAAGAGTGCAAAGGTGTTAGTGATGTTGTGGTGGATTCTCCATTGGATTGAGATGGATTTCTCATTGTAACACTCTTCTCTATATTCCTTTCTATTATGGCAGTGAGCCTTTCTTTCTTTGGGAACTGAGTCCTCTGACGATGAGCCATATTGTATTCGGTGTTGATATTACTTTATATTGTGAGTTAATCCTCACAGTGGTTTTTCCCATCTTGTGTTTTCCACGTAATTCTAGTGTCTCTTTGTGCATGGTGTTCATTTGATTCAATTTCTATTATCTACCTTCATGATTAGTCATTCTAATAGATTAAGGGTTAACTAAATTAATGTGGATTTGAATATTTATGAGGGTTTGGAAGTTTTAAGATACAACTAATTCACCCCCCTCTCAGTTGTCTTGTGCATTCAACAATTGGTATTAGAGAAAGGTTCCTTGGAAGAAAGCTTAACAACTTGAGGTAGATCTGTGATGGCGCACAAGAAGGATGTTCCTCTGTTTGATGGATCAGATTATGCATTCTAGAAGACAAGGATAGAAGCTTTATCGATTTCTCTTGGATTTGAAATCTGGAAGTCTGTTGAGAAAGGATATACTATTCCTGCAAATGGTCTGAGCATTGATGATGAGATCAAGTCCTATGAAAAAAAATGGTAGAGCAAGGTATGCTCTCTTAAGTGGCCTTTCTAATTCTAAATTGGTGAAAGTTATGAATTTGAAAACTACTAGATAAATTTGGGTAAAGTTAGAAAGCATTTATGAAGGATATGATAAGATCAAGCAAGCTAAGATGTAGAATTTGAAGATCATGTTTAAGACCTTGTGAATGTATGAAAATTAAAACATCACAAGCTAGTTTTAGAATGTGGAAGAAGTTGTCAATTGCATCAAAGGTCTTAGTGGAGAACTAGAAGAAGAACAAGTGGTAAATAAGGTACTCAAAACTCTTCCTAAAGCTTATAGTCATAAAGTTTATGCTATTGAAGAACTACAAATTTTTCATCAATATACCAAAGATCAATTGTATGGTTCTTTAACTACTTTTGAGATGAGAGAATTTGGAACAAGTAGTGCAAAATTTGAGACTACTTTTAAGACTAGAAAATCAGGGAAGACTGTGGAATTAGATTAAGAGGATCTTGATAATGTGGAAGCTAACTTTGTGAGAAGAATGAAAAAGGGTACTAGACAATATAGTTGTAATTTTCCTTTCAAATGTTTTAGTTGTGTAAAGATAGGCCATTATGCTTCAATATGTCCAAATAGAGCTTTGAATAGTAAAAGTAGGGAGAACAAAGGTAAGATGATTAAGAAAAGTTATTATGTTAGAGAAGATGCAAGTATATCTACTAATGAATTTGATTATGGGGATGATGATGATGGTGAATGCTTGTTCATGGATTTAAAAGATAAAACTAATTCTACTAACTCTGAGAGATGTGTGAAGGAAAGGCCTCTAGAAGCAAGTTCTAAAATTGAAGGCAACTTGGTGTTAGCTTTCCATGCTTGATAGGAGAAGAACCACTGGATCATTGACAATGGATGCTCTAATCATATGACCTATGATAAGAGTAATTTTGTTCAACTTGATAAATATGAAGGAGGACTTATTAGTTTTCATGATGATATATCCACTAAGATAAGATAGATGTGAGAGATGCAAATAATGTGAAGTGCAGAGTTGTAGGGGGAAATTTGTGCAGTGCAATGTGAGCTTTCATGTTTTAGATTATTGAATGCAGTGATCATAAGTTGTCTACAATTCTTCAGAAAAAGTGCAAAGGTGTTAGTGATGTTGTGGTGGATTTTCCATTGAATTGAGATGGATTTCTCATTGTAACACTCTTCTTTATATTCCTTTCTATTTTGGAAGTGAGCATTTCTTTCTTTGGGAAATGAGCCCTTCGACAGTGAACCATATTGTATTTGGTGTTGATATTACTTTATATTGTGAGTTAATCCTCATAGTGGTTTTTACCATCTTGGATTTTCCACGTAAGTCTAGTGTCTCTTTGTGCATGGTGTTGATTTGGTTCAATTTCTATTATCTTCCTTCATGATTAATCATTCTAATAGATTAAGGGTTAACTGAATTAATGTTGATTTGAATATTTGTGAGGGTTTTGAAGTTTTAAGATACAACTAATTCACCTCCCTCTTAGTTGTCTTGTGCATTCAACAATTGGTATTAGAGCAAGGTTCCTTGGAAGAAAGCTTAACCACTTGAGGTAGATCTATGATGGCACACAAGAAGGATGTTCCTATGTTTGATGGATCAAACTATGCATTCTAGAAGACAAGGATGGGAAGTTTTCTTGTTTCTCTTGGATTTGAAATCTGGAAGTCTGTTGAGAAAGGATATACTATTCTTGCAAATGGTCTGAGCATTGATGATGAGATCAAGTACTATGAAAAAGAATGGCAGAGCAAGGTATGTTCTCTTAAGTGGCTTTTCTAATTCTAAATTGGTGAAAGTTATGAATCTGAAAACTACTAGATAAATTTGGGTAAAGTTAGAAAGCATTTATGAAGGATATGATAAGATCAAGCAAGCTAAGATGTAGAATTTGAAGATCATGTTTAAGACCCTGTGAATGTATGAAAATTAAAACATCACAAGCTAGTTTTAGAATGTGGAAGAAGTTTTCAATGGCATCAAAGGTCTTAGTGGAGAACTAGAAGAAGAACAAGTGGTAAATAAGGTACTCAAAACTCTTCCTAAAGCTTATAGTCATAAAGTTTATGCTATTGAAGAACTACAAAATTTTCATCAATATACCAAAGATAAATTGTATGGTTCTTTAACTACTTTTGAGATGAGAGAATTTGGAACAAGTAGTGCAAAATTTGAGACTACTTTTAAGGCTTGAAAATCAGGGAAGATTGTGGAATTAGATTAAGAGGGTCTTGATAATGTGGAAGCTAACTTTGTGAGAATAATGAAAAAGGGTACTAGAAAATATAGTGGTAAGTTTCCTTTCAAATGTTCTAGTAGTGTAAATATAGGCCATTATGCTTCAAGATGTCCAAATAGAGATTTGAATAATAAAAGCAGGGAGAACGAAGGTAAGATGATTAAGAAAATTTATTATGTTAGAGAAGATGCAAGTGTATATGGGGATGAGGATGGTGGTGAATGTTGTTCATGGGTTTAAAGATAAAACTAATTCTACTAACTCTAAGAGATGTGTGAAGGAGAGGGCTCTGAAAGAAAGTGCTAAAATTGAAGGCAACTTGGTGTTAGCTTTTCATGCTTGATAGGAGAAGAACCACTGGATCATTGACAATGGATGCTCTAATCATATGACCAATGATAAGAGTAATTTTGTTAAACTTCATAAATATGAAGGAGGACTTATTAGGTTTGGTGATGATACACCCGCTAAGATAAGATAGATGTGAGAGATGCAAATAATGCGAGGTGTGGAGTTGTAGGGTGCAAATTTGTGCAGTGCAATGTGAGCTTTCATGTGTTAGATTACTTAATGCAGTGAGCATAAGGTGTCTAAAATTCTTCAAAAAGAGTGCAAAGGTGTTAGTGATGTTGTGTTGGATTTTTCATTTCATTGAGATGGATTTCTCATTATAACACTCTTCTCTATATTCCTTTCTATTATGGCAGTAAGCCTTTCTTTCTTTGGGCAGTGATCCCTCTGACGGTGAGCCATATTGTATTCGGTGTTGATATTACTTTATATTGTGAGTTAATCCTCACAGTGGTTTTTCCTATCTTGGATTTTCCACATAAGTCTTGTGTCTCTTTTTGCATGGTGTTGATTTGATTCAATTTCTATTATATGCCTTCATGATTAATCATTCTAATAGATTAAGGGTTAATTGAATTAATGTAGATTTGAATATTTGTGAGGGTTTCAAAGTTTTAAGATACATCTAATGCACCCCCTCTCAGTTGTCTTGTACATTTAACAATTGGTATTAGAGCAAGGGTCCTTGGAAGAAAGCTTAACCACTTGAGGTAGATCTGTGATGGCGCACAAGAAGGATGTTCCTATGTTTGATGGATCAAATTATGCATTCTAGAAGACAAGGATGGAAGGTTTTCCAGTTTCTCTTAGATTTGAAATCTGGAATTCTGTTGAGAAAGGATATACTATTCCTGCAAATGGTCTGAGCATTGATGATGAGATCAAGTCCTATGAAAAAAAATGGCAAAGCAAGGTATGCTCTCTTAAGTGGCCTTTCTAATTCTGAATTGGTGAAAGTTATGAATCTGAAAACTACTAGAGAAATTTGGGTAAAGTTAGAAAACATTTATGAAGGATATGATAAGATCAAGCAAGCTAAGATGCAAAATTTGAAAATCGTGTTTAAGACCCTGCAAATGTCTGAATATGAAAACATCACAAGCTACTTTTAGAATTTGGATGAAGTTGTCAATGGCATCAAAGGTCTCGATGGAGAACTGAAAGAAGAACAAGTGGTAAAGAAGGTACTCTAAACTCTTCCTAAAGCTTATAGTCATAAAGTTTATGCAATTGAAGAATTACAAAATTTGAATCAATATACCAGAGATCAATTGTATGGTTCTTTAACTACTTCTTAGATGAGAGAATTTGGAACAAGTAGTGCAAAATTTGAGACTGCTCTTAAGGCTAGAAAATTAGGGAAGACTGTGGAATTAGATTAAGAGGATCTTGATAATGTGGAAGCTAACTTTGTGAGAAGAATGAAAAAGGGTACTAGAAAATATAGTGGTAAGTTTCCTTTCAAATGTTTTAGTTGTGTAAAGATAGGCTATTATGCTTCAAGATGTCCAAATAGAGCTTTGAAAAATAAAAGTAGGGAGAACAAAGGTAAGATGATTAAGAAAATTTATTATGTTAGAGAAGATGCAAGTATATCCGCTGATGAATTTGATTATGGGGATGATGATGATGGTGAATTCTTGTTCATGGATTTAAAAGATAAAACTAATTCTACTAACTGTGAGAGATGTGTGAAGGAAAGGGCTCCAGAAGCAAGTGCTAAAACTAAAGGCAACTTGGTGTTAGCTTTTCATACTTGACATGAGAAGAACCACTGGATCATTGATAATGGATGCTCTAATCATATTATCGATGATAATAATAAGTTTGTTAAACTTGATAAATATGAAGGAGGACTTGTTAGGTTTGGTGATGATACATCCGCTAAGATAAGTAGAAAAGGTTCAATCAATTTTTATGGAAAACATAACATTGATGATGTTCTTTATGTCAAGGGTTTAAGACATAACATCTTGATTGTTGGAAAAATGTGTAGCAAAGGATACAATCTTATGTTTTAGGATGATGGTTGTGAGATAAAAAATGCTCTAAAACTGTGATTGTTGTTGGAAGAAGGATAGATGGAAATGTCTATCAACTCAAAGGTGTGGATGGCTATTTTTTCTTGACTGAAATAAATGGGAGTTGGCTATGGCATAGAAGAATCTTTCACATCTATTTTGATATCCTAGTAAGAATAAGTTCAGTTCAAGTTGTGAAATATCTACCAAAGATTACAAAGCCTTCCAATGTTGTCTATAAGGAATGTCAAGTTGGAAAGCAAGCAAAAAGAAGTTTCATAGTCAAATAACAATATTCTACCGAGCTGTTGGAATTGTTGCACACAAATATTTGTAGTCCTACCAGAGTAATAAGTCTTCAAGATGACATGTATTTCATGCTATTGATTGATGATTATTCTAGAATGAAATTGGTTACTTTTCTTAAAGAAAAATCAAAAGCCCTAGATAAGTTTATAACATTCAAAGTTATGGTTGAGAATGAAATGGATATGAAAATAAAATGTTTAAGGTATGACAAAGGTGGAGAGTTCACGTCCAATGAGTTCAATATCTTTTTGAGAAACATGGAATAAAGAGGCATTTATCTTCCCCTAGGACTCCTCAATAGAATGCAATGGTTGAACAAAAGAATAAGACTATTCAAGAAGCTCCAAGGACAATGATGAAAGAAGAAAATTTACTGGAAGTGTATTGGAGAGAAGTAATTCATACTATTGTTTATATACTTAATAGAGTGCAAACAAGAGAAAACAAAACAAAGACTCCTTATGAGCTATGGTATGGAAGGATTCCTACTATCAAATACTTCAAAGTGTTTGGAACCAAATGTTACATTAGAAGAGATGAAGAGAACTTAGGAAAGTTGGATGTAAGATCTGATGAAGGTATCTTCCTTGGATATTCTACTAGAATCAAAGCTTACCAAATTCATTGGTAATAGATGGATATGAATCAGACGAATATTCTTTCAAAGAAGAAGAAAAATCTAAGGAAAAAGAAGTACATATTGAAGAGGAAGAAGCTTTGGAAAAGGTTCCTAAAACCCCTAAGTATGTGCAGGAGAATCATTCTAAAGAATAGATTATTAGTAATAGCAGCAGAGGTGTATTGACAAGAAGAAAAGTTGTTGAAGAATAGGTAAATCTATGTTTACTTTCTAAAGTTGAACCAAAAACAATGATTGAAGCATGCAAGGATGATTATCAAATCAATGCAATGGAAGAAGAACTAATGCAGATTGAGAAGAATCAAACTTGGGAACTTGTCCCAAGAGTAGCAAAAAAGAATGTGATTGGAACTAATGAATGAGTGGAGAAGTGGTAAGAAACAAGGCAAAGCTTGTATGTAAAGGCTACTCACAAGTAGAAGGAATAGAATTTGAGACATTTTCTTTGGTGGCAAGAATGGAAAATATCGAGATGTTTTTGGCTTTTGCAGCACATAAGGATTTCAAAGTTTATCAAATGGATGTGAAGTCTACTTTCTTGAATGGTGAATTGGAAGAAGTATACATAGAAGAACCAAAGGATTTCAGTCATATAATAAACTGGATATAGTTTTCATATTGAAGATGACATTATATGGATTGAAGCAAGCTCCCAGAGCTTGGTATGTGATCCGTAAATGAATCGAGCACTTGCTCGTTAAAGTTCACGAGTTATATTTTCAAAAAGACTTACAATAGTCAATCTAACATTAGGATCTTTTAATTATTGATATGAATCCAACATGTAAATTCAAATCTTTAATCTACTAAGCTCAAAAAAACAACTGCAAGAAATCACAAAAGAATAGACACGAGATGATAACAGAGTTCACCGAAAGTCGGCTACGTCTCCGAATTCACTAGAAAAATGAATCAATTTGTTGCCTTCAAGACTTGGAAATGCCACAGGTTACAAAAAGAAGTCAACTTTCGCCTTACAAGAGGCCTCCAAAAAGCAGCTTTGCCTATGACAACTACTCCCACGTCGGCAAGACGTCCTTGTAGAAGAACAACAAGAAGCTTTCAAAGCTTTTACAAAGACTATGCAAAGTCTTGCCAAGTTTTGAAAATCTCCTCCTGAGATTACTTGGCGTGCAGAAGAAAGGCTTGTGAAGAATTGACTTGAGAAGAATTGGATTGAGAATTGGATTCATATCAATAATTAAAAGATCTTGATGTTAGATTGACTATTGTAAGTCTTTTTGAAAATCTAACTCGTGAACTTTAACGAGCAAGTGCTCGATTCGTTTACGGATCAAGTGGTATCAGAGCTTTGTTTGGCTGGTTTGTAGGAGTGATTGTGAGTCATTTTGCTATTGGTGGACATTTGGAGTTTGGAGCAAAGATCAGAAAAGGGTGAATCTTCAAGGCTGACATTGTCCAAATCCATGGTGGATGATATTATGGCAATGAAAAGCATGATTGAAGAACTCGTCTGTGATCATTGAGAGAGGAATGATAAGATGCAAGAGTTGGAGGATGCTTCTTCCTCTTACTCCCCACATATAGTGGCAAAGGCTTGGGCTTCAAGGAAACTGGAGAATCGTCCAAAATTCGTAACTACTGCGCTCACTGCAAAATCAGTGGGCATTGGGATGAGAAATATTGGAACTACATCCAGAACTTCATCAAAGGTCAGAGGTTGCGAAGATCGACCAACAGGAAGTCGAGACGAAGATGGAGTCAATAGCTTCTATGATTCCTGAGACAGTTCAAGAGGAGACTCAGCAAAAGACTGAGCATCCAGTGGAGGAAAAGTTCCTTTAAACAGCTCCGTAAGAGCTGGGAACGCCTTGCCTCTAACTAGTAGTGTCAGGTTTATGTATGTTACTTTCTTGTATAGTGTGGTAATATGCATGTTGATACTAGGCTAGTGTGGATTGGGAGTATGTAAACTCTGAATTGATTGTAACAGTTTTTAAGAAGTTGTGTTTCTCTCTAGATTGAGATTTTGTAAGGCTCTCGAAGCTGTGTCTCTTGTAATCGGGAAAGGGGAATACTTTGTAACTTCTTATTGCAGGTTGTTGTTAGGAACTTCTACCTACAGATTTCAAGTGTGAAGCTTCAGTTGAAGAGCACTTTTCAGAAAGAGTTGTTGAGAACGGTCAACAGTGACCTTGCATGTTCTCAGCTTGAAGACTCAGTTGAAGTTCTTGAAGGATGTTATCGATGACCTCGTTGCTTCAAATGAACGTGACCCGAGCTATATGGTGGAGCCTTGAATCAACTATTTTGAATTACAAAGATGAAGGAATATTTCAAGCTGAGGCGTAGATACCATGCTTGAGCAGTTGGAGGAGCAACAGAAGCATGCCAGAAAGAACAATGAGAGATGCAGAATGTGAACCAGCCTGTGAGAAGCACTAAGAGACATGTTTACCATACTTAGTTTTTTCTTCTTGCTTTGGGTATACTAAGTTCCATTTTAAACTACATTGTGATGAGTTGTGGATTCCATGTTGCCAAAATGTAAGACCCCTATAGAGGGCAGATGTGGCGATAAGGACAACTCTTGTTGATAGTACATTGCTGAAGTGTAAGACCTCAATAGGCAAATGTGGCAGTGTCTATGTTCTACTGATTCAGATCGTGGCGAGTGGCAAGATGCAGAATGGAAGATGTTTTTGAAGGAACTATAAACTTTTGGAGGACCAAAAGTTCTTCAGTGGGGAGGTTTGATCCAGGAGGATCTCCTGAACCTAAAAATTAGAGTGTTCCCATTTCTCCCAGAAGCAGTGCCATGGTGTAGAGCTCAAAATACTGAATTCGGCGCAACTTGAACGGGCGAAAAAGGAGTCTGTTTGCTCAAGTTATGCGCAGTCAAAGTTGGGTCAACCCTTGGACTAGGAGGCCGTCAGAAGGCGAAAAGTTGATGGGTTCAAAACTAGTTAGAAGTGATGTCACCTTGAAGGGCTCGATGACACGAACCCAGGGATGTTCGTTTCATCGAAATTCGAGTCCATATGTGTGAGATATCGCCGGTCAAACTTTGGTCAAAGGCCGGTCAACTCAGCTACTAGGGATGAGAAAAATGATGAAATTTTGACATCATCAAAAATGACTGAAGGTGGCATCATCGCGAAGGTCTCATCGTCACGATTCCAACGGTGTTCGTTTCGCGCAAATCGGAGCTCGTATGTGCGAGATATGGCCAGTCAAAGTTTCAGTTGACCAAGGTACCATGTGGTACGGTTGCTGACGTCATCATGCTGACTTGATGGACAGGTCATCATACAGATGTCGAGTTGGACCAATCAGAAGCTGACACGTGTTAGTCCATACGATGACGTCAGCAATTGAGTTGGCGGTACGGTTGATGAGGTGGCAGGTGACGTGTACGGGACCCACGAATCGTACCCTGACACGTGGCATCTGAGTCATAGCTGATGTGGAAGTCCTCCCTTTGCTGGTGATATGGATGTCTCTGTCGAATTGCTTTGTGACACGTGGCCTTGGCTCTTCCTCTGTCGGTACCGAGTTTGTTAAAAGTTTAAGTGATTGCGGTTGGAACCCGCAACGTCCAGTACACAGCGCATGGAGCAAACCGTTATGCCACACATAAAATCTCTCACAGAAAGCAGGTGACAGTTGATTTTGTTATGTATTTGTTGAGATTTTTCTTTGTAAAAGACAGCGGTGGGAGTTGAAACCGGTCCCATCCGCCGATCAAAATGTTTGTGCACCGTGTCGCCACGCATGCTATTCATTATATTTATAGCATGGATTTTTAATAACCTGTGGTTAAGCCCGAAACATAAAACTAAATAACCATTATGGTTATTAGTTATGTGTTAAAATTAAATACAAACAAAAACCACCCTAAACAACTCAAGCCCAAAATGCTATAAACAAGGGCTCGAAAACAAATTTAATTATTTTAAGGGGGATTATTGTTTGTATTTGTAAAAGTGGGGAATTGGTTTTTATTTTCTCCATTTAAGGGGAAAATTCCAAAATTGTTGGTTTTAACCAAATAGGCCCAACTTCAAGTATAAAAGGGAGACTAGGAGAGTCTTCCTCACTCATCCATCAGTTGATCATTCTCCATTGTATCCCATTCTCTTAGTCTTTGAGAGGCTTTTGTGAGAGAATTTTTAGAGGGAGTTAGGAGAATATTTGAGTTGTGATGGAGTGATGTTCTAATCTTGTAGTAGATCCTTTAGGCAGAGTCAATTTCTTTACTCTTTGTTAATCATCCCTAGCTTTGAGGGCTTTTGAGAGGGGTGCGATTGAGAGACTTTTTGTATGACTTTGTGGATGAGCTACAAGATATTGTAAAGCAGTGTTGCAAGAGGCTCCAGTGGAGATTGTACTGCCGTTCCAGAACATTTCAATAGATTGGTCACTCGATTGAGCTCGGCCCAGAGACGTAGTCACATTTGTGGCGAACTTCGTAATCAAATTGGTGTCTTCTTTACTCTCTCTTGGTTCTATGTTTTGAATTCTCTCTGTTCAACGTTCCTGCTACTCCATTGTTGATGTCTTTATGCCTTTGTTCATAATCACTTAAGCAACGTTTGTCATAGATCCCTTCCGCTTTATAGATCAGTATGCAAGGTTAGATAGATACTTGTTACAACAAGAATTCAATAAAGGTTCCACAGATAGTAATATTTACTTCAAAGTTGAAAAAGATCAAATCTTGTTTGTGGTTGTATATGTTGATGACATGATTTTTGGAGGAAATGAAGCTATGTGTAAGAAATTTGCAGAAGAGATGCAAAAAGAGTTTGAGATGTCAATGTTTAGGGAGATGAATTTCTTCCATTGGGCTACAAATCAATCAGATAGATAAAGGTATTTTCATTTCACAATTAAAGTATGTCAAGGAAATGTTGAAGAAGTTTAGAATGGAAGATTTTGAACTAGTATGTACCCCTATGGTTATTGGTTGCAAGATAAGCAAGAATGATGAATCTCTTAAGGCTGATCAGAGCAAGTATAGATCAATGATTGGAGGACTATTATATCTAACCGCTAGTAGACCAGATATTATGCACGAATTTTGTCTTGTGGCTATATTTCAAGAAGATCATATATAGTCACATGTTGCAGTAGTGAAGAGGGTATTCAAATACTTGAAAGGTACTTTAGATCATGGCTTATGGTATCCAAAGGAGTGCTTACATAGATGTAGATTGGGTTGGTTGTGTAGATGATAGGAAAAGTACAAGCAGTGGTGCACTATTTATTAGATGCAGATTGGTGCCATGACTAAGTAAGAAACAAGATTTAGTGTCTTTATCTACTATAGAGGTAGAATACATTACAACATCTTGCTGCACACAAGTTTTGTGGATGAGGCAAACATTAAAGGATATCAGGGTGGTACATGATGAATCAATTTTTATCTTCTATGATAATACAAGTGCTATCAATATTTTAAAGAATCTGGTAATGCATTCAAGGAAAAAGCATATCTCAATCTGGTATCACTTTTTGAGAGAGAAGGTTGTAGAGAATGAAGTGAAGCTTGAATATATGACTACAAAGGATCAAGTTGCTGATATATTCAGTAAGGCTCTTCCTAAGGATACTTTTGAGTATCTCTAGGAGAAGTTGGGGGTTATTGCCCCTCATTCTTTGAACTAGATGCATAAGGAGATGCATTAGTCTGGTGGATCTTAAGATCCATGCTTTGGTTTGGATTGATGTTGGTGGCTACCTCTCAAGGGGAGTAGGTAGTGGAATTTTTGGTTGTTGCAGTCAAGATAAGTGAGTGTTGTCATTGTGTAATGGTTGCTAATTGATATAGTTTGGTGTGTGCTTCTAAGGGGGAGTATGCAGTGTAGTAAAGGAAATAAAGTTGCAAAGAAGTTGCAAATAGTATGATTAATATCAAAGGGGGATAATTAATGATGCAAATACTTTGTCCTTTGCCATTGATTTCAAAGGGGGAGAAGAGTCATGTGAAAAAAGAAGATAGTCAAGGGAGAAAGAGCAATGTGAAAAATATTCAGTTAAGGGTGAGAGAGAGAGAGTAATGTAAAAAAATCTAAGAGATAGAGAGTCGTGTGAAAAGATAAGCTACAAAGAGGGAGAAAAAAATATAAAAGAGAGAGAATAATGAGTTGGTATGGAGCAGAGTATTGATGATAAGAGTTTTTGTGTTTTTTGTTGATGGTTTTTCACATTATGTGTTGCCATCAATGACAAAGGGGGAGATTGTTGTAATTATGTGTAGTTGGTGTTGTCAATGATGTCAACAAGCTTTGGTATTGTCATTGGTGTCAAATGTATGGGCAAGATATTGTTGCAAGAATGTGAGCAGATGTAGTTAGTATTGATTTGTTGTTGTTGTCTCTGATGATGTTTTGATTAGTTTCATTATGTTGTCATTAGTAAGCTACTGATGTCAACCTCTAGTGTTGCCTTGATAATCTTCTATCTATGGATGCATGATTGAGTTTCTATGGTGAATTTGGCTTGGTGGTGATGAGGAAGTGTTTAATATGTTGAGGATGTGTCTCTAGTGCTTGGTTTCCAAGTGCTTTTTAGAAAATTGGATAAAAAGAGGAAATAGTGTGTTGTGGTGTTTTGTGTTGTAGAATAGTGGTTTTTCTCCAAGTTCCTTAGGGTTAAAGATTTTCTTCTGTGGTTTAGATATGTTGATTATAGGTGTTCAATGATGTTATATTCAAAATTTGGTGTGTTGGATAGTTGTGTAGAGGAATTGTGTTCACCAGTGTGTGAACTATATATTGCAAAGGTGTCTGGGAGAAATATTTTTTCTTTGCATTTCTCCACAGAGTGGTTTTAGGTTTTGCAGATCTGGAAGGATACTTATAGTGTTTGTATCTTTCTTCAATTGAATTTTTTTGAGGTTTGGTGCTTCAAAAGTTAGTTTCTTGAGTTGTAGTGTTTGGCTGAGTTGTTTGAGTGTATTGGGTGTGTACATTCTTCAAGTGAAAGTTGTTGCAAAGGAATTTTCTAGTTTCCAAGGTGTTTGAGGAATATTCTAGATCGTGTTCAAGTGTTATGTGGTGTCCTTGAGTTGTCTTTGGATTTGAGGAAGTGTGTACTTAAGTGTTAATGGTGTTAACGCAGGTTCGACTGATCTTGGGTTTTTACACTAATTGTGAAGTTTATTTGATGTTTGTGGAAGTGTGTTGTGTGTACGAGTGGATTTAGGTCCTATCTAAAGTGTGTGGTGGTCCACCTTCATTCCTTTCCATCGTGGGAATGTTTTGGTGCAGACCTAATTTGAATTTGCATAGTTGAGGTGTATAGCCAACCTTGGATAATGCTTCAAGGTTGAAGATGGTATACATATGATTTGAGTTGTTGAGGGATGATAAGATAGATGTGAGAGATGCGAATAATGTGAAGTGTAGAGTTGTAGGGTGTGAATTTGTGTAGTGCAGTGTGAGCTTTCACGTGTTAGATTACTGAATGCAGTGAACAAAAGGTGTCTACAATTCTTTAGAAAGAGTGTGAAGGTGTTAATGATGCTATGGTGGATTTTTTTATTGCATTGAGATGGATTTCTCATTGTAACACTCTTCTCTATCTTCTTTTCTATTTTGGCAGTGAGCCTTTCTTTCTTTTGGGAAGTGAGCCCTCCAACAATGAGCCCTATTGTATTCAGTGTTGATATTACTTTATATTGTGAGTTAATCCTCACCATGGTTTTTCCCATCTTAGGTTTTCCACGTAAATATGGTGTCTCTTTGTGCATGGTGTTTATTTGATTCAATTTCTATTATATTCCTTCATGATTAATCATTCTAACAGATTAAGGGTTAATTGAATTAATGTGGATATGAATGTTTGTGAGGGTTTTGAAGTTTTAAGATACAAATGATTCATCCCCCCTCTCATTTTTCTTGTTCATTCAACAAATAGATCCAATCACATCCTTTGTAAAGTTTATAATTGCAAAACTAGGTATCAATATACCATTCCCAATCTTTCAACTAGGGTTTAAATCTCCCCACCCTAACTTTAGGTAACATTTATATAATAATAGAATCAATAGCATTCTATAAGGATTCAAAATATTGATTGATGAGTTTATATTTTAATTTTTGCTTAGGCCAACATAATAAATCTTTGGCGGTCCTTGAAAAATATCTAGAAGATTCTTAATTCCAATGCAAAAAAAAGTCAAAGCACGAACCTAGGGAATGTTAGCAAGAGGTCTATCCTTCCAAATGTTCATAGGAGACCACCAAATAGACTTTGATTTATGGATAACACATAAGAAAAATCATTTATGTTATATACAAGCAATGGCTTGATAGATTACTAGGATTTCCATATGATTTTTATCACAAACATCGTTTAAATTTGGTCAAGTTCCTTCATGATGAGTAGACAATTAAAACCAATATCTCTTTAAGATCTGTGACCATTGAGAATACCAAAATAAATAAAAATCTTATGAAGGACCTTAAAAGCTTCGTTCCCCTCAAATACTTTGATAGTCCATGTAACATGCAAGGCTAAACATTGATGTTTAATGTTAATAGGACTAATCCCACTAGAGTCAAGAAGAAGGCTACATAACTCCTAGGGAACTTTATGAAAATGTTTTCCCTACTAAAAATAATTATATAAGAAATCCCTTATGAGTTTTTTAAGATTTTGATAATTGATGCAAGTTTTATTTGATCTATAATGACAAATATAGTTACAGTCCATAATAGTGAATAGGAAATTAAAATTAACTAATAGTAAAAGTAGAACTCATTAAAAAATAGACATATACTCTTATTTATGAACTTGACTACAACACAAATTATCTTTAATTTCTATTCCAAACTACTCCTCAATGTCACATCTCATCTTGATTACCTGTCTCATTTCACACACACACACACGCACGCACACACGTGTGTGTGTATCTATATGTATATGTATATGTACATATATATATATATATGTATGTATATATATATATGTTTATATATGTATATGTATATATATATATATATGTGTGTGTGTGTGTGTGTGTGTGTGTGTGTGTGTGTGTGTGTGTGTGTTATAAGTTTCTAGTGAGAGAAAAACAATTTTAAAATTTAAATCAAAGATCAACATTTAATGCATGAAAGAGAGTTATTTTTCAAGGAATGTTTGCATGCTTTTGAAAACAAGAAAACTAATGGTGGTCATTTTCCCTTATTCTATGTCCTCAATAATTGCATTAAATGTTGTACCCCACAACAAGTGTCCAAAATAAAATGTTACATGCGAAATGAAGGAGTGGAGGGTATTCATATAATGGATTTTTTGTCAAGGTTGTCAACATTATCTTTTCCAATCCCACACATTCTTTTGTACCGGTCGTGTCTCAACATTCTGGGGGCAGATTAATGCTTCATAATACCATAATAAAAAGGAGAGAAAATTCCAGAATGCTTATGCGTAATCTTCTCTTGTTGCCACAAGATGCTAAATTGAATATATGTGCATGGTTGCATTCTTAAATCAGTATATCTATAAAGATCATGTATGTGCATGATTTTCATAAGAATGCACACACATAACATATTTACAAAATAAAGACTAAAAATGTATCTATCAATACATTCATGTGATATACCTTCTTAAATTTACATTGCATTTTATAAAACTCCTTGAATTAGTGAAGTTGAATTAGGTTATATTTGCTTATGCTTACGCGCATTTAGATAAAGGGCTATGCTGGTGGAATATTCTTTACTTATGCTAAGTTTGTGCCATGAAAGTAAATGATGACCAAATAGCATTGAGGGTGAATTGCTTAGTTGTCTTATGAGACTAACACTTGTATTCTATGAATGTTCCTTGTTGTGCTTGGAATTCATCAATAGTAATGCATCATTATTCCATTACTCCAATCAGTTTTGTATTGATAGTCTACCCTGTGTTGGGTCGGGTATTCTCCCTTCAAGAAGAATTCCAGGCAAGTGATTCACTTTGTGGTAGCATGGAAATGTGCTCTAGCAATGTTCTCACCCTTGAAGAGGTCGAAGAAGTTTGATGTCGAAGGATCTTATCAAGAAGGTTTGTATCATGTTATATTGTATAATCTATTTATCGACCATGTGGTCTATTGTAAGGAATACATTCCTTTATGTTTGCCACTACATTTGACATTTGTACTTTAAATTTCATAAAATAATATAAACTTTTGTCTCTTTTCTTGGTATATTGGACACATGTCTTGACTTATGCTTGATCATTTGGAATATGTGTAATTTCTTAATTTAAATTTATTGAGGTTACTACATTTGGTATCAGAGCTTAAGGTTTAGTACTAAGGCCTTGAGTTCACTATGCTTGGTTGTGACATTTGATTGCACGAACCACCTAAAATTGTTTGGTGTGTGATGCGTAAATAAGTCAACCATGTTGGTATGTGGCGACTGATCATGCAAATATTGTATGCTTGTAATAAGAAATGGGGTTCGGGGCATCGCCCCACAAAATATTTTTGTTAACACATCAAGGTTTTTTCTTGTTGACACATCAATATTTTTTCTTGTTGACACTTCAAGGTTTTTTTCCCATTGACACGTCAAATGAAAAAAGACCTTATAAAACCCTAATTCCATAAGGTTCCAAAAAGCTTGTTATAAGCGGTTGGGATGTATGTTGTGGCATAGTGTTCATGAGATTGTAATCTATTTTGCACTGGATAATATAATCATTGGATGACTAAGTTTCTATGGATGTAGCCCATATTGGGTGAGCCATGTTAAATTTTGTGTTGATCTCTTTTGTGTTATTATTCATTGTTATTTCTAGGTTACTTAATCTGCATATAATTGTTAATGTTTATGCTCCAATCTGCTTGAACCCTAACAAGTGGTATCAGAGCTGCATGTATTTTGGTCGATTGGTAGGAAACCTCTAGATTTGAGTGGGAGCAATGGAAGAAGGAAAATTCAAGTTTGAGAAGTTCAATGACCAAAATTATCAATTATGGAAGATGCAGATGGAATATTATTTGTATCAAAAGGATCTATAGTGACCATTACAAGGAAAAGCAAAGAAAGAAGCTGTGATGTCTAATGAAGAATGAGAGATTCTGAATAGAAAGGCATGCTAAATTGTATGAAAAACCCTCAACCTCAAATAAGGTATTTCTCATGAAGTGTTTGTTTAATTTGAAAGTTATTGAAGGTGGATCTATGATAGATCATTTAAATGAATTTAATACGATTACTAGTCAGTTAAATTCTATAAAAGTGAATTTTGATGAAGAGGTGAGGGCTCTCTTGGTTTTATATTCTTTTCTAGAAAGCTGGAATAGCTTGGTAATGCTTGTAAGTAACTCTGTCTCTGGTTCAAATACATTGAAATTCGATGATGTTGTTGGTGTTGTCCTTAGCAAGGAAATGTGATAGAAAAGCATAGGTGAGAGTTCAACATCGGGTAATGTTTTGACTATAGAGAACAGGGAAGAACAAAGGAGAGAGGAAAAATCCCAAAAGACCATGGGAAGTCACAAGGGAAGTTGAAGAAAGACAAATCTAAATCCAAAGGAAGAATGGATTACTGGCACTATGGAAAGCCAAGACACTTGAAGAAGGATTGTTAGTCTCCAAAGGGAAAACAAGGAGATAGACAACATGATGACAGTAAGGAAGCTAATGTTGCAAGTGATAAATTATAGGATGCTTTAATTTTATGTTTAGATAATGCTAATGATTCTTGGGTAATAGATTCAGGGGCTTCATTTCATGCCAACACCCATAGGAAATATTTTGTAGATTATGTTCAAGGTGTTTTTGGACAAGTATATTTGGGTGATGATGAACCCTATCAGATTGTTGGAAAAGGAAAGATAAAAATCAAGTTGCAAAATGGAAATGAATGGTTGCTACAAGAGGTAAGACATGTTCCAAATTTAAGAATGAATTTAATTTCTATAGGATAACTAGGTAGTGAAGGCTGCATAGTTGCCTTTTCAAACAAAGTCTTTAAGGTCACTAAAGGTGCATTAGTAGTAGCTAAAGGTGAAAAGGTAGGCACATTATATTTGTGTACTGGTAATACTTATTCTACCAAGTACCTGCTACATAAATAGTTGCTACTTAAGATAGTTATAAAAATTGCTATAGAGACAAAAATAAAATTGTGACATCATATACTTGGGCACATGAGTGAGAAAGGGATTAATATCCTTCACCGGGCATAAAGTTGCTACCAGGTTTGAAGCAGATTAACTTGGAGTTATGAAAAAATTGTGTTTATGGAAAACAAAAATGAGTCCAATTTCTCAAAGTTGGGAAAGAGAGAAGAGTGAGAAATTAGAGCTTGTGCATTCAGATGTATGGAGACCAGCTCAGGTATCTTCTCTTGGTGGCTCTTGCTATTATGTTACTTTTATTGATGATGCAACTAGGAAACATGGGTGTATTTCCTAAAACAAAAATTAAAAATATTTGAAACTTTTAAAAATTGGAAAGCTTTGGTTGAGAATGAGGCAGGAAAAAGTTAAAGTGTCTTACATCTAATAATGGAGGTGTGTATTACAATAGAGAATTTGAAAATTACTATTCATACAATGAAATCCGTAGGCAAAAAATAGTTCCTAGAACCCCACAAGAAAATGGTGTGTTTGAGAGGATGAATATGACCATTATGGAGCGTGCAAGGAGCATGATATTGCATGCTAGACTACCCTTATAGTTTTGGGTGGATGTTGTACATCCTACTTTTTATTTAATAAACAAGGGACCTTCAAATCCTTTGAATGGTGGCATTCCAGAGGAGGCATGGATGGGTAAAAAGGTAAACTATTCATTTCTAAAAACCTTTGGATGTGAATCTTTTTTCCATGTTGATATTGAAAATAGAACCAAGCTTGAGACTAAGACTAAAACATGTACCTTCATTGGATATGGAGTAGATGAATTTGGTTATTAGTTATGGGATTATGAAAATCATAAAATCATTAGGAGTAGAGATGTTATATTCAATGAGAAGGTCATTTATAAGGATCAAATGCAGGAAAAGAAGCGTGAACATGTCAACAAGGAATATATGGTGTTGGATGAGACTCTAGAAAATAAAATGCTAGTGGTACCTGATGCTTAGCAACAACAAGTTATCCCACAGACTCCTGCAAGTGTTAGACATTCTACAAGGATAACTAGACCTCCAGAAAGGTTTTCTCCATTGTTATATATTTCTATATTATTAACTGATTTTGGTGAACCTAAAGGTTGTGAAGAAGCAATGCAGGTAGATACCAAAAAGCAGTGGGAGCTAGGCATGAAAGAGGAAATGGATTCCTTATTGCAGAGTTAGACTTGGGACTTAGTCCAATTTCCTGTAGGTAAAAGAGCATTGCCAAATAAATGGGTTTACAGGTTTAAGGAAGAATATGGAGGCGAAAAAAGATATAAGGCTAGACTTGCGGTAAAAGTTTTTGCATAGAAAAAAGGTATAGATTTTGATGAAATATTTTCTCCAGTTGTAAAGATGACTTCTATTAGAACCATTCTAAGTCTTGTGGTTGCGAAAGACTTGCATCTTGAACAACTAGATGTGAAAACAACATTTCTCCATGGGGATTTGGAAGAGGAAATATACATGCAACAACCACAGGGATATGAGGTTAAGGGTAAGGAGGAATTTTTGTGCAAGTTAAAGAAGAGTTTTTATGGCCTGAAGCAAGTGCCTCGATGATGGTATTTGAAATTTGATAGTTTTATGGCTGAAAAAGGTTACAAAAGATGTCATTCTGATTATTCTTTTTATTTTAAGAAATTGGGTAATGGAAACTATATTATCCTGTTGCTTTATGTTGATGATATGCTTGTTGCCAGGTCTAACATGCAACATATTAATGAACTTAAGCATAAATTATCAAATTCATTTGGTATGAAGGATTTGGGTGCAAAAAAACAAATCCTTGGTATGAGGATCACGTGGGACAAGACAAATAGAAAATTAGTTTTATCTCAAAGTGAGTATGTAAAGAAGGGGTTGAAAAGTTTTAACATGTATAATGCTAAAGCAGTTAGTACACCTTTGCCTAGTCATTTTAATTTGACTAAGGAGATGTGTCCAAAGACATAAGAGGAGGAAGACAAAATGTCTAAGATACCATATGCATTAGCATTTGGAAGCTTGATTTATGCAATGGTATGCACAAGGCCAAATATTGCACATGTAGTGAGAGTTGTGAGCAAGTTTATGAGAAATCCAATAATGTAACATTGGAAAGTGGTAAAATGGATTCTCTAAAATTTAAGAGGTACTACTTCAAAGAAACTATGTTTTAGAGGAAGAAATTTTTCTCTAAAAGAATATGTTGACTCTAATTTGGTGGGTGATATTGATAGTAGGAGGAGTACTACAAGGTTTTTTTTACTATTGGAGGTATTGCAGTCAGTTGGATTTCAAGGCTGCAAAAGGTTGTGCTTTCAACCACTGAAGCTAAGTATGTTGTTGCTACAGAAGCTAGCGAGGAGATGATTTGGTTACAACATTTTCTAGAGGAATTGGGACAACAACAAGAAGATAGCCCTTTGTACACCGATAGCTAGAGTGCCATTCATCTTGCTAAGAATTCAGCTTTGCATTCAAAAACTAAGTACATATAGCTTAGATACCACTTCATGTGGTCAATTTTGGAGGATGGACAATTGAAGTCGGAGAAAATTCACACAAGTGAGAATCCTATAGATATGTTGATAAAGGTAGTTACATGGGAGAAACTTATTTCCTCGTTAGTTTTTGTTGGCCTTCACAAATGATAATGGTGGACATAAGAAACCAACCAAATATGTAATCTAGTGGGAGTTGCAAGTGTAGGGCTATCATCTTGGATTGGTCTCCAAGTGGGAGATTGTTTGGTGTGGAGCCTAATCAGTCTCCAAGTGGGAGATTGTTGGTATGTAGTGAGTGATCATGCAAACATTGTACACTCGTAGCAAGAAATGGGGTTTGGGGCATCGCCTTTATTTATTTATTTCCATTAACATGTCAAGGTTTTTTCTCATTTACACATCAAGTTTTTTTCCCGTTGACACATCAAATGAAAAAATACCTTGTAAAACCCTAATTCTAGAAGGTTCCAAAAAGCTTGTTATAAGCAGTTGGGATGTATGTTGCGGCATGGTGTTCACGAGATTGTAATTTGTTTTGCACTGGATAATAAAATCATTGGATGGTTGAGTTTCTATAGATGTAACCTATATTGGGTGAACCAGGTTAAATTATGTGTGTGATCTCTTTTGTCTTATTCTTCATTGTTATTTCTAGGTTATTTAATCTGTATATAATTGTTAATGTTTATTGCTCCAATCTTCCTGAACCCTAACAAGCCATGTAATAAAGAGTCTCTTAGATTTTCATCACACCTAATAGGAAAGGGATGATGTCTCTTGTCTTGTAATTCTTAGAAGCGAAATTAATCACTCTTAAGGTAGTGCCTTTGGCACATAGACTTGTCATTAGAAATATCAATTTTGATCAATGTTTGAGTTGCAAACCACTTGAATCCCCTTGCATAACCAAATTCCTTTCGTATCTTAAGGAGGCATCGCTTATAAACAATTACGTGCCCTACTCGTATGCTAGGCTTGCATGTTTGATGCTTTGTCTTTATTAATTTACATGTTTGTTTGGTAGTTGTTGCCTCATATCTTATAAGCTATGTTAGTTGCAAGTTTTGGTCCTTTCTAGATGTTAGGACCTACTAGCAATAATATTTGTGTACTAATGAAAAACCCTATAGGAGGAAGTATCATGAATGATGTCTTGAATTTATTAAGAATAATTTACAAATAATTAAGATTCATGAAGGTATATTCATTCGATGATTATTAGATTCGAACAAAGATACAATTAATGGTGAGTAGTTAATAGGATGGTATGCTAAGACAAGTAGTAGAAGGGTCAATGAATGAAAATCCTACCTTTTTACAAGTTTACGAGATTTATGAATATAAGTAGTCAATACATTATGAGATAGGGATGTACATTAGGAAGAAAGAAGGTGGAATGTCCCTTATATGATTATATGAAATCTTTCTAAGATGTTCTTAATATAGTATTTGAACACATCACTAGTAGAATTTGGCAAATAAATGACTACATGACTAAAGATTTTAATCACGACAACTAAAATTATTAAAATCTAGTCAATTTTTGCAACATAGCTATAAATGACTAAATAAATGACTAATTTGATCATTGGGTAAAAAAAAGTGGAAAAAAAAGTGGAAAATAATAAAAAAGAAAGTGAAAGACTAAGTTTTTCTTTGGGTGCCAAACAATGAAAAAGATAATTTTCATTTTCTTGTGTCTATTGAGCCATGTAACAAGAGGAAGGTTAGGGGTTTTTTAGTTTGCTGGTTGGAAGAAGTCCAAATATTTTTCAAGGGCATGGCATAGAACTAGTAGTTGGTTGCACTAGCATCTATCCATGTTGTTGAGAAGATCTAGGATAAAGGCACGTTGAGTTTTCTATGAAGAAACCTTTCTTTGTTGGCTTTGAATTCATCCACACTACAAATATTCACAAGGGTTTGAAGACACATTGCATGCGCGAGGACAATGTCCAAGGTTTTGAGGACAGTTCATACCCATGTTGAGATAATATTTGAGGTTTTCCTAGAAGCCTTCATCCTCACATCTTGCAAGGTATACTCTATGCCGTTAGGGTTTTTAGTTTTGTTTGAAGTTTTGAGGAAGAGCTTGCTTGTCTCCTCATGAAGGTTTTATCCTTTTCATAAGCCCAAACTAGGAAGTCAAAGCTCTTATTAGGAAAACAACCACCTTCATAGGTGATACTTTCATATCACAATGCAAATGTTTTGAGAAGATCACAAGCCATGATATGTTTAAGACATGACAATAGTCTCATTGTTGAAGTGTCAATGGGTTTTACTGGTTATGAGGATCTTTTCTAGTTATGAATGGAAATATGTATGTATCTGTAAGGAAAATAATGAAAAATAAATGGAAATATGTATGTTTTACTATCTTGATATCACCAATTTCAACCACCATTAAAATTCAACCACGACCTATGGGTGAGAACCGCTTCTTTGGCCAATAGGTTTTCATCCTTGGCCATTTACAAACTAGTAGGGGCTTTGTCCTCTAGTTACTAATAATCTGTGAGGTTTTTTCCTCAAATCTATTCGTTTGAAAACAAATGATCGAGACAAATCTCATTAGGATTTGATGTGGGTGTTCAAAAGTAACCCACCATTGCATGTTTTCTTTATCTAAATTATCATGACTATAGCTTCTCTTTCTTTTTATCCATCCTTTTCTACCTAAATAAACAAGCATTTTAGATCTCCCTTATCACCCATTGTCATGTGGCTATAACTATCCCATGAATCCTTCATGATTGATCTTTCATGATTGTCATTCATATTTGAAGATGGCAGTTTAAAAGTCTTCAAGATAATTGTGCTTTGTCCTTTTATGCCTTATAAATATTGATAACCATGACTATCCTATTCCAATGAGGTCAATCTCAATGAAATTACTTGATATCCACTTATGCTAGCTTCAACTATGACTAAGGTCATATTTACTATCATGTATGATCTAACTATCCTCATAAAATTTTGTCACTATCCATTGGTTATAGTAAATGTCCCTACTTCTTGATTTCCCTTAGCTTCATGGTACTTGTCCTATTTATTACAGTCATAGAGAGTATCTTTTGCATATGGATTGCTCTTATATCCATTAACAACGGCTATCATCTTTTATGTCTTATAACCATCTTTTATTATCTGCAACCTACCTTTTTATAAATGTTTATGTACACAATTCATTTCCCTTTGTTAATAGGTCTACCACTATTAAATTCTCAAGGAGACCTTCATGGTGAAAGCCTTTTCCATTTGTAACATGACTGTATTTGATAGAGTATTGTCCTCTTCAAAACTCTACTTTCATGTCTTCATGAACCTCTCATAATCCAAGTTATAGCTAAGAGTTGTTCATGTAGCTTGCACTTGACACTGTCATGGTGATGAATCATATGCAAACTTCTTGTCCTCATTCATCACTGGACTCATTCTAAGAATTCATTGTCTTTTGGCATATAAAAACCTTATCATTTCTATATGATCACTACACTTGCATAGTCCTTTTGACACATAGTTTTGCTACCTTCTATACCATTTCTCATGAAAGACCTATAAGCTTCCATGTTATGCATTTCAAACTGTCCTACCCCTTCATTTTGACTAAATTCATTTCATGGTTTAAGACCACTTTCTCATGCATCCCTACACACTTGTTGTGACCTTAACAACTCCATGTCCCTATCATCTACATGAAACTATTTCTCTGCTCTTGAATATTGTCACCAAAAACCTCTTGCTTGGAAAATGAAATTAAATCCCTATGTTGCAAGGGATGGTTATATCCTTCTGATTCAATGTCAGTAAACAAAACTTCTAGTCTTGTGTTGAATTATTGACTTGAAGCCTTTTACAAAACCACCATAGTGATGATTTCACTGTACATATCTCTAGATTTCTCATAGTGATTCTATGTTACTACTCTTTTACAAACTCTTTCACCTTCATATCACTATGTAGGGATGATCTGCTATCTCTACCATCTTACACCTTTTAATGGCTTCAAAAAACCAAGAACATCATAGATAACTTGTCATGAATTAACAGAGTTCCAAGAAAAGAAAGTGAAAACTACAACCAACACTGTCAATCATGCACTTCAAAGAGATATCCTCTATGCTAGGAACCACACTCCCCATTCATATGACTTTCTTTACACATCTTGTATTCATGCACTCAAACTATCCTTTAAAGCTGTCACATGGCATGATGAACTTTAAAGACTATGATATGCAAATTTTAAGTGACTGTACATTCATTTGACAACTATCCACCTATACTCTTGATTACATTCATCATGACTACCCTTACAAGCCATGATTGTCCTTGTGATTATCCTATCCTCATATGACATTTCTCACCATGATCTTTGACCTACAACTTTTCCTTTATGATATCTATCTTCTTGTTAAAGAGACTCATTACCATACTATCCATTCCATGCAAGATATACCTTAAAAAAATATACATCCATTATATAGGCAATTAAATCATTATGTCACTATATATTCCAAAGGCTTTAACTTTCTTTTACTAAACTATCTTCTAAGTCATCTAAACTTCTAATATTTTAGTATTATTGAGGACATTGGCCCTATTCATCGTAATGTCTTTGGGATTCTCTATCCTTTAAAGAACCATTGTGGATCATCATCAAAGTTCCTACTCTCTACCTTGATGGGGTGTTCTTCACAAGTATGATCTATACTTTGGCTCCTCAAGACTGTGATTTTCCCATTGTCTTGGTGCACGATGTCTTCCACCTTAACTCATTGCCATTACAATTCTCAATACCCACATGTGTTGTCAAGCAAAGTGAAGGTAGGTTTATATAGGGTAGAAAATTTCCTCAATCCATGCTATTCAAACCCAAAGATGGCCTCATATGAAGATTCTACTCCTTTGATTAGTCTTCCTAACAATTTCCATTATTTGTCCTAGATCTACCTTTTTGCATGAACTATCTTTGTATGAGGTGATTGTGAATCATTATCTTATGTCAAGGTGATTGTTTTGTGATGGTGACTTAAGGCAGAATTTCTTCTATAATTTTTCCTTGCTCTTGCACTTGTGAGACTGTCACATGGATTTGTATTGCATTGCCTACCTTCATTGTTAATAACACTTGTATTTCTTTATGGTTGTCCTTAAACTTCACATATTTTCCTTTTAATGATAAAACTAGAGTCCTTTGTTATTTTACTCATGCTATTGAAACCTTGTTCACTATGCTTGTATCCTTGGGAACCATTGACTACCTTCTTTCATTATCCTTTTGTAGACTATGTTGCGTGTCTTGAATTATCTCTTGTGTTGAAAACCATGAAAGGGATTTCATTATCAAAAACCTGTGATAGAGTTTATGTGAGGACAGAGTAGGCACAATCTATCATGAGTGTGGCAATGGTCACTGATTGGATATCAAAAGGATATGTCTATATCAATACTGTTAATCCACAGTCATAGCATAAATAATACTGATAGAGCAGTCCTTTAGGGACACTATGATCAAAAGGGTGAATGTGATCACAGTCAAATACATTAGAACAACCAAGGGATGAAGGAAAGGGTATTAATTTCTAAGGAAAAGTAATAATAATAGATAGCCTGGGCATCAAACAATGATAAGCCTTGGAATGCACAGTGAAAGAGCTTAAGGTAGTCAACATGTGATGCCTTGAGCGTAATGTGTGAGATCTCAAATATTTAAGGTAGAGGAGTGTATTGTTGTACCTTTGATTCATGATATTGGTGGAGCAAAATATGATCATCCCAAATGTGCCCACAAATAAGATACAAGCTCTTCTACAAGAACCCATGCTTAAAACATTCATATTGACTGCCATGACTTGAGAAAATCTTTCCTACATCATCGTTGGCATGACTTGAAGATTTTGCGAGAGAGCAGGTGACTCAACATGCTTTTCTCGCATCACCGCGGGGCCCAACAGCAAACCACGTGGTGTTACGGTGGAGGTATACAGTGACATTTTATAAAGTACAGAAGTTTTTGTGAAGGCTTTGGTGATCCAAAGTGGAACTTGCAACTACAATATCTGATAAAAATCCACTTCCAAATATACTTTGGATGGATGTTCATATCCTCATCCAAAGCTCCAATTCACACACAAGCAGGAAGGACGCTTTCAAAGGTTGAGGAGTTGGGCTTTACACCCACTAGTTGCATTTTATTAAAATTTTCTAAGGACTTTAAAAAAAAACCATTTTGAACATATCCTTTAATCACGACGTTCCATGATATCACATTTCTTTGAGGCATTTTTTGAAATAGTTCACTTGCCTTGTCTATGCTTCCACATTTTCATGTATGTCTAGTAGGACACTTGTAGTTTGAGCAACTATGGCACTGGCAAACCATCGTACACCTGAACCCTAAACCCTCTTGGATTTGTTGTTGCTAATGCATATCTGTGAATGTTGGCCACCTGTTAAGTTATTGGTGGCCACTTTTCCCAGCTTAACAAGTAATAGATGACGTATCCCTATCACCAGTTGTTGGTATGCTTAATATTCACTAACGGGTGGCTTTTATCTTCAACCTAACAAATAATAGATGATGTATCTTTGCTACTAGTTTTCATTATCATAATATTCATTAGGAAATTGTGTCTTGAACATATAGTGATTTCTCAATGATAGTTTGGCTTGTTAGTATATCTTGTATTATCTCTAATAAGTTCAAAGGACTTTGTTTCTTATAGCCAAATAATATCAATATTAGTATTGTTTGATGCTAAAGACATATTAGTTGGATGTTTATCATTTACTAAGATCACATCAATCATTTGTTCACTTTACTTGTAAAATTAGCTGCTAAAAGGCAAAGTCTTCCTAATTTCATGTTAGAATTTTAAGGTCTTTATTGTCCTTGTCTTTATTTATATTTTTTTCTAAATTTTATGGGCTCATTAATTTTTAAAACAACCCAAAAATTATTGTGATTCAACGTGTTACCTTTGGCCATTTTTGGTTGTTTTGAGTTCCCTGCAACCTGAAATATCCCAGAAATGGCCCTTCCAAATGCAGGTTTTTTTGGGCTGCTCAGGGAACCTATTTTTGGTTGTTGCATTTTTCCTAGAAACCAGTGTGGAGAATCCTCATGAAATTGAATTCAAAATATATGTTTCTATTTAGAGATAATATGTATTTGGATGCTTTACTTCTCTATCGAGTTTGGTGTTTTGGTATTCTACAATGCAGAACACTCATTATTTCATCATTTTTCAGCCTTCCATGACCAGTAAGAGCTACATGCAATTCTTTATTATAGTGTACCTTCTTTGTATAATCATTAAATATAATTAAAAGCATTTCCAATCAAACAAATATAAAAATGCAAAAGACTGGAAATAGGGGCTTTATAAGTATTTCACCAGTATGATTTGTAACTATTAAAGAATCCAACATGCCTTCCAAAAAATAGAGCATATCAATCAGTGGTGCTATTTCATAAATGAAACTATTTAATCAAATGAAACTTTTTCCCACGTTGAAGGTCATGTAGGAATGTAATAACTGCTAATTTTTTTATAACTTTTGAAAAGTAGTTGCTCGTCATTTTAGCTAGAAATTGTTATGTCTGATGTACTTTATTGCATTATGTGTTTAGGTGCATGAACTAGCCTGTATATTTTATTTCTTAAACTGTAGTTGCATAACTATCTCACATGTTTTATTTCTTATAATTATATGTAGATGTATTTAGCCTTACTAATATTGTTCTAGATTCTGTAAATACATATATTAGTGTGTAGTCGCTGAAACTTTTCAAGTATTACATTGATATATTAGTTTGGTTGTAATCTATTTGTGTTACTTAGTGAGTTAACTTCACTAATATAAAGCTATAGTCTACCAATGTATTAAACTTAGAAGAGTTAATTTCACTATACTTTGTAGTATGTACTAGACAAGACTTTGACTCTAAATTATTGTTTTACATCCTATTACAAAGGGAAGGAGAGAGTTGTAGTGCATGAAAAAAGTAGGTAAAGTTAAGGAGTTTTAGAAATGAGGATCTAAAAGCAGGAACTGGATTTTATAATGGAAAGATGCACATACTATCAAAATGTCCATGAGAATTTTTACTTCTTGTATTTTAAGACCATAAGGTATTCATAGTCATTATTATTGAACAAATTTGTATTAGTTTTAACTTATGTTTTCATCTCTTCGCATTCTTATTGTGAATTAAAATTTCTATTGATTGTGGCAATTTTTATATTATAATAATCTTGTTGATTATTTGTTTTCTCATATTGTTGTAGTGTGAAAATCTTGTTGAATCCAACTCTAATATTTGTTTTCTCATATTGTTGCAGTGTGAAAATCAGAACACACTTGAACGTTCTTAACAACTCTAATAGCTATACCAGAGGCCATGTTTAACAAACCAAATGCAATTGCTAACTTTTCACTATGGTGGTAGATAAATGATTCATTTTTCTTCTATTCCATAGCATTAAGTAAAAGTATTGAATTTGGAAATATCCTACTACCTTCATTTGCTAAACCAATTTCTCCAATTTTTCATAGCTCTCCCATGTTTTTGGATGTGATTCATCTCCTACAATTTTTTAATTGATTTATCTTTCTGCTATGTTTGGACTTACTTTTATAAACTTGCAATATACAATGCACTTTTATTCTTTCTGAATTGATACTAATAGTAATTTTGTTAGTTGTATTGAGGCACAACTTCATTCATGGTGGAAAAGGCAACACCATGTTGCTCATATTTGATGGCACGTTACATATAAAGGAGGAAAGATTTTGGGGTTATTGTTGATTGCATTGAAGGAGAGAGCTTTGTATATGGGACACAATCAACACTCTCCTTCTTGGATTCTACACGTTATAGATTTCTCTAGGAAGATTGCCCATGTTGTATAAGTTTTAAGAGATGAAAGGGGCATGTGCTCGCATTGAAGGGCTCCAAGCATGCGTTTCCATCATTGTAGAATTTTTTTGGAGAAGTTTATTTCTTGTCATTTCTATGCATTGTAACTCAAATTTTTAGTCTTGTGATTGAAAATAAAAATTGTATACTCTATTTCTAAGCAATTTTCAAGCAAGATAGATATTTCAGACTTGTACAAGTTGTAAGAACACCTTTCTTTTAATAAAGTTCAGTGGTTTTTCCTTCTCAATGGTTGTCTTATTGTGTGCAATTGATGATTGATGTGTATTTATGTGTTTTATGTTTAAATCCTCAAATATCAGTCAATTAAAATGACTAAATATACTACTAACTGATGCCAATTAATAATTAAATTGACGAAATATACTACCAATTGATAGAAATCAGTGAATAAATGACTAAATATATGATCAGTGAAATCAGTGAATAAAAATGACTAAATATACTACCAATTGATGATAATTAATGATTACAATGACTAAATAAATGACTACCATTACTAAATAAATGAACAGTTAACAATAATCAATGATTAAATACACTACCAAATTAATGACTAAATATACTACCAAATCAATCAATCAAAACAACCAATAAATGACTAAAAATGGTTTAGTCATCAATTTGGTCGCGTTATAAATGATTGAAAATAAACTACTAATGGTCATGTGATCATGTTCAATCATTTATATGCAATTTTTAGTAGTTTTTTAATCATATATTGTTGTTTCTATACTAGTGCATCATAAGAAATCTAAATAGATTCCCGCATTGTGATATTTCTTTTTAACTAGAAGGCATATTGAAAACTATGTGCAGATTATATGTTGAAAACTAGATAAAATTAAAGCTAAGAGTTTGGTCTTCAAGGCCACATTTAAGTAGAATTATTGAATGAAATAAAAACTTAATTTACATTGAAAATTTGCATAGTGCCTTATGAAGTCATTTACTTTATAGGAAATGAGCATATGTATGTGAGGTCTCATAAGATGGAAAGGAATGTATGTAGGCATCATAATGTTTTCAATTGCATAAAAGAGAAAAGTTAGTTAAAAGAGCCTATGCATTTCATGCTAAATATACATCACAATTCTAAGAGTTGACCAAATTTTTGCATGGTGCATGATAACTTATTCAAGGAAATCAAGATGACAAGAGCTATGTGCTACATGATGATAGTGCATTACAATATTATTATTGTTGTACTTGCTTGAAGTGCATGGTACCTCGCTCTTGTAAGAATGCATTATTGCATGTATGAAATAAATTGCTAAAAATGTGAGAACTTGACCTAGTAGATCATCGAGAATGAAGACTTGTGTCCCTAGAATGCATTATCCATAATAATTGTGTAAAAAACTATGTGGATAACACTTTGTAGCATCTTGAGGAAGTATATCCAGGTCCAATGTGATTGTTATATTTTGCATCTGTGGCCATACATGGCTAGCCTATCTTCCTTAATGCAATATTGTGTTGTAGAAAGGATCCTACCTCATGTGTACAACCTTATAATGTGGATTGTGATGATTAAATGACCCTACCTTGCAAAGTGGGGGTAACTAAGTTATAACATAAATTGAGGATCATCGAGTCTAATAACTACATATGTTGACCTTCATAAGTATGTGGATGTCATTATATCAGGATTGTGATAGTGACTTGAGATGTAAATTGTGTAGACCCCTAAGTGGGTAGTTCTTGCATGACTAAATGAAATGTCATCTCTTGCATATGTTAATGAGTTCTTGTTTTGGAAATCTTAGCACCATTGCATGACCTTGTCTTTTTAACATGTAATCAAAGTAATCATACACAATAAGTCTTTGAGATTCCAAGTGAATGAATGTATTGAGAGAATATAACTCTCACATATAATATGAGAATCCCTCTTTCATGTGTCTTCTTGCATTGCATCAAAGCGAAAATATTTGAGTACAGAAAAATGCATGGAATCATGTATTAATATCTAAATTATTGCATGAACGTGCAACTAAAAAATGATTTGATTTGTCAATGTGATTGGGTATGTTCTCTAACACACCTTGGATGAAAGGTGTCGTGTTGATGTTTACTCCCTCTATGTGACTAGTGTAGTCACTCAGTCATGTGAAGTGTTCCAAATTGGTGATTTATTTTGATTCATTGATAAAAATATTTCTTGTGTTATAAGGACCAACATTTGTATTTTGGTATTTTCTTATGATCGGGTTAGTGACCAAATCTTTTGACGATCGATTTTGTGACCCTTGGTCAAACTTGATTTATTGTTAGAATTGTCGACACTTTCTGACTTAATGTTGAATTTGATGATTCTTCTCTCTTTTGAATTTTATTTTTAAATCTCCTAGTGACTATTCCAAATGTTTGACATTGTTGATTCTATATGGTGTTAAATGTTATAATCTATCAAGTTCACCATGAATAATGATATAATGTTTGAGGGAGTAAATTGTGGAGAACGTATTGATCTTGAATCGGTATCATGATTGAATTTTGTCTTACAACTTGTGATAAGTGGCATGTATACATTGCTACGTATGATGAATTATATGATATGCATTGTGTGAACAACCATAAGAAGACTTAGATTACTCTATGCGATCAATATTAGAGTATTCTTTCTGTTCATGCACAGACGTACTAAATTAAGCAAATATTATCTTCTTGAAGAGTGTATATGTTGATATGCTTGAATATGAGTGATTGTGGAATTACTTTCCGGGACGAGTATCGAATGTGGAACAATAGGGAAGGACAATCCTCTTTTCAGGATCTTCCCCATTTATTTTCAAGTGCTTTGGCCAAAGCCTAGATCATTGAAAAAGATGATTAGCCTAGCAAACTTTATTAAATATACTTCTCTGCCACATCCTATAAATAGACATTGCTAAGTAAGCATGTAGATGTTACAAACATGCACCAGATTCCCCCTACCTTAAAATAAATTGGGGTAGCTAGGCACTTGCAAGGTCAATAGATCTTCGGGTAGGAAGAACATAATGGAAGTCTAAAACCCATTATTGGGTGGAACAATCATGTTTTCATATTTTGACTAGCCATGTGTGGATTGATGGTAGTCAGAGACTTCACAGATTGTATATTACATATCATTGCTTGTTTACTACTGTAGACACTTGAATAGTCCCGATCGGTACTACGCATCTAAATCTAATTAATTAACATAATTTCCTCCCAAATCACTTCAAACTAACCAATAAATTAAATAATCTTTATTATTAGTTAAATTCACCAATTTTTACTATTAATCAAATAATTAACTTTATCAGATTAATTCATCCTCTTCCACTAATGTTCATTCCATTTAATTAAATAAATCAAACTGTTTAATTAAACCCCTATTTCCTCTTATTTGATTAAATAAATCTAATTATTTAAAACAAATGTCATAAATCTCCTAACCCACCTAAGTTAATTTTAATTCTGAATTAATTAATCTTAAATCACTCCTTAATCTCCATTATCCATTCCTCTAGCTTTTAACTTCACCTTGCTCAACTAAACCCGTGATCAACTAGCCAAGTTGCACATGAAAATTATTTCTTTTAATTAACTAATTAGTATGTTTTCCCTCATAAAGACATATTCTTTGGAATATTCCTCTCAACCACCCTTTCAATAAATTTCCCTCCAAAGGTTTTAAAAACCTCTTACAAACTCATAAATGCCTCTTACAAGGGAATTCAATTCTTCTTACATGCCATATTGTCCCTCTTACATCTCAACCATATTCATTCAATTCTCTTACATTCCCTTACATTCTCACCTACATGCCTTAACTCGTCACATTTCTCAAAATATGCTCCACACACATCCCCATGACTTTTATTAGCCTTGTGACAAGTGTCACAATCCTATTGGCTCCCATTTTAGTCCCACATTCACCAATTTCACCTCTTCTTCAACCCTTCTCTCCTATAATAGAGGTCTTCTTTATTGAATATGGATCCACAATCTCATGCAATCTTATTATAGGCATATTCATCCATAGCAATCACTCATTTTTATCACTTTGACTAGGTTATCAACACATTGGCATCACAATCACATACACTTGGAATCAAAGAATCTTGGAGCTTATCAAAGAGGTTGGGAAAGGGCCACTTTCCATATCAAAGTGACACCAATCCCCCTATGGGATTGAGGTTTGATCTACTTTATTTTTTTGCATGCTTTCATATGCTTTCTTTTGAGCTTTGTTTCATGTTTTCATCTTTGTATGATAAATAATTTCATGGGGAATGCTTGTTTGTGCTTTCTAATATGACTAACCTTGTTTGTTTTGTCTCTTGTTAGCTAGGTGTAGATTACCATTCACAACTACTTGTATGATGCACTATCATTGGTATAAGTGTTGTGCTTTTGTAAACATGCTAATATATGAATGATGCACTTATACATGTGAAGATATAACATGCATGCAGTTATTTTTCATCTTGTGATTATCTCTATTGGATTGATTATTTTTTACCTCTAACTCATGTACATTGATGATCTTGGATTGCAATTGAGTCTCTATTTGAGCAGGATTTTATTAAGACAATATACTTTCTGATAATTTGAGAATATGCGTAGATGATCTATAGACACACAAGAGTATCACTTGTGAAAGGAGGTATGTGAATGAATTTTATATATTTTTACGTACATATGATCATGTTGTGAAGTACATAAAATCTATTCATGATTGTGAGTTGTAGTCTTTTGCCTTATAGTATGTGGCTTATCTATGAGGCATTGATATATGGATGAGCTAGAAATAGCACAAGTTGTATAAGGAAAGATAGGAATCACGAGCAACCTAACCAACCTACCGAACCACAAGGGTTTGGTAAACATAGGTATACATATGCATGGAGATGATTTGAAGCTAATATTCAAAAATTGATTCTTTTACTTGAGCATTGAGATGATTAAATCTTAATTTGAATGAGAAGAAACGTTTCAAAGAATTCTTGAATTTGATCATGGGTACTAACATAGACTAAAGTGTAGTGTTGTTTCTTGAGTACCACAATAAGATCGTCACCATTGCGAGGGAGAGAACATTGTTGGAGAGAGGTAACTTAGCTTTGTAAAATTGAACAGAAGTAATGGAATACACACACTCACTTGATAAATGATGCATGATGGTAATGTCAAATGAGTGTGTTTGTCTTATCTTAAAAGTGCATGTCTCCATTATATTAAGTGTTTACAAAATTATAGTCAGAGTGCATTAGTTGATGAAAATGCTTACCATGCCTAGTATGAGTCTTGAAGATCTCGAAATAGAAAGTTGTTTAATTAGCATAATGTGATGCTTATATTGTTCCAATGTATATTTTAAAAGACATCGAGACGATGCTCTTCCTAGAGGGGAAGGATGTCACATCTCATTTTGATTACCTATCTCATTCCAAGAATATATATATTTAATCTCTGTGCACGCTTTCATCTCAAGAATTTTGCTTGTTCCTACAAAGAGTTGCGAACTAAGTCTTGTGTGAATCGGATTGAAGCCACCAATGGAGATAGTTATTGTTGGGCAGTTTTTATATGATAACTTGTGTATATACCTCACGTAGCATCCAATACACTATGAAAGAAATCCACCTCCCATGTGTATGGACAACTCCTTATCCGTGCTGGCCCTTCTAAGACTCGATTTCATTGTACATCTATTACCTTCCAGATTTATTTTCTTTTTCCCTCCCTTTAACTATCCCATATCTGGTGAAGATTATTTATATTCGACAACTTATTTCTTTTTAGAATGAAATTTATTTAAATTGGTAGCGGCTTGTGCGCCTTAACAAACTCCCTCACTTTTGTGCGACAGCTGGAATAGATGTAAAGACAGTAATTTCTATATACCTCTATTCCTTCTGTTCGACCAATTAGTATTCCACAATATTGGATTGTAAGGAGGATGTTCCCAATAGAAAATTTACCCTCATCTAGAACACCCTGTCTATGCTTTCACTTCCACTTCCACTTGTTTGAAGACCCTCGTTGCTCGTAACTTATCTTCCCTTCTTCTCTTAATCTATTTAAATAACACCCACTATCAAGATGGGCCTCTCCTCCAAGTTTGATTTAACATTTGCCTGGCTTACTTCCATAGTAAGATTTGATTGCAGTACGCTGATGATGTGAATAACATAGGGTTTCAATTACTTGCCTGCTTGATTTCTTGATAATATTTAATTCGTGTTGTTGTATTTTCATAACACTCGTTTACATGCCAAAGTTATCTATTTCATATTTGATGTATTGGTAATCATTAGTAAACACTAGCTAATAATGTGATGACCATTAATAATGAATAGCTATTGATGAAGATTTGTTATATATATATATATATATATTTGTGAACATATGTGTGATATACTTTAGTTTTACATAAATATAAATTTGATAGTTCCAAGTATAGATTGGAAAAGCATATCAAATCATCCTCATTAATATTGAATAAGATATACAGTTGCATGATTAATAGTTGAAATCCTAGTTAATGACATGATTAGAAATCTACTAGAAGATGTTACTTTTCAAAGAAAATGAATTATGTGCGTAATGCTAGTAAGTATAAATTGGAGGGTTTAGAAGATGTGTTGAAAGCTTATGTGTAATCTTCTCTTGTTGCCACAAGATGTTGCATTGAATATATGTGCATGGTTGGATTATGAAATTAGTAGTGATCCCACAATACTAGTTTACAATTTTTGGCCAAACTGGACATTGAACTAAAATTTTTAAACTAAATCTTCACTTTTGGGCACCTATAGTAGCTACACCATGAGGAATTTGAAGATTATGCAAACTAGTGATTTGTGACATTTTGTCTGTAGATTCTAAATATATTTTTAAAAAAAAATTGTAATCAAATTGCACTTCTTTTTCCATCTCATTTGAAAACTAGTTTTTAACAGTAAACACCATTTTTAAAGAGTGGCGTTACTGACTAACACATTACTTTTTTCTATGAAGGATAAAATTCTAATTTTTTTGAATTTAGATTCGTAAATATGATATCTAGTGCATGAAATTGGTTTCATAGCATTTTATTGAATTTTTTTTCTTAATTAATTTTCAAAGTCAAACCAATTACAATTCAGATATGATTTACTAGCTAAAACATAAAAAAAATTGTACGTATCGAAATTCAATTTTTTTTTTAGTTGGATTAGGGACATCAATATCTAGCGCACTGATATTTTTCATTTTTTTTTATAATCTGCTATTTTTCCATATATGCAAAACAAAAAGTTTGATATTCAGTGAAAAACCTACATTCACAAGAAATAAAAAACAAATATAATAATCAAATAAAATATATTTAAAATTATATTTTTTGGGAAGCTTATAATAAGGACTATATACTTAATTTTTTTTTTTTTAAATGAATTCATTTGATCCTCCAAAAGGTAAATCAAAACTAGTTTTTTATCTGCATTTTGATAGGTGTAAAGGAGACTCTGTTATAGGTATGGTTTAAAACTAGCAGGGTTCTATCCAGGGGGGTTTGATCAAACCCTCTTCAATTGGAATCCTTTAAATGAAACTTTTCAAGACTTAAATCATTATATTTTTAAAAAATATGTGATTTCAGCAAAAATCAGAATGTACCAAAAAGTGTAAACCACTATTGTGGGATCACCCTAGATATATAAAGATCACGTATGTGCATGATTTTTATAAGAATGTATATACATAACATATTTGCAAAATCAAGACTAAAAATGTATCTATCAATACATTCATGTGATATACCTTCTTAAATTTATGTTGTATTTTATAGAACTCCTCGAATTAGTGAAGTTGAATTAGGTTATATTTGCTTATGCTTACACACATTTGGATAAAGAGCTATGCTAGTTGAATATTCTTTACTTATACTAAGTCTGTACCATGAAAGTAAATGATGAAAAAATATCATTGAGGGTGAACTACTTGGCTATCTTATGAGACTAACACTTGTATTCTATGAATGTTTATTGTGCTTAGAATTCATGAGCAGTCATGCATCACTATTCCATTACTCCAATCAGTTTTGTGTTGCTAGTCTACCTTGTGTTGGGTCGAGTATCCTCCCTTGAGGAAGAATTCCAGGGAAGTGATTCACTTTGTGGTAGGGTGGAAACACGCTCCAACTATGTTCTCGCCTTTAACAAGGCCAGAGCAATTTGATGTCAAAGGATCCTTTCAGGAAGGTTCATTTCATATTATATTGTATAATCTATTTCTCAATCATGTGGTCTATTGTAAGGAATACATTCCTTTATGTTCACCACTACATCTGACATTTTTACTTTAAATTTCATAAAATAATATAATATTTTGTCTCTTTTCTCGGTATATTGGACACGTGTCTTGACTTATGCTTGATTATTTGGAATATGTGTAATTTATTAATTTAAATTTATGGAGGTTACTACACTCAACAACACACTACCCTCATAAATAAAATTGATGTTCTAAAAAAACAAAATCTCTTAAATGACAACTATATAATAGCCACCAACAATAGTTACAAAAAAATTTCCATATAGAAAAAAAAAACTTATAGGTAGTGGGAGACATGTCATTAAAGGAATTCCACATCATGAATCATCACCGTATTTTATAAATTTAAAACCTACTACTTCAAAAAAACTAAAGAACTCAACTTTCATGTCCTTCCCTTCCATCATGTTAGGTTCTTTTATAAATTTTCACAAAATTTATTCATCTTCTAAGTCCAACCTCTTATTGGACCATAAATTGTCTTCCTCTAGCAATTTTTTCTCTTTCTATTTCCCGTCTTCTTATGGGCTCAAATCCACCTCCATTGGTCTTCCTCCACCAAAATCCATTATGGCTCTTTCCATCACATATCCAAACTTTTGTTGCACCTGCTTGTGAACCATTAAAATGGAAATTAATGGAATAAAAAATTTCCATATTTGCTTCCTCCTTATTTGAATTATTCCATTAAAGTGTGATTTCCAATTATTCTTTATGGATTATAACTTTTTCCATGGCTTGATACCTATTATAGACTATCAAGAGTCCATTATTCTACTTATTTATTTTTATTGCCACACTAGCTTCTAGCATTCTTGCAATGGCACACCCTTTATATTCATTCTTTACAATATCATTCTCATTTATGAGGACTTATTCTCCACCCTCAAATATGGGACTTCCAAATATCTCCACATATAATATGGGTTTCTTTCATAATTGCATTATTTTGGGTCACCTCTATTGATAGATTTCATTCCTCTTCATTGTTTTCATCAAGCTCTTCTCCCTTTCCATTGTAATCATCAATAGTTTCCCCTTCTTTAAGGTAACACAACTCAACATGTTCATCCAACTCATCCCAGATTCATCTTCATCCCATTTATTTATCTCCCCTCTCTAAAAATATTTGCAAAGTACATTTAAGGACCTTCCCTCCACTAGTAATTATTCCAGCTTCTTAGGGGATTTAATCTTTCCCTATTCTAATAGTTCTATCTTGTGGCCAATCCAAGATTCAATGACTTTCCTATCTAAAAATATTTTTTCTCACAAGGTGATTATTTATTCCCACCAATAGTTTTCTTTCCCATAATTACTTACCTCATACTACTCTAATATCCTCCATAATTCCTCCAACTTGAACTCTAATTTTTACAACTTCCTTTACTTGTCTTTTGTTTTCTTAACACCTTCCTTTGTCTTATTTTTCTTTCAACTTGGTTATCCTCTTTTTCATATCATGAAATAACTCCATTTGATTTTCCTCTAATCTATTTAGAACTCTTCTCAATAATAACTAATGTTGTCCCACAAACTCTACTCTAAGCACCTTTGAATGCTTTGATTCCAAAATTAATGTAATTTTTTCTCAAATCTACGAGGAAAACCTAGCTACAACCCATAAAAGTGAACAAGAAATTAAAATAAACTAATAGCATAAGAAAAAGTCATAATAAATAGATAAACACTATTATTTACAATCTTGATTACAATGCAAATTATCTTCAATGGCTATCCTAACCTAGTTACTAAAGCTCTCATGTTTCATCCCACAAACACACCTCCTAATAAAAAGACATTCTAAAAAAAAAAAAAGATTCTAAATGACCCATGACTCAACCAAAAATGACAATTATAGCAAGATTTCTACAAATATATAAGCATAAAAAGAAATTCCTAATCACCCAGAGAAAAAGCATTCTAGTCCAAGTGATCTTGAATCTTATCAAATTTCCTAATCACCTAGCAATAGATAATTTTAGTCAATGTGGTTATTTTTCCCAACTCATTTTCATAATTCCTACTCATAGAGGAAGCTAGACCTTTAATGATTCATCCTTGTATCAATTATATTCCTTTCTCCTTGTGCTTATCTTGTCTTTATAAACATTAGTTCATTCTTTCTAAAACAAAGATTCATCTTTCCATATAATATTTTCCTATATGATATTTCTTATTTTTATTATTGATATTGGTGATGGAATTACACCTATTTTTAGGTTTTATGTTTTTTAACATTTTTGCTTTATGTTTTTTGTAGAAGTTGAGAAAGCCAACTTCACAGACCCCGAAGATCACCTGCATGCAAATAACCTGTCACAGAAAGAAGAGATGGAGACAAACAAGCAAGGGTGCTCTGAAAGCTGAAAAATGTATTCATCCGAGAGAGATAAATTACAATGATGAATCCTTATAAAAGGATATTGTGCAACCCTAAAAGAAACCCTAATAGGTAGACATTTAATAACTAATATAATTATTAAATGTCACAAAATGCAACTAAAGTGAAATCTTAAGAGAGGAATAAAGGTAATTTAATCAACATGATTAAATTAAAACCTTTACTCTAACACCCCCCCTTAAGATGAGCAAAAGTGCAGTTACAAACATGTGCAAGAAAGCAAAGGTAACTACAATGCAAGAAAGTAAACTTGGGTCCCAGCAACAAGGCCTGATTAGGTACCCAATTACAACCAAATCTCTGTAAAGTGGAGAAATAGAGAAAACCTCATGGGAAAAACTCTACTCCAAAAAGAGATGAAAGCATGCAATGCACTAAGAAAAGAAGGATAGGAGGTGGATAACATGATACCCCCCATAAACAGCTTCTATCATATAAGTACATATACAATGGTCTCCATAGGAGAAAAAGAAAGAGACTAGAAGGCCCCCCCACAATGAAGAAACTCATGTCGCACATATGGATGCCTGAGGTAGAATCCAGAAAGAGATCCTGAAGCGGCATATAATATTCCTCCCCTTGGGAAGAAATGGATCCAAAAGACGAAGATGAAGAACCCCTGTGAAGAGAGAAGAATCAATCTGTCTCAAGATGTGTGCCATAATAGGATGCTGAAGAATCTCTCTGTCTGAATTGAAACAAAAGATGTCAAATCCAAACTGAACTGAAGACTCAAAAACTGCAACCTCTGAATGCACAAATGATGGTGGGCTAACAGCTGGAATATGGCTGTCAACAAAGAGGAGCTGAAAATCCTCAAAGTAATCCTCCAGATCTGCAATATAGGACTCTACAAACAAAGACGAAATGCCTGCAAGATAAGAATCCCAAGTAGCCATGTCTGAAAGATGTATGATGTCCTGCTTAGCTGAATCAATAGGAGCCAAAGAAGAGGCAATATCAAACTGATCAAGAACAACAGGAGAAGATGTTGATACATGTATAATCTCAGTCTGAAGAGTAGGAACTATGAGACAATCCTCTGATTCATCGGAATATAGAAGGGTGTCTAAATACTGAAGTTCCTTTAAAGTATCATGATCAAAAGGTGTGTTCTCTCTCCAACCAATGGGTACAAGACAATCTGAAGCAGGATCCTCTAGGAATGGAGAAAGACTGGGGTCTCCATAGATCTCCCAAAGACGTGTCCAAAGTGAGTGAGGACAATCAATGCCCGATATAGCCCACACAGTGTCAGAATCAACACTAGACAAAATAACTCCTACTATATGATTTCTAATGATATCCCAAGCTAGTTTTCCCTCTAAAGTTGTTGGTTCAGGTATGAGATCATACAAATAAGGCAACAAATTTAGCCACCTACAATGTGTAAGTATACCCTTTGCCCATGACTCATAATTACCCCGTTCCAGAAATACAACTGAAGGGTGAGTAGAAAAACCCATGATAACTCTTCAAATTAAAAATATGAGACTAACTAACCTCAATACTGATAAATCAGATCAAATAAAGCCATCCCACGCAAACATATCATTTTCAGGTGCCAAAATGTCCAAGTAATTGACAGATGTGTGAAAACACAAAAAACTGAATAAAAAGTATCTGGCGCATATTCTGGAAAAATAAATTGTAGATCTGGAAAGAGCACAGAAACACCTTTCCAACGCCTATTCGTTTGCGAAAAACGGAGTTCGGACGCAAAAGATATGGCTCCAGGAGTGCAAAAATCTTGTTCTGACTTTGACTGAGAAAAACAGCATGAAAACGGAAAAAACTGAAAATCAGACCTGCACCATCAGATCGGCGCTGGAATCAGCTTTCCAATGGCATCTCGTTTGAAAAAAACGGAGATCGTACGCCCATTTTACACCCGATTTTGTAAAACAGCTCCAAAAGACCCAGTTTGGCCCTCCTAGCCCTCAGGGGCTTTAAAAAAAGGGGCCCCTGGTCCGCTGGGCGACCAGGGGCTGGCGCAAGAGGTGGTGGCGCGGGGGCGGCGCCGCTGGTGCTGGCGGAGGGAGGGAGCTGCGGGCGGCGCGTGAGAGCCGGCCCCGGCGAGAGCGCCGGGCGTACGCATTATGACCAAGCGTCAGGGCGGGCGGTGGGTGGGCCCTTACTGCTTATTTGGGCGCCCGTTTTAAATAAAAAAACTGCGGTTTTTTTAATTTTTTTGATTTTTTTAATTTTTCTCGCCTCGTACTGCGTGCCTGGGGGCCGTACGGCCCTTGGGTAAAAATTTTTTGCCTCCCGGATCAACAGTAGCCAAACTGGGCTTGCCTTATATGAAAATATAGGTTTTTGGCTGCTCTGAATCCAACTGTGAGGTCCGTTTTGGCCCAAAATGCACCCAAAAAATGGAGTTACCCAAATCCTCAAAAAAAATGTCAGATCTGAAAACTGCACCAAGACCCTCGTTGGGCAAGGAAACCAGATCTGAAAACTGCACCAAGACCCTCTCAAATTAGCTGAAGAACTTCTGAAAGCCCTATCAAACCCTTGAAGCTCCAAATTCTTCAGAAATCGAACAGGAAGCAGCAGGTCTGGAGCTCTGATACCATGTAGAAGTTGAGAAAGCCAACTTCATAGACCCCGAAGATCACCTGCATGCAAATAACCTGTCACAGAAAGAAGAGATGGAGACAAACAAGCAAGGGTGCTCTGAAAGCTGAAAAATGTATTCATCCGAGAGAGATAAATTACAATGATGAATCCTTATAAAAGGATATTGTGCAACCCTAAAAGAAACCCTAATAGGTAGACATTTAATAACTAATATAATTATTAAATGTCACAAAATGCAACTAAAGTGAAATCTTAAGAGAGGAATAAAGGTAATTTAATCAACATGATTAAATTAAAACCTTTACTCTAACATTTTTTAACATTTTTTTTTAGATCTTAACCTATGGGCATGGATTCCTTATATAAATACTATTGTGTTTCCTTTTATATATCCTATAAATTTTTTTTTTTATTTTTTATTTTTTTATACTTTAATAAAGTTTATCATTTGGTGGTGCAAGTCTGCTAAAGTGGGAATAAAATGTAAGCTAAAAAATTGTATACCATAAAATTTGACATTAAAATATGATCTTATTTTATTATCCATTCCACTTACTATGCCTCTAGGATTCACTTAAACCTTCCTTAGCCTACACCCCATCCCTAGTATCAACTTGGTTCTACGTTTGTATGAGTCTAAAACTTTTATATGTGTTTGTATATGTTTTTTGTATCCTTGATATGTTATAGTTACATTTTTGGAAGTTTTGAGACACCTTGCACTTGGATGTCAGTGTGGGAACATAGACATATACACATGCACACTATCATCTTATAATAACCCCCCAACCACTATATGTTTTATTGTATCCATCACTCAATCCATTATTAGTAGCATTGGCCTTCTATGTCTCTATTTATTCCCTTTTTTACCTATCTATCATTGTTTCATGATTTTTTTTTATATAAGATATCAACATCACTCTCCTTGGCACCTTGGAAAGCACTTTGTGAATAACCATTTGATTTTAAAAGTAGTATTTTATAAAAATCCTACTACTCTATAAGTGAAAATTTATTCACCTACAAGTGATTATCTCATTTTAAAACTTTCTTTTCTTGAGTGAGATAAACATGAATTTTCTCATTTTATTTCCTCTCATGGCTTCCATTCCTATTCTTTCTCTTAAATATTTTGATACTCTTATAGTTTTCTTTCAATTGCATGACTATATCTTCACCATATATTATTATCACCCAATCACTCTTCTCGAGAGAGGTTTGTAGGCATCTAGTTTGGTATAGTGTCTCTTGTTAGCACCTTAGGGAACCTATATCCCATTAAAAGATACACACATTGGGATGTTAAATATTTATAGACCAAAATTTATTAAAAAAAATATTATATTATTTTATTTTTCTTGTCCTAGACATACTTAGGATTAGGATCACACATAAAAATTATATTTTCTTGTTCTATTTTACTTCCTATAGATATCAAAATACCAAACTAGGGGCTTGACCACTTAGAAAGCTAATAAGTACTCACCAACATTTCCTTACAAGTCCTAAAAACTAGTACTTAAAAAATTTCAAATAGATACTTGCATCCTTTTATCTTGATTATAATTTCATCATTTCATTTAAAATCAATTTTATTAAATTAGTTTATTATCATTCTATATCATTTTATACATTTTTCATGTCCTATTTTTATGTGCTTGTCCTTCTTGAGTGTAGATATCCCAATTTTTTATAGGAACTTCAAATTTCCACCATTTTGGAATGACAATTTAGAATCTATACCATAATACAACTACTGGACAATAATGTCTCATTAGTGTCTATACTAAATTACCTCCACATTCACTATCCAAATTTCTAAAAATTTAGATTTCTATTTGTATAGTTTTTACTATAAATTTTCTTTCTATTTCTCATTTTTCATTTTCCAGCTCAACGTTTTTCTTAAATAAACATAGTTTAATTGGGAAAAATATATTTTGTATAAGGTTATACATATTATTTATTTTTCTCAAAAAAAAGTAGTAATTTTTTTTTATCATTAGTCTTATCTAGTATAATAGAATAAGTTGAAACATTAAAGATTCCTTTTTTTTCTTGGAAAAAAAATTCTTTATGAATAATTTTTTTTATTAGTAATGGAATATTTAAAAAACTCACAATTTTGTTATTCTTGAGACTAATAAATTACAAATTTTACCTCACATATATTATCATTATTTACCTTCTAGTAAGGATTCTACCATAGATTGTTCCATTGATGCAAGATATGGATTCTTTTTCATTATCCTTGGAATAGTATTTTCTATTATGATGGCATGTAAAAGATAAGTGTGGATAACCATTATTATCCTCAACTTGTACTAGACCTTTTGTAAGCTTCCTAATGTTTTATTTCAAGAATATAAAATGATTTTCAATGTGTATATCTATATTAAACAAGTAATATTTCTAACAATATTCAAAAATAAAAACTAATTGAGATGTTTAATTTAATACAAAAATACTTATCTTAGATTAAAAATAGAGAAGAAATAAGCTGTTAAAAATATAGGGAAACATGCTTGAAGTCAAAATTTGAACTTGGAAACAATATTAAAATGGCTAGAGGAACAAACTTGTGAAATTTAATTCAAATCTAAGAACTTTAAAAATGTAGTCTTTATGTCCACACTTGGGCATTCATGTCTATACCTAGACACTCATATATGTACCTAGATTTTAGTGTCCACTTAGGACACTATGTCCATTGCTCCAAAATATTTAATTTTTTTATAACACTCGCATGATTTTTTGGATTGGTAATATGCTTGTAAAATTATCACTTCAATCACTAAAAGAGGGATATTCTTATTTGAACTTTTGAGGGAAATAGAAAATGGGTTTGTGAATTTAGGAGAGTGCATTGACTAGTTCTTTTATTGGCACATTTCAATCTCCACAATGTACACTTTAGTGGGAGACATGGAATTGAAGGTACTCTACATCAATTAGGGGCTTTAAAAGACACCAACAAGAAAAATAGTAGACATGGGTAGCAACTAGAACTTTAGGAAAAACCTAGAATTTTCCCACAAGGGAAAGCGGCTTGGTGATGAAAAATTTCCACAATGAGGGGGGATATACAAGTTGAAAGGAAAAGTAGATGACAATTCTTAAAATATATCCATAATTTATCTATTTCTAGTCAAAATAATTTAACTAGTTAGGTTTAGGTAGAAAGGATTGCCTATGGCACTAGGTTTTCTACCATTGAATGCTTGAATCAGAGGTAAGACAAAATATCTAGACACTAAAGAGATTATTTGAATTAATTCTCATCTTTTAGAAAGGTGTAAAGAATGGGGATTCATTGCTCACAATTCTCTTCATTCTCAAGAGAATCCCAGGGAGTAAACTTCCCTAAACTACCTCAAGCTTTACCTAATATAATTGAATGAAGAAACTAAAATGAATATCTTACTAAGGACAATATTCAAATAGAATACTTCAGAATTTGAGAGAGAAGGGTATTGAGATCTTTGTCATAGAAGGAATAGCTCTTAGCCAAGACTAAAACGTGTGATCAGGACGCCAACATGGCACGTTAGAGTATGAGGGATGCACTAGCATCCAAGGTAGACAAAGAACTAAGACCCTCAAAAGAAATACTTTAGCCTCACTAATGGACTCAAACTTGAGGTCTATTTAGCAAAATAGAGAAATCGAAAATAGGAAATACTAGAAAACATGAAAGAAAGCCTAGGGTAAACTTACAAGCCATCACACATTTGAAATATTTCTCCAAGCTCCACCTTGACAACCTACACACAAGATAAATGAGGAAAAATGTTGGGGTTGTTTCGGGGCTTTCTACAGTCAAATCCCCGCTTTGGTGTTCCCACCTCCATGGACAACCGGATAGATAGAAAAATTAGACAAAGTGAAAAAATATGAAGTGGTAAAAGAAATCCCCGCTCAAGGAGGAGAACTTGTAACACAATATAGCAACGTGAGCAAAGTAATCTATTCACAAATAGATAAGAAATAAGAGAGTGTTACCAACAGTTTGTGGCACCCTCTTGAACACACAGACGCACTGTCGAAAGCTTGTAAGAGAGACTTGGTTATTAGAGGGACCTTAGTCCAATAGAGCTTCGCTATAGAAGCAAGATCGAGAGAGAAAGAAGAAGAGAATAGCATGAGATTGAAATATTCAAGTGTTAGAATGAGAGAGAAACCCCAAAAATGAGAGCAAAGGGATTTTGTTGCTACAAGAGGTGAGCGAAGTCATTACACTCAGAAATATGATTATAGGGACACGTGTCATGAATCAAGATTATGAGATTCCACATTTCCAACTCAAAAAACTATGTGGATGCTAGTACGCTGCACAAATGTCTGCACACTACATAGGCATCCAACACATCAAATTTTGGGAAATGAGGTGGCAAAATGTTGTCGCTTTGTCATTGGTCCTCGTGGAGTTGGAATCATGAAATCTTGACCCATGAAGTTCTTATCATAAATGTGATTAAGCATAATAAATGCAAGGCCAAATGCGTAAATGTGAAATTTCCCCTAGGGTGCAATTTTATGACATTACATTTTGCCCCACTTTTGTAGTCTATATTTTGGGAAAAATCAGCAACACTAAAGTAGAAAATAAAGTCAACACAAAAACTTGAAAATTTTATAGAATTACGTGCTAAAAAGGATATTGTAGAGAATACAAAGGTCAAGCAGGAAGGTACTAAAGATGCCCCCAGGAATCAAACTCGGCAGAAAATACAACATCCGTCATGAAAGCCTACGCAAAATATGATTCTACAAAACTCAAATTTTAAGTCAACTCGAAAATCGAAAGAAGCTACCAAGGTGAGAAGAATGATCAAGAAAAAATTCGATGGTTTGGAAGAAAAATATGATAAAGAGGTGACTATATGCCCCCTCCTGAGTTTTCCCCCAATTAGGTGGGGTAAAATCAAGAAAAAGGAGGGGACCATGATTGTCAAGAAAATGCTCCCTAGGGGCCCTATATATACCTGGGTGGGCCCCTAGAAGGGTCATTTTCACTATTCATCATGGGAGTTTTGTTGACTTTTGTGAGAGAAAATTCAGGAAAATGCCACATCGACGAGATTACGAGGAGCCCAAGGTGGACCAACTACGACTCATAGTTGCAGAGGGTTGCGAGGTGGATGACATGAGTTTGAAAAAAAAATTTAGCATGTTTTAAAGATTTTTAGCTAGCTAGGGAACAAAAATGCAACACATGTATTCAAGTGGCATGAAGTCATCCCACATAAACGTTGGCATCCCACTTGCATGTTGCATTCCTTCTATGTTGTCTGCCATGCACGCTAGCATCCAGCTAGTCACTAATGGCGGACCTCAGATAGGTATCCAGTGTACAAATGTTTGTGTGACACGTCCACATCTCAAAGGTGCAACTTAGAGTTTTTTGATACTTGAGATAGAATTTCTATGCCTAGTGTGCTAATTCAAGTCTTTTTTGCTTCTTGTAGGGTTACCAAAAGATTAGAGACTCGTATCTCAGTAGGTGGGTGCTATGTCTTGTTCGAGACTAGGTCTAGCGCTTGTCGGACGATGAGGAGAGTCTTCTATGATGGGTCAGTTTGTGGTATGTCTACACATGCTTAAGATGCTATATCATGATTGCATGCTTATGGCATTGATGGAGTAGTGGGATTCCACCACATCGACATTCTTCCTATCGAAAGGTGAGATGATCTTCACCTTAGAGGACGTGTACCACATCCTTGGTCTCCCCATCTATGGATGGCAGGTGATGATAGATGATGCACGGTCTTAGTGCAATAAGATAGAGGGGGTTAGATACTGCTCGAGCCAAGACTAGGGAAATGATGACGCCAAACACATTTATATCTGCTGGTTTGAGCAGGGCGGTGCAACGATCCTATTGGTACGACAAGTGATGGTGGTCATAGTGGCCATGCGGGTCATGATAGATGTGTGAGGCTCTCACTTTTATGGGTTCCTCGTGCATACCATCAGATCAATGGAGCAACACTAGATAATTTTTGCATGGGGCCAAAGTATGCTAGCACACTTGTACTAGGAGTTGGGTAAGTATGTGCATTATGAGTACGTCAGCCTCACAATGTGCACACTACAAGTGGGCATTTTCTCACATCACATGCACACAAACAGTAGGGTATCCCTAGGTGCGGGGCTATTCTATACCTATGGCCCATTGGTATGAGCTAGTGAGGTAGTGGAGACATGGAGACTTACAATCTTGCCGATTGTAGTTTGACACCCTAAGGATTGACCAGATTCATTGGTGACCCTATAGGTGGTTCATATGGGTTGACAATCACAGGTATTTGAGGAACCTATAGTGTGATCATTTTTTGCTCAGCTATATAGATTATATCATCATTCCCTCTTACTGGTGGAGGGTTATGAGGCAGTACAGGATCATCCTGACCATCCAGCCTATGGTCCCTTTGTACACACAAGCCGCGAGGAGTGCCATGCGGCTAGGAGACCATCGATGTCCAACCATCACAAAAATTGTCCCCTCAAAGGATGATGCAAATGACTAGGACCAACCAAAGGCACACCTTGTTAATGACGTAGGTGTGGTGCATGAATTATGGACCTAGTGGTTGCTACATTATCTTGCAATAGTTTTCACAATGGATGCCCCTAGGGGGATCCAAGTGTGAAAGTCGATGTACCGACGAGGTGGCAGGGATATAGAGGTTGAGGCAGGTAGCAAGAGCAATAGGGCAAGGAGGCCGACATAGTGGAGGCAAGGTTGAGGCAGTGACGAAGAATTTCCTCTCCTTTGTTCGTTGTCCGAGTATCAATGGTGGTACCAACTAAATTCATTGACCTAGCTCAACCCTTCCAACACTAGCAACATCACCTGGTGTAAGAGGCGTTGAACCTAGCATCCCCGCTCCCCCTAACCTACATTGGCAGGCTGGAGACCTAGGTACAACATTTTATTATGTTATTTATTTCTCGCACTATCAGTTTCCATCTCATGTACATGATTTTATTTTAATTTTATGTATATACATCACATGGTATTGATGGGTCCATTCTCTTTGTGGATGCAATGGACACATAGGGATGGACTGCATTTATAGTGTAGTGTATATAAGAGACGGCCTCAGATGTGCCTATCCAGGGGTCCTTCCTAGATATGTATTAGCTAGCTTCAACGAGGCAACATGCCCACCCATTCGAGTTGGTCATGGTCTCGAGGACAATATACAAGGAGGGACATGCATAGATTGCTCAGAGGATTGTTGATGCCACTACTGCTACAGGACAAAGAGACCAAGTGTTGGTGGAGTTGCAGACTGCCCTCTCCGAGAGAGACACAACTATGACAAGAGTTGAGAGTTTTGAGTAGGCATGTGACACTCTATAGAGACAACTTGATGACCTCATAGGGGAAGAGATAGTTGTGATGCCGACAGGGGATCAACAGTTGTAGGATGCACTCAGGAGGGCAAAGCTTCAGATAGCCTCCCTATAGAAAGAGATCAAAGGACTGTGTGTAGCAGTATCCATCTCACAATTGCATAGGTCTCACTTCATTTCCCCCGTTTAGCCTCAGCAACAACCATCGCCAAGTCCAAAGGGCTTGGAGAGCCATGCACCCAGGGTTTAGAGACCCAATTTTATATATCATTTTTGTACCGATGACACATGTTTTGTAGATCATTTTGATGAATAAACATTGATACATATATACAACCACCACTTATTTTTTGATGACAACTAGCATGATACATGTACATGACATTTGATATATATACATGAGATATTGGTTCTAACATTATGGTGTTTCTTATTTCATGCGTATGCTTCTATACTTTCATGTATGATCATGTGATGGATGCTATACTTATGGAAGTATTTTTAAATTAGATGCTATTATGATTTAATAAGCACACATGGATGTATGCTAATAAAATACACTAATGATCTAAATGCCTAACCAAAAGATGTAATGTAATGCATGGATACATAGCATAGTAGAACACACATATGTATGTCTCTCTCTCTCACACACATGGTTGCATCATAACACAAAACTTTTTTTTTCATAATGTGTTGATGAAGGGATGCCAACGTATGAAATGCTACAATCCTAAGGGATGGGTGTTACACTTGTGACACATAGACACTACACATAGTATCAACAAAGGTGCATTGCATTAACATGTTCTTTTAGAGGCGTCCCATCCATAGATGACAATCCATAGGCACCAAAACCATACACAAAGATGATAATGTAAGGGCCTAGCCAATTAGGACTAAATTTTCCCCTTTGATCAGGTGACACATTTACATTTCTTTGATTCTCATAAAGAACCAGGTCACCTACCTTGAAAGTTATAGTAAGAACACCTTGATTATACTACCTAGATAGTGATCGTTGATAAGATTTAAGGTGATCGAGGGCCTGTAATTGACACTCATCGAGCAACTCAAGCTGATGTAAATGATTGGATCAATAAGTTTTGTCATTAACTAACCCTTTAAGGGAAACCCTCAAAGATGGAATCTCCAACTCTAAAGGCATGATAGCTTCAACACTGTACATGAGGTTGTAAGGCATTGTTCTTGTCACCGTACGAACACTCGCGGGATAGGCCCACAAGGCGTATGTTAATTGAATATGCCAATCCTTACCATATTTATTTACCATTTTTTGAAGAATAAGCTCAAGGGTTTTGTTAGATGCTTCTATCTGGCCATTAGACTAAGGATAATATGGTGTAGAAAATCTATGTTAAATATGAAGTTTCTCTAGGAATTACTTCACTTCCTTATTCTTGAATGGCATACCATTATAAAAAATAAAGGTAGAAGGAAATACAAAGTGAGCAATGATATTTTTTAGAAGAAAGCTACAAATAGCTTCATCATTCTTTGATTGGACCGGGATAGCTTCAACCCACTTCGTGAAGTAATCGGTAGTGGTAATGATAAAGACATGTCCTTTAGAGGAAGGAGGTGATATCTTTCCAATAATATCCAACCCCCATTTTGCGAATGGCCAAAGAGAGGTATGATTTTGAAGCTCTTGAGCAGGAACATGAATAAGATGACTATGTTGTTGACATTGCAGACACTTCTTGATAAAATCAAAGGAATCTTGTTCCATTGTCTGCCAAAAGTATCCCATGTGGATTAACTTTCACACTAGGGATTTACCATTGAAATGTCCACCCCCAGAACCTGAATGGGATTCCTTAAGGGTAAGGGGTGTCTTTGCTTTAGTGAGATGTTGAAGAATTAAACCATTGTATGACTTCCAATAAATAACATCTGACAAGACAACATAATAGTATGAAAGCTTTCGTATTCGAGTGTGATCATTTTTCTTCGCATCATCAAGAAAATTTCCAATCTTCAAATAGTTGTAAATGTTGAAATACCATTCTCCCGAGTCTACATGAGTGTACACAAGAGTGTTGGATTCAGGATGATCAAAAACAACAGGAGAGAAAATAATGTGAACCGCAAAGTGGTACTCTTTCATGTCCTTATTTGAGGGTGCCAGGGAGGTAAGATTCACTATGAAATAGATCTCTCCTTGGAACATTGTTTATTGTGAAAGAAGTGAGGTGATTGAGTAATGACAAAGCCAAATCCCAATATGAGACAAATTGTTTTTTTTAGGTTGATATGTCCCTGTAATTTGATTCACAATAAGTTTAGAGTCTCCATGTATGCAGATATGTTTTTATGTTTAAAGTGATTATAACAAGAAAGCCTGTAATGAGGGATTTGTACTCATTGATGTTGTTAGTGCAAGGAAATTCTAATCGAAAGGAGAGAGAGACCGAATTACCCTTAGGCGAGATAAAAACTACACCTGTCCCAGAGCCAGTCTAACATCTCAATCCATCAAAATACATCTCCCATACAACATCATGACTAATCCTAAAGAGATCTTCATTAAGAAACAATTCCAAACCAGGGAAGGAACGAGGTGAAGGAGCATCTACCAATTGATTGGCAACTACTTGACCTTCTATTGATTTATGAGTCACAAAATTTATGTCAAACTCAGAAAGAAACATTACCCATTTCACCAACCTTCCAGCAAGGTCAACACTAGAAAACAAATGCTTTAGAAGATCACTTTTCACAATAACATGTCTTTCAACATGAAGAAGATAATGTCTTAACTTTTGTGTTGCAAAGATGAGAGTGAGACATTATTTCTCCATGGTAGAATAATGAGTTTCGTAATCAACAAGGACACGACTAATAGTAGATCACTCTTTCTCTACCATCATCATTGTATTGAGCAAGCAAGGCTACCAAGCGACATACGATGATGCAACAAGATAGAGCAAAAAGGTTCTATCCTACATAGCCGACATTAAGATAGGAGGATTGGCTAGATAAGTTTTAATTGAATCAAAACCTTTCTCACACTCATCATCCCATATAAAGAAAACATCCTTCTTCAAAAAACGAGTGAAGGGAAGGGTATGATCAACCCTGTTGGTTTGTTTTTTTACTACAACTAGGTTTGTCTTCTAATCTACCTATGGAATTGCCAATTCCAATCAAGGGCAACTCGAAGGACCTAGACCAACTGACAAGGACTTTAAAAAGCCTCCTACACATCAGGCTCTGCAAGACCTGGGAGGGTGATCCCTTAATGTGTTTACAACGTCTGCACCATTATTATAAACAACATTAACAATAACAGATAATCTCACTTAAAAGCTCAACATGATAGGATAATATCGAATAGAATTGGCTATTCATCGATAATATAAACTATCTGGAGCATGAGATAATTACTACACATTCCACAGTATAAGATAGTCATTGATTTGAAATTTATAGCAAGCTCTAGGCAAAGACAAACAAATACTGAATCATACGGGTAATTACAACTTAGATCAGTGCCATTTATCCATTGGAGGAGTCAAATTCATAAGCATCTAAGGGTATATGACAGATTTAACACATAAAATATGAAATCCTTGACGACATTGCATTGTAATCTCATCAATATGTATTCTAACTCAATACTACTTATCAAATCCTTATACAGAACATATCTGCCTATAATCTCATTCAAGCATTTTAATTAATTCCTTTAATTAAAGCTAAAATAGAATCATACACACCACAATAGTGAGATGAATGAAACTACTCTTAGTTATTTTATTCAAAGTTCGGACATACATGTACAATGGAGAGACATGAGCTCAAATTTATCATTTCAACTCAAATGCTAGTACTGTTATACAACATTAAATCCCCATGAACTCAAAACCTGTTACAAAATGACTCAAAATCTAAATTACATTTTTCTCTAAAACCATCAAACTTTACAATTTGCTCTGCTACTTCACCTAGACTCGACCCAAAAATTATCTAACTTGCTAACCCGTACTTTTGGCCTTGAAATCCTTCTTATAGAAAATGAAGGAGCAAACAAGCATCGGGCCAAAAAGTACACATGTCACCAGGCAATTGGAGCACCTGGTGACATTCCAAAAATTGTTACAATAGCCATTACCTTGGAGAATATTCTTATTCATCATGCCATCTGAGAAAAGTTGATGCAATAACAAAAAACCACAAGAAACCCGCGCTGAGAATGCCATCAACGCAAAACTGGAAACCGTTGTAACCGCAACATTTGATTTACCACCCGTTAGTAGTTCATTATTTTATTCTTCCTCAGTCAATTATTTAGTTACCCATTTATGGTATTCTTCATCAGTTAGCCAGTCAAAATTAATTAGCTCATTCACCTTGGCATTAAAGGTGTGTATTTTACCGCTACCTGATTTGCATCTCTTTCAAAAGATTCCAAAAATGAGCTGGTACTAATAATCTTATCCATACAACTCACCAACAAATCATAATCTGATTCATCACAAATTAATTTAACTTGATCATTGATGACCTCACTTGCTTGATCCTGCCATTGTTGGAGTAACCTGATTTTCCCTTGCTCATCAATTATATCAAGTAACAATGTGTTACCCCAATCATTGAAATTTTTCACCAACTCCCTAATCTTCCTACTCAAATCATCCGGTAGGGTCTGAAAACCCTACAATGACTTAACTAATACTTGAGTAGGCTTTAATGATTGGGTCCTATTATTTGTATCAAACCTTGATGCCTTATACATGACATCCAAATCACTGGCCCTACGGATCCAATTTTCAATCAATGGTGTCACTACCTCCTGATCCTTATCAATATTCTTTATTGCATCTAACAACAAAGAATATAAAGAATGTATAGATAGAAATTTATTATCAACCTTTTCATTTAAATGCCTCAAGACAACAGTAACAATCTCCTTTTGCCTTGAAAGAGATCCCTCCTCACTTACCTTCAATGATGTCCGTAATTCTTCAATTCTTTGCATGAGCTGCTTCTTTGTAGGATCAACAGAGCAATCTGTTTCTTCATCAATTTTTTCTAAAGGAGGGGTGAGGGAAATACTTTTATTGGGAGACCCTGGTGTGGAAACAATTGGAGAAGTAGGAGGCACTGACCCTGTTGTGGAAGGTAATGTACTGGTCCCTGGAGCACTTGATGTCTCCCCAATTTGTTTATACCTAAACCTTTCCACCTCAGTCTGCAACTCAACATTATTCTGCTGCATCTTGCTATATTCCTCAATCAAAAGGTTATACTTCTCCATTAGGCTCTTCTTTTCAGCCTCCCTTTTAGCGGTCTTTTGGGCCAATTTGGCCACATTCACAGTCAAATTAGTGGCCTCGGTGGTTGAGGTCTCTGAAGCTCTCTTTATTATTAATCCTCCTCTAAAATTTGGATTAATATCTGTAACATTTAGATTTCTTCCTTGAGGGGCCAATGCCCAAATTTCCAAAGTTTCATATTCCTCACTGAAGGCAGAATCTTGCAATGCTGCCTTGAATTATTCTTCAGAGTCTTGCAAGGGATGCTTGGACTTTAGAATAACATTAAATGCTACACCATTTGCAATGTCCCATTCAGGCAAAATCAATACACCAGCCTGACTCACCAGTTTTCTTCCTTCTTCAGGAGTGATTCTCTTGAATTCTTCCATTAATTCAGTTTTCACTTTCTCATCATTCTCCTGGTCTGACCTGTCAGGTCTTAGTTCTCTTCTCTTCTTACATTTATCTTGATATTCTTCAAATTTCATCCTCCATACCAATTGCAAGAATACAAGATTTTTTACAAATGTATTGTCATCTAGAAACTCCTTGCATGCTTCCATTCTTGTATCTTGTACACTTTTGCCTTTCATATCTAAATCAGATAAAACCAATTCAGCTGGCCTAGGAGGGGAAGGCATACCAACCTGCATGTCCTGATCAGTAACAATAATTTCATCCATCAGATCCTCCTATGGTTGATCAATCCTTTGTCTTTTAGGGCTTGGCTCGGATGGTGGTGATGAGGGACTATCTTCTGGTGATGATTTTAAATCAATGATTTTAATCGCCCCAGGCACTTTGAATTTTGGACCTGGTTGTGAAGGAAACTTCATTATTTGCTTTCCTTTTCTATCCACTTCTTCTTCATCGCTTATGTCATCCTTTTTCCTCCTGTAAATGGGCCACCTTTCTGTAGGCTGGTATGCTGGCCTTGTTTCAATTGGCCTAGCACCTTGTTCCTATACACCTAGACTCAATTCTAAATTTACATTTTTGGTCCTCAATGTGCCCATAATTTCCTTGAAGTTCTCCATTAGAAAATCAATTTTCTTATGGTATGGATTGAACTCCGACAATGGATTATACTTCAGATCGATTTTTTGCACAATGTCTAATAGCTTATCATAAGCTATCCATTTCTCCTTGTTCAACTCTTGCCTATTTAGATAAAACTCGTTTCTAATCAGGTCCTCAAGAAATTTGAACTCATGTACAAAATTCCCAGCCTTTATTCTTTGTCTGAAAAGAGAAAAGAAACCCTCGGGATCATGCTTCCGCTTTGGACCACACCTCAAATGGTAATCATCAAAGAATTTCTCAAAATGCACCCAGCCTCCTTTTAAAAATTCAAAATCAGACACCACTGTATAATTTGGGAAAAATGTTCCCTTACCCCTCCTAGTGAGGTTGTCCTCATGGATACAACCTATTTGCCACATAACTTCTGCAAACCCCACTCTTGGTGGTACATTGTGCGGTAGTATATGAGGGGCTCCCTGGAAACCATACACCCTCAAAACAGTGTTGACTGGGTATGGGATAATGTCACCCCAGTTATGGCAGATTTTAAATTTTGGCTTCCTCCCCTTTGGCCTGAGGAAATCATGTAATTCCTCAGGGATCCTAGGTTCATTCACCATCAGTCTAGCCCTCAATATGGAGGAAAAATAATTATCAAATTGCACATAACTGGTGCTTTCCTTATTGCAAGATAAATCTGCAACCCATATTTTTACTGGCAATCTTTCTCCATCAACTGATTGCCTTAATTTCATATTTTCAGAGAAGAAATCAACATTCTTGAACAAGAACATATGCATCAGCATTAAATACCAAAAGAATTGAGTGTTAGTATCATTTTTCTGCAACTTTGACAACCCTTCATGTATCCTCTCAGCCAAGAAAGAAGCAAAGTCATATGTCACAGAGAAGTTAGGGTGTTGTATTTCCACCCCCATGAACATGTATGCAATGAGAATCACCGCACCAGGACTAAAACCCAAGATCTGACACAATGAATAGAAAGTGGCCAAGAAATGATTTGCAAAACAATTTAATCTGAAAGGTTCTTGGTCACTGGGGCTGATATGAAATCTTGAACCCCCTGCCCTAGCCAGATGAGGTGGAAGCAACTTAGCTTTAAAAAGAGACTTCAACTTTGCATATTCCTGCTTCATTTCCTCAAGATTGATAGGAACCAAGTATTCACTCGGTTCACTCAAGTCAAAAATCTGTTGGACTTCTTCTCTGTTAATACTCAGTAGAACCTCTCCATCATTATCTTTGATTACCCATGTGACAGGGTCATATCTTGCAGCCACTGCCCTAAGCAGGTCTACATCAGGGAACACATTTGGTACCACCAGCTTCCCCATATCAAACATCCAGCCGTTTGAAAAAGGGTGAGGCAAATCCCTCTTTCCATACCACAATATGAACATTTCCAAACTTGTGAGGGGAACCCTAGCATCGGCTATGTTGGAGCAATTATATACTAACCCTTCCCCCAGGATTTTCCCTCGCATCAGAACCAATCCCTTCTTTCTATTGTTCATTGACAAGGGCAATTGATCCAAGAAATCATCATACAGGTTTCTTCTTAAATAGTCAATTTGGCCAAAATGTTGCTTGGGTGGTGCCATCTCAAACAAACTAGGGCCTCTTTACAACGTTACACTTCAAATAGCTAGGACTAACCAGAGATAGGAAATTATAGAACAAAACACTGCAATTTCTCACAACTATAATTAAACTATACCCCTAACATGTTTATCAACAAGCTCAATGACAAGCACAACAAATATTTTCCCAAATTCAAGTGCAGAATGACCGGGAGGCACAAAAATTAACTCACGACTTTGTTTGCAGAAGTCCCAAATTCTAGCTGCAAAGATTTGCAACTTCGCTTTCGGCTCTGAAACTCCTCCGCAAAATACTTGAATGCCTTGTGATATAAATAAAACAAGAGAATTAATTTTATTTCGATCAAATCATGCCAATAAGTGTCTCATCTACCATTAAAGCTCACTCGCGCGTTGCATGAACGAATCCAACCCTATTTGATGCAGATTTAAATTCTAGTTGTCAATCCTTCAGTTAGATCAAATCATCAAATGACCGTCTTCAAAAAAAACTGACACAATCGCCAACGTGGCAATAAGGGGCCCACCATACCATACATTGCCAAGGAAGTCCACGTGGTGGTCACTCGCGATATCACAATCAGTAAAGATCCTGCAACTTTGGATCACACGATGGTGGGAAATCGTAGACCTTGAGCATCAGTGATCTTGTTCCTTCAACATAGTCGCCAGCCTTATCATTAACCATCAAGCAACTTTTTTGTCAAGATTATAACATATTCGTTGATTTAAAACATGTGCATCTCAAGATCACTTTAGTAACCTGCCTTTTAATGTATTAAGGCTAGATTAATTTACCACAGTGTTTCCTTTATTCTTTCGGCTTCATCAGATGAGACACGTGGCGCCCGCCCGTGATATCACGATTAGTAAAAACCTTGTAACTTCCAATCACGCGATGGTGGGCAACCGTTGAGATCTGATGATAATTGATCGGTGGTCAACCAAACCTATCACCTTCGACCTCACCAGATGAGACACGTGGCACCCTCCCATGATATCGCGATCAACCAAAGCAGTGTGGTGGGGTCATCGCAAGATGGCGGGGAACGACAGCTGATCAACAGTCGCACAAATTTTATCTCTTTGCAAAATAAAACATTTATTAAAAGGACAAGGGGACATTACTAGGTAGACAGTAAACAACGCCATAAGTTGTTTTTAAACGATGAAACGTGGGGCCAACCAAGACTTAGGGAAATAAAAAAAATCCCTCGGAGGAAATAAAATTTAAAACAAAGGGACTCGGCCTAGACGAACTGATAAGACATAAGTCATTTTAAAACCCCTCAAAAAGTAATAGCAAAATAGATCCCAACCAAGGCGTAAAATAAACACAAGGGTTTTACATGTAGGCAAAGCTAAAACCCCAACCCTAAGAAATTTCCAACACCATGAAAGACCAATGACATAAGGCAGGGCATGAGTGGAACACAAGGAGAAAAAAATTGAAGTTCCATCAAACCCATGCTAAGATACGAATCTATGAATTGCTTGAATCTTCCCTTGTAAACTCTATAGTTTAGAGATGTTTCTAGGTGGAGGCATGTTAAAAATAGCATCAATTTTATTTGTATTGACTTCATTTCCATGATGAGAAACTATAAATCCTAAAAAATTTCCTGCATCCATGCCGAAGACACACTTAAGAGGATTTAGCCTCATCTTATAGAGTTGAAGTCTTTCAAAGATGAGATGAGGATTTCCTATGTGATCTTGATGGGTTATGGATTGTGCTAGGATGTCATCAACATAGTCTTCTAAGATTTTATGAAAGAAGTCATGAAATATTAGGGTCATTTCCTGTTGGTAAGTTGTGCCTACATTCTTTAACCCAAACGACATGACCACATAACAAAAAGTAACCCAAGGGGTAGCAAAGGTTCTCTTCTATTGATCTTTTGAGTTAATATGAATTTGGTTATAGCCCAAGAAGCCATCCATGAAGGACAACAAGGCACGACCTACAGTTTAGTCTACAATCATATCAATATTAGGCAACACAAAATCGTCTTTAAGAGAAGCCTTATTAAGGTCATGAAAGTCAATGCAAATATGAATAGGACCATCAGGTTTACTAACAACAATAATATTTGAAATCCAAGGTGAATGGCTTCAAAGGACAACAAGGCATGACCTGCAGTCGAGTCTACAATCATATCAATATTAGGCAACAAAAAATCATCTTTAAGAGAAGCCTTATTAAGGTCATGAAAGTCAATGCAAATATGAATAGGACCATCAGGTTTACTAACAACAACAATATTTGAAATCCAAGTTGAGAAGCCATTCATGAAGGACAACAAGGCACGACCTGTAGTCGAGTCTACAATCATATCAATATTAGGAAAAAAAAATCATCTTTAAAAGAAGCCTTATTAAGGTCACGAAAGTCAATGTAAATATGAATATGACCATCAAGTTTACTAACAACAACAATGTTCAAAACTCAAGCAACAATATGAATAGTTGTCATGCATTTATTTACCTTCTATTAATTGATCACTTTTGGTGAGAGGCACTGTCATTCAAATGTTCCATCTCAAAAAAAATCTCAACCATTGATCTTTATAAATCTAATGGTTATATGGTGATTCCAAGGTTTGAGTTTGCAAGCCTAGTAGTATGTGCATTTCATTCTGGAATACAACTACAACCATCCATCAAACATGCATCAAATGATCGAGTAATTTATGATATAAACATGTGTTTTAAAGTTGTTTTAAACTTTAGTGTGCTAGGATACATAATCCTCATGATATTTTCCTTCGATAGAAAACTTCTTGGAGACATTGAGATGAGTCTATGTGTCTATTCCACAGTTTCGTGATTCTTGAATCATCCCACGAACTCGTGGAATCCCTTTAAAAGCAAGACATTGACACCTATCTCCTTTCCATGGTTTCGCGACAATTAACTTAACCTTTATAAAACTATTCCTGAACTCGAGGAATCATTCCATTGCTCACAATCCTAGCCTTTGATAGAAAGCCATTGGAGACATTGAGATGAGTCCACGTTTCCATTCTGCAGTTCTTCGGACTCATGAAATCACTTTAAAAGAAAGACATTGATTGACACCTGTCCCCTTTTTGCGATTCCATGGAAAATGACTTAATAAAATGAATAATGACATCGGGTACCAGGGGATCAAGTCAACAACAAATTAGAAATAAAATTTCAGAAAACCCTAGCAAGAGTGACAACATTTTATCAAACCCTAGCAAGAGTGAAATTTTTAGTGCTTTTTGTCAATTTGATGGAAACTTTGTTTTTTCATTTGTATTTCTTTGAAGTTTTAAATCTACATACAAATATTTCATAAATAGATAATACTTAATTTCTTGAAGGAAAAAAAGATGATTTGTCAAGTTTATTTGTAACGTTTTTAGTATTTTTTGTAAATTTGATGGCAACTTTCTTTTTTCATTTGTATTGCTTTATGTTTTAAATCTGCATACAAATATTTCCTAAATAGATAATACCTAATTTCTCGAAGGAGAAGAATCTGATTTTTCTAAGTTTATTCATTCCATTATTTAACAATTATTATTAATTATCTAATCCATCCACATGCAACTAGAACTTTCAACTTGCAGCCTATGCATGCACAAACACATACTTGTAACATATTAACATACATATAGTTTTCTATCAGTGTAATCATTGAACCTGCTTTAAAGTTTATGTGCAAGTGCTATTATTAGAAACATTAATTCTAATTACTTGTATAACTTGAATAGACACTGAACACACAAAATAATTCATTACTGTAAATAATAATGAAGAATAACACAACCATTTATTTTATTACAACTAAATTACAATGTTACATTATTACATAGCTTTTTAAAGATGAGTAGAGCATGCAAGCTCTTTTTTTGTATAAATGACACATGTCACTTTACATCAGGCACAATTAATTCCAAGTTGGTAGTGGTGTTATGGGATACAAACCATATTCTCAAACCACAAGGCTTGTTGATCATGCTTGGGATCTTAGGATTTCAAATGATACCTCTGAGCCTCTGGAACAACCCAAAATGACTTTGAGAATCCATAGGGCTTGCCTACCATGCTGGGAAAATGGGGGAAGTGAATATAGAAAATGTACCTATCCTAGTTACCAATAGGAATTATGCAGAAGATAACGGGTAGTAAATATTCTCTCACCCTCTTCGGGCATCTCCAAGGCACCAGGATAGCATAGAGTGATTTTGAAAGTTCATTGTTCCTCTTTGAGGGCCTTTGCCAAAATGGGGTATGAGAAGTCGACAACTTTCAATGCAAAAAAAATTAAAATACTAATGTGGCCACCTCTCTGTGAAATCAATTATCTCAATCAAAGCTCCTCATCCTAATTCAAAACTTGGCTTAGAAGCCAGGAAAACTAGATCAACTTATTTCCAATTCCACCCATTCTAAAAACTTGAAGGAAACTAGTCTTTTACTTTATAAATACATAACCAGAGGTAGGAAAATTTAGAGTATCTCCAATAATACCACAACATCATCTTATTCTTTATTAACCTTGCAAAATGAAAACACTTATTAGAATTCAAAACATTGCACTGACACTCAATAGTAAATCCTTCTATGAATGATTTCAGTTGTGCTCACTATCCCTATTTATGGGCCATTTATGACTTATGAGCTCAACTCACCATGACTATTTACTTATGATTCGTGTAAGGTATAATTTATTTTTTGCACTAACCAAGTAACCAACCTTAATCATGTCACGTGTGAGGTATAATTGTTTTTTGATTGACATCTAGCTAAATGTTGACAAGCACGCCACTCAAACGATATGAAATATATTACAAATCTTATTTCAATTGATAATTGGATTTAAGATATCATCATGTACAATACGTTGTGTAGTTTGCAATATAAAGTTATCAAATCACTCGCTTCAGATGTACATATGGCATTAATTCACAATTCTGAAACCCCATTTTCTTCAATGAACAATAATCCCATGAAATAGTGGAAATCAATAACAAAGAAAACACGTGCCATACTTTTTTCCATTTTAGTATCAAGTTATCAAATCAACCATTCTTCTCACTTTGGATTAGAAGAGGAACTCAATTATGAATCTTTTAAAGATTTCCAAGGTACATATGGTGTTAATGCAATTTCGCAACCACATTTTCTTCAATGAATAAAAAACTCATGAAATTGTGGAAATCAATAAAAAGGTAGAGAATTAAATGGAAGGTAGAGTAGAGAGTACTACAAAGCAATGAAAATATAGAGAATTAAATGTCTTGTTGTAGCTCAATTGTTATCAATGTCCATTAATAAGTCACAATAAATTTTGCTCACTTTTGATCAAAACTATATGTTCATAATTCGTCCATCGAACAGTGAAATATTTTTGTACATTAACTTTAATTTTCTTAGTATATTAATGTTATATTAACTTATGAAATAATAATATCTTTTTGGAGTATACTATAATTTTTATTCGCATACCAATTTCTTGAAAATTAAGAGTAATATTAAATATAAGTGTCAAAGAAGTAAATAAATGAATCATAGAAAAATTATAAATGTCTTTTCAATCTTAAAAGCCACTTTTTTATATTGAACAAAGAAAAGATGATTTAAAAGAATGGAGCTACGAAAAGTGTTTTAATTTTTAAGGAGCTGAAGATTGAAGTACATATCCAACCTAGCCAAAAAGGCATTGTGAGTCGTGACAAAAACCAGTCATTAAATACATATTACAAGAACTATACAATAAAATATAGATATAATTCATTACAAAAAAATATTTACCATTAGCAGAGGCCCTAAACTGGGTGTTTAAGAAGGAGGTGAATTAAATTGAACAAAGAGTAGATAAGAAAAGGGCATCACCCAAATCCTTCCTCCAAAACTCCAGACTCTACAATGATTCATTTATTGTATAATAAACTAGACCACACCTCATAACAAATAGGGTAAGAGCTTGTACTATAAAAGTAACCATTTCAACTTTGATAAAGATTCCACCAACAAGTGCTAACCCAAATTCAAAATTACAATGCTCTAGTGTCAACTCCAACGAAGAAAGAGAGTAAATGAAAGGCTGAAAATAACGTATTGCCAACATCTTCACCAACTATTTATCCAACAAAATATTCATGCAATTGGACAAGAAAGCATAAGCTACCCTAGAAAATAGAGCATGTGGCTTGTTTTGAATCCATTTTCTACCTAGAATTGTTCTTGTAGCCTCTGAAACCTACACACAATGAATAGTGAAAACCATAACCAACTTTCTTCTATCGCATGCATTGTTGCTTCTTTTCTCCCAAAAACATTTGGGTAGCATGACATGCCATGAAGACTCCATAATATCATAGTGAAATTGTGAATAGAGAAGAGAGAAAGAAAATATGTTATAAATGATATGAAGAACATCAAGTTGGTGAAGTATATATAGAACGAATACATCAATACTCAACACTTGAGCATTTAATTCACCACAAGACACACATGTTGATGTGAATATTATTTCGCAAAAAATGAGTCATGACTTTAAGTGATTTAATAAGTAATAAAAGTTCAATCATTGATATTTAAAAATCTAACGGTTTGAGGGTTATTTTGGAGGTTTGAATTCACAAGTCTAGTGCTTCAGACATTGGCTTCCAAAATGCAACTATAGTCGTCCATCGAACATTCATCAAACAGTTAAGTTGCACAATAATATAACTCATAGTTACCGTTAGTGCAATTTTAATTTATGAGTATATTAATGTTATATTAACTTATTAAATAATATAACTCATAGTTACTAGTCATTAAGTTGCATTGACATTTGGCTTTAGACATAGCACTTCACTCAGTGGCTCACTTCTAATAAGAACTTATAATATGTTTACACTTTTCTCCATTCCAAACACTTTATGAAGGAATTTGGGTGTGTGGAAAATTTATCTTGAAATAGAATAATATATAGCATTTGATATTTTTGCCACCCACACTATGATTTTTTATTAGCATACTAGTTTAATTCTCCAATAAATTTTTTATTGGTTTGAAATTAGGTTTAATTCGTTAATGAATTGTTTTATTAGTTTGAAAATAGGTTTAATTCGCCATTGAAAATATTTTTTTTGGTTTGAAAATAGGTTTTAATCGCCAACAAAAATATATTTTTTGGTTTGAAAAGAGGTTTAATTTGCCCAAAAAATTATTTTTTTGGTTTGAAAACATTTAATTTGCTAATGAAAATATTTTATTGGTTTGAAAACAGATTTTAAATTTAAATCACCAATGAAAATATTTTATTGGTTTCAAAAAATATATAATTCGCTAAGATTTTTTACAAACTTCTAGTGATTACAAAAGATTCACCAATTGTGATTATTATTTTTCCCTAAAAAAGAAAAAAATGCTAATAAAATTAATATTTTTTCAGGAATTATACAAGATTCACTAGGTTTTTACACTTTTTTTGAGGGGGGGTTCTTAAAGTCATCCCTAGTAAGATACATCCTTTGTCACTTATGTGGGAGGTTTCCATTCCATGAAAAAGGAAGTTCTATAATTCAATATTACATTTACAAAAGAGGACACACGGTCCTAAATAATACATATAAATCATAATATGAAAAGAAGAACTCAAGGTAAGGATATAACCTCCATTTGCATGCCATCTAAAGATCTTCCAAGGTGAAGCCTCCAAGAAATTTGATCCCCAATGGTGGTAACCACAACACCCAACCATGTGGAACCCTTAGGTCCACCCCACCGTGCTAGGATCTATAGTCACTTGGGCACAAGCACATCACTCATAAAAATAAGGAGCATGGCTCACAAAGATACCAATCAATGTATACACATGGCATCAAATGAAATACATCATAATGGTACTGAGGACAACAAGAATGATCAATTTAATCAAATGTAAAATAGACCACTACGCATGATCACATCCAATACAGAACAAGCCAACAAAATAATCATCAAATAAAAAATACATGCTCAAGGGCATAACATCACCAATAATAAGCATAAAGAATATTCCACATCACATAACATAAATCATGAAATAAAAGTTGCAATAAAGGTCTCTTCCAATCATAATGTGTCTAGATACAAGTCTCTCATTGGACCAAGAACCCGTATTATTTAGGGAAGGAGTGTCATTGCAAAGCTAAAAGGGATGGCTAAGTGGAGTTGAGTATGAATCAATTCACCTATGTGAGGAACCCAAATAGAAAGTTCTAGAACTCCTTAAGTGAGTATAGCTTTTATGCTCCTAGTGAGCTTGTACTAGTGCTCTAACTATGCCATATGAGTCATTATCTTGGTTAGTTTTATTTACCCTACATATAATTAGTTGTTACTTATTAATGAAAATCTTTGCTCATCATATCCTTGAGCATATTTATACCCCGATTGACATCAAGAGCCACTCCTTTCCTACACTTTGCACCTTAAATCCAAAGTTCATCACATCAATTCATTATTTGGGTGTGACACATATTTAATATTTTTTTTGGGAAATAAAAACAAATATGGTCTCATAATTTTCTAAATAAAAAATAAATAAGAGTATTTCTTTTCCCACATTAAAATTCATCATAAACCACTCCCAATTTCATTTCTTCTAAGTTATTTTGCATTGACAAAACTATAAAATTCCCCAAACTCCATTGATGAATGCTTAAAAATTCAAAATTTTAATTTTGTAACATAAAGTTTACATTTTAGAGATTTTGGAAAAAAATTCCATAGGAAGGGCACAAATTGGAGTTTTTTCAAAATTATAAAAATAATAAATTTACACAAATCAAATTCAATAAATTTATTCTAAATAGAGCCCATATGCTTCCTTAAGGATAAGCATGGAAAAAATACAACAAAGAATTCAAAACATGGAGAAAATAAGGAGAATCGCCTCAAGTTTGGTCTCCCAAAATTACAAATTTTCCTCCAAATTTGAAGAGCAAATCAAGATGCAATCCAAGCATACTTCCATTCTTCACTTTGAAATTCAATCTCCCCACCAAGAAATCCAACATCAAGCAATTCCAAGAAAATCCATCCATTTTCCAATTTTTAGGAGAGAGGGTTTGAAAGGTAGAGACTTTTCAAAAATCAATCAATCCAATAAAAAGACTTTAAGTCTTTTTTAATGCCTTTTTCCAGTTATATTTTTCCTTTTCACTTTATTTCTTTATTTTCAATTTTATTTTTTCTATTTTTTCTTACATTTCACAAAATACAAATAAAAAATGAATTAAAATACATAATATTTTTTTTTTCAAAGGGAGTCAAAATAATACAATTTAAGTCATTTTTTAAGCAATTCAAATAATTTAATCTTTTTTGAAGTCAAAGAAAAAAAATTGAATAGAAATTTTAACTAATTGTAATGATTTAAATATCATTTCTAATGCACATCAAATTATAAAATTTATTTTATTTTCCTTCCCAATTCTTGATTCTGAATGCATCAAGAACTATTCACATGCAAGATTTAATATTTAAAATATAATTGAATGCAAATGAAAAATGAACAACAATAATATAACTCAGAATTATTGGTTTTCTACAACAGGCAAAGTTCATAATCACCACTAATTCTAATCCAAAATCATAAGGGAAAACAATGCTCATCTCACACTCAATTGAGCACAATAGAAGTTACAAAACACAATAGCCCAAAGTGACATCTTTGATTAACCACCATTGAAGAATAACTCAGACCTCCATATCAGATGAAGAAATAAACTTGTAACTGCACCCACTCACACACAAGAATACCTACTCAATATGTAATAGCTGTGTTGATATTTTTTTTTACCATTTGGTCTATAGTTTAGCACTATAAAGCAAAATGGAAGATATTAAGGGCATGTCCCCATGCAGCTGCTTAGCTTATTTTGGCTAGCAGCGACTGCTCAATATTTGTAGGAGTATTTTGTGGCGCTGGTGGCCCCATGAACTTTACTTTTTCCTGCTTATTTTTCTTGCTTAAAATAAGCAGTCAATTTAAATTTTATTTTTTCAATAGTTTAATTTGTTTTTAATTTTTTATTTATTTTTTACTTTACCTCTTTCACTCGATTGCAATTATTATCTTTATTCTAATAAAATGCTTAGTAAAAAATGTTTGGTCAGCTGTCATTTAGGGTCTTTTGATGCATTTCATTATTTATTATCTATTATTATATATGTTTGTATGGCACTTTAGAAGCACACAAATGTTCTGAGAATAAGACAAATGTTTTTTGAATCATCAAAAATTGCTCAACAAGATTAAAAAGTGCTAATAGATTTATTAAATTTTAATTTTTTTGACTGTTTGTTAGAATCTGCATCAGTGACCTTGCTTTTCTTTTTTAAATAATTGTGTGTATTGTGAATAAACTTACACAAATACATTATATTATATTTAGTTATAAATTTAAAAATAATTAAAATTGTTCGAATTTGGGCTAATTTAATAACATGCATATACATAAATTAAAATTAATTTAATTAATTAATGTACTGAGACAATTAATGTATTTTAAAATAATAAATATTAGAAGTATGGTAATAAATATAATAAACACAAATATTTAGTTATGCTACCTGAAATTTATGGTATTTAAAAATATTTTGAAATGATTATCATTGTGTTGTAAGGAGACATGCTCTCTTAAACCAACTTTCATTAATTTACGTGAAAGATCAAGAATAATACTCTTTAGTAATGTATATGCTCTTAAAATGAATGTGCAGATCTAGATTCATTTTCTAGCACCAATTAAAGTGTATTCTTATCTAAATGAGATTGATATCTAAATAAATAATTATGAATAATCAAACCAATACATAGCAATAAATCATACAATTATTATTTAATTAACTCTAATTGCAACACCATTCATTTTCAAATATGTATCATAGATGTGCTTAATTGCAGTTGTTTGTACATACAGCAGAGATAAGTATATGATAGTAGTTTTAGTAGGTTTTAAAGTTTTTTCAAAAATTTCTCGAGCCTTAGGATTCTTTAGATTTATATCTATAAGCAACTAGCACTACCAAAAAACACATAATTGCAACTCCAAAATCCCCTGTTGAGAGGGAATACCAACAGTGTGGCACATTAACAAACAAAATTGATTTAGTGGCCTTAGTTCAGCATTCAGAAGAGAGAATCACCAATTTTGATCACAATTTGGAGAAGCTCTAAACATAACAATGTCTCTCCTTTATTCAGCCTTCAACAAAAAAAATTGCTCCACAAGGAGAAATACAAGTAAGTTGTCTGGATGTTGAAATTTTGGTAACCATTTTTATCAGTAGAAAGAATGATATGACTCAAAAAATAAGCTAGCTTCCCTAGTAATTCCAATAGCTGAAACATCCCTAGTTATCATGTAATCTCTAATTTCTTTCAAATCAGAGAGCTGATAGTGTTGCCTCACAACCTCACCACTAGAGCCATTGTTTCTAGCAACAGTAGCAACAGCAGAGGCAAATTTATGAGCAGAAGAATAAAGATCTTGATCATTCTTCCAACAGCCCTCATCAAGTTCTGAGAATAACTATAAACATCATATGTAAACTTCTGCACTGTTGTAGGCCTCATGGATTTCCTCAACTCTGACCTCACCTTCCAAAACACACGTCTCCAAGCTCCTCTTGCACACCCTAACACAACTTCCCTTTAATGCAGATGCAAGAAAAATTTACAATCTTCTTTTTAGCTCCAATCCATCCCCAAAACCAATTCTAGAACCTTGCAAGCCTATCATCTCTTGAAATGAAAATATTCTTAGAACAACTAGAAGAATGAAAGTAGCAACAAAAACCCATATCCACCTTCTCAAATCTCCTCTCTTGTGACAGCCCATCCCCTGCCTCTGGTTTCACTGTACTGATGGGCACATAATCAGGAACCCTTGCATTTCTTTTCCAAACAGTTGGGACAGAGCATTTTTTCTTATTCCACAATTGCATGCACAAACATTGGCAACTCATGTAATCAAACAAACCTACACTGATCAGCATAACTTCATCGTCTGTATTTATTTGTGCATTTGCAAAACATAAACATGATTGCATAAGCTAAAATAAATAGTATGGTACTCACAACTTCAGTATCTGCAAACATTACCTCATACAAACTTTAGTTCTTTGCAAGTGCATAATAAAAAGGGTTGTGGTGGTTCTGCCAATTATTAGTTAAACTACAGATATTAGAATCACATAGAGGAAGAGCATGAAGAGTTCTGCAACCTTAATAAGAATGGGCACAACACATGTGAAAGTTCACAAAATAAGATCTTTTATAGCAACCTATCCCATCTAAAGCTATCAAAATTTAAGTTCGTCTAGAATAACATAGAACTTTAATAACAACATTTATCTTTATCATTTCTGAGATTGGTTGAAGAAATAACTCTTGAGAAATAACTTTAATAACAACATTTATCTTTATCTTTTCTAGTTTTCAATATAACTTACTAAACCGTAACTATACATTAACAGTTAGATATAGCTAACAAAAAACAAACATTGGGTAAGAATATTTCACAGATTCTTGATCAAAATCTAGTTTTCAATTGCTGTGTTGCTCAACATTTTCATTACAATTGATGAATTCCATTAAGGCCATTCGGGCTAACCCTGCAATAGAATCCCCTGGTATTGCTTCATTGTTTGGTATATTATTCTCATACTCCTCGAGGTAACTATCTTAAGTGTCTTCTCTTTCAAATGTCAACATAATATTATGCAAAATAAAACACACATAAATAGTTTTTGGCAGCATTTGCAAATTTGGATGGCAAATTTTTGAATTCAAAATTCGCCAAACACCTTTTAGCATTCCAAGGCATGTTCAACAACAATATGGGTTGAGGATAGTTTAAAGTTGAATGATCTTTGATTATCTGTTGCAACTCCACTAAAAGGTGTGATTAACCATGGTAGCAATGGATATCCACCATCACCAACAATGTACTCTCTGATATTAGATGCACCAATAGAAACTGGAATTCCATTCAACCTCTCTCCACCTTCGCATAACCTATAGAAAGAAGAATTTCTTAGGAGCCTAGCGTCATTGATAGATCCAGGCCAACCTGTAAACACATCCATGAAATGCATATTGCTATCAACAATGACTTGCAATGACATACTATAGTTGTGTTCACGATCGTATCAATCAGATGAACATTCATTAGCTGGAAGCTCAAAATCAACATGAGTTACATCTATAGCCCCACAACAATTTGCAAAATCTTGTTTTTGGTGAAATCCATGCTTTACAAGTTCAAGTGAATGATCACTTGGCCATTGTATGTAGTTTCAAAATTGAACAGGCATAGCATTAATGAATTTTGCCACAAATCTTGTTGCTGTTGACTTTCCACACCCAAAAAGTTCACTTAAATTAATCATAGACATTCTATATGATAGTCTTAAAATAGCAATAGCCACTTGTTTCTCAACTAGAAATACCCTGCCCTTGATAGACGTTGCTAAAGATAGAGGTATATCACCTTGCTTAAGATCTTCATACAATGTTTCACATAGAAATTGAAACAATGCATATGGTAACCTAAAGATACTACGAAATTGTTGGTCATCACATTTAACTTCAAAAATATAATGGTTCCACCAATGCAAAGAACGTGGCTTGATATACCACTCACCACTAACCTTCCCTTCCCATTGAGATGTACACATATCTGAATTGAGGAGTACACTTTGTTGCTCACAACACATTGCATAAAACTCCAAATCTGTTTCATCTTCTACCTCATCATCTAAATGATTAGAAGCTTGAGATGATGATGCCTTATATTTCTTTAATATGTTTGCAGAGTCTTCAACATCACACCAAACTTGCAATGCTATTTGTTGTATTGTTGTAAGACATTCTAACAATACTCTGGCTCTTTTTTTACTATTTGAATCCATCACCTATGCTGCAAAGTCAAAACAATTTTTTTTTTCAGATCTAATCATTGATGTTGTTCTTTGTGATAAAAAAGAGTTGTTTATCAATAATAGAGAAATACATGATAGGATATGCCACTAAAACTTGAGACAAGCAGTTTTGTAAAGCATTCAAAAGACCACAAAAATCACCAATCTTGACAAGCCTAGTAGATGTTTGTGAGAACGTTTGATCTTGAAACTACAACAAGGTCAACTGTCTGACTTAAGCAAGATACATGAAAATATAGTCTACCTGGTGGAATGTTCACTGCTTTCAAATATTGCAGCACTCATAAAAGCTATATAAATATTGTTGTCTGCCTAGTGTAATAGCATTGTAAAGGATGACGGCTCTGTGCATCATTTTGATACTATTGCTTCTCAGATCCTCTTCCATTATTTTTGTAGATACTTGTTTGTTGCAACCTCTATTATGGTAGTTTTAGGATCTTATTTGTTGTGTCTAACATGGAATTTTTACTAGATAATTACTAATTTACTAGATGTGAATCTCAACTCCCTTGGGAGGGAGTTTTTCCATTTTCCATGGGATAGAGAAGTACCTGTGCACATTTCAATGCAGCTGGCATCTTCCTAATTGTCTACATGGAGGAAAGATTTATTTGTTTCCATTTTCCATAGGATAGAGAAGTACCTGTACACATTCGGATGCAGCTAACATCTTCCTAGTTGTCTACATGGGAGGGACGATTTATTTTATTAATTTTTTTTATGTGACTGCTAAGTTGCTAACCATTCATTGATTTAAATTTGTAATTTCAGAGTGCAAAATTATATGTATGATTTGTATCTTTGTTTATCATTGGCTTGAAGTATTAAGTAATGTTTTCCCAAACAACTGGCATGTTTTCTCCATGTTAACTCACCAGTTGACTTATTCTAACAAACAAGCTATTACAATAACAAAGAAGCTACCCAAAAGGATCAAAAGTAACAAACTTTCAAAGACCTAGCAACAATTAATTGTCCTAACTAAAGAACAAATATCTAATCACTAAGGAAAATCCTCGTTGATCAAGGGTAAATGATAGAGGATATGCATACAAAGAGCAACCTTAGCACATAGAAAGGAATCAAATCAAAAGCCTTTCCATCCAACATTAGTAAAAATTGGTAAATTTTTAGTGCTAAGATCCTGTGCCCATATCAAGATCTAAGAAAAGAAGAATCACCAAAAAAATTATCACTCCAGACTACGACAAACTTCTAGGGGTGGAAACATTTTAAGATTAATTTACAAATATCTCCATTTGAAATCAAAATATATAAATCATACATCTAAAAGTTGAGAAAAATACAGAAGCATAATACTACTGGTGCTTATCAATTTTATCTGCAAGTCAATTTAGCAACATTTTATTTAAAATTTAAGTATAAAATTCAAATTCAGAAATTAATAAAAGATAGACAATTGGCAAAAAATAAACTCATATACTATTTTCCTCTTCACTGACCAACACAAAACATTTATCAAATAAAACCTTATGATAAACTTGGAACATGGTAGTCATCAAAAATCTGATCTTTAACATCCACCTTCCGTCCACAGCAAAAAGGTTTAACAAACAAATGGCCAAATTATCTCTACCCTTTCAAACCATGCAGACCTAACTATGTCCTAAACTCTCCTCTTAGGAGGGAAAGGAGTACTTAACCCAAAACAACACATTAGCATAGGACTTGAAGACTTGAAGTTAAGGATTCTGCTACAATCAAGATAAGTGCTTTGAGGAGTACTTGAAGACTTGGAGTTAAGGAGTACTTAATCCTTAAATGTGCATTTAAAATTGTGAAGCAAACTATAGTAGTGTAATCATCTCAAGCTCACAAAGAAGTGGAACAATCTGAGAACTCCTTACTAAGTAATAAAGCTCTAACAATATATGGTGTTCTGGAAACCAAATGTTCGGATTTCATTCTACCAACAGAGGTGAAAACATGTGAGATGGCTTTGGAGGAGGGAATGCGATGTAATGAATGCTAGTACTCCTCTTCGAACAATAGAGATTGGTGCTTCCCAACTTTTGACAACTTGAGAGATAACAACTTACATATACACACTAAATTCTCTTTTCTGTTAAAATGCAAGATAACTGACTGGAACAAACGATAAGAGCATGCCCCATATACATCTTATTTCAAATTTTAACGCACTACTTTTGTGGGAATTTCCATTCTTAGGTACAATAGACAGTGTTGAAATTGAAGACAGTGAGGCAACTTAATTGGCCTATTATGGATAACTAACTGCTACTAGCTATAATGGATGACAGTTCTTTTCTTTGATCAACAGATCAATGTATAAGACTGATGCATTGAACTCATCAAAAAATTGAATTAATATATAGTGCATTTGTTGTAAGTTGTAGCCATGATTTCCTTGCTTAGTGTTGCCTAAGTAGAGAAAGTTGGAATCTAACCTTTGATGATGTTTTTTCTCCACACGATCACATGATGTAGCCTGAACTTAAGTTTTCCTTTAGTGAGCACGAGCAATTTTGAAATTAAATGGAACAAAGCAACCTTATAGACCTATTAGGCTGTTATGAATACCTGATTTTTTCTAGCTATAATGGAGAAAACTCCTTTTGTCTAGTTAGTACATTGCTTTGTAAGGTTTGCCTCATTTCTTTATCAGTTAATTCAACTAATAGATACTGTGTCTGTTCCCAAAAGTTTTTAATATGCATCTCCTATCTTAGACTCTTTTGTGTTTTGTCAATCAATTCTTGGAGGTTATGAATGGCCAGAATAGTAAATTGAAAAAAATATATTTGTTTCCTCAAAAATAAGTATAATTTTGTCCTAGAAATGTCAGTATGACATTTTGTTAGGCTAGTAAAAAGAAGAACTAAACATTAACGAATCTCAATTCCATCTGCACTCAGTTCTAAAGCTTTTGTAGTTTCTTGATCCTACCAAATTCCCCTACACACAACTCTTCTGTGTTTTGCAGTTTTGTAAATTACCTCCATATATTAATAGAACTTTTCATTATTTTACTTATTATATAAAGTATATAAGTTGCATCAATATCTAACTTAAACACACTGCTTTGTTTTGAGTTGTCACCCATCATTCTGTTAGTCATTCATCACATTCAAAATACAAATTGGCATTAGCTGCAGAAGAAAGGAAGGGGACAAGAATATTCAATGAGCAGTCTTTTTAAATTTAGAATCTTCAAGAAAAAAGAATGGACGAACTCAAAAGAATTCAAGACTACATAAGTGATATTAAGAATCTTCAAGAAAAATTCATGGATGATTTGAAATCTGAAACAACATCAAGTGATTTTTATTACAAATAGATAACAACAAAAATACACTATTTTTTATTACAAATAGATAACAACAAAAATACACTATTTTTTATTACAAATAGATAACAACAAGAGGTCCAAATGCTACAAATTGTTCTATGATGTTAGCGAACACAAATTCAATCTTCTTTTTCATATGATTGGTTGATTTTTAGCATTGCTTGGCCAATATTGTTTAGTGCTGAAACCATGCTCATTTGCACATTAATTTTTTGCTCTTCAAGCTTCAATAGCCTTTCTTCAATTGAATCATCCTTCTTCATGCGCTGTTCATGGTGTTTCATGCGTCCCTCTTCAGCCATTTGCAGAGTAGAAACCAACAACTTATTGTTTTCAACAATAACATCCTTCATGCCTGTTACATTGGAAATTGATTTTTCGTTTTTTCCCTGTGAATTGTTTGTCTCTTTCACTACCATTTTTAGACTGGTCATGACTGTCCACATCTTCTGTTTTAGGTTCATGCAATGGCTCATCTTCATTTGGAGGAATGTTCTCATCAAATGCATAGGTTGTATCAGAAGAGTCAATAGTGATATTTCCTGGATTGATGGCTCGATCTCTACCAAATGTGGTGTCCATTGCATCATAAAGTTCAACAATGAACTTTGTAGGAAGTTTCTTTTCAACCCTCTCATGACTTGTCATAGTCCAGTAACTGTCATGCCCAAATGGAATATTATGTTCATAGTCTCTAATTTTTTTGTAATCAGGCTGAATATGCTCCCAACGATCTCGACACTGGTTTGTTGTGCGAGGAACACCATGAGCAGAGCAATATTCTTGAATAATTTTCCACTTTTCGGTGGAATTTAATGCTCTTCTCATTGCACCACCACTTGACTGTGTTTCTCTCTCAATTCTTTTACCTTCGATTAGAACCATTGTGTTTGCAATGCTCCAATGAACTCTATTTTTTGCTTGAGGAGTTACATGAAACTGATTTTATATGACTTCTACTTCATTGGTTTGAGTTTCCTTTTCAATTGTCACTTCTTCTGTGACCACTTCTTCATTGAGCCCTTGTGTACTAGGAACAAACTCTGGGAAGTAGTTATCATTAGAGAAGAACAAGTTTTCACCTACATTGTCTTGTGAAAGTAATGAAGTGAAATTTACAAAACCACGTTGAGGAATTGGACGGTATGTAGTATTATCCATGAAAAGGAATAAGTGGTTGGTACCTACATTAAAACAACAAAATGCACAATATGGTTTTGTGTCAGTTATACGAATCCAAAATTTTAAACAAACAAATTCTATTAATAAGTTTATAGGTCTATTAACTATATTGCCTTTTTCCTATTAAATCATTGCCTTTGCTCTCTTTTAAACTGATTTGAGCTTATATTAAAATCTTATAAACATACTATCATAAACAATGATGGCTAATATATATTTATTCTATATTTTACGAAATACTTCAATATTTGAAAAAAAAATCTTCTTAATTATAATCAAAATTAAATCTATTGTTCTGGTTTTGAAAGGTCTTGAAATCTTTAAATCAAAAATCACAATGTAATTTTCAAATTCAACAAAAAATGACAACATGAATTAAAAATTACAAACAACCAAAAAAAAAACATCCCAGAAGATATAAAAGAACCAAAAGTTCAAGATTACACCTATTGAAATAGTAAAAACTATTATCTGTCACTTAATCTAACATTCAATAACGATCCTGAGTATTACTTATTGAGATATGCATGATCAATCTTTTTTTTATTTGTTGTCCTTTCCATCAATACATTTTTGATAGCACTGTAGCTAAAATTTAAGAGTCATGCATTCTAGTGTTGCCATTCTTTGGATTGCAAGGCTTTGTTATTTCAGATTGGCAAAGAATTTACATAATAACTACCTCGGTTGGTGCTAATTATTCTCTTTCTGTCTTAGGTGTAGGTGCAGGAATTGACCTGGTACTGCAATTTTCTCTTGCTTTGTTATTAAAAAGGTGCTTTTCTCTCTTAGCCAAACCTTTGGATTACTACTGCTAGAAATTATAGGGTACCCTTGTAGTGAACATTGGGTATAATTAAAGGTTAATTTATGGTGGAAATTTTATTATAATATTTATGGGGCATCCACATATACCTGATTTTTCTCTTTACAAATCTGTTTGGCAGGTAATGGTTCCCTTCAATTTTACAGAATTCATTAATGATCTTACCAAGTCATGCATCTTGTCTCTGCTTCTATTTTTAACCCAGTATTCTTTTTCAATAGCATTTATACCATTTTTTATACAGAACTTCATTAGCAACGTAATATGGATATAAATTTTAATTCATTAGCAAGGTAATATGGATATAAATTTCAATTCATTAGCAATCTCTGAATGATAAATGGATTCAATGAATGTCATTAATTATTGTGATTTTTTTGATTTTTTTGTATCAATAGCCTTTAGCAACACTTCAATTGCCTTTTAAAACCATTGCATCTTATTGCTATAGCTCACATGCATCATGTCTCTGCTTTTGTTTTTCATCCAGTATTGTTTTTCAATAGCATTTATACCAATTTTAAACAGAACTCCTGATTGAGTATCCTATTAATCAAATCTAAGATTAAAAACTTTGAAGGTCTGAAAGTTGCAAATTTCCTAGTCCCTTGTTTATTGCAATAATCCATAACTTTCAGGTCAGCATGTTCCATTTCTGATAGGAATCTATATGCGGGCATATTTGACTATTAAAGTCTATTCAATCCCTACTCCATTTTTTAATTTAACACATATTCTGGACCTTTTGATAATAGAATTGAAAAGATATATCAAAATCAAAATAATATTTGATTCTTTTCTCTAAAAATAGAATTTACTTCTCTAAGCAGTAAATGTTAATATTATTTTAGTGTAGATTTTTGGTTGGTATTGTTGGGTCTGAGCTCCAGTTGTTTATCTCACTTTCAAAACCAAATGAAGACATGACTTCTCTAAGCAGTAAATTAATCTCAGAAATGCAAGGAAGTGAGTAAACAACCACACAATTGAAGACAACAGAGATTTACCATGGAGAACCCAAACTTCATGGAAAACGTAATCACAATCTCTGATGGAAATACAAGTAACGGATCTGAATCAAAATAATATTGTTAAAGGATGACAATATTGCAGAGTACGGAAATATAAATCATGCTATAGTGGTTAACATACCTCAATTGATTAGTATAAAACGTAGCTTTTAGAAACCTGTATTCAGAAGGAGAGCAGCGTCAAAATGAAAATATAATAATTTTGAGCAAAGAAAATGTATTAACAAAACTTTGTGCGGGAAGGAAAAAATTGGAGGGAAAAAACTAACTAATATAAAAAAGAGGGAAAATAATAATGTGGTGCCAGATGTCATATTATTTCTATTTCCAGCAGCTGCTTATTTCCAGCCCCTCAAAATTTTGCAAAGCCTATTCACAATTTTTAAGCAGTGCTGCTTCACAAAAATAGGATAAGATTCCAAATTATCCAAATTTCATTAATACAAAATTTTCATGGGGACACTTACTGCATGGTTCCATTGGGGGGCTTGGGCTTCTATTTTCATGGAGCAAGAGGTCCCATGGGAAAAAAAAATTTGTGCTACGGGATTAATTGGAATCTTTTCTAGAAAAATAGGAGCCCCTACAGTATAGGAATGAATATTTCAGCTGGTGAAATTGGGGTGGGGCTAGAAATTGCCCCTACAACTTAGGCGTTTTTTATGCCACTTGCTCTCATCTAAAATTTTAAATTCTTATTAGAAAATAAAAATGAGAGAATTTTCATTTATTTATTATTTTTTTATCAAAGCACTACAATTCATTCCTTAAATTTTGGAGCTTAAAATTTTAAGCAAAATTGCAAGATTAAATCCATGGGACCAAGAACTTTAAAATATTCCTAAAAAAGCTAAGCAGCATACGCTGAGATTTTTAAGGAAGCCCCCCTCCATGGGACCGCACCCTTAACTGCTTAAATTTAAGCAGAAATGCTTAATTTTAAGGAGAAATTTGAGTTAAGCAACAGCATGGGGAAAGGGGGTAAATGTTCATTTTATTGGAAAAACTGCTAAAGTTTCACGCGCCAAACCCTACCACCATTTTCCCTGTGCAAATCCTCCATTTCCCATGGCTAAATCTGCAGAAACTCAGGTGCCCAGATCTTCTGCTGTTGGGACCTAGGCTACGCTAAACCCACGTGGGTCAGCCATGAAAAAAAAGGCACGGGATAAAGGAAAAATGGATGTTCCCGAGACTGCTGCTCAGAAAGAGTCTGCTCATGCCCAACCTATTTTTGTCGCCTTGCAAATGGTCAAAAGCATTTCTGATTCTATTGCAGCTGCGTCCCAGACTCCAAGCCCTAACTCGCCTAACAGACAAGAGGATGAGACAATGCGCCCAGAAATCAACATCAGCCAGATACCTCAATCTCAAGACAACTCAGGAGGTATGCCTGTAACATTTGAGTTTCCAGATGATATTTTAGACGTTATAGAAGATTACAGAGCCAGATCTATCATTTTTTTTAATTTTTTTTTTTGAAAGGCATTTCCATGGAACAAGAATTTTACAAATGGACTCGCACAAACTGGGAACAAAAGGGATGGTTTATAGAATCCTTTCGGGGCTTAGGTAGGGGTTATGTTGCCTGCACGTTTGTGGACCCAGATCATGCTAAAGATGCTCTCCATTATGGATCCTGGATAATATGAGGCCAGATCTGCTATTTACAACCCTGGGATATTGACTTTCATCCAGAAGGGATCTCAAAATCTAAATATCATATGTGGATGGAACTGCCTCTGCTTAACCTTGCCTTTCGTCCTTTTCTCCACAATATAGCTGCTCAATTGGGAAGGGTAATTTGGTGCAAACCCAATACTAATAAATGGGCTAGCCTCAAAGTGCACCCTAGAGTTTGTGTCGAGATGGATTTAACCCAGCCTCTTCCCAATTCCATCAAGTTAATAGGCCATGGCTTTGAGTTCTCGCAATGTATCACTTACCTTAACTAATCCAATGCCTGTTTCTATTGTCGTAAAGAGGGCCACCTTATCCGAGACTGCCCCTTTCGTAAACTTTGTCCCTCGTCAAGCTCTGTTTCTGAGCCTCAGCGTTCCATCCCCCCACCTATTGTGCCTTTGAATGCACCCCCCCCTCCTCCCTACCCCTTCGAAGCTGCACCACCCTGAACCCTCGCTTAATCCTGAAATCCCTCCTCACTCTTCCCTCTTTCAAGGAAATTCTTCTTTCAAGGAAGTTCTTAAAGCTGATAAAAGACTTCCCAAAAAGCGTAAAGAACTAGCCACTTCATCCCTCTCACTCTCAGCCGCTTGCTGAATCTCCGCCTCAGCGCCCTTGAAAACTCCCACTACTAGTCTAGTGAGTTCTTCTCAGTGAAACAACCCTACGAGAACTCCCCTCTCTAGCCCTGTGAGATCTCGAGATCGATCGCCTTCTAGGGGAGGTCCCTCTCAGATGTCTCCCTAGAGCCTCATGCCATAGCCACAGATAATCAATTTAATACTCTCTTCTTAGACGAGGAAATTCCCAACTCTCAATGAACTGTAATATTCAGTCATGGAATGTAAGGGGAATGTCAATCCCATCTCAAAAATATCAAGTCAAGCAATCTGTCATAGATAACCGAACTGATGTCTTAATGTTGCAAAAAGTGAAAGTTAGCCAAACTCATCTTGATGCTGCACTTGCTATTATTTGGAAAGAGACTCAGTTTTTCCGTACTAACCATTTTGAGGGGTCTGGAGGTGTTGTTTTGGGTCTTGCCCCTTGGTTGGCTAAATCGATTGTTGCCTTTGGATTTGACCCAAATAATTGTTGTGTTTGGGCTACCACCATAGTTCAAGGCAACTTGTTGGGATTTTGTTCTATTTATGTCCCCAATTCCTCCTCCAAAAGAGCAGCTTTGTGGGATTGGTTATGTATTAATTTACCTTCTGTGGAGTGGGTTCTTGGGGGCGATTTCAATATGGTGGAGTTCCCAGTTGATTGGAGTTGGGACAACGACCCTCGGTTGCCTCAACTCAAGTTTGAAGCTTGGACTCTAGCTCGAAATTCCTTAGGCATTCATGATCCTATCATGGGAAAAAAGGATTCCCATAGATCTCATTGGTTCACTTGGAGCAATTGTCGGGAAGGGTTTTTTCGGAAACTATGCTATTTGGACAGATTTTATATTTCACCCAATCTACCTATCCTCCATTCGTCTTCAGGTCATTTAGTCCATCTTGACTTAGCTACCAATCTTTCAGATCACCAGCCCATTTTTACCACCCTTTCTCTCAATTGTGTTGAATCCATCCCCAATGACTTATCGTACAAGCTTAACATTTCTCATCTTCAAAATCAGGCTTGTATTGATGGCCTTGTAGCAATTTGGAAGTTTGAACCTAAACCCCAGAATGGTAGATGGATTAGTTGGTGGGAAATAACTATCACTCGCTGCACTTTCTTTCTTCGAGACTTCTGCAGGAGAGCTACGGCTAAACGTAGAAGAATTGAGAAATCCCTTAAAGGGTAGTTGGTTCAAGATAGAAAACACTTGGACAGCAATCCACACTATATCCCTTTACAACAAAAAGTGGCTTACACTGAACATCTCCTTTGTAAACTTGATGCTTATAAGGGTAGAGGTGCTTAGTTAAGGTCTCGTTTACATTGGATGAAAGAGGGGGATAAGAGTACTAAGTTTTTTTTTTCAATTTCTGCAACATAAACACAAAAAGGAGCACATTTCTGTGATTAAAACTGAGGAAGGTTTGCTGCAAACTAGCCAAGAAAATATTATGAAAATTTTTTATGATCATTTTAAGCAGTTGTTTACTGATGATACCAAGAATGATCCTCTAATTCCCATCCTGGAAGACACTCTAGCTAGCTTTATTCCCTGCAAAATCCAACAAGACTACAATAAACTTCTCAATCATTACCTTTCTTTGGAGGAGATAGATGAAGCCTTGTATAATCTGGCTTTAGAGAAGAGTCTTGGGCTGGACGACCTTCTTGTGGAGTTTTACCGTGCTCTTTGGCCCCATATTAGAGAAGACTTTTACAATTTGTATCTAGAGGGTATAGAAACTGGGTCTCTTGGAGCTTTCATTAACCAAGGACTGATCAAGCTTATTCCCAAAGGAAAACATGAGGACTCTGTGAATGGTTGGCGTCCAATCACGCTTCTCAACACTTCATACACGATTATAGCCAAAGCTTTAGCCAAAAGAATTAAACCCATTGCACAAGAAATTGTAAGACCAAAACAAACTGGTTTTTTAGGGTGCAGATTTAATCCTTGCTTGGGAATCTTCAGAATGGGCTCGTCAAACTACTCAAGATGCTTTGATTCTCAAACTTGATTTTGATAAAGCCATTCATCCTCAAAATGCTCCAATGGTTGGGATTTGGACCTAACTTTTGTGCTCATGTCCGAATGTTATTCGTAGATGCTAGTGCAAAAGTGGCTATTAACAGAGCCCTATCCCCCCAATCCCCCCTCCAAAAGTCCATTTGTCATGGCTGCCCTCTTGCCCCTTTTCTTTATGTGCTCACTGCTGATGCCCTTGGTTACCTCCTCCGGCATGTTGATGTTATAGCTACGGGCTCCATACTTCCTGCGATTTATTTAATAAACAATAAATGAAATATAGCTGTTGGCTATTTATTTATTGGTGACAACTTGTGAAGAGGCGCTTCACTTAAATATCAAATAACATTTTTTGTGGCCGACTTCATCTTAATATTCACCACCTTTTGTGTGAGACACAACCTTTCATTGGAGGCCGACCTTTCATCTTTGAAGGGACGCGTTTATTGGTAACTATCTCATCGATTTGTATATAAGGGAGGCATTGTTCATTCCTATCACCATCCATTCTATTCATTCAAGCAAAGTGTGAATTCCTACAGCAAGAGTTCGATATTGCAGATCAAAGTTATTCTTCAAGAAGATTGTTATCATCATTCAAGGAGTTCGATATTATTTCTTGTGAATTTGCATCAAGTGTGGTGCTGTTAATTCGGCCTTGTGATTGGCCTCTTTGTAAAGCAAATTGATGTTCATTATTCAATATATAAGAGATATATTGTTGCTGGGTTTTTCTCCCTCAAGTTGGAGGGTTTTCCCAGGGTATATGCTGTGTCAAATTGTTTAAAATTGTTCTATATCTGCTTATTTAATTTCTGATCCTAAAACTAACATGGTATCATAGTGGGTTTAAGCAAGATCATGATCAGATTTATATAAGCAAGATCGTGATCAGATTTATATAAGCAGCATTATCTTCCTCTCTTATTCTCATCTTAGTGTGTCTATCTTATCTTCGAAAATGGTGAACGGTCTCAAGGTTGAAGATAGACTTGAAGGTGCCTCTAACTTCACCTCTTGGAAGTTTAGAGTTCTTATTGGTTTGGAAGAAAATGGGATTCTCGAGTTCGTGGAGAGCGAAGTACCTGAGCCTTCCGATGAGAATGAAAAGACACAATGGAGGAAGAATGGCACAAAGGCCAAGAAGATATTGATTGATTATGTGAAGGATCACCTTGTGCCTATTATCTCCAAGTTGAAGACAGCGAGAGAGATGTTCAAGACTTTGGAGGGATTGTATGAGATCAATAACAACATCCGAGCTCTTGCATTGAGGCAACAACTACATCACATCAAGATGGCGAAAGGAGATTCAATCATCTCCTTCTTTATGAAGATCACTGAGATGAAGGATCAACTCTATGCCATTTGAGACATAATTGATCATCGAGACTTAGTCATGTTGGCGCTTAACAGTCTTCCTCAATCTTGGAAGCCTTTTATCCAAAGTATAAGTGGAAGATCTAAGCTACCTAAGTTTGATCGTCTTAGGGAAGATTGCATTCAGGAGGAATCAAGGTTGGTAGCAAGGGGTAATGGACAAAGTTCTCACAATGAAGACAAGCATGTTCTTGCTGCTCAAGCTTCAAAGAAGAAAGGAAGAGAAGGGAGAAAAGGTAACTTCAAGAGGAATAGAGACAGGAAATCGGATGCTGCTCCCATTTATAGTGCTTTAGATGTGACAAGTTTGGTTACTATGCTAGAGATTGTGCAACAAGACCAAAGCAGTGTGCTTCTATTGTGAATGTGGATGATGTCTCTCCTTAGAAGGATTCAAGAGATAATTCAAGTGGATTTCTATTTATCTCAGCCCTATCAAGCAATGTTCCAACCGATAGTAGCACATGGTTGATTGATAGTGGCGCTTCCAGACACATTACCGGATTTGGAGAGCATCTTTCAGATTTGGTGGAGAGAGAAACCAACATTCAAGTAATAATTGGAGATGATGCTTGCTATTCAGTGAAGGGTGCTAGAGCCTCCTCTCTTCACCTAGATTCCGGCATCTCTCTTCATTTGAGTGATGTTTTGTTCATACCAGGTATCAAGAGGAACCTTGTATCAATTTCAGCTTTGGAGGACAAAGGATATCAAGTTGCATTTTCTGAGGGAAAAGTTATTGCTTGGCCAAAGAACTCTAGCATCAAGACAACCCGTGTGATTGGTGTTCGGCAAGAGAGTCTTTATAGACTTTCCATTCATCCAATGCAGGCATTGTTGCATTACTCCACTAGTTCAAGTGAGCTTTGGCATAGAAGACTTGCTCACCTCCACTTCAGAGCTCTTCCATCCATGGAGAAGATGGTCACTGGCCTTCCTAAACTCTGTCAGGAGCATGATGGTACTTGTAGAGGATGTGCATTGGGTAAGAATACTAAAGGTCCTTTTCATAGTAGTGAAAATAGATCAAAATGTATTCTAGATCTTGTTCATTCTGATTTGTGTGGTCCAATGTCTGTTGCATCTTTGAGTGGTTTTTGGTATTATGTAATTTTCATTGATGACTACTCTAGAAAGACTTGGATTTATTTCTTAAAGACTAAAGAATCTGATGAAGTACTTGAGAAATTCAAAGAATTTAAGGCTCAAGTAGAGAATTTGTCCGAAAAGAGAATCAAAGTTTTGAGATTTGACAACGGAGGAGAATACACCTCTGGAGGCTTCTGTAACTTTTGTATTGAGGTGAGGATTAAGAGGGAGTTTTGTGTTCCTTACAATCCACAACAAAACAGAGTTGCAGAAAGGAAGAATAGATCCATTGTTGAGGCAACTAAAGTTATGATCCATGATCAAGACTTGCAAACCTTCCTTTGGGTAGAAGCATCTAGAACTGTAGTGTATGTTTAGAATCGAAGCCCTCATCGTATTTTGGAGAATATGACTCTTGAAGAAGCCTTCATAGGTGTGAAGCCTGAGGTTAGTCACTTGAGAATCTTTGGTTGTCCTGTTTATATTCATGTGCCTAAAGATAAGAGGACTAAGTTAGAACCATCTGGAAAGAAAGGAATATTTGTGGGCTACAGTGAATCCTCAAAATCCTACAAGATTTACATTCCAGGACAGAAACAAATAGAGATTAGTAGAGATGTCACTTTTGAAGAAGATGTTGCATTCAAAAGATCTAAAGGTTCATACATGGAGATAGATAATGAAGACCAGGAGACTCCTCAGGACATGGATGTTGATCATACTCCTGAGATTCAGAGGGAGTCTACTGAACCAGAAGAGGATATTGATCCAGTTGAGCCTTTGGAACCAATTGATGGGCCAAGAGATATTGTCATAGGTCGAAACAGACTTCTATAGGCTAGGAAAACTATGCAAGAGGCAAAAAAGTTTGCAGCACCTAGAGGCACATTCAGAGAAAGCAAAAGACCATAGAAGTTCCAAGCTATGTTGCATTAATGAGTCATATCATTGAATCTGAGCCTTCCAGTGTTGAGGAAGCATCAAGTCAACAAGTATGGAGAGATGCTATGGCTAAAGAATATCAATCTATCATTAAGAATGATGTTTGGGATATTGTACCTAGACTTGAAGGGAAATCAGTTGTATCTTCTAAATGGCTTTTCAAGGTCAAGCATGCAGCTGATGGAAGCATTGAGAAGTACAAAGCTAGATTTGTGGCTAGAGGATTCCCTCAGAAAGAGGGAATAGATTATGAAGAAACCTTTGCTCCGGTTGCTCGTTATACATCCATCAAGACTATTATTGCTATTGCAGCAGCTAAGGGATGGAAGCTACATCAGATGGATGTGAAGACAACATTCCTTAATGATGTAATTGAAGAAGAAGTATACATTGAGCAACTTGATGGCTTTGAGATTCATGGGAAGGAGTCTCATGTTTGTAAATTGAAGAAGGCTTTGTATGGCCTTAAGCAAGCTCCTCATGCTTGGTATGCGAGGATTGATTGATACTTGATGAGCTTGGGCTTCTCCAAGAATGATGCTGATTCAAATCTTTACTTCAAGGTAGTCAATCACGAGGTATTAATCTTGGTTCTTTATGTTGATGATCTATTTCATACTAGAGCAGAATATCTCATTATCAAATGCAAGGAGTTAGCTTTTGAATTTGAGATGAAGGATCTAGGATATATGCATTACTTCCTAGGATTGGAAGTGTGGCAGAGACCCAATGAGATCATTTTGAGTCAAGGGAAATATACTATAGACATCTTGAAGAGATTTGGGATGATGGATTGCAAATCCATGTCTACACCAATGGAAACCAATTTGAAGAAGTAAAGTGAGTTTGCAGCTAGTTCAGATCTAGTAGATCCCAATATGTACAGGCAGTTGATTGGATCATTGATGTATCTAGTCAATACTAGACCAGATATTTGCTATGCAGTGAGTGCACTTAGTTAGTTCATGTGTGAACTAAGGCAAATTCATCTAGTTGTAGCTAAGCATATCTTGAGATACTTGTGTGGCACAGTTGGATATGGCTTGAAATATACTTCCAGTGTAGACCTAAAACTCCAAGGACATTTTGATTTTGATTGGGTAGGGAGTGTAGCTGATCAGAAGAGCACCTCTGGTTGTTGCTTTAGCTTGGGGTTTGCGATGATTTCTTGGTGTAGTTGGAAGTAGTCTTCAGTGGCACTAAGCACTGCAAAGGCCGAGTATATTGCAGCATGTGTAGCAGCTCGAGAAGCAGTGTCACTTCAAAAGCTCCTTGGAGGATTGTTTGGACAATCATTGGAGCCGACTGTTATTCATTGTGACAATCAAAGCTGTGTGAAGCTATCTGTCAATCCAGTGTTTCATAACAGAACAAAACATGTTGAGATCAAATACCACTACATCAGAGATATGGTATTGAGGAAAGCTATTCAGTTGAGATATATTTGCACTGATGATCAGACGATTGATATTCTCACCAAGCCTCTCTCCAGAGTGAAGTTTGTGCACTTTTGAGACAAGCTTGGAGTTGTGGAGAACGAAGCCCTTGCTGAGAGGGAGACTCAACATTAGTGATCTTTTGAGATTTGCTTAATGCATCTTTCTCTGTGATAGAGAAATTTGAGGTGAAAGCCCTTGTTTCCACCCTCTAGGAGTAGCCATGGTGGATGCCATGTTGAGAGACTCCATGACAACATCACGTTGAGAAACTCTGTGATGATTCCCTTGTACTTGTGTTTTTCCACCCTCTGGGAGTAGCCATGGTGGACATCATGTTGAGAGACTCCATGATGACATCACGTTGAGTGACTCCGTGATGGGCACTTGTGCACATGTTCTTTTTCCATACATGGGAGTAGCCATGGTGGATGATATCACGTTGAGTGACTCCGTGATGAGCTCTTTTCCACAAATGGGTGTAGCCATTGTGGGTGTCATGTTGAGAGACTCCATGACATTGGACATCTGGAAGTATTCCTCCCTAGCTAAGAGGGAGTGTTGATGTTATAGCTGCAGGCTCCATACTTCCTGCGATTTATTTAATAAACAATAAATGAAATATAGCTGTTGGCTATTTATTTATTGGTGATGACTTGTGAAGAGGCGCTTCACTTAAATATCAAATAACATTTTTTGTGGCCGACTTCATCTTAATATTTGCCACCTTTTGTGTGAGACACAACCTTTCATTGGAGGCCGACCTTTCATCTATGAAGGGACACATTTATTGGTAACTATCTCATCGATTTGTATATAAGGGAGGCGCTGTTCATTTCTATCACCATCCATTCTATTCATTCAAGCAAAGTGCGAATTCCTATAGCAAGAGTTCGATATTGCAAATCGAAGTTATTCTTCAAGAAGATTGTTCACCATTCAAGGAGTTTGATATTATTTCTTGTGAGTTTGCATCAAGTGTGGTGCTGTTAATTCAGCCTTGTGATTGGCCTCTTTGTAAAGCAAATTGCTGTTCATTATTCAATATATAAGAGATATATTGTTGCTGGGTTTTTCTCCCTCAAGTTGGAGGGTTTTTCCAGGGTATATGCTGTGTCAAATTGTTTAAAATTGTTCTATATCTGCTTATTTAATTTCTGATCCTAAAACTAACACAGCATGCCCATTCAAACTCTCTTATTCATGGAATCTCTCTTCCTAGTAACAATATGGCTCTTAACTCTCACTTCGCTGATGATAGTATGATATTCATTCGAAATTCGGCCAAAGACATCAATAACTTACTTGATATCCTTGACATTTTCTGTAATGTTTTGGGCTCTAAATTAGCAATGCACAAAACTGAATTTTGGATGATTAGTCCCAACCCCCACCTGCCATGGATTCCCAAAGAATGGAAAGAGATCAAACATGGTAACATTACTCAGTATTTGGGCATCCCCTTCGGGCTAGGAGTGTCCTTGAAAGACATGTGGAGATGGTTTTTTAACAAATTTAAAACCAAACTTTTAGCTTGGACAAACAGATTTCTTTCAATGGCTGGGCATATACAGGTGGCTAACAAAGTCCTCTTGGCTAGTCATGTCTATACCTCCTCTTGCTGGTTGCCTTCCAAAGCCCGCTATAATTAACTTACTCAGCTCATTCGCAACTTTATTTGGTCAAAATGGGGAAATAAAAAAGGTACACCAACCACTTCTTGGTCTCATTGTATTCTTCCTAAGGAAAAGGGTGAATTGGGAATCCATTTACTCAAGGTATATGTCTTTCAGCCAAAGGCATAATGCATGGAGGTTGGAAGTTTTCAAAGACCTGTCAGCTTCACTATGTTGCAGACCTTTCACGATTATCCTCTCCTCTTGACAGGTGCACTGATTAACTCTCAGTCCCCTTGTATATTGGCTTGCATATTTGTTGATCTGTGCATTATCGTTTGCCTTTCTTGGATACTTAATCTTCTTCCAGTAGGTATTTTTGTTAATATTGTGCTCAAGAATTTGGCAGCCACAACAGTCCTGTTGAATAGGAATGTTCACCAGTGGCATGCATTTTAGCTTAGTTTTAGTTTGTCTTTCAATCTAGACAAAGTTAAATACCATCAACAATGAATACACTGTCCTCTTGCAAGATGTAGGACTCTTAGTTTTAGATGTATCAAAACAAAGAAAGCAACAAGAAAGGTTATGCAAAAGGGTAGAGAATGCTACAGGTTTGTTTTGAGAAGATAGTAAAAGGGTAGTACCATCAAGAGTTTTGGAAAGATCTCTATGAGAAATAACTGAAACTTTTGCAAAGAACATGGCTTCAAAGTATGTCGAAATTAACCATTCCTTCTTGGCTGAGCACCATGGTTACACAGAAAATACATTCCATTAACATCAGGATGATCAATCACAGGCTCAAAATAATCCTTTTTCTTGACAACTGTGAAGTAACCAGTGAGGGCAGTTGATTTTAAAGGACAGTCAATAGCAATTTATCCAAGACAACCACTATATACAGAAGGCTGTCTATATGTCAGATATGGATAGGCTGCCTGTTGAAATTCTTAAGAAATTTTGTCTTGTCTCTACCTGTGAGGTTGAGAGAACAACCCTAGCTTGAAGAATGGATATATGGAGAAAATTATAGAGCTTATCCACCACATTCTTAGGTTTTCAGTTAGGAAGGATTTTTGCAAAATGTGATGGAGGGCGAAGCATGAAGGTCCATTGAAAAAATGGACAGAGGACAAAATGTGAGGGCAGTCATTACAAGATAGCATGACTTAAAGGAAGAGTATGCTGTTGAATAAAGTGATAAGCAGTAATAGAGCCATGTGATTTGTACTCCTCATGAGTGGTGAAATATACGGTCCCAAAAAAAGAAAATGGCAATCAAAAGGGTCTGCTTAGGGTTCTTGATAGGTGATAAGTATAGAGAAGGATGCACAGTGGATGAAACAAGAAAGATAAGAAGACTGGTTTTGGACAGTAACATGAATCTTAGCAATGGGAATCATGAAAGCTTTAAGAAGACAACCATCATCATCTGAGAACAAAATGACAGTAACAAAGGACAGTCACAACAGCTAGTGAGCATATTGTTCAAGAGGACGAGGCAAATACAAAGGGCCATTTGTAGGTGTTACTTGACAGTGAACTAAGAAGACTCTTAGGACAGGTTTGAGACAATGAGAAGAATGATCTGTATGTGAAGAGTGTTCAAAGAACTGTCACATGTGTAATGCTAGGAACAAATACAATCCAAAACTATAGATTTCATGTACTCATAGCTATAACTGTCATGTCAATATCTCAAGACATATATAGCAGAGCCATAACAATGATGGAGTCAATAGTATGGAGGAAAGAACAGTGACAAGTCTCATGTCAAGGTATTCAAGAAGGGGCACAATCATGTGTTTACTACAAACGGCAGTCTTTACATAAAAGAGAGAAAGTGGGAAAGCTAATGATAGAGCCAGTTTCAGGAGGCTATTAGACTTAGTGATGGCAGTGTAATGAACGAAAAGAACAAGTATGTGATTGAAAGGAGGTCCACCAGAATACAACAGTTAGAGGTTTTCCAGAGGGCAGTTCATGAAGTCAAGTGAGCAGCATTCAAGATAGTAGCATGAACATAAAACAGCCTTTTAATTGACAGTGACTGATAAAATTGTGAAGGAAAATAAACAGTAGACAAATGTCAAGAGATAATGGATAATTTCAACATTGGAAAGAGCAGTATAGTCATCCTTTTAATTGGATAAGACATGATAGTTTTGAGGACCTCAAATTAGAAAACTTATAAGCATACAAGAGGTCTGTTTTTGGTAAACTATGTTTAAAGATCTAGAGCAGGGTATGGATGCCATGTGCCTGTGAACTGGAAAAAAGTGAGGACAGTCTTTGCTACTATTTGATAGTCTTTTTTAAAAGAGGTTACAGTTATGAGATTGCACACCAATTGCTTGACCAGATGCCTGAAAGAAATGTAGTTTCATGGAGCACGATTATTGTTGGTTATGGATTGCATGGGCTGATGACAGAGGTCACATAGGAGCGGTGTTATACATTCATAGAATATATTTTTCTTCTAGTCAACTCTGACTATGTGAAAGTTGCAGATGATCTCGGTGAATCTATGGACCCTGTGGAAGTTGCATGCTTACAGATATCTGCATCCTTTTGGAATCAAAGGAAACAACAAAGAGAAAAAGTAAGACAGTCATCTCTAGTGGAGTAGGACAGTCAAAAGATCAAAGTGAGATGACGTTGAGCACACTAGTCTTCAGAGTAACAGTGGACAGCACCATAATCATGATCAAATCTTTAAAAAAAAGACAGATATGATAGAGTTGAAGAGTAGACCACTATGCAACTCTAGGAATGAGAATTATGAGCTATGAAAAGGGGTGTAACAGTCCTGTAGGTAGCTGAGAAATACAGTGCCAACATGACAAAACGAAAGATGGCAGTGAAGTTAAAACTTGGTGAAGTTTAATACAGGGGATAGTACGAGCATGATGGTATAAGATCAAGTAAATGACAGTGGTTCGTGTGACCTTCAGGGACTATGAGAAATGTTTGACAGTGTTCTGAGGTGCCTGTAGAATGTATGACAGCCACAGTGGTCAAGGCACAAATCATCATAAGACTGTGTTCTATAAAAGGGACATTGGAAGAAATGAACTTCAAAGACAACAAAATAGCAATGGGAAAAGGACAGTTGAGAAAGTGTAACAACCTGCAAAAGAGGCCTGTTCTCATCATTCCTAGAATGGGATTGATTATATGAACCGTGAATATCAGAAGTATGATCCTGTACATAAATGATGATGAGGAGATTTTGTCTAGTCTAGTTCAAATGTTTCAGAATATGGTTGTTTCAAAAGTTTAACATAAAATGTATAGTTCAAGCATAACAAGGACACTGTTGTGATCAAAAGCTAATGATAACAGCAATATCAAAAGGGCAGGAACTACGATGTTAAGAAGTCATAAAATTGACAAAGGGGGTCATAAATGAATAAACTAAGTGGCAACATCAACTCTAAAACTTTTCCTACACCCTCTTGCAAGCTTTGACCATTTCAAACCTTCCTCACACATGCCCAATAAACATGTTTGTGGGAAATTACATCAGTTGATGAGTTGGACAACCGTTGATGGGTTGGACAACCGTTGAGAACATGTAGGAGGCAGCTTGGATGACCTGTAGCAGCAGTTCCAGATATCTAGTAGCATTTGCAAGCATATAGGATTTGACAAAGCTTGTCAAGTCAGGGTTTTCCTTCTACCTATGCCTAAGTGGAGCTTTTGGTGGAGTCAAACAAGGAGTGGACAGTTTCAAGCACTCAGAAAGTTACAACAGCAGTAAGCACAGTCATAAAGGGTCATTTAATTGTCATTGGATGCTGTCCTACTTTTCCTCCAGTGTAGGGTAGACAAAAAGAAGGCTTACTTTCATTTGAATCAGTTCTTTTCACTTTGATGCAGCATTGTAAACTTGGGTAAAGTTTCTTTCGGGTCATTTTTGATATTGTAACTCAGATTTTCAGTCTTGAGACTGAAAATAAACACTTTGTAACACAGTTATCAAGCAAAAGACACATGTTTTCAGATTATGTATTGTTGTAAACACATCTTCTATCAATAAAATGAGCATTTTGGCCTTCAAAGTTTCTGTCTTGGTTGTATGTGTGAGGTAATTGATGGCATTTTTTGTGATTTTTATGTGCAAATCTTTGAATGAATGTCCTGCTTCCATCATTTTCATGCAGAAAAGATATATTTGTGTAGGTTATTGTTTGTGTCATAGTTCAAACAGGTGTCAGTTGTGAAGAAAAACACACTTTCTTCCTTCTAGAACTGCAAGAAAACACAGACCTTTCAATGAAATACTTATATACAGATATGTCAAAAACTTATGTTGTGCATAAGCAGCTGAAAAATTGATTAGTTGTATGTCAAAACTGCAGTCCAAAGCCTAAGAAAAACACATTTTTGGTGAATCACCTTAGTAGTAGATTCTTTTCAAGCAATTCTTTCTACCTTTTTCATCAGTAGCAGCATTAGTTTAGTTAATCTAGGTGAGTACCAAGGGAACCAGTCCTCTTTGGAGGTTCTCTTCCGTCATAGGTGACCCACAAACCTGGAAGAGATCCAATGTTTCACCAGTAGGCTGAGTTTTGCAACTCAGCAAGGGTGCGATATTTGGTGATAACAAGCTGAATCACATTATAATCATCTAATAGGATCCAACATCAAATAAAAATATAATTATGATACTTATATTGAAATCCATAAAATAAAACATTATGATACTTATAAATATAAAGCATAACACGTGCATCTCAATGAGTACAAAAACAATGAAATATATCAAGTCCTCACAATGAACTTGGCACAGTAGCATAAATGCATCAATATGCAACCTAAACACCAACAATAGACATGTTGAGGAATACCATCTTGATCATGCGGGTAGTCCACACACACCACATAACACTCAAGACAACAAGCACAAACACGGCCTATACATCCCTTGATACATAGTTGAAAAGAATGTCAAAACCAATACATCTCAAAGTGACAAATGGGAGGGAATTACATGTAATATTTCTCTACATCATAACTCATATAGGTAGAGATTTTATTTTATCATAATTGTGATTTTTTTCGAGTAGTAGCTTATGTTTGAGACATTTATGTTCTTTCGCAGCCATTACTAATCTAACACTAGTCAGATTCTGAAGTGGTATATTTGTTGATTCTCAACACCTAAATTTTTAAAATTTCCATCATTTCTCCTCTTAAAAAACTTTCCCCAGTTGAATTCCCTGTACTTGGAAGGATTCTCTCCACTCACGAACTCTTCGAGAGGTTTCATCATCACATAGTGGGAAGGTGTAAGGAAAAATGGAATGGAGAGGCGTCTTTGGATTTCATTAACCACCACTGTATGTTCTATGCTCTCATACTTGCCATTAGTCCACAACTGCTATGTCATTCAAGAAATTAATTTAGTACCGAATATTGCAAGAAATACTTAACAGTATGCAGGCCTATGGCTTATATTATAGTTCCATAAATGACCTATCAATTTTCAATCATGTTACATGTTTGAATGAAAGGGCATCGATGTATGTGTTGTATATATAATTAATGAGTTGAAATCATAGCCTAAGTTTCAGTCACAACCTAACTCCCCTAATAGTTTAGAAAATATAAGAAATGATTACCTGAATGCAATCTCCAACATTAACAATGAAAGAGTTGGGTAATGGTTGAACCAGGAGCCATTGACCATTATCCTTGCGTTTCACTTGCAATCCACCTACCTCATCTGGGTAAAGAAGGGTAATAGCGCCGCCATCCTTGTGGCCACCCAAGCCCAATGCTAGCTCAGGGGCTGGGCACTCAGGGTAATAATTTAGTTGCACATTGCTTATATCATCTTTAAAATATTCATTTAGACGATTATTGGGTAAGCCAAGGCTTTGTGCTATTAACTGTAGCAACCTAAATGACAGCTCCCTTGCAGCCGCTGCATAGACCATGGAAGCTTCTCTGTAACATTTTTCGAAAAATAGAGATCGAATATAGAGTTATGAAGCTTGTAACTGTATTGGTAACAATGTTGAAAAATAAATAAAGAATGGCCCTATGCAAATATTAGCTCAAATAGAGCTTTACAAGGAGAAAGAATAATGAAGGAAAAGAATTAAAAGAAACATCACCTTTTGAAAACTCACGCCATTATAATCTCTCTTGCTAAGGGATTTTTGTGAACACTTATGCCCTTATGAACTTACTTTTTACTATTATTTTAGTTACAAGAAATTGATTCTATTCAATTAAAATAATATATTATTTTATGTGAGTCAAATGTTTTTATTAAGTATATGTTAAAAAATAATTTTCACGATTTATTTGGGATAAAAAAAATTATTTGCAATTAATATTTGTTAAAAATAATTATTTGATAGATAATTTATATTAAAAAATTTCATTTATTTTTCATGGTTTTCGTCTGGATCACCGTGCCATGATTTATGATCGTTTCATTTAGTTGCTATCAAATCTGTCTCTTTCATAACATGCTTAAACTATCTAACTTTGCTATTCAAATTTCTGTTGGTGGGGATTTATTGAGGGAATAGGTGACATTCCATGATCCTGAAGCTGCACAGAGAGCATATGTTGATCCAGCTCCTATTATGGATGGCAGGACAGCTAATTGCAACTTGGCTTCACTTGTCCGGCCTCGCCCTTCTCCAACTTATGGTAGTTAACTGGTTTACCCTGTTGCGATTTTTATTGGATGAACACTTATGGTTGATTGTAGAATTTCCTAGATTTTGATGGCATGTGCATTCCTGTGTTATGCAATTCCTTATTGTCAATATGAATAGATGCAGTAATTAATTATTATAGCCAAAGAACCTCCATTATTGAAAGCAATTAACATCAAGAATATTTTATTTTGTTGAGTAAATCCTCAGTGGGGTAATGGTCTGCCTTTTAACATTTTGTAGGGTAAATTTGAGCCAAATTCTTCAGAATTGTAAACAAGGATCGGACTTGAATATATCCCATAAGCATTACACCACTACCTCACCATATCTCCACTGGAGCTGTGTGCTGCCTTATTCTAGTGAGTTGCAATTTGAAACAGAGTTAAGTTACAACAAGTGCCCCTTATTGCCATTACACCGCAACCAATTGGACTACTATGGAACATTATTAACACATGTAATTCTAGGATTATTTGTACGAGTGTGGAAATGGTAACAGAAAATAGTTGCAAGAGATCAGAGTTTATAGGCCCAATGAGACATAAGCTATTGTTCTACGCCCTTGTCATCTTCCAAAGTCTAGGGTTTGGGGGTGATGCTTCACTTTATTCTGCAATTATGACAGGGGCAGTTATTACACTTTATTCTGCCACACCAAGAACTAGAAATCAATATGAGGGACCTGGTATTAGTTCCTCTATAGACTCCAGCTTGATGCCAGGCTTCAAGGAGCATGGGGAGCTGCAGGAGACTCCACTCTTCATATTTGTCGGTTATGTATATATACTTGAAACCCCAGAAAACAACAGGAAATTGTAGAGAACGACATGAAGATTATCTATACGTGAGACCAGGTCTTGAAAATATAAAGCCAAATCAGATTACTTTGTAGCTCATGACTGAGAAATACAGTCTCAATCTTTAATTCCTCCTCCTGTATTCTTATGAAAGATGTGAGAAAATTTCAAATAGAAGATGGGTTAACCGTGGAATAGTGTATCTAAATAAGAGGGGGGTTATCAAATGAAGGAGAAAATGAACATGCCAGCAAGGTATAAGCATTAGCAGGAAAAAATGAACATGCAAGCAAAGTATAAGAATTAGCTCCAATTTCTGGAGAATTAACCTAGTTACTGTATGGGGACCTTCCCTTCACTTATGAGAGTGGCAGGTCTTTCATTAAAAGGGACCAAAGGAGTAAAAACTTTATGGAAGAAAAGGGCTAAATGACATTTCTAACAGAAAGGAAATGACAATACATTTTAGTCCACCCATTAACTAAAAACTCCAATGATAACTTGAAGTACCGCACTGAATCCTAAAATAAATGCGTGTTACAGAGACAGTTATTATCTTATGATGACGAGCAATTCTGCAATGTGCTTTACTAACTTGGATTAGAATGGAAAGATATATACCTGAATAGTGTTAATGAGAGGTACTAATATCAATTAGCCTCAAATGGAAACAGAGAGATCCCTCTATCTCATTGGATTTCAAACTCAAGTTTACGACAGAGAATTACTAAAATTAGTCCCTTAAAGTATGAGTTGAAGAAGCCATCTCATGATGTTTCAAGACAGATATGACACCAAAATTATTTGAAAAAAGCATTACTAATTGTGAAGGCACTTGGCATGCATACATTCCAGGACAAATAATCATAATTTCTATTTATAACTGAGAAATGGCATAAAGCCAAATTAAAGGTGGAATCCCATTTTCATTGATCACTATATCTTTATAGCAAAATTATGAGAGCTACCTGTCAGTACTTCAGAACTAACTTCATCAATTATCCTAGACCAAGGCAGCCCTTATTCTTTCTTTTATGTGACAAATTTAAGTTCCTTTACATGTCATACAATTCCCCTTTTTTAATTGCAAGCTTGAAATATAAGATTCTGCAATTTATCCCAAGAATTCCTAATGAGTTGTACATGAATTAGCGTATGTCTAATAGTCTCACAGCTGGTCATGAACACTTTATCTACAGCAACACATTCCACTTTTACTATAGGTTTTGCAAAAAGGGCAGTAATTTCAAATAGTTACTGAAAACTTAAACATTAAGTCAAAGAAGTGCCAATGTTTAGAATGTAGACCCATAAGTGTGATGAGGCAATATTATGGCTCAAGAGATCCCCAAGTGTCTGCAGTTAAACTTTCTCAGTCCTATGGCTGGGATAATGGTCAGAACTTTATATGCACTTTAAAATCAAGTTGTGTGGATATGCTTCTTATTAGAAAGTTAACTGAATTAGATTTGCAATGCATCTGGTAACACTGAAAATTGTCAGCATGTGATGTAGTTATGACACACAATGTGATTGAAAACTTGATAAATCGTCAACTTCTTATAATCTGTCCATCCCCTGATTATTTGTTTCCAATGAATGGCGCTAGATGAGGTGGAAAGTTTTGGATGTACCTGCTATTGATTTGTTGGCATGTTGGTGACATTTGCAATCTCCTTGATCCTTGGACTTCAATTTTTTGGCAATTTGAACAGATTTTTTATTTGTATGAAAGTTGTACTAGTGTTCAGTTGACTTAACTATAAGATTGTGACCCACTCACCAATGCAATGTCAGAACATTGATGGATTTCCCAGACTCCTGAACCTCCTTATGGACTTAAAACAATTTTCGTTACCAGAGGTCTGGGGTTAACTTATAATTTTACATTCAACATTGTGCTTCTACATTTTTTTTAACATTTTCCTGGACTTCCATATCAATGCAACTCACAAGCACTTCGAAATTTGACAAACTATCTCTCAAATTTCCACTTTGACTAATTTGACTTAACTTTACACTTTATTTAGAAATTAGGATGGATCTTTTCAAATACCAGGAGAATTGAGCTTTATTGCAATTTGGCATGATGATGACCCAAATATAGACACTCTACTTAAATATGGATAGGCCTTCATCATAATTGGCACTTTTATACGTAGATATAAAACATGGCTCATAAGCACAGGAATGTACAGGTGCATATTAGGAGAATATATATTGACATCCAATGGCTTTATTGTGATCTATAGAGCATGGTCTAATTGGCTTTAAACTCAAGCCATAATCATGAATATTGTTACCTTACCACTAGACTTTTTGTTGAACACCTACTTTTGTATGCTTAATGGCTTCAGCTCTAACTTTTGTTCTTTTGGTATTGCAGTGCACACTGATACCAACATGGTGAGAATGCTTGTGGGAAACAAATGTGATTTAGAGCATATCAGAGAAGTTTCAGTGGAAGATGGCAAGAGCCTTGCTGAAGCAGAGGGGCTTTTTTTCATAGAGACCTTTGCCTTGGATAACACAAATGTCATGTCTACCTTCCAGATTGTGGTTAGAGATGTTTGCAACAGTGTGAGTAGGAAAGTGTTGAACTCTGACTCCTATAAATTTGAATTGTCCTTGGATAGGGTTAAAATTATTGATGGAGATGATGCTTCCAAGTCAAAGTATTCACGCTGCTGAAGATTTTTCTTTTCCTTTTCCCTTCCATTTTTGTTGTTAGGTTTCACTTGTTATACTTAAGAATCTTGGATTATAAAATAAAAATATCTTTGGTTCTTACACCTCATTTGTTGATGGGGGTTCTAAAGTAATATATTATTTATTGAGGCAGTCAATTGTATAAGAGATTTTTTGAGTTTATGAGCAGCCAAAGAAGACTTGGTGCAAGTCTATAACTGGGCTTCTTATGATAGTGAGTCATAGCTGCTATAAGCAGAGAACAAAATAATTCTGAATTAATTCAAAGCATTGTATTGTAGTCTTTTTTTTTGTTAATTTGATTGTATGGTATTATAAAACAATGAGGCCATGTGGATGGAACATTGAAGATTTGTGTTTTCTCAGTTTGCAAATCCCCTGCTTCTGCATCAATTATCAGTTTAGTAGATGAAGTACTAATAGAAATATGGATATCTAAAGGTTGTGGATTTTGGCTGTACACCTGCCAATTGCATTTGCTTGGATGTTTCTAAAGCGTTTTCAACAAATAAATGTTTTTTTTGGACATATCCTGCAATTATTTGATAGATAATTTATTATATTAAAAAAATTCCATAAATAAATTAAAATTAATATAATTTTAATTGACATAAATATGTTTTTCTTTATTTTTAAAAAAATATTTTAATTAAAGTTAATTAAAAAATTATTAAAAATTTAAAACCAAGAATATTCTTTCATAGTCTATCATATAGATAACCTAATTTATAAGTAATTTGCAACTTAGTTTATAGGCACTTTATTTCATATACAACTATCTCATACTTATAATTATTGTCATGGTGCAAACATGTTGACAACTACTCTTATCTTTCATCTTAAAGATGATAGACATTTTACATGTTAAAATGCTAATATTTGATAACTAGCAAATAAATAACCTATATATAAAATACGCCGAGATGTATCTCAAGGCGTTGAATTTTTTCAACTTTAATTTTGATTAAAGCTGAATAATGAAAAAATTAAACGCCTCGAGATACATCTCGACATATTTTATATATAGGTTATATATTTGCTAGTAGCAGTCGCAGCGTGCATAACACATTGAATAATTAATATATTTAGGGTTATTAGGGTTATGATTAGAGTTACCATTTAGGATTAGGATTTATATCATGGTTAGGGTTAGCATTAGGGTTAGGGTTTAGTGTTAAGGTTGGGTTTATGGTCATAGTTAGTGTGAGAATTATGTAAGGGTTAGGGGTAGAATTACGGTTAGGGTTAGGGTTAGGGTTTGGATTATAATTATAATAGGTTTCAGGTTAGGAATAAGGCTTTGGTTAGTGTTAAGGGTAGGTTTGGAATTATTATTAAGGTTTGGATTGGAATTATAATTAGGGGTAGGGTAAGGATTTATATTTGGTCAGGGATATGGTTTGAATTAGGTTTAGGGTCAAGGTTAGGATTAAGGTTAAGATTAGCATTATGGTTAGGATTCGGTTTATGATTATGGTGAGGGTTAGGGTTTAGACTTATGATTAGGGTTATAGTTATTGTTAGGGTTTAGTGATAAGGTTTAGTGTTATACATTGATTAATATAATTAGGGTTAAAATTTAGGGTTACAATTTATATCACAATTAGGGTTAGCATTAGGGTTAAATTTTATATCATGGTTAGGATTAGCATTAGATTTAGGGTTAACCATTTAGGATTAGGGTTTGGTTTGAATTAGGGTTAGGGTCAAGGTTAGGATTAAGGTTAAGATTAGCATTATGGTTAGGATTCGGTTTATGATTATGGCGAGGGTTAGGGTTTAGACTTATGATTAGGGTTATAGTTAGTGTTAGGGTTTAGTGTTAAGGTTTAGTGTTATACATTAATTAATACAATTAGGGTTAAAATTTAGGGTTACAATTTATATCACAATCAGGGTTAGCATTAGGGTTAAAGTTTACATCATGGTTAGGGTTAGCATTAGATTTAGGGTTAACCATTTAGGATTAGGGTTTAGCATTTAGGTTTATGATTATGGTTGAATGTATTTTTATATATGCTAGTACCATTCACAACACGACATGGAAGACAAAATTATTAGGGTTACGGTTAAGGTTAAGGTTAGAGTTACGATTAGGATTAGTGTTGTCATTATGAATAGGGTTAGGGTTATAGTTAGGGATAAGAACATGGTTAGGGTTAGAGTTAAAATTGGGATTAGGGTTAGGGTTACGATTATGATTAGATTTAGAATTAGAATTTGGGTTGGGGTTATCATCCCAATTAGGGTTAGGGTTATAATTAGGATTAGTGTTATATCATTATGAATAGGGTTAGGGTTATGGTTAGGGATAGGAATAGGTGTAATGCCCCATCATAATAACCTAAGGAATGTTGTAATTGTGTTATAAAGGTGTAATAATTTTTTTTTTAAATGTAATGATATTAAATTAATTAGTTGCATACATTCGTTAAGTTACGCGACGTTACACTACTTGAGTTTCTATAGATGACTTTAGTATTTAGCGTTCACATATATGATTAACATAAACTTAAAAAGTAAACATTGCATATCATTTGAAAATCCCATTCAAGATAACATAAAGTACAAACATGTTTCTTACATTGCATTTGATAAGATATTACAATACTCATTCATCTGATGAGGTGGATCAAATAATAATTACATTTTACAATGTTCACCTCATAAACAATTGAGGGATGTTTTCAAATACAAATTTTACAATAATGCAATAAAGAAAGTACATCTGTATCCAAGTGCGAGCTCTCCATCCATGAAGCTCTCGTTACCATGATCATAAATTGGGGACCCAACAGAGTAAGGTGCACGTTCCACCCAACCATGTGGTACCCGTAGGTCCACCCCTTGTGCTAGGAGATAGTAATATGGTTACCTAGTCATAATCTACTAACCCTAGACACAAATACATAACTAACTGATGGTTACATTGCTTCCAGATTTAAGACAATTGAATGTACTACGTACACAAGATTAACTGTTATTTTAGGTGGAGTGTCATCACAATATTGCAAAGGTTACCCTGGTGTTTCTTCCTAGGTTCCGACCCCCAACATGGGTTACCATGGTAACCTCTTACGAAACCCGGCCCCATTGCAAATCATTGTGGAATCGAATGTCTTTTGAAGGAACAAGACACCGATTTTCCATTCCAGGCCTTCTCATCTTATACTCAAGACTGAACTAGCTCATGAGTCATTAAGTGAGGCATAAACATCTTGTTAAAGATTTTAATTCTAACTACTGTGTTGTTTAGTTATCACTGACTTACTAACTCTTTGTAAGTTACCCTGACACCACTTTGTGTGTCGGCCCTTACACAGAGCCACTCCCCTAAACATAACAAGGGAATTCTAAGTTTTCTAGACTAAGGTAGACAAAGTGCACAAATTTCAATCACATAACAACAAATGACACACAACGGTCATTAAATCTTTTATTCATAAACCCAGTATCAATACACCATACTCTAACACGTGCACAACCCTAGTCAACCCAAGATATGCATTTAAACAATAACTTCACCCTTTCTATACAAATCACTCTGGAAGACTTATACATCTAAGACTTTCCCCAATTTACCCAATTAAAAAAAACACGACTAAAGCAAATCAAGAAAATAAACGTCTATTATTCGGATTTACTAAATCCAGTCATTCAGAAGAATTAACATAAAAATTATAGCAATTAAATTGTAATTCTTTTCTCAAACAACTAAAGAAATTGCATTAAATAAATTCTAACTTTAACTTCCTCAATTTCACATAAAAATGAAATATGATTAGAGATAGAAATATGATTAAGTTTTATTATAGAACCAAACTAATCCTAACCCTAATCGACCCTTAACTATAACCTTAAGGGAACACTAACCCAAACCCAATCTTTATTGTAGAATCCTAATCCTAATCCTAACCCTAATGGTAATTGTAAATGAACACTAACATTAAATAATCTTAACCTTATTTGAACTAACCCTATTTGAACCTCAACCCTAATCCTAACTCTAACCTTTATTATTGAACCAACCTAACCATAATCCTAACCCTAATTAAACCCCAATTGTAACCCTAATTGAATACTAACCCTAATCCTAATGCTATCTGTAATTGTAATCCTAAGTGAACACTAACCCTAAATAAACCGCAACCTTAACCCTAACATTAACTGTAATAAAATTATAACCTTAATGAAATTGTAGCCTTAAATGAGTCTTAAACCTAATTGTACCCAAATAGTAACCCTAATTAAACCCTTTATGTCAACTTAATTATATCATAGCCATAATCCTAATTGTATCCTAAACCTAATTGAATCCCAACCTTAATTAAATAGTAGCCCCTATTAAACCCTAACTATAATTGAACCCTAGATTTGATTGTTACACCAACCGTTTCCTTAATCATAATCATAACCCTAATCATAACCCTACCCATAACCTTAATTTTAACCCTAATTTTGTTATGACCCTGACACTAACACTAACTCTAATTATAGTTATAAATTATCCAACCCTAATTATAATTGAACCCCAATCCTAAACCTACCCCTAACCTTATTTGATCCCAAATCCTAACCCTCACTCCAATATTTATCTTAGAACCATAACTCTAACCCTAATCCTAATTCAAATTGAACCCTAACCCTAAGCAAATAGTAACCCTGATGAAACTCTAATCCTAACCCTAAACCCAATTGAACCCTAACCTTTATTAACACCTAATCTAGATTAAGCCTTAACTCAAACCCTATTTGTAATTTAAATCTATCCCTAACCCTAATCCTAATTAAACCTTAATACTAATTCAATCTAATCGTAATTATGTACCCTAAACTTAACCTAACACTAACCCTCACCCTAAGTGAACCCTAGCCCTAACCCTAATTGATCCCTAATTATAATGCTAATTAAACCCTAACCCTAACCTTGATCCTAACCCTATTTCAACCCCAACCTTAACCCTAACTTAATCTATAATGTAGAACCCTAATCCTAGCCTAACCTTTATTATTAAACCCTAACACTAATTGAACCCTAAAAATAACACTAAGTGAACACTAACCCTAATTGAATCTTGACCCTTATTAACCCTAATCGTAATTAAACCCTTACTTTAACCTTAACCCTAACCCTAACCCTAATTGAAACATAACCCTAATTAAATCATAATCTTAATTGAATCCTAATCCTAATTGAACCATATCCTTAACACTAATAGTAAACCTAATTAGGCCTTATAAATAGCCCTAATTGAATCCTAATCATAATCTTAATTAAACCCTAACCCTAATTAAATAATAACCCCTATTGAACCCTAAACCTTGTTGAACTCTATCCCTAATTGTAGCACGAAACCTATCTTCTTGACCATTATTGTAACCTTGATTCGAACCAAACCCATAACCTTAATTCTAGTCCAATCTCAATGAAACCCTAACTCTAATTGAACCGTAGCTCCAATTGTTACACCAACCATATCCTTAACCATAATCATAACCCAAATTGTAACCTTACCCATAACCTTAATTTTAACCCTAATTTTGTTGTGACGTTGACACTAACACTAACTCTAATTATAGTTATAAATCTAACACTAATTATAATTGAACCTGAATCCTAACCCTATCCCTAACCTTATTTGATCCTGAATCCTAACCCTAGCTCTAATATTTATCATAGAAACCTAATTCTTACCCTAAGCCTAACCCAAATTGAACCCTAACCATAACCCTAAGTGAATAGTTACCCTAACTATATACCCTAAGCTTAAATCTAAGACTAACCCTTATCCTAAGTGAACCCTAATGCTAACCCCGATTGAACCTTAATTCTAATGCTAATTGAACCCTAAATCTAACCTTGATCTTAACCCTATTTGAACTCCAACCTTAACCCTAACTTAATTTGTAATGTAGAACCCTAATCCTAACCGAACCTTTATTATAGAACCCTAATTGTAACCCTAACCCTAATTGAACCCTAATCCTAATTGAATCCTAATCCTAATCAAACCTTGTCCTTAACACTAATAGTAGCCCTAATTCAACCTTATAAATAACCCTAAAATTGAATCCTAATTGTAATATTAATTAAATCCTAACCCTAATTAAACAATAACCCCTATTAAACCCTAAACCTAATTGAACCCTAGCCCTAATTATAGCACCAACCCTATCTTCAACCATAATTGTAACCCTAATTCTAACCCAGACCATAACCTTAATTCTATCCCAACCTCTATTATATCCTAACTCTAATTGAACCCTAGCTCTGATTATTACACCAACCATATCCTTAACCATAACTATAACCCTAATTCTAACCCTATCCATAACCATAATTTTAGCCTTAATTTTGTTATGACCTTGACACTAACACTAACTTTAATTTTAGCTATAAATATAGCCCTAATTATAATTAAACCCTAATCCTTACTCTACCCTAATCTTATTTGATCCCAAATTTGAACCCTAACTCCAAGATTTATCTTAGAAACCTAACTCTAATTGTAAGCCTAACCCAAATTGAACCCTAACCCTAACCCCAAGTGAATAATAACCCTAATTAAACTCTAACCCTAACCCAAATTGAATCATAACCCTAAACCCAATTAAACCCTAACTCTAACCCTTATAAAAACCTAATCTAAATAAAAACCTAACTCAAACCCTAACTTTAATTGAAATCTATCCCTAACCCTAATCCTAATTGAACTCTTATACTAATTTAATCTAATCCTAACTATGTACCCTAAGCTTAAACCTAACACTAACCCTTACCCTAAGTGAACCCTAACCCTAACCCTAATTGAACCCTAACCCTAATCCTAATTGAACCCTAATTTTGATGCTAATTAAACCCTAACCCTAACCTTGTTTGAACCCCAACCTTAACCCAAACTTAATATATAATGTATAACCCTAATCCTAACCTAATCTTTATTATATAACCCTAATGTTAACCCTAACCCTAATTAAACCCTAACCATAACACTAATTGAACACTAACCCTAATTGAATCTTGAACCTTATTAAACCCTAATCCTAATTGAACTCTTATCTTAGCCTTAACCCTAACCCTAATTGAACCCTAACCCTAATTAAATCATAGTCCTAATTGAATCCTAATCCTAATTGAACCCTATCCTAATACAACATTTGTAATCAATCCGCACGAACACACGTTTCCCACTAATTAAAGGTTGGACTTGTTCAAGTGGAAAATTGTGTGCATTGATTGAGCTCTTTGCGGGTCATTCACGTTCACACTTTTTACTGCCTGATATTCCCATCTTTCCCTCTAGTGAACGCTCGTTCACACTACGCAATTGCATTCAATAATAGACCAAATATAACAACCCTTTAAATATATGTAAATCTCTTAGTAATTATAGAATGGTCAAGATCAAGATATAAATAGCAACCCAAAAATAATGAATATGGAATACAATAACAAAAACTTTTAATGTCACCACAACTTTACCTTAACCCTAATTGTAACTCTATTGCTAACCCTAAGCTTTACCTTAACCCCAATTTAACCTAACACTAACCTTCATCCTAACACTACTTTATCTATAATTGGCCTTAATCAAACCTTAGGAAAAACCCCCTTATCAAGTTGCAGAGCCCAAAGGATGAAATAATTTACCTCTCTCATGCACATTGTCCCAAGTTATTTTTTATTCAATCATAATTCAATCATAATTACAACTTTTAATCCCAAGTTGACATTTAGGCTCAAATCTTTATTTATTTTTAGGGTTTAAAAAGTGAAAAAAGTGAACAACTTTGAGTACTAATAAATGGATCAATCATTAGAGACTTTCTAGTTCTATCCTATCTTATATTATTTAAGTTTGATGAGTTTGTTGGTTGTGACCAAACCTAAAGCTATTCATGCCCTTGAAGATTTAGTTGTGATTCAAGGTTCTATTTTTTGAAGAGGTAGTGACTTTTCTTTGATGAAATTGTATATTAATTCAAAACTAAAAAATAAACCACTAATATATTTTAAATACCTATATTTAAAAGATGATGTGACATATTATAAACCACATAATCATAACAATATAATTATAGTATTAATACTTTTTAATTTATTTAAAAGTTATAATTAAATTTCAATTTTCTATCTAAATAAATTAAAAAATTAAAATATTGATTAAATATCAATAATAATTTAAAGGTAAAGATAAAGCTAATCAAATAGACAGTGTGTGTAATTGTTGATAAATATTATTTGTAATTCAATTATATATCTGAACACAGAACAATTATGAAAGGGATTCTTTAGTTACGTGTCGCTCGTTTATTTTTCACTTTGTTTCAAACATGTTCCTAACGACAATTCCCGTGAGAAGTTTCTGTAAGCTATCACGGTACCCCTTTTTTGACTCCCTCACATCAAAACTAAGTCGGTAAACGATAGATTCAAGATATTGTGGTAAAAACTATACACTATCTCTTCTAAATGTCAAAAATTATGCAGGTCATTAGAAGAAGAGAGGAAAATTTTACGTGTTAAAATTTAAATATTGAATTCTCCAATATATTTTTGTAAGAAAACAATATTTTAATCTTGTGAATATGCTTCCTTTAATAAAAGCGATCTCCACAATACACACAATTATCATGGGTCGGCCAACCCGCTTTAGAAGATGAAAATCTTTCAAAAACCGCGATGGGATGGAAATTTATTGATTAAGCGCCTATCTCAGCATGAGCTGTTACACCAAAATGTTCAGCCATAACTCGTTGCAGGAAGCGAATCCGTTACAAAAACCTTCTTGGGAATCTTGAATGCGGCCAAATTCTTTTTACAGTGTGTAATTATATCTTCTCCCTTCATCATCGCACCTTCTTGAGGAACCACCGCGACATTTATCTTTAACACACCAAACAATAAGTTTCTGAAACTCGATAAAATTGTCAGAAAACTAAAAAGAAATTACCTCTTCACTATATAATTTCTCATTCGGCACTGTAAACGCCACTGCCTGAGCGACCACCCGATGCGATAACAATACTGCATCTACTTCTACCGGTGATATTTTCTCGCCTGGAAAAAACAAAAAACAAAAATACTAAATTTCGTTCATTGAAAAATGAAAAGTAGATTGGAAGAGAAAACGCATAAAATTAAACGGAGACTACTATCATCAATGCATACGCAAAGACAATGGAAAAATCTAATCCAGAAACATGGAGGCTCCACCTTACCCCAAAAGGCTACGACCTGAGAGGCATGGAGGAATGGTCAATATGGTGTTATTGCATTATGAGACATTGACAGTACCACACAAATTATCAATGAAATGTGAGCGTTATGTTTTTAGAGCATAACATTATATTCAATAACACATTGTAATATCAGTAAATATTTCTATTTGATAATTTAGTAGTTATTAACCTGTTTGTTGCACCAACTCCATACTGTTGGCTGTAGCCTCCAGTCTTCATGCCTTCTTCAAGCCGAGGAGATGCCTGCTCTCATGCGAGATCCAGATAGTCCACCCACAAGAGATGCTCGTCTTTCGTAAGGCTCGAGTATTTTCCTTCATTTAATCCTCACAGTCACTTCTAGTGTAATTTCCCAGTACTCCCTCATTCATGAATATAATCGCCATTTAAATGTTTCACAGATGAATGTATTCGACAACACTAATGCCCAAAGATTAAAGCTCAACTTATTTCCACAGACGTATATTTTTGTAATTATTTTCTAAACGACATAAGGTGAAGAAGTAAAATCTATACATAAACCTGGAAAGATACCCACAAAAAATAAAAGAGATAAATCAAGTAGAATTGTCAACACCTGGTGTTCTAGATCTACATAAGATGACTTACTGTTGAATCCATGAGAACAGATGAAACTGTGAGAATCCTCTCTCCGCAATGCCGTTGCCATGATCCCGCCCTTCTTACTATGTTTGGTTTGATGTATATACGGGTTTTCTCTCCGTCTTCTCTCCATTGCATCTCCACTTAGAGAGAAAACTCTCCTCCTCCTCAAGCACGCGATGGTGAAACTTATGATATCTTTTGATCCCTTTGTATGCATGCAAGATTGTATATAACTGCTCATGTTATGGAAGATCAATAGTCAATAGCAGTCAACCGTGCTGAGTGGTGGTGCCACGTAGCAGAATATGAACCATTTCTTTTTGCTAAGACCGTTACCTCTGCTGGCCTCCTATAGGGGTCTGCTGCCATTATAAGGTTACGCCTCTCGGCGTAATAAATATAAAATAATTTTAAAATAAAATAAAATAAAATAATTATTTGATAGATATTTTATATTAAAAAATTCAATAAACAAAATTAAAATTAATATAATTTTAATTGGGATAAATATGTTTTTCTTTAAATTTTATTTATTTTTTAATATTTTAATTAATACTAATTAAAAAATTAAGAAAATCTTAAATTAAAAAAAGATTATTTTATAGTTTATCATATAGATAACCTAATTTGTAAATAATTTGCAATTTAGCTTCTAGGCACCTTATTTCATACAAAACTATCTAATTAAGGTGGAGAGGCATTCTACAATGACACTAAGGGGTGGAGTATAATGGTGTGTGTGTTAAAAAGAACTTTTATCTTTCATCTTAAATTGATTATTTTATTCATATGTATTTCTCTTTATATATAACAAAATAATAAATTGATAAGTAGGATGTATTTTTCACAGCGTGTCAAATTATGATATTGTTATCAGGATTCAACTATGTAGTTTTACGAGTCAAACTCATTGACCCATGGTTCAAAAGTAGTGGTTCACAAGAACCCGTCTCTCATGATAATGAATGGTCCACTTAGCACTCATTGCATCTAGGTGATGCTCACAGAGGTGAAGCACTAGACCTTCCTAGGGTCAATGAGTTTGACTCGTAAAACTACTCAGTTCAATCTTGATAGCAATATTATAAAATAATAAATATTTATCAATACTAAGAGGCATTCTACAATAACATCAAGAGATAGGCAATAATAATGTGAGCTGGCTAACAAAACAAACTGTTAATGAGTTTGACTCGTAAAACTACTCAGTTGAATCTTGATAGCAATATTATAAAATAATAAATATTTATCAATACTAAGAGACATTCTACAATAACATTAAGAGATGGGCAATAATAATGTAAGCTGTCTAACCAAAAAAAACTGTTATTTTCCATCTTAAATTCGACAAATATTAATATTGAATAATAAACATTAAAGAATTTTAAAATAAAATAATATATAAAATAATTGAATAATAAACATAAAAAGAATTTTAAAATAAAGGTATTTAAGATGGGCAACTTGAAATCCGGAAGGCCATCCGGCCAGCGGTTTGTTGAAGTCTCGGCAACCGGACCTCCTCTCGCGACACAAAATTGAACACCTCTCTCCAGTCCCTCACATTTTCTGTGAGCTCCGAATAAAAGTAGCTAAAGGCAATGAGAATAATTCGGATGCTGCGGATTTGAGGCGGTTCACCTGACGACAATGTGAAAATCCCCGTGATAGACTTGTAAAAGAGCTCCACAGAGGAGGTGGAAAAGGCGTGCAGAGAGTGGGGATTCTTCCACCTCGTCAACCACGGCTTTCCGGATCATATTCTGAACCGCAGCATCCGATTTCTTCTCGTTGCCTTGTCTAGCTGATTTTTTGTAGTCTCTGTAAGTTGTTCTGTTTTTGGTTTGTTGATGTACAGTTTTTGTATAGTTTGATGTTTCTCTGCTACTTCTGGTAGCTTATTCTTGCAATTTATTTTGTTTTGATCAATACACAAAGAAAGATAGATATCCCACAACATGGTATTGAAATAGAATAGTTGCAGAGTCTTTTCAATGGTATGTTGTTATCCGGCAAGATTGACATTTTTTTCGACCGGGATTGATAGATGTGTGATAAACATGACCACAGTGGGGACAAGGTTGAGATGTTTTTTAGTTGGGATTGGTAGATGTCTGATAGACATGTCTAGAGTGGGGACAAGGTTGACATGTATTTTAGTTGAGATTGGTAGATGTGTGATAGACGGGTCCATAGTGGTCCAACAAGGTTGACATGTTTTTAGTTGGGATTGGTAGATGTGTGATAGACGTGTCTAGAGTGGGGACAAGGTTGACATGTTTTTTAGTTGAGATTGGTAGATGTGTGATAGACATGTCCAGAGTGGGGATAGGTTGACATGTTTTTTAGTTGGGATTCATAGATGTCTGATAGATGTGTCCAGAGTGGGGACAAGGTTGACATGTATTTTAGTTGAGATTGGTAGATGTGTGATAGATGGGTCCATAGTGGTCCAACAAAGTTGACATGTTTTTAGTTGGGATTGGTAGATGTGTGATAGACGTGTCCAGAGTGGGGACAAGGTTGACATGTTTTTTAGTTGAGATTGGTAGATGTGTGATAGACATGTCCAAAGTGGGGATAGGTTGACATGTTTTTTAGTTGGGATTCATAGATGTCTGATAGATGTGTCCAGAGTGGGGACAAGGTTGACATGTATTTTAGTTGAGATTGGTAGATGTGTGATAGACGGGTCCATAGTGGTCCAACAAGGTTGACATGTTTTTAGTTGGGATTGGTAGATGTGTGATAGACGTGTCCAGAGTGGGGAGAAGGTTGACATGTTTTTTAGTTGAGATTGGTAGATGTGTGATAGACATGTCCAAAGTGGGGATAGGTTGACATGTTTTTTAGTTGGGATTCATAGATGTCTGATAGATGTGTCCAGAGTGGGGACTACTTGTACATGCATCATTATTTTTTATAGGTCTTTTTAGTGGCATGTTGTTACCTAAAAAGGCGAACATGCTTTTTAGTTGGGATTGGTACTGTGACATATTGTCTAGAGTGGTGAGTAGTTGTACATGTGCCATTATTCTTTATAGGTCTTTTTGGTGACATGATGTTACCAAACAAAATTAACATGTTTTCTAGTTGGGATTGGTAGAGTGTGTGATAGACACGTTGGAGGATGGACATATGTTAATATAGGGTCCATATGTCTTGTCATAATTGTATATGGATCTAACTCGACTTATAGGAGAATGTGCATTATAGTGACCATAACATTGTTCTAGGTATGGGCACGAGAAATATTATTATTGGTTGGCTAGAGGGACAAAGGACTCATTTTTGTATAGGTGGTGGATGAAGGGAGGAGGTAGGCTAGTGCATCATGGAGAGCACTATTCTATAGTCAAGGCTTAGATGAGTTTACATAACATGATATTGTATGGTGATAATAAATAGGGATGCATGGATGAGAATATTATGATATGCAACTGAGCTTATTATTACTAGAGTATTACTTGGTGAGGCCACAAGTATATTATTGAGTTCTATCATTCTGATCATATGCTATGATGTTTGGTATGCATTGGGATATCCCAATCGGCCCTCACATATTTACATAGGTGACACATGAAATCCCTTAGTGGGGAACGCGCAAGGACCATTAGGTGGTTATGCGATAGTGTTGTGGGTGTGTAGAAATGATGTGGCTAATATAGGGAATGTGGTAGGATATCAAGCTTGGTAAAAGAGGATACAACCATGGAAGTTGACTATGATAGTATCTCATTGATTACATTTATACAAGTGTGTGGTAGAGGTGGTGTAGGAGTATAGGCAACACTAAGATAGGGAGAGCACAAGTAGGAAGTTGTAGGAGAGAGGTAGAGAAGAGGGAGGGATGGTGTAGAAGAGGTTGGGAATGATGGAGAGGAGGGGAAGATGGTAGAGATAAGGCTCAATGGAGGTTGAGAAGGGCGATGAAGAGGATGTGTTGTTGATGGATGACTAGATGCAATATTTCTAGGTAGAGGTGGTAACAATAGGACTCTTGATAGTAAGGCCACTAGGAGGAGAAGGGCCAACTTCAGAGAGCTTGAGTATTGAGATATAAACTATGGATAATGTGAATTTGAGAAGAATAACCTACAAGTCAAGAGGAAAAAATTATAGGTGGAGGGGGACAAATTTTAGGTGACGGATAACCTTTAGGTATAGAGTATAGGCACACAAGGATACAGTTGGTATACAAAACTAGATGGGTTATAGGCACAATTTTTTGTAGCGTAGGTGGAGCAATATAGAACTATATTGGATGTCTAGATGCTAAGACAAGAGAGGGACATGACCAAGTCCCTACTAGCATCACAAGGGACACCATTGGAATTTATAGACTCAATGAGGGTTATGAAGGATGCATAGGGAGCCTTGGAGAGGTTAGGTATTATAGATCACTTTATGAGTAGACAATGCCACTATAATAGAGGGAAATGACATATGAAGAGAACTCAATTTCTTGGTCATGGCCATTGAGTTTGAGGTCAGTGTCAAAGTCGATGAAACCAATTAGGTGATGATCATCACCATAAATTCCACCTTCAATAGGTACACCTCCATGGGAGAGGGGATGTGAAAACATGAGTTATATTTGAGTCATGATGTATACAATGCATAGTATGGTATATTTTTTTATTTTGGATGAGTTTGGTGCCATGATCATGCATGCATAATTTGATATAATTATTGAGATTTACATACCATTTTTTATGTATATAGAGATCACGATTTTTCATGAGGGATATTTGATTGTGTTGATATATTGATTTCTTTTGATTTGATATTGATTATAGATGCCATGGTTGTACATGTGTATGTGATACACATTTTTTTTACAATGGATTTGCTCATGGTTATACATTATTTTAATCTTCATTCCTTGACATCATGTTTGGCTATGGTTTTATTATGTATTTGGTTTAACTATGACATGTGATTTGATGGATTATAAGCTGGTAATCACCCTTTCTTTAGAGTAGAAAGTGATTATGATAGTAAGAAAATGATAATGATATGGATATGGGCATATAATGTGTAGGCTAAAGGTGTGGGTGTGTTTTTGAATGCTATGCACATGTTGATAGAAACAAATTCCATATGGAAAGCAACCAAAAATTTCTAGAGCACTAAACTTATGCATAATGATATAATGGATCATGATGATGGTGTGCCATGAAGAAAAATCATAAAAATAAATAAGATACAACTAGCATTATGTCTTAGTGAACACATTACATTGTCAAGGCATATCACTATGAAATGGATTATGGAAATCTTGATGGTATGTGTTGTGGGACAATAAGGCTAGGTAAGAAAACACTTGTAAATAAAGGAACAAGTACAAAAAAGAAACATACACACATACCTCTAGCTTGGTGCAATTAAAAGCCATGGGATTGAATACCACAATAGTAGTTAGTGCTAATAAGCTTTGATGAAATAATGTGTCCTAGGGATAGGATTTATTTTGAGATATAATTTGTTCTACGTTGTAGGTGTATCTTGGTGTGCTAGATAAAGGCCATGAGACGTTTCATAGGTAGACCTTAGGTGATGGGTGGAAATGTGTTAGGTTTGATTAGATTAGGTGTCCAAGCTAGGGAAACATGAATAATATCTTAGGTGTTGACAAGTTCTTTTGCACATCAGAACACAAATAAAACATGAAGTATTATTTCTCTCTTGAAAGGAAATCTAACCTCAAAACTTAAAAAAGATAACCCCAAGGCTTCGATAATCAAGTCTTGAATTTTTAAAAATGACAATGGTTTAATGTTTTTCTATTTTACAATGGGTCTTACAATTACTAAGTTGGAATTTGAATAATAAGGGTTTGAAAAATCTGAATTTGATATGAAACCCTAGCTGGATTTCCAGATCTGAGATCTAAAAATAGACTTTAACATCTAATGTGGCAATTCAAATGATTTTTTACTTCCTAAACTAACTCAATTTTCAAACAAAATGTAAAGGATAAGGTGAGAAGAGATTAATCTAAGAAACCCTAAGGACAATCACAATAATGGTTGGTGTTGCAGATAGATGGATCCCTCACAAAACTAATTCTTGCTTAATCAAAGATTAACTCACAATGCCACAAACATAGTGCAATATTCAAAGTAAATTGAAAGGTTTTCAGATCATGAACATTTATGGAAGTATCCAATTCTGACATAACATAAATAAACATTCACAATTGAACTTAATATCAAAATATGAATTAGACTAACCATACAAAGTAACTTACAATCAATAAATTATAAATGGCATGAACCAGAGATTTGTCAAAAATCCTCACACTTCACTATTATTATCATAATTGAACTTGAACTAATTTTGAAGAAAGGAACCATGCATACATAGAGAAACAACACGTGACACATAAAACTTCAATGTTTTTCTTGTATTTGTTTCAAAATGTTGGCTACAACAATCCAACTCAACAACCCTTTACAATTGAGAGAACATTGTCTTTATAGAGAAGGCTTACATGATCTAAGACAAAATCAATGGTGGAGATCATCTCAACACCAAAGGTCTAGATTATGTTTCTATTTAATAATTTGGAGATTCATTAAATATTTACAACATATTCATCATCCATTTCCAACTAATTTCAATTACATTTGTACCTAGGGAGATGTAAAATACATTATTATATATTTTTTAGCATTAAATACATTTTACGAAATCCCAAAGAATCTGGGGTACAAAATTCTGAAAATGCCTCAACTGGTTGTCCTCTACATAAATTTATCATCTATCAAACTTCTTCCCTCTAAACTTTCCTTTATTGCGAATTTGACAAAAATAGTAAGAGCAACAGTAACTTCTTCATTTGGAGGACCTAGAGCAACATGGACGTTATAACACAATCCATCATAATCATTGATCAATTGACAATGCAATGCAATACATTAAGGTTTTTGATTGATTAATTCCTGAGACCTTACCAAAAGTTGGGCAACAATATCTAGAAAATTTGTAGACAAATCCTCTATCGGCTCTTTATGAATTATCAACTTCCACTACTGCTTTAGGGTCTCTTCATTCAAGTTTGTAGAGTCACTCATCTGTACATTTGTAGGTTTGTACAAAATTTGGCTACATGCCACCAAAACTTCATTGATTTTCTCATTAATGCTCTTCACTTCAGGCTCTACTTGCGTAACTATTTCCTTTCAAAAGATGAGGACATGTAACCAATAGTGAGGCTCCTTTATTAGCGCTTTTTTCAAAATACCCTCTCATTCTATCAATTTTGTAGGAATTCTATTTATTGCCTCTACCTTTGGAAATACTAAACCATAGTACTTTTCATAACCAGTACAATCTTCAATTAGTATATAAACTTATTTTAAAATAAAAGAAATTGTTATGTACCTGAATGGTTGTGTCAATTGCCTTATTAGTGAAATCAAAAATATTCTTTATCCAATTTTGGGTATACTGAACCCATGATTTCATTTGCTCCATCTTATCCACTTTCTTGGATAGCACCACAAGAGTTTTTGTCTTCCTGTGAGCACTTTGGATTAGTGTCACTAAGTGTTAGATAAAGGCTATCAATTTAGTTATCTAAGCCTCCAACTCCACCTTTGTTGCCTCATCTTTATTCATTCACTTTAAAATATTAGTCACTGAGCCTTGCAATTCATTAATTTCCTAAGCTCTATTAGTGGGACCAAGATTTATTGTTGATATGTTGAATTCTTCTAGCAAAATGGTGGCATTATCCTTCTTCATAGATAGAGTAGCCACATGCAAAATTTGGAAGCCTAAGACATCCCTGGTCATATGAGACCTTATTCTGGCCTTCTTTTTTTCTTTGGGACTCTCAATTCTACTCAAAATGTAATCTAAACTTGCTTTGGGAGTCTCAATCAATGCCATTTTATTCTTTAAAATTGATCTTCCAACCATGTTGGAGCAACACATTTAGTTGTTTTTTGAGGAGAAGTTTCCACTTGAATATATTCTACTACCACTTCCTCATATACTTGCTCCTCCTACCTCTTAGGCAACTCTTTTGTAAATTTTTCTTCTTCATGGTCTTTAGGTTGCTTAGGCTCAACTTTAGAAATTTCTACCAAAGTATTCTCTTTATGCTTTGGTGCTACTACAACTTCCTCTATTGAAGATAAACCTATCTTATCTTCCATTTCCTACCTTTGCATTTCCTCCAAGCTTTGATCATAACTTCAGCGAGTACGGTGGCAGCTACCTCTTGGGGTAGGTTAGAAATATGAGAGAGAAAAAGTCTTAGGAAGGTGAAGGGAAGGGGAAGAAGCATAAATAGAAGGGATGGTAGAGGATATGATGGACATGGTGAATTGAGGAGCAAGGAAGATGTAGGAGGGATGGAATGGTGTATGTGGTGGAAAATGTGGAGCTAAGTGGTGAAGGTATAAGTATGGAAGATGATGGAGGTGGAGGAGGAGAGGAATTTGAGCCCTTATCTTCTTGCACAAGTTGTAGTGTCACCATCCCAACTCTTTTGGTCCTTTTAGCTTGATATTTTCTTCCCTTTGCAATGACCTTCCTCTTATAGACCTATGATTTGGTAGTGGGTTGCCTCTCTTTAGTGGTTATTTTTGCCTTTCCCTTAGCTTTGGAAGGAATCTCAACTTCTTTTTCCATGGATCGCTCGTTGTTCCCCCTTGGTTCTTCAACTTGATCCTCTTCACTAAAGATAACATCATCTTGCACATTATCATATGAAAAATTGACTCCTTGAGACAAAAGGGTGGAACACTAGGTCTTAATTCACTTCTTTTTTCTTTTTAAGATTGGCCTATTGATAACATCAATATCAATATCCTCTTCCTCGGTCTAGTCTAGGAGTGGGATGGGTTGATCAACTTTCTTATTGAATTCATCCACATCCAAAACTTGTCCATCTTCTTTTACTTGATCAAGAATTAAATAAAGGTGAAGTTTCCTAATGTAGTCCACTATCATCCTTGAATAGGACCTTTTCCTAACTTCTAAGTCATTCACACAATTGTCCTAAAAATATTCAATATGTAGTTGATGACCATAGTGCTTCCCAAATTGCTTCTTCATTTTATCATACCGATCAAAATTATCCCTCTGAATATGAAAATTGAACCCAAAAGTCTACATCTCCATCTTAGAATATTTAGCTATTGGAGCTAACGAACATTCAAAAAAACCTCTCCCAAATGATAGAGGATAGGGAACTCCAACCTAATGCCTACTCTTCAAAAATTGGTGTGAGGCACACAACTTCCTTGTCATCTCTAGCATGGATTTTTTTTTGTTGGGATATTTAAAGGTATCCTATATAGAGCTCTAGAGAATCCCTCCATTTTGAAATAAGTGAGTTTTGGCAATTGGATGAACCAACTCAAACCTTTTTAACATCTCTATTGCTAAGGATGAGAGTCTTTTGCTTTAATATCCTTCTAAGGTTCTAACAATGAACATTGTAAAAGCATTATTTGCCCTCTTATACTGGATCTTAGCATTTTTTTCTTGTAGTTTACAGTGACAATCATAAAATTTATATTTATTAGGTCTAGTAATAGAGAAACCTAAACATGTTAGACCTTTATATTGGTAGTTTTCTACAAAGAAGTAGACAATATAAGAAGTCAATAAAAAAATTGAAGACTTCTTTACAAGGTATAACTAATTGTGCAAATTTTCACTCATTATTTTTGTCCAATTGAACTTAGAAGTCCCTCTCAATATCTCTCATATGAAGTAAAAAATCTAGTTCTTGAAGCTAGATGCTGGTGAAATCTCCATTATTCTACTTAGAAGGGTGACCAAGTCATTGAATTCATCTATGAAGTCACTCTGGTATAGATGCTTAGGAAACTTGTTTTGGTTTCCCCTTAGATGCTTCATCCATAAATTATTAACAACCTTCATGCTTGAATCCATATTAGTATCAAATACTCCAACAACATATTATTTGGAAGCAACGATCATGTGAGAAAAGGAAGGAATCCCAAATGTGCAGGCAATAGAATCAACAGACAAGTCTGCCAATACCCTCCTATCTGCAACAATTATTTTTTAGGAATCCTTGTGGTAGTACTCCTGAGCCCCCATGATTAATTTTTGGCGTAACATGGAATAAGGGAATCCAACAACCTATACAATTCTACTCTGCTTAGTCTTTGTAGCTAACTCGGTCCTTTTGTCTTCGAAGATTATTTCCTTGAACTCTTCCATATCCATATGACCCAAGTTGGTGTCATTGACAAGTAGCCAACTTGATGTGTGTTGGAATTTCGTGTAGTTTATGTTGTCATTGATGTCAACAGATCTATGTTGTTGTAGTGATGTCAACCTTACAATTTCTTTGATTGGTTGCATTATGTTGTCATTAATAGTCTCATTAGTGTCAACCTCTAGTGTTTCCTTGATAATTATGTGTATGGATGAGTTGATGTACTATAGTTGGTTTGGTGGTGATAAGAAAGTGTTGTAGATGATGATATGGTGTTTGTGGTGCTTGGTTTCCAAGTGCTTTTGAGAAAATTTGAATAGAAGAGGAAATCGTGTGGTAAAGAGTGTTTAGTGTAGCAGAGTAATGTTTTAGTTTTTTCTCCACATTTCTTTTGTATTGAAGATCTGCTTATGTGGTTTAGAAATTTTGATCAAAGGTGTTCAAAGGTGTTGTATCTGGAGTTTCTTGTCTTGGATTGTTGTGGAGAGAAAGTTGTGTTCACTAGTGTGTGAACTGTGAAAGTAGTGTTGTCTAGGAGAAATGGGTTTGCCCCACATTTCTCTACAGTGTAGTTTCTAGTCTTTTAGGTCTAAGGGTATGCTTACATTGCTCATATCTATCTTCAACTTGAGTTGTTTGAAGTTTGGTCCTCCACAAGGTTGGATTCATTAGTTATAGTATGTGGAAGGTTAACTGGGTATATAGGATGAATACATTCTTTAGGTGAAAGTTTTTGATGAGATAAGCAGGGGAAGGGCCCTGATCCCGTGGTACAACTAGAACTTAAAGGAAAACAAGGTGGGTAAAACAACACCGCCAACCAACAACAAGAAACAACATATCCAGAGGCACACAGGCCAAAAAATAGAACTATAACCATGGAACCACTGTACCTAAGAAAAAACAAGAGATTAATACAATGGTTCTTTAAATCATGAAGACCATTTGTTAGGTCCACCATATACTAGCAAGTCTGAAACCATAGTAGGGCTATTTGGAAATAGTAGTCCAGAATATAAAAACCAACCGACAAAAAGAGCAGAGCAACCATATCAAGAAACAACACAGGAACAATGCCAATCATTGGAATTAGATAACAAATCCCTTGATCACCAAAATGGGAGACCAACTTCCTCCAATCTAGGCTAGCTTCAATGGTAACAAAGACCAAGAGTGGGCAAGACAACCCCACTCCCATCCACCAGAAGATAAGATTTCTTTGAAAGTTTGAGACCATGCACACTCTTCAAAACAACCAACTAGTAGCAAGCTTTATGCTCAGAAAAAATAAACTTTGAAAGTTGACCCATGAAGGAGATTCTTGCAACAAGGTATTCCACAACACCCTTGAGAACAACCTGCACTCTTGTCACAAGAGGAACCAACAATCCTTCAAAGAGGGCCTCAAAGGCCATCTTGAACCACAAGTACAACAAATCCACCATAGCTTCAGACACAACCGCAACACCCTTGATGGAAATCAATAGTCTCATCACAAAAGGGACCAACAATCCTTGAAAGTAGGTATCAAAGGAAATTTTATACCATAAGTTCCTCTTATCAACCCTAGATACAAAAACAACTCCACTTGAGGCCAACCCTATCACCTCCTTAAACAAGCCCCAACCCTCTTGAGGCAGAAGCACAAAGCAACAAGTATAAGTATTACAAAAGGTATAACCCTTAAACAACCCTTGTAGAGAGGCATCAAAGCAAGAATCAACATGGTAAACCCCCCTTCTCCACCAAAAGAGCTAAAAGAGAAAACCAGACACCAAAACACCAACAAAAAAAGAAAAGCACCCTAAAAGAACGACAAAGGAAGGACATCGCCAACAAAGGCCATGCACCATATACAATAAGGCAACCCAAAGACACATGAAACAACCCATTGAATCATACCTTCCAAAGCCCAAAGTCAGAAAGACCAAAATCTTGAAAACCTCAGAAGTAGGGAAGTTTAGCTCCATGACCAAACCAAAGAAAAAAACACTCGACAAAAACAAGGAAGGGCAGGGCATAAGAATCCCAGTAACACCAACAGACCCACATGGGCACCAAAGACTTACAACCACCCTCTCACCATCCAAAGGATAAACATCAGGAAATATAGAGAAGACCTCAAGAGACTAGGCCCAAGGGTCCACCAAAGATAACAAGACCACGACCAACAATAGCAACCTAGATGGAGTTTTTCCATCAGAATAAAAAGGAAAAAGTAGAACAAAGTCATGGAGGTGGAAATCGAGCATAATAACCTCAAAAACATCACCCAAACCAACAACCGCAAAGAGGCTCTTCAAAAGAATAGGGAAAAAGAAGCACAAAGGCTTGCTAGGGCACCACAACAAACCTCTCAAGGAATCACCCAACCATCCTCCCTCCTTCAAGCTAAACAAACACTAAAGGAACAAAGCAGAACTTAGAAGAAACCAAGCACCTTGCACCCAAAAACCACATCCATGCCCTCACTCGCAAGGATACGATACACAACCAAGGACAAATCCAAGGCAAGATAAAAAGGTTGAGCAACTAACTCACAGGCCAAAACTAACTTCCCCTTGAAGACACAAAAATCAAAGCAAAGCACAATCATCACCCAAACCTTCCAACGCACAGGAAAACCCCATGCCAGAAGAGACTCCAATTCAGAACGGACCAAAAGGACATCAGTAAATGCAATAGGGAAGGGCCCATAGTCGACACCACTACTCACAACAGCCATCCACAACTTTCCCAAAGAACTAAGCCTCCACATGCCACAAACCAAGGCACTAGGCCAAAGTAGGCCCTAGATAGGAGCCACCAAAAGAGTATAAGCTTCCTAGGCCATTCCACAATAGAACAAGAAGCCCCAAAGCAAGGGGGAAACTAGAGGGACACCACACTCGAGCCCAACAAACCAGGATGAAGCCGCCGACCTCCAAGAAGCCTCGAATCACCATCATCATCCTCCAAATAAAACTCTCCATCCTCAGAATAGAGAAGTAACACCAAAGGTAGAGAAACACCCAAGGCCCGCACCAAGGGAGACAACAACTCAGAATGGACCAACAAGACAGGAACAAACCCTATCTCTCCACAGGAACCGTCGACCTCCAAAGAAACTAGAGCCAAATCACCAACAACATCTCCCTCCACACAATGTAGAGAGACCC